>OW569404.1:78887210-79496210 GCA_937654795.1 Cistogaster globosa
CTGCAATTGGCGGCCGTTTTAAAATTTTTTGCAGATATTTTCCAGAGATCTGTTCGAAATGATGCGCATGCTGCAATGCATTGAACAACAGTTTTAAAACTACTTGCAACAGTTCCACCTTGCTTAAAAAAAAACTTTGTAAAAAACTGATTAAAATAAAATCAACAGATGAGATTTGAAAACATCAAAAAAGTTTTTTGGATGTATATAATGCATAGACGGAAACCACCTGTTGCCACAACTACTTTTTTGTTAATTGAAATTTTCATTTTTACAGGTGCTTTCCAACATGTCCATATCTTTAAAGCATTAAATGTATTTTATTTCATTTATACATATATATAAAAAAAAATTAAGTTACCTTTTTCCAGTTAGTTAAATCATGTATTGGCGGACCTAAGCGTCCGCATGCATTTGTAAATAATTTTTCTTTCTAAAGATTTTTAGAAATTAAATTAATAAATGAACCAAAGCCAGAAAATAATAAATTGAAATTCACGTATAAAAATTTATAATTTATTAAACGTTTTTAACCCTGCACCGTTATCCTTCGTCCTAGGGATAAGCAAAAAAAGTTTACTTACATTTTATGTTTGAAAAAGAAAGCAGACTATTGCCGCAATCTTGATTTGAAAACAATATTAAGCTGATTTTGTTGTTTTTCATCACATATTAAAACTATTGGTTTTTACTTGAAACAAAATGGAATTTGAAATCAATAAGACAAAATGATATTGCCACATGCATCACACCTTTTACTGATTTTAAACCGTTTTTGTGCCTTAATTATTTTTTGTCGCATACCTGATTATTATTTTTTTTATCTATATGATATTTTTCTTTATGTCAACAAATACCAAACTAATATGTTGACGTTACATTGCTGCCACACGCATTTCCTCATTCTCTAAAATATTTTACTCTAGCTTTTAAAATATCAGCCCAAAAGAGCTCTCTTAACTTGGTTCAAATCCAGGCAATAATAACAACATGTAACAAAAACGATTACTAGCTGAATTAGAGATGAGTAAACTGTTTTCAATTATTTGTTCAATATAAATTTAGGTATTTCTCACTCATAAAATCTATCTTTCTTATTAGATTATCTAAACGCTAAACATTGAATACACTAACACTTAACAGGCTTTTTACACTGACTAACATCTCGGCAAAACGCATGGAAGATGTAGAAAATGTGAAACATTCATTTACATTGACAACAACTAACATCTACCATCAACTCAGCTGTCAAAAACACATAATTAAATGACGCATAGTTTTTAGTAGTAAAAATAAGATGTAAAAAAATTGATTTCGAGGACACTTCAATAATTGGACTAATTGTGATTTTGAATAAACAAAATCAGTTAATAATGCGATTGATTGAAATAATGGAAAACCATCCTGGAAGAAGATGAAGGAAAGTTTTTAATGGACATAAGTTTGTTTTTAGGTCACAATACACCGGATTATGAACATTTATTTCAAATAATACTTATATATTTAAGAGCCACTATTGAACATTTTGAAGGAAAGATGCCACAATAAATAAAAAATATAAAATAAAAGCAATTTTTTTAATATTTGATTTTTAATTCACCGTTTTTATTTAATTAAAAATTTAAAATTTTTCCAAGTTCAAGATCACCATAAAATAATTATTTCTTTATTTTGTTTTTTCAATACTCTAAAATGTAACAAAATTTGTTTATATTTAAATTTGAAAACAAAATAAATAAAATATAATAAAAATATTTATGTATTTATATTTTCAACGCCATTTTATTAGTTTTGTCCCCAGAATATCGAAAGTACTGTCATTTGTCTAATGATGACACTAAAATTATCAAAAGATGTAAGGTGGAACAAAATGGGATAGGAACATCTTTTAAAGATGTTGAAGGATATTGATTTTTAGCCCTGTGTATTTCTTATGGGAAGGTGTTAACATCTTCGCAAATTGATGGTAGATGTTAGATGTTGAGATGTGTAAAAAGGCTATAAATATTCAATAAACGCTTACATTTCTTATTACATTGTTCTGAAACAAATTTTAGCACCACAAAAAAAACCTACGCCTAATAATTTTCTTAACCTAAACTGTTATATATATATATATATATATATATATATATATATATATATATATATATATATATATATATATATATATATATATATATATATATATATTTTTTTTTTTTTTTTATTTTTTTTTTTTTTTGTTGCAAAGATCCACTAATCAAATCTTTTTTCTGGTTGGGATTTTTTTATTTTTACCTAATAATTTTATGTCACGGATTTCTTTTTTAGTAATTTGAAATAGGCGAATTTGTTACCTAAGGTAATGTTTTCTTGGCAGATTCGCTGAAGTTTTTAGTGGTATACCTTCCAAATTGAATCTTCCTTCAGCTCTAACCTCACTTAGTTGGGGAACTAGTAGGAATATGAAAACCTTGTTTCAGATTCCCGGTTGAATTTTTTACTTCCTTCACCATCAAATTCTCCAATCCTTTATTCCCCCGAAAATATACGCAAGTATTATAATTCACTTTATTTTACATCGTATTTTCTAATAGTCTATTTTATCTTTTCCCGTTCGTGAGGATGTTTTTATTATTTTTACGGGAAGTCAATTAATTAATGAACTACCTTCAATAATCTAGAACAAATCTTTAAAACTTCTGTTGTTTCATCTACCTTTTTTAATTTCCAAATTTTAAATTCCTGCCAATTTTTTTTTTACTTAGATTCACAACACTCAAACCAGAAAATCAGTTAAAATGGCGTACTGAAGGTTCTATTTATACCCTGATGTTTTAGTCCTTTGTTGCGGGTGACAGAACACTCTGACAATAGTCATTTTTTTATTTTTTTTTGCTTGGCGAAACTCTAATATATTGTGGGGGTAGGAGGTTATGTGACCTAACACCCCCAGACTCTTATAAAAACAAATAGTGTGGAGAGGGGCTTGCGAGAAATGGAGACACCACCTCCTGCCCGAGTCTCGGTAGTACTTTTTTTTTGGTGTAAATAGTTAGTGTTGTTTGTTGTTTTTGTATGTCGCCCTGGAAAGAAAAGTAAAAATTAGAGTGAAGTTAATGATATTTTATGATAATCTACAATTGGAGCGATACTTTTCTTACCAAAAAAATATAATTGACCAGCAGTAAACTTCTGAAAAGAAATAGAAATAATTAGTAAAACAATGAATTGTACTTACGTGTGCTTCATTGAAAACCAGAATGTCAAATGTGTGTTCATAGTAATGTTAGTAGAGAAAACAGTGTTGTATAAGGTTGTAATAAATATTCAAAGTTGGCAATATTTTCATATTGGAGAATACGGGGATGGTATTTCATTCATAAATTTTAACCGCTGAAATTCAATGTCAAAGTAAAATAGTAAAATGAAAAAACAAGGTATGGATGTAAACAAAAAATTTGAAAATTGTGTGCAAGTGAACGAAAAGTGAGATGTTAATCAAACGTTGAAATATTTAGGGTAACAGAAAGATCGCAAAATATTATGAAGACGTAAAATCATAATCAAGTATTGAAACTAAAGCTAGGCTCTATGCTTTGTGCAGAAAATATATTAAGATAGGCAGGCAGCAGAAAAAGCTTTTGCATACATGTATATACATGATATAAGGCGAGAGGCGGGAAATTTTTGAAAATTTTAACGAATGTATTTATTAATTTATAAAGCGAGAGGCGGGAAAATATTGAAAATTTTAACGAGTGTGGGTATTAATTGTAAGGCGAGAGGCGGTAAAATTTTCGGTTTAGCGAGAATGTTTATATAAGTATTATATTTTTTATAGCATAAACTGCCAAAAAGCTTTGTCAGAAAAAGGTATAAAAGGTGGTGTTACATCATTTTTAGGATTAAAGTGAGCTAAGTCAGTGAAGTGAAAATTAAATTCTCAGAATATTATTTGAAAAAAAAAACGGTTTTTACAAGTGTTAGTGGTGATTAGATCCTGAAAAAAGGGAATAGTAGTAGCTCTGTGCGAAAGGCAGAAGATATAGTGTCCTTGAAGTGGAAGGACGAAAATAAAGGCACTTCTGCGTGGTGGCGATTTTAAATACTGATAAAATATAAAAATTATAAAAAAAAACGTGAGTGAAACTTAGTCGAGAGGGAGTTAGATAAATTCACAAGTGTGATATTCGTGTTTTCTTTACAGCTGGCTATTAGCACGTAGGCGTATTGGCTGAAGATTAACTGACGCAGGGCCACTGCGAGAAAATAGCCAGGTAAAGTTTTGTATTTTCAAAATTGTATTTTCAATCACACGGATAGGAGAGAAAGAGAAAAGTTTATCCGTGGTAAAAGCTAAAAGGATTAAAAGCTAAAATATACCTACACGCTAAAATAGATGTGGATGGATTTGTCCTATGTTACAAGTTTGTCATAAAATCTAGGATCAACCTACACAAAAATAAAACTCCTTAAGGGTCATTAAGTAAAGACAACTAAACGGAATATGTATATAACAATAATCCGTGTAACTTTAAGTGCATAAGTGTTTGTGATTGTCTTTTGTTTGCTACACTAGTCCCTCGTAAGCCTTAAATTATTTTAAAAAAAATTATATATACATATTGTAATACCAGATATACATATATGAGATTGTGTTAAAGAGCAAAATACAGAACTTAAGTGAATCGCGAAGAGCTTACGGGTCTGAATAGTGCAGACAGGGAAAAATCAGGAAGCTCCTTTAGGCTGAGTAATTGTGTCGATAGCTCTTATTTGGAGGGGGGGGGGGGAATTCGTAGCTTGAGCCCTATCATAGTGTTTCAGTGTTGAGCTGAATAGCTTTTCTGTAAAGAAATATATATGTGTATGTATGGTACAAATTTATTTGAGTAAGAATATAAAAAAAAAACAATAAAATACCTTATATGTTTTGTTTGGCCTAAAATAATTGAACAAGAAAATTTAAACCAAAAGGTATATTGTTATTTATCTATATTATTATTTACCTTTTTTTTAGTATTTTTAATTTATATTATTACTTACTTTTTCTGTGTCTGCTTTTTGTCTAACATAGTATTTAAGGAATAATACATTTTTACCTTTATTTTATAAACTTCTTTATTTTTAATAAATAATGTTATAATTTTAGTAATTTGTTATAGAAGAAATGGTGGCGTAATTTCGTGAGTTAAAGGTGATGATGGAAAGGTAAGTGGAGAAGTGGTCAAGTGGGTTTTGGGGTCATAGAGTGAACAAATTTTTGTGGATAGTACTATGACTAGGTCGGGAGGGCAAATAGGAGACTAACACCTGTCTCCATAAAAAAAATGTTTCGTGTGGTATTGTTGAATGTAGTGATTATGTTTATGTTCTATACTCTTGTTTTGTGTTAGGATACGCGACGGGTGAGAGAGGGTTGGAACCACCTGGGAACAAAACTTCAAAACAGCTAGTCGGAAACCTCACTCGGCCAATCGTACCGTAACATAAAAGGCGCCTAAAAAAATGTAATAACTCAGGAATAATTTTGGTTTACAAGATATGTCCTGAGTTATCTAATGAAGGAACATGTAAATCAGCTAAACATGTAGCAATAGCCAAATAAAAAAAGAAGCAATAGCCTAATGAAAACCGTAAATCGCAGTGTCGAAGGTAATTTATCTAGCCGCCTTTGAATTGTTTTAAAAAGGCGTAGTAGATAAGTGAAAATCGTCAGGGTGAGAAACGAGTAATTATACTTACAGAAATGATTCCAGTATCTTAGAATGCATATGATGTGTCTAATTTTTGTACTGTAAATCGTTTCTTTGTGTTGTGAATTTAGAGTCCATTATTTTTGTCTGGTTTATTAGCAGTGTTAAATGTTAGATAGCACCGGATAGCCTCTCGGTGTCAGCAATTACACGAGGTTAGTTGCATCCGATACCATCAACTGTCGATCGTAGCCTCCCGCTGTGTAGAAACTTGGGGTGAAGTACGAGAGATCACACTAAAGAAATTATCCAGATAAATTTCAGTTATAAAGCTGATTAAATACCACAAGAGAGCATTTATAATCATAGCCACGTTGACCTCCACGTCCGTCCATTGTCGCCTACTTCAATGATATATAATTTTTTTTATTAACATAAAAAGAAAAAAGAAACAACAAAATACTATAAATATACCTTATTGTATTGTTTACGTTTTTATTTCAACAAGTATTTCAACTAGTTTTTGTTTGATTTTTATAGTAGTCCAGTTTTAGTTTATTTTTTATCCTTTTTTTATACTTTCAATTTTTTTATTATTGGTTATTCATTACTATTATTTTATTTATACTTTTTTATTATTTATTTTTTTTTTATACTTTTAATTTTTTTATTATTGGTTATTCATTATTTTTATTTATTTATTCATTTGTTATAACTTAATTAATTTATTTATATATATTTTTATTATTTATTTAGTATTAAATCTCATCATTATATAGATTTTAATAGTAGAGTATTTTTGTCCTTGTATAATTTCTCTTAAACTTTTTAATTTGATACAATTTTCTCTATTCTTACTATTGATATATGCGTATAAAATTTTTCTTGGTAAATTTTTTTCGAAAACACTAGTTAGTTGGGCCAATATCAATTTCTCGTAAAGTTTATTATGAACAATAGCCCGCCTACAACTCGATCGCGAAAGAGGAGTAGGCAAGTCCAATTCGATTTAAACAGATCAACACCTCACGTCGCATACAAAATTTATAAGTCAAGTATCCCTAGGTCCACGTCAAAAAGTAAAAAAGGTTTAGAAATGGCTGAAAGAAACGGAAAAAACGGCCAAATAACAGATATGACTAAAACCATAATTTCGAGTACTCCTCATATGTCAGTAGGTGAAGGATCGTTACCAAGAGATGAATTAGCTCAGGGTACGAGTAGAAAAAGTAGTAGTAACAATAATTTAGAAGAAATAGAGCAAACAATTAAAACTATGGTAGACCAAAGCATTAGCTCACAGGTGATAGACATGAAGGAGACCATAGCACAGCTGACATCAACCGTAAAAAGGCTCAGCATTGTGGTGCAGCAGACCCAAACGGAAAATCGAAAGTTAGTGGAGTCTTATTTACCTACGATGCAAAAACCCATTGAGAATAACCATCCGATGGACATATCTGGAATTCACAATCAATCCAATCATTCATCCAGAGCATCCTCGGTTAGTAATTTAGAGAGCACGAGAAGTTACGACCGACCAAGAATCGAAAAATGGGGTTTACAGTACGACGGAGACAATAATAAATTAGCAGTTGAAGATTTTGTTTTCCGGCTCGAACGGCTTCAACAACAATATGGCATATCGTGGAAAGAGTTATTGGATAATTTCCATTTATTAGTGAAAGGTGCTGCAGAGAGATGGTATTGGCTGTTTATTCGCACCAGCTATGTGTCGGAATGACCTACTTTGAAAATGGCATTGGTAAAACAATATCAGTCAACGCGTTCAAGTTTTGAGTTAATGAATGACATGGTTGAAAGAAAACAGCAACCAGGCGAATCCATAGATGAGTTCTTTTACACAATGTCACAGCTGCGTTCAAGCTTGAGTACTTCCATGCCTGAGTCAGAAATGATTAAGAAAAATCTAAGAGAAAGTATAGGCAGAATTGTGTTTCCTGTGGCAGTTTTCTCAGTTGAAGAGCTTAGGATGAATTGCATCGATGCCGAAAAGACATTTCTTTGGAAGGAAAATAGGCCACAACCAACACACGCCCAGAGACAGGTTAATGAGTTGTGTGAGGAGTGGTCAGAACCACAAAAAAGATCGAAAATCGGATACGAGGAAGTAGCGGATGTAAAATTAAAAGATGATGATAACCCAACATCCAAGTCGAATTTTGTCCGTTGGAATTGTCGCCAGAAGGGTCACGTCTTCATGGATTGTCCGTCAGGTAAAAGAGCCATATTTTGCTACCGCTGTGGAAAACCAGATGTGATTTCTCCGAATTGCGCTAATTGTAGGAATAGAAATTTTGCCAGGAACGAGGGAATGCGGGGGACCATCGTTCAACGATGAACCCGCAAAGAAATGTTCAGTAGAAAATAAGAAAATTTCCAATTTAGCGCACGTAACTAAACATTTTAATAAAATAATGCCCCAACTAAGACATCAGTATACTATAGAAGAGAGAAAACAAAATTATGAAGATGTTAGAAATAAGATATTTAACTCTGAAATAAATGTCAAAAGTCCACGCGTATCTAGACGAATAATAATGTTAAGGAAAAAGTTTGCTGAGAAGAAGCGTATGAGGAAAGTAGTAATTGAGTCAATAAAAACTGCTAGTAGAGAATCTAACGATCCCAGACCCTATGCTGAGTTTAAGATTGGCGATGTTCGGTTGAATGGTCTTCTTGACACCGGCGCCACCGTTAGTATCTTAGGTAGAGGGTGCAGGGAGTTATTGAATAAACTGGAATTACCAATGTCTCCTATTTTCTCAACTATAACTACCGCTAGTGGTCAAGAATACAGATTATTAGGAAAATTAAACGCCAAAGTTGAATATAAAGAAAAGATCGGCGAAATTACATTTTATTTATGCCCTGATGTAGAACAGGCAGCTTATCTTGGCATAGACTTTTGGAAACAGTTTGAACTAGCACCAAAAATAACTGGCATAGCAGAAATTAATATAGAGAATGTTATTGAAGAATACAAGTATGAAAACCCTAAAACTAACCCCCATAAGCTCACGAACTTACAGCAGATTGAACTGGATCAAGCAATTGAAATGTTTCCAGCATTTGAAAAGCAAGGTCTAGTATCAACTAATTTAGAGAAACACAGTATCAAGTTCATTGAGGGAGCAGAGCCTGTAAAGGATAGGTATTACCCTATTTCACCGGCTGTGCAAGATATAGTTTACGGGGAAATTGATAACATGTTAAAGCTAAACGTTATAGAAGAAAGTGAAAGCCCATGGAGTAATAGGACGACTATAGTGAGAAAACCCGGTAAAAATAGGTTTTGTTTAGATGCGCGTAAATTGAACAAACTAACAGTGAAGAATGCATATCCGTTACAGAATATCGAGGGCATTCTTAGCAGAATAGACGAAACTTATTTTATTAGTAGCGTTGATCTGAAATTTGCTTTTTGGCAGATAGAGTTGGACGACGAAAGCAAACCATATACAGCATTTACAGTAGCAGGTCGGCCGCTCTACCAATTTCGTGTTATGCCCTTTGGCCTTTGCAATGCGGCGCAGAGACTTTGCAGATTGATGGACAAAGTCATCCCCCAAACTTTGAAAGATAATATTTTCGTATACTTAGATGAACTTTTAGTGATATCTGATACTTTTGAGAAGCATATTGAATTACTTAAGAAGGTTGCACAATGTCTAAAAGACGCTAATTTGACTATCGGCTTGAAAAAGTCACAGTTTTGCTTTCAGAAGCTGAAGTACCTTGGCTTCATAATAGGCGGAGGAATGCTCAAAACAGATCCGGATAAGGTTAAAGCGATTAAGGAGATCAGGATACCAAAATCTGCAAGAGAGGTGCGTAGTTTTCTAGGTGCGGCCGGCCGGTATCGCCGCTTTATTAAGGATTTTGCAGAAATAGCAGCTCCTCTAACCGATGCTCTTAAAAAGGCAAAAAAATTCGAGGTTACCCCTGAGGCGATTACAGCTTTCGAGAAATTAAAAAGGGCTTTGACATCGGCACCGGTATTAAAACACGCGGACTTTTCCAAACGTTTCTTTATACAATGTGATGCGTGTGATTATGGAGTGGGAGCTGTACTGTATCAACTCAGTGATGACAACGAGGAACACCCCATTGCATTTTACTCTCACAAACTAAATCCATGTCAACGAAACTATATTGTGACAGAGAAGGAGTGCCTAGCGGCAGTGATGGCAGTAAAAAAATTTCGTCCATATGTGGAGATGATGCCATTCACAGTAGTGACAGACCACGCTAGCCTGAAATGGCTAATGTCCCAAAAAGATCTTACAGGCAAATTAGCGCGATGGTCACTCCAGTTGCAAGCCTATGATTTTGAGATAATGCACAGGAAAGGTTCAAAGAACGTAGTAGCTGACATGCTGTCAAGATTACCGAATATAGGGGGCTTAGAAGAAATAAATATAGAAGACATATTTGACTTCGAGACAACAGAGTTCGAAAGTCCAGAGTATTTAGAACTGATAAGCCAAATTGAAAATAACCAGGAACAGCTACCAGATTTGAAAGTTGACAATGGAATGATTTAAAAAAAACCGGATTCGGCTAAGAAATAGATAAAGTCAAGTGGAAATTATGGGTTCCAACGAATATTACCCAGCCTATTATTGAAAAAGCCCATATCACATTAATTACGGCTCATGGTGGAGTAGCAAAAACCCTAGAGAGAATCAGAAGATTTTTCTACTGGCCGAAAATGTCGAATCAAGTAAAAAACTATATAAAAAATTGCCAGACGTGTAAAGAAACAAAATTAACTAACCAAAATCTAAAACCTGAAATGGGAAACCAAGCTATAATAGAAAGGCCATTTCAAAAACTATATATAGATTTTATGGGAAAATATCCTAGATCTAAAAAAGGAAATTGCTATATTTTTATAGCAATGGACCACTTTACAAAGTTCATCTTTTTAAAAGCAATGAAAGAAGCATCCACTAGCAATGTAATAGAATTTTTAGTCGAGGAGATATTCCATAAGTTTGGCTTACCGGAAGTCATACATAGTGACAATGGGGCTCAATTTGGGTCAAAAGGTTTTGAGAATTTAATGAAATCCTATAAAACTAACCACATAAAAACGGCTGTGTACTCGCCTCAAAGCAACGCCAGTGAAAGAGTGAACCAGTCTGTCCTATCAGCAATACGAGCGTACCTTAAAGAAGATCATAGAGATTGGGATCTTTACCTGTCAGAGATAGAGTGTGCCCTTAGAACATCGGTACACTCAGCAACCGGCTTTACCCCTTTTTTCGCTTTATTTGGATACCACATGTTTTCCAGTGGAGCTGAATATAAACTCAGCAGAAAATTGCAGTCGCTCACTGATCATCAGATTATAGAGTTAAGTAAAGGCGATAAATTAGAAAATATTCGAGAATTAATAAAACAAAATATGGAAAAAGCTTACATCAAAAGTGCTGAATGGTATAACAAAAGGGCACGAATAGTAACCTTTCATCCAGGTCAGAGGTTTACCGCCGTAACAATATATTAAGCGATTTTGCTAAGGGCCGGAATGCTAAGTTTTGCAGAAAATTTTTGAAATGTAGGGTGGTCCGACCTGTAGGAAACAACATGTACGAATTAGAGACACTACAGGGCAATTAATTAGGGGTATATCATACGAAAGATATTAAGGTTTAATATTTCTCGTAAGGCATGAGAGTTTTCCTGCAATATTAGGATTTATGGATTATTTTTGAGTTATTATACAAGTATTCGTTTTTTCTGACAGTTACCCTGACTATTTACCCTAATTTCTGTGATACAAAACAACAGTTACCATGACTATTTACCCTAATTTCTGTGATACAAAAACAACAAGTACCTGATAGTTTAAGAGTTTTGTTTATACATACCGGAATTCGTAGTTTAAAAGTGCAATATTAGTATAGGGAACCTTGATCATTCTATTAAAATCCGGCATTATACTTGTCTGTGATATTAGGTTTTAGTTCGTGATGTCCTTTTTCTGTTTCTAGTGCGCCTAGGCTTTTCATAACTACAATAAGGATATGAAATCAATATTGTAACATGAATATGCTCCGGGAACCTGGTAAATGTAAAAGGGATCACAAAGTAAAATACTTTTAACGGATATAACTTATGTATATACTTCCAGTGAATTTTTTGACAAATGCTTATGCAATAACCTATGCAATATCCGAAATATCTCTGTACCTTTTCTATATCCAGAAAAGGCCTGCAGAGAAGTGTTCACGAGCAGCAGCATTATTGGAAAAAAAGTTGCGGAGGCGTAACCCAATATTGGAGATAGTTGTTAGGAAATATTTTGTGCCTCGATAAATTAAATATCGCAGGCGTTCGTTTTATAATTTTCGTATCTGCATATGCTGCGGTACTCTACCGATCCAAGGACGGTAACAAGAAATGTAAATAGGTAATGGGGTTTGTCTCTACAATTTTTTTCTCAATAAGAAAAAAATTGGCAGGGTCCAGCTGTTAATTCGTGAAATTTTTGTGGTACGATAGGGGGTTGCTCCGCAAGTAGGTCAAATAATGTAAACAACAAATGATATCGTGAGGTTTCCGGCAAAGGGAGTGAGAGTTCCCCACGTTGGAGCAAGTGAGAACCCGCACACCGGTCCCTCTAACTAAAGTAAGCGAAACCGGAGTTTTTTTGCGGGTGACAGAACACCCACGGCTCTGACAATAGGCATTTTTTTTTTTTTTTTTTTTGCTTGGCGAAACTCTAATATATTGGCGGGGTAGGAGGTTATTTGACCTAACACCCCCAGACCCTTATAAAAACAAATAGTGTGGAGAGGGTCTTGCGACAAATGGAGACACCACCTCCTGCCCGAGTCTCGGTAGTACTTTTTTTTAGTGTAAATAGTGTTGTTTGTTGTTTTTGTATGTCGCCCTGGAAAGAAAAGTAAAAATTAGAGTGAAGTTAATGATATTTTATGATAATCTACAATTGGAGCGATACTTTTCTTACCAAAAAAATGTAATTGGCCAGCAGTAAACTTCTGAAAAGAAATAGAAATAATTAGTAAAACAAGGAATTGTACTTACATGTGCTTCATTGAAAACCAGAATGTCAAATGTGTGTTCATAGTAATGTTAGTAGAGAAAACAGTGTTGTATAAGGTTGTAATAAATACTCAAAGTTGGCAATATTTTCATATTGGAGAATACGGGGATGGTATTTCATTCATAAATTTTAACCGCTAAAATTCAATGTCAAAGTAAAATAGTAAAATGAAAAAACAAGGTATGGATGTAAATAAAAAATTTGAAAATTGTGTGCAAGTGAACAAAAAGTGAGATGTTAATCAAACGTTGAAATATTTAGGGTAACAGAAAGATCGCAAAATATTATGAAGACGTAAAATCATAATCAAGTATTGAAACTAAAGCTAGGCTCTATGCTTTGTGCAGAAAATATATTAAGATAGGCAGGCAGCAGAAAAAGCTGAAAGTGATTAGATCCTGAAAAAAGGGAATAGTAGTAGCTTTGTGCGAAAGGCAGAATATATAGTGCCTTGAAGTGGAAGGGCGAAAATAAAGGCACTTCTGCGTGGTGGCGATTTTAAATACTGATAAAATTTAAAAATTATAAAAAAAACGTGAGTGAAACTTAGTCGAGAGGGAGTTAGATAAATTCACAAGTGTGATATTCGTGTTCTCTTTACAGCTGGCTATTAGCACGTAGGCGTATTGGCTGAAGATTAACTGACGCAGGGCCATTGCGAGAAAATAGCCAGGTAAAGTTTTGTAGTTTCAAAATTGTATTTTCAATCACACGGATAGGAGAGAAAGAGAAAAGTTTATCCGTGGTAAAAGCTAAAAGGATTAAAAACTAAAATATACCTACACGCTAAAATAGATGTGGATGGATTTGTCCTATGTTACAAGCTTGTCATAAAATCTAGGATCAACCTACACAAAAATAAAACTCCTTAAGGGTCATTAAGTAAAGACAACTAAACGGAATATGTATATAACAATAATCCGTGTAACTTTAAGTGCATAAGTATTTGTGATTGTCTTTTGTTTGCTACACTAGTCCCTAGAAGGCCTTAAATTATTTAAAAAAAAATTATATATACATATTGTAATACCAGATATACATATATGAGATTGTGTTAAAGAGCAAATTACAGAACTTAAGTGAATCGCGAAGAGCTTACGGGTCTGAATAGTGCAGACAGGGAAAAATCAGAATTCCTCAGGGAGCTCCTTTAGGCTGAGTAATTGTGTCGATAGCCCTTATTTGGAGGGGGGAAAAATTAGTAGCTTGAGCCCTATCATAGTGTTTCAGTGTTGAGCTGAATGGTTTTTCTGTAAAGAAATATATATGTGTATGTATGGTACAAATTTATTTGAGTAAGAATATAAAAAAAAAAAACCATAAAATACCTTATATGTTTTGTTTGGCCTAAAATAATTGAACAAGAAAATTTAAACAAAAAGGTATATTGTTATTTATCTATATTATTATTTACCTTTTTTTAGTATTTTTAATTTATATTATTACTTACTTTTTCTGTGTCTGCTTTTTGTCTAACATAGTATTTAAGGAATAATACATTTTTACCTTTATTTTATAAACTTCTTTATTTTTAATAAATAATGTTATAATTTTAGTAATTTGTTATAGAAGAAATGGTGGTGTAATTTCGTGAGTTAAAGGTGATGATGGAAAGGTAAGTGGAGAAGTGGTCAAGTGGGTTTTGGGGTCATAGAGTGAACAAATTTTTGTGGATAGTACTATGACTAGGTCGGGAGGGCAAATAGGAGACTAACACCTGTCTCCATAAAAAAATGTTTCGTGTGGTATTGTTGAATGTAGTGATTATGTTTATGTTCTATACTCTTGTTTTGTGTTAGGATACGCGACGGGTGAGACAGGGTTAAAACCACCTGGGAACAAAACTTTAAAACAGCTAGTCGGAAACCTCACTCAGCCAAACGTACCGTAACAGCTTTCATAAAATTACATAAACATTAAAACATTTTCTTTCACACCGTGTTTTTAATTCTCCACTGATCCAAAACAGCTGGCTGTATTCGCCGTATCTATCATTTGTCAATTTTTAATCTCAGTAGTACACCTTTAATAGTAAGACTACATTAAATAAAAGAAAAACAAGTTTTATAATTTGTCTGGTGATGTGAATTTTAATCTAAAGCTGCTTCTGCACTACCTGAGTGTTATGCTTTTAGCTACTCCCAATTAACAGAGGATTTTTATTTGTTTTTGATTTTAAAATTGAACATTTTTTTTGAATGGCATGTCAATAAAATGTTAGCGAATTTTGACGTTGGTTACAAAAATTTTTTAAAGCGAATTCGATCACCTGCGCTATTAGTTTTACCTAGTATTCAATTTTCCTTGATTTAAACAACAAAATTTGTTGAAAGCGGAAATAAAGTTTTAGTTTGTGCTGTTTTCACGTTATTTCTATGAAATTTTTGTCAATATTCGTATATTTTTGGGTTGTAGACTTGCATGTACTTAATGTATGTAGATATACT
Organism: Cistogaster globosa; assembly: GCA_937654795.1. NCBI lineage: Eukaryota > Metazoa > Arthropoda > Insecta > Diptera > Tachinidae > Cistogaster > Cistogaster globosa. The sequence goes on from OW569404.1 coordinate 78,902,438, forward strand.
TTAATCTATGGTAGAGATCAAGTCGAATCGAATAATAGGTAAAATTGATAGCCTAGGTGATCGAATTCGCTTAACAAATTTTTCCTAACTATAGTCAAAAATTGTATACATTTTGTTGACGGGCCGTTTAAAAACACGAAAAAATTTTCAATTTTAAAACCGGAAAAAATTTTTAAATAATTCATTTTTTTTAAATAGTGAATGTGCAAATAAACCATTGTGTGATAAGTAACAAGAGTGTGTGTGCCCAATTGCAGTTAAAATATAAATTAGAACAAACAAAAAACTACATTTATTGAAAAGAATATGTTTCTTTGAGAAACATTTTAAAAAATTGTTTATTATTTTTTACTAAACAATATATATGTTCATTTATAAAAAAATACTTGAAGAAATATTTGAGTGGTTTGCAAAATAAGAAGTGCGGGAGTGGAACTATGTTCAATATGCCGAAATACTGTTACGGTTCTTCACGTGAAATAAATATTTCCATACGCGAGATAAATATTCCTGCCATGACATGAAAATATTCGCCTTGCGCATGGCATCGCTCGGTTTTCTGTACACCCTGTTCCGATACAACACTAAATGTGTCAACTTTTCATCTTTCTTCTTATTCGTTTTTTTTTTGTTTACGTGGCACGTCGCGATTGGCCGAAAAGAAAACGTACCAAAATAGTCAAGAAAATTAAAAAAAAAAAAAAAAATATGATTATCTAGAATATTAAAAAGTCAAAAAGCATATCTTCTAATATAATATAGTTAAGGAATAAAATGTTTTAAATAACTGTAACCTAACACATTTTATATAAATATACTACATACAACGGGAAATAATTTACCGTTCCTACATTCCTTACTGTACTAAAAGTGCTAAGAACTGCACTACAGCAACAATAACAACAACAGTAACAACAATAACAACAACAACAACGGCAACAACAGCAGCAGCAACAATAACAACAACAGTAACAACAATAACAACAACAACAACGACAACAACAGCAGCAGCAACAACAATAATAGCAGCAACGATAATAACAACAACAACTGTAACAACAACCACACCAGGCAAACTTAAGCATATCATAAGACATGTATAATTTTTTTTTTATTATTGTAAATTACTTTCTAAATTATACACATGTAAGCATAGATGTATTCATACTTACACATATAAGCTACTTACCTATGCCATACAATATATGCATATGCACATTTCCCCGAATTAAACTAGATGTATATTAATATATATATATATATATATATTATTATTATCCCCAAAATCTTTTGTTTTTACACAATAAAAAAAATTAAAATGAATTCAAATCTTAATTAAACACTCCTCATTAAGGAATGCTGGGTGGGACCGAAGGTAAGCTGGGCACCGCTTAAAGGCGCTTGTTTTTTTTGGGACAGAGAGAACTAAGGTACCCACTCTGTCATGGTCAGTTCGGGCGGGATAATAAAGGTACCCCACATAGCACACCACCTTGCTATGAAAAAAAAAAGATAAAAAGAAACAGAATGATCGCTTAAGTAAGACTTCGTTATGGGCAGATGATGATTCCTCGATGTCGCTCACCACTTGCATAACCAACCAGCTTTGCTTCTCCCTTTTTGTATACTTCTGCGGTATTTCAGGCATGAACAGTAAGTATTTTATATGTTAACGCGATTAGTATCCAGGGTTGAGAACCTTTCTACCAGACAGCTAGCGGCAAAATCTATTCATGCCCTTAACCTAGTGATTACTATGGCCACATACTCAGTGTTTAACCGTCGCGTAACATATATGGCGCCCAACGGAAAGCAGCATAAGCATTTTCTACTTTTTTTTTTCCATAAATTAACATCCCCAACGCAAAGCACAATAAGCATTTTTTTTCCATAAATTAACATTTTTAGAATTCCCAACGCAAATTGCATCATAATGTGCTGGTAAAGCAGGTTATGCATATGAGGCGAGTGTTATGAAAATTGGTTTGTGGTTCATGCCTGACTTAAGTCTTGATTACTGGAATAATCATTCTGGTTTCAATTGCAATGCAAGCATGATCCATAGCACAATTTTGTAAAAAAAAAATATTCTTTTCATTTATATCAACTACATAGATTTAAAATGTGTTGAGCTAGCTTTCTACAAGTCCAGATCCGACGACTTCAATGTTGATGTTGTGGTGGGTAAGCTAATTCAATTTTTTTTCTCGACCTCGTAGCTGACTACCTCAGTCCATAGCTGACTATTGAACCAAATGGTAGATGTGTTGCGAGGAAGTCAGACTCGAGCTCTAGAGGAACATATCGTAAAAAAAAATGGAAACTCGAGGGAAGCATTAATTGTCCAGACACGAACACCGTCTTAGTGATGTGTTAAAAGGGAAATGGAACTGTTAACACAGTCAGTCGAAAACGGAAATTGCTTAAGCGAAATCATGAACATATACGAACTTAACGAGTCGATGATCTCGTTATGCGCACTCATCAACGTCTACCCAGTATTCCTTAAACCTTAATAAACACACAGAACACTTATTTGAAATCCTATACATTTTCACTGGCGCAAAAATTTGCACATCTTTATTACAAAAAAAAAACTAAAACTATATAAAACTATTTTTCTTTCTTTTGAATTTTATATTTACTAAAAATAATTCAACTTGCAAATTTTATATATTTTGTCACAAAATCTTGACTAAGCTCTCCTTGACGCACCATTCGAGCGGCTTCTTCGGTCGGGAACTCTGCGGTACGATCTTTTTTTTTTTTGTTGTTCGTCACTTTGAGCGGAACGTTTAAGTACATCGCACGAATAGCAGTAGCTTCTTGTATTCGATTATCCAGGGCGGTGTGCGTTATGCACAGACCTAATACACGATCGGCCAGGGAACAGAAGGAATTGACTACACGTATTACAAACCCGGTTCAGGTTTCGGTAGGGAATAGAGGCAGAAGGTCGGGTGGCTTAGTGGACCTAAATTTGTCAGGTAGGGGTCGCGGCACAAACGTTACATCGCGAAAACCCGGTGATATAAGCGGCTCCTTAAGTTCAGCATCCAGTACCAGCGTTAGGGCGGTCAGAACATCTCCGGTCCCGCAATCCCTCGACTCATTCAGTCAGGCAAGCGATAACCCAACTTCAGACACAAATTTAGCAAACAGCTACACGAGTCAAGCGATGGCCACGGGGGCGACGACGTTACACCACCGACTCAGGAACCTTCTCGAGTCCTGGATGCGGGTGCCATAGATGCACTAATGGTGCACGTTCGCGAAGTTATGAGCATCACTCAAGAAGAATTCAGACGTGAACTGGATGGCATCAGAAGAGAACTAGGTCAGGCCCGGAACAGCAGAGGCGAAACGGTTTCTCCGACGGTAAATTCCTTAAATTTTAACACAAATTCTAACGCTACCTCTGGATCAAATTGCGTCAAATTAAAGGACTGGAATGTCTCATTCAGCGGAGATGAGGATATCCACGACTTCCTGTTTAAAATAGATACCCTCACACAACGCAATCTATGCTCACTTGACTATTAAATGGCGAACTTCCACATTTTTCTTAGGGGCAAGGCTGAGAATTGGTTTTGGATGTATGTTAGGCTGAATCCTAGAGCAACGTATTTGGAGACGAAAAGAGCCATTACAAAACAGTTTGGCACATTAGAGAGCGACTTGTACATTTTATTGAAAATCTCATCTAGGAAACAGCACCCTAAGGAAAGCTACGATGATATCCACAGTTCCCTAGTAAAACTGAATTTAAAATTGGAAACTCCTATGGATGATGATGCCTTAATAAAAATCATCAGGAAGAACGTGAGACCGGAACTTCTAAACATGACCTTCGTTTCGACACCCAATGATCTAGACTCCTACAGGGACAAAAGGGGGTGACTACACTGAAGTGCGATGGGCCTCATGTGGGAAACGTACGGCGGAGCGAGAGGACGACCGGGGACGCTCGTTCCAAAAATTAAGACCCGAGTCTAACATGAACATTGGAAGTGAGACCTCACCCACGAGCTCACTTGATATTTCCAAACTTAACCCTGACTTACCAAACATTAATTCGATTCGACACCAACATAACATGAAAATGAAACCACGTACATCTGAACGCATTCTAAAATGACTAGCGCGCTACTCATCAAGAATAAACTATCGGAAACTCCTGGAGGCGACCTGCCTTACAAATGCAGATGATGATAGACCGTATGCTAGGATTAAAATTTTCGAAACTAGTTTGAATTGCTTGCTGGATTCAGGTGCAAATGTGACAGTCCTAGGGAAAGGTAGTGTAGATTTTCTAAACAAACACCACATACAATTGAAGGGCCTTAGATCTCGCATATCAACAGCAAACGGTTCGGAGAATCAAGTCTTGGGGTACTGTACACTTCCGGTAACCTTTAAAGGAGTTACTAGACCCATTGTATTCTACATTGTGCCGACCCTAACTCAGGAGGGATATCTCGGAGTCGATTTCTGGCGAGCGTTTGCTCTTGCACCACAAATAATCCCGACGATTAATTGTCTAATCAACAATGCAAAACCCGACCCTTTATACCACAACCTTAGTCCCGACGAGAAATTGCAACTTGAAACGGTAATATTAAACTTTCCCTCATACGAGAACTTAGGTCTTGGCAGTACGCACCTCTTAGAGCACCACATAGATACAGGCGACGCCACACCGGTGAAATCGAAACACTACCCACTGTCCCCAGTTAGACAGTCAGAAGTTTATGGAGAAATTGACAGGTTGTTAACCTTAGGGGTAATAGAGGAGTCAAACTCTCCATGGTGTAGTCCCATTGTAACCGTACGCAAACCAGGCAAGATAAGAATTTGTTTAGACTGCAGAAAATTAAACTCATTAACCAAAAAGGATTCGTATCCGCTTCCACATATTAACGGGCTGCTCAGCCGACTTAAAGATACCCATTTTATCAGCGGGATTGACCTGAAAGATGCATTTTTCCAGATTAAATTAACCCAAGACTCCAAGGAGAAGACAGCTTTTGCTGTTCCTGGCAGGGCGTTATACCAATATAAGGTTATGCCATTCGGCGTGTGTAACGGACCTCAAACAATGAGTCGACTGATGGACAAAGTGGTCCCGTCCAAGTTGAGAGACAACGTATTTATCTATCTGGACGATCTACTCGTATGCAGTCCAGATTTTGATAGTCATCTCCGCGTGCTAAACGAAGTTGCGCAATGCCTGAAATTCGCTGGACTTACAATCAACGTAGGGAAAAGTAAATTCTGCCAGCGGGAAATAAAATATCTTGGATACAGGATAGGAGGTGGGAATCTAAAAGTCGATCCCGACAAAATTTCTGCAATAGTTCAGTTCCCCATTCCAAAGACCCCTCGGCAAGTGAGACGCTTTGTTGGCATGGCGAACTGGTACCGAACCTTTATTAAGAATTTTTCTGACCTTGCTAGTCCTCTTACTGACTCCTTACGCAAATCCCTAAAACCATTTCACCTAAATTCGGAGGCTATAAATTCGTTTAATAAATTAAAGCTAGCTCTCTCGGCGGCCCCTGTGCTCGCTCAACCAAATTTCGAGAAGGAGTTCATCATCCAATGCGACGCGTCACGCGTAGGCGTGGGTGGAGTTTTAGTTCAACTCGATGATGACGGCCAGGAGCACCCGATCGCGTACGTCTCCCAAAAACTGAACAGAGCGCAACGCAATTACACGGCAGCGATTAGCAGCGATTACTTGTGTAAAACGGTTTAGGCAATACATTAAAGGATTACCTTTCACGATCATTACCGAACACTCGAGCCTTCGCTGGTTAATGGACCAAAAGGACCTACATGGCAGGCTAGCTCGTTGGAGTTTAAAGCTTCAAAATTTTGTCTTTAAAATAGAGCACCGGAAGGGTTCACTGAACGTGGTGCCAGACACCCTATCTCGCTTGGATGTGGATGAAATCCAGCAAAATATGATTCCCGCGGAAGTGGATCTGGAATCAACAGAGTTCAGCAGCCCGGAATATAATGAGCTAAAGCAAAAAGTTCTTCAAAACGGTGAATCGCTGCCAGACTTGCAGATATCGGGAGACCATATCTACAAACGCGTAAGATTTCGAGACTCACTAGACACTGAAGAAAGCCTATGGAGGTTATGGTTGTCGAAGGCTCTGGCGGAATCATTTATAAAGTCAGCTCATGAGGAAGGCTGTCATGGTGGATATCGTAAAACATTATTTAGAATTAGGCAAAAATATTTCTGGCCGCAGATGGCACGCGACGTTAAAACCTTCGTGGAAAAATGTGATGACTGTAAGTGCATTAAGCCTACAAACCAAACGCTGCGCCCTCCTATGGGGAAACAAGTCTCAACAGCCCGTCCCTTCCAGAGGCTGTATTGTGACTTCTTGGGTCCCTATCCATGCAGTGAAACCAAGAAGTGTCAATTACTTATCGTGATTGATCACTTATCGAAATTCTTGTTTTTAAAACCGTTAAGGGCCGCAACTTCCGTTAACGTTATCGACTTCTTCCAGAACGAACTTTTCTGCACATATGGTGTACCACAATACGTCCATAGCGACAACGCTAAACAATTCACTTCCAAAGACATCAAGGAATTCTTCTCCGCGTTCGGAATCTCTCATGTCACCACCGGGTTTTACTCGCCACAGGCAAACGCTTCAGAAAGAGCTAACAGGGAAATCATTTCCAAGATTCGATACCTCCTCAAGGACGACACTGACCATACAAACTGGGACAGGTGTATCCCTAAGATACTGCTAACCCTACGTAGCGACTTCCATGCGGCAATTCAGTGCACCCCATACTATGCCGTCTTCGGGCAAAATATGATTCTACATGGATCTTCATACCGCATCCTGGAACACCTCAACGTTATCTCCGACGACACAATAGTAGAGCATTCTGACAAACTCCAACATGTGCGTGACAAAATAAGGGGAAATCTTCTTGCCGCTCACGAGAAGGCAAGCAGGACCTATAATATGAGATCAAAACCAGTTAGTTATAGGGAAGGTCAGGAGGTTTTCCGGCGGAATTTTACACAAAGCGATTTTAAGAAAGGCAGAAACGCGAAGTTCGACCCCAAGTTTGTCAAATGTCGAATCCGAAAAAAAATCGGGAACGCATTATACGATATCGAGGATTTACACGGCACCTACATCGGGAAGTATCACGCTTCGGACATACGACCCTGATCCAAATTAATCTTTCCTTGTTCCTCTTCCACAGACTAATTAAGAGTTGCCCGGCTTCGTGGGACGTGCCACACGTTTACACAGTTTGATCGAAGTAAATGCGGAAATCTTCATTCGTGCGGTTAAATACTGTCAACACAGGCTAGAGCGGTTAGAGTGGGGCGTCTCAGAACCTTCCTGTCCGACCGGTACGACACAAGTACCGGTACGAAGCAGTTTTGTTACGGTTCTTCACGCGAAATAAATATTTCCATACGCGAGATATATATTCCTGCCATGACATGAAAATATTCGCCTTGCGCATGGCATCGCTCGGTTTTCTGTACACCCTGTTCCGATACAACACTGAATGTGTCAACTTTTCATCTTCCTTCTTATTCGTTTTTTTTTTTGTGTACGTGTCACGTCGCGATTGGCCGAAAAGAAAAGATGGCGTGTGATCACGCCACGCGTGTGTGCAATAGAAAAAAAGAAGAAGCCACTCGAGGAGAAACTTCGGGAAATTGATTCAATCAGTTTTTGTGCAGCGGAGAAACAAGATTGAGAAATATTGAAGCAAGTAAAAAGTATATTCCGCAAGTAATAAAAAATTTTTAATTTTCTTTTAAACAATTAAAAAGTGAAAATATTCAGCACATCTTTTAAAAGACGCTGTTGGAAAAACAAATTTATTTTAAAAATGGCAACCAGTGTTATGATTTCAAATATAAACAATGATTATGAAGAATTCATTAAATTTACATTAATAAAACAAGTGTTAAGAGTGGAAATATTCCCTAAAGAATGAGTAGAGACAAACCATGCGTGGCTCCAACATCAGTTTGATTCAAGTAAAAGTGTTTTTTTCTGTTTTTTTTTTTTTATTATACATACGAAAACGATTTTATGTAATAAATCTTGTAATAAAAGAAAAACAAAAAAAACATGTGTAAAAATACCTTATTTAACAAAAACAATGTGTAAAATAATTAATAAAAATATATATAACAAACTCAAACAACAACAAAATAAGACCCAATTTCAAGAACCCAAGGATTTTGCAATAAGAAGACTACATTTTTGTCAAGGCTAAAATTGTGTTATTTTGTTAAACCTAAAAGTTTAGATAACAAAATATAATAAGCATACAAATAAGTCAAAAGTTTTTCTTGTCATTTATGTTCTACATCAAACGTATTTTATACACCTAGATAGAAAACAATACACTGCATTTTACTTGTTTTACACGTGGTGTTTTATTAACATAAAGAAATGGTCGCTGCACCTCCTTTTTTTTCTAATACGCGATTTGAAAAAGGAAAATTATCTAAATAAAAGTATAAGACAAAAAAATAGTTCAATTTTCATAAAATATCAAAACGTAAATATTGAAGATATAAAAAAAATTTTTTGAAAGAAAATTGAATAAGACATATTCAACATTCAAACATCACAGTAATACAAGTGTGTGAATTCCCAATAAACGTACCAAAATAGTCAAGAAAAGTAAAAAAAAAAAAAAATATGATTATCTAGAATATTAAAAAGTCAAAAAGCATATCTTCTAATATAATATAGTTAAGGAATAAAATGTTTTAAATAACTGTAACCTAACACATTTTATATAAATATACTACATACAACGGGAAATAATTTACCGTTCCTACATTCCTTACTGTACTAAAAGTGCTAAGAACTGCACTACAGCAACAATAACAACAACTGTAACAACAATAACAACAACAACAACGGCAACAACAGCAGCAGCAACAACAATAATAGCAGCAACAATAACAACAACAGTAACAACAACGACAACAACAGCAGCAGCAACAACAATAATAGCAGCAACGATAATAACAACAACTGTAACAACAACCACACCAGGCAAACTTAAGTATATCATTAGACATGTATAATTTTTTTGTATTATTGTAAATTACTTTCTAACTGCCATCCCTAAATTACGACGTAAAGCGCAAGATATCTGTCAAAATTTCTCATGTACATACAAAATGTATGAAGCATCCCTAAATAGCACGGCGTCAACGCTTAGCAATTGGAAAATCCAATTTTGACAGCGCGTAAGATAATGCAGTTGCCTGCAAGCTACTGTTGTTTACATATTTTGTTGTAGTATTTAGAGAACGTTACAAAACAGTAATGACATTTTTGCTTTTTTCAGGCTTATATAGCGTTTTTATCACTGTTTTGCATTTCATTTTATAGGGTTTTATTAAAAGTGATAGGTTAACATTACTGTTCACAACAAAACGTTGCGCTTTTATTTAGGTATGCACCTTCAGCGTAAAAGCCATGCGTTATTTTGCGTCGCGTCTTACGCGCTAATTTAGGGATGGCAGTAAATTATACACATGTAAGCATAGATGTATTCATACTTACACATATAAGCTACTTACCTATACCATACAATATATGCATATGCACATTTCCCCGAATTAAACTAGATGTATATTAATATATATATATATATATATATATATATATATATATATATATATATATATATATATATTTTATTATCCTCAAAATCTTTTGTTTTTACACAATAAAAAAAAATTAAAATGAATTCAAATCTTAATTAAACACTCCTCATTAAGGAATGCTGGGTGGGACCGAAGGTAAGCTGGGCACCGCTTAAAGGCGCTTGTTTTTTTTTTGGGACAGAGAAAACTAAGGTACCCACTCTGTCATGGTCAGTTCGGGCGGGATAATAAAGGTACCCCACATAGCACACCACCTTGCTATGAAAAAAAAAAGATAAAAAGAAACAGAATGATCGCTTAAGTAAGACTTCCTTATGGACAGATGATGATTCCTCGATGTCGCTCGCCACTTGCATAACCAACCAGCTTTGCTTCTCCCTTTTTGTATACTTCTGCGGTATTTCAGGCATGAACAGTAAGTATTTTATATGTTAACGCGATTAGTATCCAGGGTTGAGAACCACTCTACCAGACAGCTAGCGGCAAAATCTATTCATGCCCTTAACCTAGTGATTACTATGGCCACATACTCAGTGTTTAACCGTCGCGTAACAATACACCAAAGGATAAATGAAATGAAGTAGAATTTGTTTAGTAAGTTTCATTTTCTCCTCTATTTTTTTATATTATTCATCAGTGTTTACTGTCCCGTACACGTAAATTTACACAAACAAAATATACGCGTTTTTTGTTTTTGTCCTGATGCGGTTACCTAGTCACAGACCTAGTATTCAATTTGCCTTGGTAGATTATTCTTTTATGGGAAATTAGCAAATTTATTTTAAATTATAGTCTGGTAACACTGCACACACAGATTCCATTTTTGCTTACTTTTCTTTGGCTTTAATTTGTGTTTGATATAAAACATAATAAAACAAAAAGAAATTAAATTTATGTTTGTACATATAAATAATTCTACTTTCACATATTAGAAAGGAAGATGCCATTACTAGAAACTCCACGAAGTGCTGAAAGGGGAGGCGAAAAAGAACAGTCTAGCAGCATTCGCCGAAGCCATAAAGTGTATGAACACCGGGAATCGCAAGCTACTGCCATGTCAGTGGATTATACGGGCCAATGGGTTCTATTGGCTGGTCGACGTCATCTTTCTTTACAATGTCTAAGTCACGATGCTGACAACGGATATTTACGTAAATACAACACGAATTCGAAATATGAAGTCTCTGCAGCTGAATTCGCAATCTGCACAGAAAGGAAAGAGTTCTGTGCTATTGCAGTAAGATTTTTATTTTCATAACTAAGTGAAAAATGCCTTTTTTATATGTTTATTTTAAGACAAGTCAACATATTGATGTTGTCACTTGGGGTGCTGCAGAACCACGTTACGTTCATTCACTTTGCGGCCATACTCGTATGGTAACTGATATTGATTGGCATGGTAAAAATGCAAATCTTTTGGCCAGTTGCTCAATTGATACTTTTTCCCATATTTGGGATCTAAGAGAATCTCGTAAGCCTACATTGTCTTTTAGCGCAGTCTGCATGTGTAAGTTGTGATTAGATAATAGATAGATGGTATCATTATCATTCTCAATCTTTTATCAAATGTATATGTAGAAGGTACAAGTCTTTTACTTGAGCATCTTTTTAAATCTAGCAGATAAAATAATTTAAATTTATTATTTTTTTTTCTGAAGCCGGAGCAACACAAGTCGGATTCAACCGTGTTTCTGGGAATCTTTTGGCAGCAGCGCATGATGGCGATTTACGAATCTGGGATATACGTAAAGGTTCTTGCCCTGTACACTATATAACAGCACATTTAAATCGGTTAGTAGCAATTTATTAAAAACATGCCATAAAAAATGTATTTAGGCTTAAGGGCTGTAACTTTTCTAGAGAAAAAAAAAAATTTGCAGAATTTAACAGTCATTATTAAAATCTTTTTGTTCTTATTATTTTCAATGTAAACTTTATTTTAGAGTTCATGGCATTAATTGGAGTCATCGAAGGGAAACTTGTTTAGCCACAGCCAGTCAAGATGGAACAGTTAAGTATTTTGATATAAAAAATCCTAGGAGAGCGGAAAAAATAATAACTACTACATCGCCTGTATGGAGAGCAAGATATACGGTAAATAGAAGCTCAAAAATAAAAATTTCTGTTAAATTAAATTGCACATTTTGTAAAAAATTTTAAATGACAGCCAATCGGCAATGGCTTAGTTAGTATAGTAGTTCCGCACTTAGGACGTGGGGAGAACAGTTTGTTACTATGGAGTAATAGCAAACAAAATGATCCAGTATGTTCATTTGTTGGTCACACGGATGTAATACTAGATTTTGCTTGGCGGCCAAATCGTATAAATCAAACAGAAATTGTAAGTGTTCTTTAAGTAGTGTTTTTCACTTTTATTAAAAGAAATTTTAAAAATATTTAAGGAATTAGTGACATGGTCTCGCGATCGTACTTTAAGAGTATGGAAAATCGACGATAAAATGCTTAAGTACTGCGAACCGGAAGATGAGTCAAATGAAAATTACGATATGAACACAGAGACGCTATTTGAAACACCAACAAAATTTCATCCTATGCATTCGTCGTCATTTCAAAAACCATCAATACTTTGCTCACAACCTGTAGCGGGGTCATTACCCGTTGAAGCAATTGATGCATTGCATATATCAAGCCTGGTAGCTTCCAGATCGCCGCCACCAATGGTATTGCATACTACTGGGCAAAAGCGCAAGGACGAAAATGCTGTGGCAAGGTCTCTGACAGATCAACCGACTTGCTTACTGCATCACGAGTTTTCGTTGTTGAATACCAATATGCCGCACATAGAAGTCGATGTATTAGATGCTATCAAGCGATATGCTATCTTTAATGTATCTGCCGGTGGCCATGTAATTGTACTGCAAACCACTTTTCCTACTGAATATCCCAGTCCTAATATTTGCCCAGAATTTTCATTTTGTCCTGGAACGACAATTCACGAAAATCTAACTAGACTTATGATGAAAGTGCTAAAGACAAATGCTTTGACACGCGTAAAGAAGTCCCGAACTTGCTTAGAACAATGCTTGCGAGCACTAGTAACAGCTATGAAAAAGGTAAGCAAACCTTATTAACTTTTTATAAATTTATAGATCGAAATTGAAAAGTACGTGAACAATTTTTATGCAGTCTGGTGGAGGTTCCGATAAGTCCCATTTTCGTTTACAATCTCCTCGCCTAGAGGGTGCATTAAGCGAAGCTTTACATGACGCTTGCATACCATTTCCAAGAACATCCGCAGCTACCTTTAATCCAGTAGGTATTTTATGCAGTTTTGCACAAGTTCTAAACACAAAGCGATTGACCTTACGGCACCAAAATACAACTCCTCGTACTTTATCAGCCATTAATGGCGGTGGTTTATTAGGAAATGTTATGGGACCTCAACCTGTTCTTTATACCCATCGGGATTCAAAAGCTTCATTTTATTTACATGACCGCATGAGCTCTAAGCATGCGAAAAATCGTTCGATTGAAAAGCCTGCACACTCTACGCCTGTTGTTCACATATATGAATGCAACAAGCTTCTGAATATTAGTCGAGTCATGGCCGAAGAATATTCTTTGGATAAGAGTGATATTACAGCAACATGTCGTAAGAATCGGCAAATATGTGAGAATAACGGTCGTTTAGATCTGTTGCCGATCTGGACTATGGCAGAAATGATAGCAAGACCCAACGTGCCACAGGCCGAAAGCATTAAGAAGGAAATAATTCTAAATGAAGACCCCTTTAAAAAGAGTCTTTTGGAAGCGTTAATAATGCATTTTGCAAGTTTTGGGGACTTGCAAACCGCGGTAATGTTGTCTTGTCTTTTTCATCCATTTAGGGGCAGTGGTTCGTGTGTTGTGAGTACTGCAGGCATGAATGGCAGCAACGTTATGGCATTATCATCTAATAATGCTAGTAATTACAGTAAAATACCCAATCTTACCCTAAATACTTCACCTTATCATACGGTCTTACCTATAGATACACATGCTTCGCCTTTCACACATAAGGAAACTGGTTCCAATGCTTCTCTTTGCCAGAAGCAACTGCGCAGTAATTCATGGTCTGATTCGCTGGACTGCGTGGATAGTAAGAATGTTTATAGTGAGTTGTATTCTTGTTCCTTAATACGTCGCTCACGCATACCACTGTTTGAGCAATTCAAGAAATTGTATGGTGAAATATTGTACGGTTGGCAGCTATTGACCATTCGATCTTTAGTAAGTGTGGGAAGTTTTATACAAACATTTGACATTTGACATTATTCATTTTGTTCTATTTAAGATTCTTAAACACACAGCATTTACAAAATTTCCGGCTCAAGGTGTGGAATTTGTAACGGAATGTTCTGGTTGTAATAAAACAAAGCGATCTTCATCCTGTAGTTCTTGTCAGCGGCCAGTTCTCTTTTGTGCCTTATGTCGTATACCTGTTAAAGGAGCTGCAAATGCTTGCTTAGCCTGTGGCCATGGTGGCCACATTATTCATATGATTCAATGGTTCGAGGTAAAATTTAACTTTTCATGTTCTTACGTTTAGATCTTGCAAAAACAAGTTTTTGAAAGTTCTAATATTTCAACGAAAATGTTTACTTACTAATAAGAATTTGCTATTTAGGGAATAGAATTTATTTAATTTTTTTATTTATATATTGGGATTCAATAAAATACAGACATGTCACAGAACTTAATTCCGATCAAAAGTGGTTTTAATGCCGCAAATTGCTTCTTCAAAAAACAAGAAATGACAAAATTCTTCGAAATGATACTACTTGATAATTTTAAAGTGGAATTAAGTTTTTTTGGAATTTTGTTATTTGTTGTTTTAAAATTTTAACCTTGTTTTTTTAATTTGATATGCGCAATACAGTAGCATTTAAATTTGAGAGTAGAGTTTCATCATATTTTAGAAAAAATCAAAGTCGATCGGAATCTAAACAATGTAAACAAAATCGATCGGAATGGTTTTGCGGAAATTAAACCATTCTGATCGGAGTGTGTAACATGCCTAATAATTAGAAAAAACTATGGTAAAACCTCAACACATTTTATATTTGGTCCCATTGAGTGTTGTATTCCTATTTTGAATTTTATAGTTGTCGGTTCTTACTTTTTAGATCAATAAGGAAAATTGATTCTTTCATAATAATCGAACTCAAACAATTAAACTAGATACATTTGCCTAAATGTTTTATAAAAGTTTAACAAATTTTCAAATCTATAAAATTAGCAAAACATTAGAAAATAAATATATCTGATGACTCTATTAACAGCCAATCTAACCCTCTTCAAAATATAGCCTAGGGTGCCCGAATCCACTTCTATTTCTTATAGGAATAGTGGAATAACTAATCCATGTACAATCCGTTTCTTTATATGGAACGACAACACTAAGTCTAGGCTATATAACTTACGAAAGGTAAAATTGACCTTTGAAACTACAGAGCTAACATGATTTTTAAAGTTCAGTTTCGTATTAATAATAAGACTGAGGCACTTAACTTTATCAAAAAATTTATCTGAAGCACCATTTAGCACTATAAAAAAGTGCTTAAAACTATTGACACCAAATCATGACTAAAAGCAAGTCGCTATGAGAGATGATCAAAAAAGCTCATTAACAAATAAAATAAAAAGCAAAGGCTCAAGAACAGGCCCTTGTGATCAGGGTTTAACATTAAGCGCTAACAAACATGTTTTTGACTGGCGACTGAAGTGAAAATAGTTTTAGTTTCCATTTTCAACCATTTGGCTGCTTAAAATAGTTTAGCTGAGCACACACAGTGACTGTCTTTTCAGTTTTCAAATTAAGTGTACGGAACTCAAAATACAGTTCTTGTGCGTTTAGCAGACGTAGTTGTGTTTTTTTAATAAGGCAACACAACTGATATTTTGAGTGGATAATTAACTGAATAGCTTGATGGTGTATTTGTATACAGTTTTTTATTTAACAAAAAAAAATATTCACTGATGTTTAGTATGTATTAATAGAAAACAGAGCTGTAAACGAATGATTCATTTTTGGTTTTTAACTCACCGTGAATTAAAATGTTTGAATGCATTCATCTGTTCCAAAAAATGAATTGAATTAAAATTGGAATGCATTCACAATGAATTTGAATTCTTGAATGCCATTCACTTGGCCACACAAAGTTAATGAATTTGAATTTGAATGAATTTATTATGAACAAAATTTGTGTGAATGCATTCCTTTCATCAGCCAAAAAATGAATTAGAATCTGAATTGATGTATTATGATTTTAAACGTCGTGAATGCATTTACTCGCCATCGAATTAAATGAATTAGAATTTGAATGCAATTATTGGAAGGAAAAATATATTGAAGGAATTCATTTTTTTACAATAATTCTTTTAAGTTGAAAATTATACAGTGTGTGTTTTACTACGTCGGCCATGACATAAGCTGCAAAAATGTTAACGTGTGTTATATTGGGCCAGAGGTGTAAACGAATGATTCATTTTTGGTTTTTAACTCACCGTGAATTAAAATGTTTGAATGCATTCATCTGTTCCAAAAAATGAATTGAATTAAAATTGGAATGCATTCACAATGAATTTGAATTCTTGAATGCCATTCACTTGGCCACACAAAGTTAATGAATTTGAATTTGAATGAATTTATTATGAACAAAATTTGTGTGAATGCATTCCTTTCATCTGCCAAAAAATGAATTAGAATCTGAATGGATGTATTATGAATTTAAACGTCGTGAATGCATTTACTCGCCATCGAATTAAATGAATTAGAATTGGAATGCAATTATTGGAAGGAAAAATATATTGAAGGAATTCATTTTTTTTACAATAATTCTTTTAAGTTGAAAATTATACAGTGTGTGTTTTACTACGTCGGCCATGACATAAGCTGCAGAAAAGTTAACAGGTGTTATATCGGGCATGATAAACGCTGTAGAAAAGTTAAAGGGTGTTACAAAATTGACATGTTTTTTACGATTAGAGTGTTATCTTTTGAACTATAAAAGATAAAAACTTGAAATTTACGAAGTGTATGTTACTACATCGGCCATGACAAACGCTATAGAAAAGTTAAAGGGTGTTGCAAAATTGACGTGATTTTTACGATTATAGTGTTATCTTTTGAACTATAACAGATAAAAACTTGAAATTTACGCAGTGTGTGTAACTACATCGGCCATGATAAACGCTACAGAAAAGTTAAAGGGTGTTGCAAAATTGACGTGATTTTTACGATTATAGTGTTATCTTTTGAACTATAAAAGATAAAAACTTGAAATTTACGCAGTGTATGTTACTACATCGGCCATGACAAACGCTATAGAAAAGTTAAAGGGTGTTGCAAAATTGACGTGATTTTTACGATTATAGTGTTATCTTTTGAACTATAAAAGATAAAAACTTGAAATTTACGCAGTGTGTGTTTTTACATCGGCCATGATAAACGCTATAAAAAATATAAAGGGTGTTGCAAAATTGACGTGATTTTTACGATTATAGTGTTATCTTTTGAACTATAACAAATAAAAACTTGAAATTTACGCAGTGTGTGTAACTACATCGGCCATGATAAACGCTATAGAAAAGTTAAAGGGTGTTGCAAAATTGACGTGATTTTTACGATTATAGTGTTATCTTTTGAACTACAAAAGATAAAAACTTTAAATTTACGTAGTGTATGTTACTACATCGGCCATGACAAACGCTATAGAAAAGTTAAAGGGTGTTGCAAAATTGACGTGATTTTTACGATTATAGTGTTATCTTTTGAACTATAACAGATAAAAACTTGAAATTTACGCAGTGTGTGTAACTACATCGGCCTTGACAAACGCTATAGAAAAGTTAAGGAGTGTTGCAAAATTGACGTGATTTTTACGATTATAGTGTTATCTTTTGAACTACAAAAGATAAAAACTTTAAATTTACGTAGTGTATGTTACTACATCGGCCATGACAAACGCTATAGAAAAGTTAAAGGGTGTTGCAAAATTGTCGTGATTTTTACGATTATAGTATTATCTTTTGAACTATAACAGATAAAAACGTGAAAATTACGCAGTGTATGTTACTGCATCGGCCATGACAAACGCTATAGTTATAGTTCAAAAGATAACACTATAATCGTAAAAATCACGTCAATTTTGCAACACCCTTTAACTTTTCTATAGCGTTTGTCATGGCCGATGTAGTAACATACACTGCGTAAATTTCAAGTTTTTATCTGTTATAGTTCAAAAGATAACACTATAATCGTAAAAATCTCGTCAATTTTGCAACACCCTTTAACTTTTCTATAGCGTTTGTCATGGCCGATGTAGTAACATACACTACGTAAATTTAAAGTTTTTATCTTTTGTAGTTCAAAAGATAACACTATAATCGTAAAAATCACGTCAATTTTGCAACACCCTTTAACTTTTCTATAGCGTTTATCATGGCCGATGTAGTTACACACACTGCGTAAATTTCAAGTTTTTATTTG
Organism: Cistogaster globosa; assembly: GCA_937654795.1. NCBI lineage: Eukaryota > Metazoa > Arthropoda > Insecta > Diptera > Tachinidae > Cistogaster > Cistogaster globosa. The sequence continues at coordinate 78,920,629 of OW569404.1, forward strand.
TTATAGTTCAAAAGATAACACTATAATCGTAAAAATCACGTCAATTTTGCAACACCCTTTATATTTTTTATAGCGTTTATCATGGCCGATGTAAAAACACACACTGCGTAAATTTCAAGTTTTTATCTGTTATAGTTCAAAAGATAACACTATAATCGTAAAAATCACGTCAATTTTGCAACACCCTTTAACTTTTCTATAGCGTTTGTCATGGCCGATGTAGTAACATACACTACGTAAATTTAAAGTTTTTATCTTTTGTAGTTCAAAAGATAACACTATAATCGTAAAAATCACATCAATTTTGCAACACCCTTTACCTTTTCTATAGCGTTTGTCATGGCCGATGTAGTAACATACACTACGTAAATTTAAAGTTTTTATCTTTTGTAGTTCAAAAGATAACACTATAATCGTAAAAATTACGTCAATTTTGCAACACCCTTTAACTTTTCTATAGCGTTTATCATGGCCGATGTAGTAACATACACTGCGTAAATTTCATGTTTTTATCTGTTATAGTTCAAAAGATAACACTATAATCGTAAAAATCACGTCAATTTTGCAACACCCTTTAACTTTTCTATAGCGTTTATCATGGCCGATGTAAAAACACACACTGCGTAAATTTTAAGTTTTTGTCTGTTATAGTTCAAAAGATAACACTATAATCGTAAAAATCACGTCAATTTTGCAACACCCTTTATATTTTCTATAGCGTTTATCATGGCCGATGTAAAAACACACACTGCGTAAATTTCAAGTTTTTATCTTTTATAGTTCAAAAGATAACACTATAATCGTAAAAATCACGTCAATTTTGCAACACCCTTTAACTTTTCTATAGCGTTTGTCATGGCCGATGTAGTAACATACACTGCGTAAATTTCAAGTGTTTATCTTTTATAGTTCAGTAGATAACACTATAATCGTCAAAGTCACGTCAATTATGTAACACCCTTTAACTTTTCTATAGCGTTTGTCATGGCCGATGTAGTTACACACACTGCGTAAATTTCAAGTTTTTATCTTTTATAGTTCAAAAGATAACACTATAATCGTTAAAGTCACGTCAATTATGCAACACCCTTTAACTTTTCTATAGCGTTTATCTTGGTCGATGTAGTTACACATACTGCGTAAATTTCAAGTTTTTATCTGTTATAGTTCAAAAGATAACACTATAATCGTAAAAATCACGTCAATTTTGCAACACCCTTTAACTTTTCTATAGGGTTTATGATGGCCGATGTAAAAACACACACTGCGTAAATTTCAAGTTTTTATCTTTTATAGTTCAAAAGATACCACTATAATCGTAAAAATCACGTCAATTTTGCAACACCCTTTAACTTTTCTATAGCGTTTGTCATGGCCGATGCAGTAACATACACTGCGTAAATTTCAAGTTTTTATCTGTTATAGTTCAAAAGATAACACTATAATCGTAAAAATCACGTCAATTTTGCAACACCCTTTAACTTTTCTATAGCGTTTGTCATGGCTGATGTAGTAACATACACTTCGTAAATTTCAAGTTTTTATCTTTTATAGTTCAAAAGATAACACTCTAATCGTAAAAAACATGTCAATTTTGCAACACCCTTTAACTTTTCTATAGGGTTTATGATGGCCGATGTAAAAACACACACTGCGTAAATTTCAAGTTTTTATCTGTTATAGTTCAAAAGATAACACTATAATCGTAAAAATCACGTCAATTTTGCAACACTCTTTAACTTTTCTATAGCGTTTGTCATGGCTGATGTAGTAACATACACTTCGTAAATTTCAAGTTTTTATCTTTTATAGTTCAAAAGATACCACTATAATCGTAAAAATCACGTCAATTTTGCAACACCCTTTAACTTTTCTATAGCGTTTATCATGGCCGATGTAGTTACACATACTGCGTAAATTTCAAGTTTTTATCTGTTATAGTTCAAAAGATAACACTATAATCGTAAAAATCACGTCAATTTTGCAACACCCTTAAACTTTTCTATAGGGTTTATGATGGCCGATGTAAAAACACACACTGCGTAAATTTCAAGTTTTTATCTGTTATAGTTCAAAAGATAACACTATAATCGTAAAAATCACATCAATTTTGCAACACCCTTTAACTTTTCTATAGCGTTTGTCATGGCCGATGTAGTAACATACACTACGTAAATTTAAAGTTTTTATCTTTTGTAGTTCAAAAGATAACACTATAATCGTAAAAATCACGTCAATTTTGCAACACCCCTTAACTTTTCTATAGCGTTTGTCATGGCCGATGTAGTTACACACACTGCGTAAATTTCAAGTTTTTATCTGTTATAGTTCAAAAGATAACACTATAATCGTAAAAATCACGTCAATTTTGCAACACCCTTTAACTTTTCTATAGCGTTTGTCATGGCCGATGTAGTAACATACACTACGTAAATTTAAAGTTTTTATCTTTTGTAGTTCAAAAGATAACACTATAATCGTAAAAATCACATCAATTTTGCAACACCCTTTAACTTTTCTATAGCGTTTGTCATGGCCGATGTAGTAACATACACTACGTAAATTTAAAGTTTTTATCTTTTGTAGTTCAAAAGATAACACTATAATCGTAAAAATTACGTCAATTTTGCAACACCCTTTAAGTTTTCTATAGCGTTTATCATGGCCGATGTAGTAACATACACTGCGTAAATTTCATGTTTTTATCTGTTATAGTTCAAAAGATAACACTATAATCGTAAAAATCACGTCAATTTTGCAACACCCTTTAACTTTTCTATAGCGTTTATCATGGCCGATGTAAAAACACACACTGCGTAAATTTTAAGTTTTTGTCTGTTATAGTTCAAAAGATAACACTATAATCGTAAAAATCACGTCAATTTTGCAACACCCTTTATATTTTCTATAGCGTTTATCATGGCCGATGTAAAAACACACACTGCGTAAATTTCAAGTTTTTATCTTTTATAGTTCAAAAGATAACACTATAATCGTAAAAATCACGTCAATTTTGCAACACCCTTTAACTTTTCTATAGCGTTTGTCATGGCCGATGTAGTAACATACACTGCGTAAATTTCAAGTGTTTATCTTTTATAGTTCAGTAGATAACACTATAATCGTCAAAGTCACGTCAATTATGTAACACCCTTTAACTTTTCTATAGCGTTTGTCATGGCCGATGTAGTTACACACACTGCGTAAATTTCAAGTTTTTATCTTTTATAGTTCAAAAGATAACACTATAATCGTTAAAGTCACGTCAATTATGCAACACCCTTTAACTTTTCTATAGCGTTTATCTTGGTCGATGTAGTTACACATACTGCGTAAATTTCAAGTTTTTATCTGTTATAGTTCAAAAGATAACACTATAATCGTAAAAATCACGTCAATTTTGCAACACCCTTTAACTTTTCTATAGGGTTTATGATAGCCGATGTAAAAACACACACTGCGTAAATTTCAAGTTTTTATCTTTTATAGTTCAAAAGATAACACTATAATCGTAAAAATCACGTCAATTTTGCAACACCCTTTAACTTTTATATAGCATTTGTCATGGCCGATGCAGTAACATACACTGCGTAAATTTCAAGTTTTTATCTGTTATAGTTCAAAAGATAACACTATAATCGTAAAAATCACGTCAATTTTGCAACACCCTTTAACTTTTCTATAGCGTTTATCATGGCCGATGTAGTTACACATACTGCGTAAATTTCAAGTTTTTATCTGTTATAGTTCAAAAGATAACACTATATTCGTAAAAATCACGTCAATTTTGCAACACCCTTTAACTTTTCTATAGCGTTTGTCATGGCCGATGCAGTAACATACACTGCGTAAATTTCAAGTTTTTATCTGTTATAGTTCAAAAGATAACACTATAATCGTAAAAATCACGTCAATTTTGCAACACCCTTTAACTTTTCTATAGCGTTTATCATGGCCGATGTAGTTACACACACTGCGTAAATTTCAAGTTTTTATCTGTTATAGTTCAAAAGATAACACTATAATCGTAAAAATCACGTCAATTTTTCAACACCCTTTAACTTTTCTATAGCGTTTGTCATGGCCGATGTAGTAACATACACTTCGTAAATTTCAAGTTTTTATCTTTTATAGTTTAAAAGATAACACTCTAATCGTAAAAATCATGACAATTTTATAACACCCTTTAACTTTTCTACAGCTTTTATTATGCCCAATATAACACACGTTAACATTTTTGCAGCTTATGTCATGGCCGACGTAGTAAAACACACACTGTATAATTTTCAACTTAAAAGAATTATTGTAAAAAAATGAATTCCTTCAATATAATTTCATTCCAATTCTAATTCACTTAATTCGATGGCGAGTGAATGCATTCACGACGTTTAAATTCATAATACATCCATTCAGATTCTAATTCATTTATTGGCTGATGAGAGGAATGCATTCATAAAAAGTAATTTCATGATGAAATTCTAATTCTTATTCATTCATTTCGTGTGGGTAAGTGAATGGCGATCAAGAATTTTAATTCATTGTGAATGCATTCAAATTTTAATTCAATTCTTTTTTGTGTGGAATGAATGCATTAAAAAAATCACAATTCAATGCGGGAATGATTCAAAAAAGAATCATTCGTTTACAGCTCTGATAGAAAATACTTTCATATCATTGATTGCAAATGTCTTGTTGAATATATGTGTAAATAATATCGAAAGAATATATTTTCTATTAATTTTTTTGTTGATTGTTTCAAATTTAAAATGGAGCTACACAATTAGAGTAATGTTACTCAACTAACATGCAACTTTCAAAATTATTTTTTGTTTACATTATTTTGTTTTCAATTTGAAGCTTTATTATAAATTAACCTTAAACTTATTAAACAGCTAAATATCTTAAATAAAAATTTTAAAATAAAACATAGTTATTCATATTAAGTCGTCAATAATTTCATCTAAGAGTTTAGAATTCAGTTTAGCCAATAAAATTTTCGTCAGATTTTCTTCGCCTAAGGATTTCGGCAGTCTGTCAAAATTAGCTTTAGCGATGAGAAAGCTCGTTCTTCTGAAGCCGAAACATTTAAACATGAATAAGAAAAATACGAGTTTTAAAATTATTGAACAATAAATCTACATAAAAATATTAACTTATTGTAAATTGTAGTGTTTAAAGAAACGCATAACATTTTTGCAAAAAAAAAAAAAAAAAAAAAAAAAAAAAAAAAAACATATTCATTACTTTGTCAATGCTTTGTTTTACAAAAATAACTTTAATCATATCACAATGTTTATATTGCCAAAAACACTTTTGGAAATTTCAAAATTAATATTTAGATATATATAGCTTGCAATCTATACTATGTATTCTTTAATTTATATTTTGAATCATTTAATAATTTTAAAGGTTGAATTGTTTGAGGCAGATTATTTGTTTTTGTTCCCTATTATTTAATAATTTTAATTAGATAAATATAAAAGAAATTAATAGAATCCAAACAATTCAAAACGCTTACCTGATAGGAGGTACTCCAAAGATTATGTTTGACAAAATGTATAACTAAGGATCGGTGGATCTCCGCTCTATCCAGTATTTCAAAGCACAAATTGGGCTTTTTGAAAATGGCAACTTTAGTCGCTTAATTTTTGTATATGCAGTTGCTCTTTTAATATCTTCCGTGCACTGTAGTTTTAAAAATATTGTTTAAATGTGTATGTATACGCTGACAGTTCGGAAAGTTAAGTACGTGTCTATGTTGGCAATGAAGATTTATTTTATGATATCGACATTTTTCTTTGCATTTCTTACTACTTATGGGACATTTATTATTATTATTATTATTATTATTATTATTATTATTATTATTATTATTATTATTATTACTATTATTATTATTATTATTATTATTATTATTATTATTATTATTATTATTATTATTATTATTATTTTAAATTTTTCTTCGGCTGGCGAGCCAATTGTTGTAGTTCATATTTGTATGCATGAATATTTATAATTTTAAGAATTTTTTTCAGGATTTTCCCTTTGTAATATAAGTTTATTGGCCTAAAAAGCTTATTATATTACTTTAATTTGAAATAAATAAATAAATAAATGTCCTCTTTGGTTGTGTCTTAAGTTTCACAACTATTTTCACTAACATGCACATAGTTTTTTTTTGACGAAAATGAACTTTTCCCACAACTTTTTTTAAAATTTAATGGCATGTTCTTTCTCATGTGGTTTCAGTGTAAAAAAAAGAGGCAAGCTTTTAGAAAGTCATTCTCCAACAACTTTTTCGAGCGTATTTCGATATTCGCTAATAATGAAGTACCAACATTTTTTTAAAGCGGATTTGGTGCAAATTCTCAACGACTTTTTTATTATTAGTTTACATCTTATCCAACAAGCATAAAAATCTCCGTAATTTAGGAATTGCTCTTGAAATTTTAAAAGAATTTCATTTAATGGGGCAAACACCAATACAAAATCAGTCACAACATCCCAATACTTTTTATTTATTTCAAAATCTTCGGATTCCCTTCCGACTGAAATATCCATATTTTCTATTATATGTCTAGATGATTTTACATCAGAAATCATTTGTAATGTGGAACTCCAGCGGGTTAGGCAGTCAATTTGTGGAATTCGAAGTTGGTTAGCCTTAAAAAGGAAACGAAGTCCGTTCGAAAATTTCCTCAAAAATTTGACTAAATTTTTAGTTTTTAAAACGAAATTTAATATTTCTGCACTTTTTATGGAATGTATTTCCACTAGCTGTGCAGTGTGTGCAGCATAACGGCACATCGTAATATCACCAATGTTAAAATTTTAATCGCTTTCAATTTCTTTCAAAAGCATTAAATACTTCTCATTATCTAAATAGTCGATTTCATTATTACTTTTAACACATGATAGTAGTTGATACCACTTGTTGTTAGTTTAGATCAAATTTGTTTAAAGTTTTAATAACTTGCGAAGCTAAGTTTATTGATTTAATGCAACCTACTCCTTTCATTTCACTCATTCCTATCACTCTCGATATGATGGAAGCATCTTTGCAGCATTGTATACTTATACCAAAAAAATTTCTATCAAGGCGCATTGCACTATCTATTTTTATTGAAAACAAATTATCATCCAACTCATGTTTTATGATGTCTCGTCACTTTTTAACCACACTTGACAACAAAACTTTAGCATTTTCTGAGTTTAAAGTAAACAAATTTTCTTTCTTGCTTATTGCGCTAAAAATTGGTTACATCAATTTTGTCATATTAGAGCTGTTTAGTAAATTAAATGCTACACCATTTTCCGTTACTAATTTAATGTATGCTCTTATAATTTCACATTTTTTTAACTCAATTGTTTCTTTTATGAGATTTTTACCATTTCTTTTCAAAGTTTTTTTTTAGTTTTATTTTCTAATATTTCAATTTTGTGACAGCTTCTTAGATGTATTTTTAAATTATAACGTCTAGATGAACTTAGCTGTTTATTGCAAATGTTACATCATTTTGCCACAAATGTTTGTGTTACTAAAATAATTATACATGTTTTCCATTTTTAGTTTTTATAGAATTGTTTTATATTTTTGCAGTTCTAAATATTTTTTCTTGACTTTTCACTTTTAGAATCACTTGTTGAATGACAAATATAAGATGAATGAACATAATAAATGGTTACTAAATTAGCTGGGACTTATAAATAAGCGCGCCTTTACTTTTTATATACAAAAACCCTCAGTTGGGTGGAATTTGTTTGGGGTTTTAACACCCATAAAATTTAAATATTCCTATGTTTCTTTCTCACGAATTTTGTTTACAGTTATAATAAATTTGAGTTGTACGCGTTATAAAGTAACAACCACTGATCCGTAATTTTCCTACCTAGCTGCCGTTTTTTGTGCGAAAAGATTGGGCATCTTAGAAAAGAATATATGGTTAAATGGAAGCTAATAACAATTATTTTTTTTATAGACTTACATACATTCAGAAAAGAAGGAAAAGAATTAGAATTTAAAATGCCTTTATTACGGAAAAACTTTTAATTTAAATTACATTAATTCAGATAATTTGTAGAGAAAAAATTTAATATAGGGGAAAACTTTTGTTTAAACAATAAGTTTCCTACATATCGAGTTTAACTGGAGGTATTCTCAATACTCTACAAAATAATCAAACAAATTTTTAATCAATCTCTATCTTCTAATTCATAAATGGGATAATTGATTCATTTATTTCCATTTTCGAAAAAGCTTACACGGAATTTTATAAAGCTGTTAAAAATACATTTGTTGTAAAGGCAGTAAAATGTTTTTTTTTTACCGTTTTAAGTAAATTAATTTTATGAAAGAAAAAGAAAGAAGACTGCATAAAAGAAATACTTATGTACCCATGTATCTAATGCATGCACTAGAATTTTCAATCATTTGTTTGAAAAAAAACCCATATGTAATAAATGTGCAAAAAACTAAGGGAAACATTTTAACTTTGAGATTTTGTTAAAAACAGATAGATGAATTTTGTATTGTTGTAATATATAAATTATTTTTTAAGCAATGCGAAAACAGGACAATTTGTACATACAATAGAAAAAGAGGATTTTTTTCAAATAGCAAAAATTTTAAACAATTTCTAAAATTCTACTAGCATTAAAACAATTTCCACTAAAGTTTTCAATTACATATGTATTTATTTAAATTGAAAAAAGTGAAACTTTCTTGAACTTTACACTTCATTATTAAAGATTCTCATAAGCCTTCGAAAAACTATTTTGCAAAAACATAGCAATTAAAAACAAAAAATAATACTGAAGAATATAAAGCGTGTACTAATAACTCAACTTATTCTGTCTGGTTTGATGAGAATAACGCTTTTCACAGTTTGCAAATTCTGAATTTACTTATGTATATTGCTATTCAATTCTAAACATTCATTCGCTAAAGGATAAATGAGTTGCACTTGCATTTTAATTCTATTCATAATTTCTACAAACTAATGAGTTACGTTCTTATTAATAGTTAATTAAAACCCAAATGTGCGTCTTATTTTTAAAGCTCTGCTCTACACATATGTATATATTTTCAAATACTATTTTTTGTTAAAATCTTTATATTATATAATTTTCGTACAAATTTTTTTAATAAAAATAAATGTACATATATATATATATATATATATATATATAAATTGAAGCATTTTCGACTGACACCACTAAGCAGCAATTCATTTACATAGTCCACATTCAAACAGGCAAATTTTACTTTGACAAAGTTTTGTCTATTTTCTTTTAAACTTTGTTTCGTGTTCAGACACACAAAGTTTTCTTTTACAAATTTTGTTTCCTTCTGTGTGATCGTTCTTAATTTTTTGACGTTTTGCATTTGGTGCTTAAACACATATGTACATATATACAACTGTGTACAAGCAACGAACGAAAAACAAAGCAACTTTGCGAGTACATCAAAGTCTGTACTGCTAAACCATTCACATTATCTAGTCACATTTTCAGTTGTGTTGCGTTACTAAAAAACATAACTACGTCCGCTAAACGCACACGAACTGCCTTTTCAGTTAGGTACACTTAATTTGCAAGCAAAGACAGTCTGTTGTTTATTTTTAGCATGTAACTGAAAAAAAAAATTTGACTGCTAATTGCAGTTTTTCGAAACCCTGCTTGTGATTTAGACTGAAAACAACTGATCTGCGGCTATGGCAACTTACAAGCTGTTTTCTTTCTTCGAGGAAATAAGAAATCAACCTACATACAGATCTAGAAACTCCACTAATACTACTGTACAGCATGTTAACCAAAATGTAATGACTTACCCTATCAAAGGCTTTAAACAAATCCCACAATCAACTGCCTTACTTCAATAAGCTTTGAAAAACCTGGATTTGATTTAATTTTTATGAAATTAGGGGTTGAACTGTTGACATAAATGAATTGAAATTTATTTTTGGCTTAAGTTCATTTCTAAATTTTGAAACCCGTTTTTTATAAAGAAAAATTAATTAACAAATGTATGCGGACGTTTTTTTTAAAGGAAACAAGACAAATTAGATACTAACAGAATGAAATGCAGCATTTTCTTGATCGCTACATCCTTCACCAGCATTCTTCGCAGACAACCTTAGATTGTGTACATTGTAAACATCATCTATTTAACCAATTAATTTTAGAAATAAGAATACGAGAAATATTCATATCAATATTAATTTGGTTAGACGATGTTGACACACAAACCAAAGTATTTCTTCACTGTTCTCTTTGTACTTTTGTCTTAAACATTTGTTGTTGCTTTTGTATCAGCCTTAAGTTAATCACGAATGCAACTTTTATTTTTTGTTATTCTTACGTGTTTTACTCACAACATTATAGATGCTGTTTCAGTATCGTGCGCTGTGCCTTGCGTTTATTAATTTAATTTTTATAAAGTTAGGAGTTGAACTGTTGACATAAATGAATTAAAATTTATTTTTGGCTTAAATTTATTTTTTAATTTCTAAAAGCCGTTTTTAAAAAGAAAAATTAATTTACAGATGTATGCTAACGTTTTCCAAAGAAAACAGGAAAAATTAGATACTAGCAGAATAAAATGCAGCATTTTCTGGATCGTCACATCCTTTATCACCATTGGCTTTAATTTAAAACCTGTACACTTCCAATACCCAAAATTGGGATTCTGCTTCACGCAACTTAGCTAGATTAAAAAAATTGTATTGTAGACTGGCTCTAAATTATGTCTTAAATCCTATTGAATTACAATAAATCAGTGAGCAATGATAAAATATAGAGGGGAACGTTTTAACCTATAATAATTATAGTAATAAATTTTAATAAAATATTAGGTACACACATACATATGTGATTAAAATTGATAGGTCTAAATGTTTTTCTCTCTTTAGCCGACTTCACAAAAGAAGAAGGTTATTAAATCGACTAAACGTTGCTTTTTTAACCTATAATAATTATAGTAATAAATTTTAATAAAATATTAGGTACACACATACATATGTGATTAAAATTGATAGGTCTAAATGTTTTTCTCTCTTTAGCCGACTTCACAAAAGAAGGTTATTAAATCGACTAAACGTTGCTTTTTTAACCTATAATAATTATAGTAATAAATTTTAATAAAATATTAGGTACACACATACATATGTGATTAAAATTGATAGGTCTAAATGTTTTTCTCTCTTTAGCCGACTTCACAAAAGAAGAAGGTTATTAAATCGACTAAACGTTGCTTTTTTATATTTGTGGCTCTATAACTTAATGTATCGATTTTTGAACTTTTTTTTTGTTTGAAATGCGATGCTTAGAGATTGGTCCCGTTTTAAAAACAGGTAAAAAACTTTAAAAATTAAAGGATGACCTCATACAACATACATGTTTTTACGTGTTTCATGAACCGTAAAGGGCATCACTTTAAAATAAAAAAATAAAAAAAACTGCTTATCACTATAGATCCCAATGGCAAAAAGTAATACAAAAAATCTAAAAATTAAAGGAGTCCCCGTAGGTGACATAAATTGACAAATATGGGCTTGTCTTTATCGCTTTAAGGGTGTGAAGATGGCTCCGTCAGTAGAGCTGCAAATGAATCATTCTTTTTTGATTTTAAATCGTTACGAATTGTCTAAATTTGGAATTAATTCTTTTCTCATCATAAAAGAATTAAATAAAATTTGAATCAATTCAAACGAATTACGCAGAAATGAATTTGTAAAAAGAATTGCAATTCGTTTCTAATTGAAATGAATTTGTGTGGGAGTAATTTCCTTTTTTCATTACCCCTATATCTGCTTTTGAATTCGATTGATTGCAACTCATTTTAGAATTCAATTCAATTGAATTGGAAATAAATTGCAATTCACTTTGACAAATTCATTTGAACTAGAAACGAACTGCAATTCCTTTTAAAAATTAATTTGAATTAGAAGCGAATTGCAATTCATTTTTACCAAATTCATTTGAATTGACTCAAATTTCATTCAATTCTTTTTCTGTGTGAAAAGAATTAATTCAAAAATTGCTAATTCAGTGCATGAATGATTCATTTACAGCTCTGTCCGTCAGTTAGCTTTGTTTTTGACAACCCTGTTATAGTTTACATATCTCTCACTCAACAATGTTAAGCTAACAACACTGAATTATTTTGACTTTTCTTTGTAAAAATTAAAAAAAAAAACATAAATAGTGTATAAATTTATTAAACACTTACATATCTGCTGTTTCTGCATTACAGGCGATCAACTCGTCTGGAAATTTTGTATGAAAAGCACTTGGTTTTTTAAGATTTTGAGTTATTTCCATATAAATTTTTTTATAGCATAACATACAAAATCAAAATTAGAAAAGCAGGTCAAAAAACTCATGCTTTTTTCTTTCTTCATACAGGCATTTATTAAATGCCCAAAAATGTGTCAAACATGAAAAGGTGCGGCTTAGCGAACTACAGGGGGCGAAAGCCACGACGTTTAAGAATTCAGATATGTATAGGTTATATTCAGAATTTACATACAGTATGCCAATAATGCCTTTACACACAAAACAAAATCTAGTTTTTTTTTCATATTTCGTATAAAAAACGCTTTTTATTTTATGAAATATAAAGTTTTTTTATTTACTATAACTATTTACACTGTTTGTAAAAGTATAAAACAAAAAAACGCAATTTTTACAAAAAACATAACTAAAATTTAAAACAAAACAAACACTACTCCATTTTTTAATGTCAAGAAAGTCTTTATACAATTGTTGACATTTTTGTTAAAATTAAAAAAAAAAAAATTAAAAAAAAATACATTAGAAAATTTTAGTATTTTGTATGGCCACCGTTTGCATCTATCACGCATTGCAATCTCTTTTTCATAGAACTGATTAACTTCTTTAAGTCGTAGTTGGATGGTTTATGTTGCCACTCTTCTAAAATTGCTTTTCTTTAAAGCAGTCATATTAGATGGCTGGCGCTTAGCAACCCTTTTTTTTAATAAACCAACAAATTTTCGACAGGATTTAAATTCGGACTTTGAGCAGGTGTATCAATAACTCTTCCGCAATTTTAAAGCAAACACATCCGTGACATATGTGACTTATGTTTGGGATCGATCTTGATAAAATTTAAATACAGACTTATTCTCTCTTATAAATCCAAATTTCTTAGCACTATTAACTAAATGGGTCTGCAAAATGCTTAAATATTGTCGCGAATCCATTGTTGTTTCTATGAAAGCCAAATCAACCACTCCTTTGCTGGATATGCACCTTCAAATCATCACAGACATTTTTCCAAATTTGACTGTAGGAATAATGTTGCGGTTTTCTAGCGGTGTTAGGGGCTTTCGCCATACTCTATTAGGCTCATCGTTGTAATACATCATTTTTGTCTCGTCGCAAGATAAGACATCTTTCCAATAGTCTGCGGATGCGAGATATTCGTAATGGCGAAGGAAAGACGCTTCTCTACATTTTTAAAAGAGAGTAATGATTTTTTACGTGCAACTCTAGAAGAGTATTTGTTCTTAATTATAGCCTGTCGAACTGTTTAATGCAAACAACTATTCCGCACTATTCTTTAAGCTCCTTTGCAAGTGCTCTTGTAGAAATTTGAGGGTTCTATACAAGTTTTCTAATAATTAGGCGATCTGCTACCTCGGCCACCTCCACACTTTAACTGCAATCTGCCTTCGCCTTCCCAAAAATGGGTCAAAAGTGAAAAGATGCGGCTTAGCGGACTACAGAGAGCGAAAGCCACGGCCTCTACAGTTCTGAAATTTACAATGCAAATTCTAAATATAAGCTGTACAATTCTGAAATAATTAAATTAAGCTAACTGGCGGAGCTATCTTCACACCCTTTGTCGATTGCTATACCGTTATAGTAACAAATATTAATATTCAAAATTATGTGCTATATATGGCCATACTTTGAACACTTGTAGATAGACGGTTAAATATACCAAGAACCTGTATTGCTATGTCCGCTATAACAACAAGTATAAAATTTGGATTTGGAAATTAAAGAGTGTCCCAATAATTAATGTAATTTGAAGTACCTGACCAAACTTTTGAATCTTCATAGACACACAACTTAAATTTACATGTTTTGTTAAGTCCGCTATAACAACAAGTTTACAATTTGAGTTCAAGAATTAAAGGGTGACGTAACTAGACCTATATGGCCGTATCTTTTGGTTTGTTATACACAAACACTTAATAATTAGACAGGATTAGATGATATAATAAGAAGTATTAAAATTTTTAATTATAAATTAAAGGGTTTTACAATAGTTCATTTAATTTGATTCATATGGCCAAACTGTTAAACCGCTACTCGTATAGATAGACGGGTGAAATTTGCAAAGAACCTGATTGTTAAGTATAAAACTTGAATCAATAAATAAAGGGTACTGCTATAGTTGCTGTAATTTAATGTATATGCCCAAACTGTTGAACAGTTGTAGACAGCCGGTTGAAATTACCAAGAGGATGTAGTGCTAAGTCTGCTATAACAAGCTTGGAGATGAAATACAAGTTTTTCAATAGCTAATGTAATTTAATGTATGTACGTGGCCATACTTTATTTTGTATAGACATTTTGAAATCAATCAAAGTTCTCCCTTTAAAAAATTTCTTAAATTGTTCACCTTCCACCACAGATCTGTATTTAAACAAATAAGAACATACATACAAATAAAATGCACTCAAATTCACTTCACCAAGTCAGCAGAAAACCATAGCGAAATTCATCACTAAATTAATTTATAAATAAAAATGTTCAAACAAATGCATTAGGGAAATAACGAAGTTAAAAATGTATATACAGGCATGTCACACCTTCTGATCGGAATGGTTTTAATTCCGTATTAACAATTCCGATCGATTTTGTTTTACCTTCTTCAGATCCCGATCGATTTTGTTTATTCCTGAAAAGTATTGAATCTCCTTCATTTAATTTAAATGTGGCAATATTTTGCAGACCAAAGTAAACAACAAGGCTGATCTAAGTAAGACACATCATAAAAGTAAATTTAAAAAACGCAAATAAAAAAATTTCAAAGAAACTAAATTCCACTTTAAAATTTGAAAACGATTTCATCCCGAAGGAATTTTTCGTTTTTAGTTTTCTGAATAAGCAATTTACGGAATTGAAACCACTTTCGATCGGAATTGTGTTCTGTGACTTACCTGATAAATCAATAATCTAATAAAAAAAATTCGTAATTTACAATTTTTATAGCGTTTTAACATTTGATTATTTTAACTAAACAAAATTCTCAAAGCTCATTTTCTACCTATTTAATAAAAATTTACAACTTTAATATACTTAGATCAGCGGTGGACAAAATTGTTTTACACTTGTGTTAGTGAGATAATTTAAAGGTACAGTGACAAGCAAAACAAACACAAAAATTTTCGCATAAGAAACTAAACTAAATGAAATCGTCTACATAAATGCTGTCATGACAGTTTCGTAAGAGCAGTATATGTTTCAAAGACGTGGAACTAATTTTATTACGTTGTTTACTACAAATGAATTTTAAGTCCGAAAAAAATTGTTCATTTGAGTTCAGGATATGCCAAGGCGTCCAAAGTTTTCCAAAATAATAACCTGTCTATTTCCGGAAAAGCTTTTAACTCGCTTCGTAATATTAGAAGTTCTAATTGTATTTTGAATTCATATTTAGTAACATCAACATTAAAAGGGTTTTCAAAAATTTTCAGAAGTGGTTTAATGTTATCTATATCCTCAAATCTATCTTCGAAATTGAAAAAAAGGTTTTCAAAAATATTAATATATTCCAGGGTTTCAACCTTGTCGTGCTTGTTCAAAATTAGGGAAGTTTTAGGAAATTCATTGAAGTCACCTAACTTTATTTGTGATAACAACAAATATAATTTAATTTTGAAATTGTAAATTTTTTTGGACAAATCGTATATATTATTTTCCTTGCCCTTTAAGTCTAAATTAAAATCATTAAGAAAGCCAGTTGTATCTACCAAAAATGCTAAGATAAAATGCTCTTTTTTTCCTCGTCATTATATTTATTCATATCAAAGTGGAAAGAATCATAACACAAGGCAACAATTTTGAAAAAATTTTAGGGGCTTTGAAAACCACTGTACAATTTTGATGTATTGTGGTTCCAGTAGTACAAATATGGTTCAATTTTGAAATTCTATGGAGAGGTTTTTTTTAAAAAATTTTTAAGTAAAATTATAAATTTTTTTAGACGTTTCTCCACATAATTAATGATAACTAAAAAAAAATTAGTCCGATATTATTCAAATAAACTTAGAAAAACTGAAATTTACATAGCCTTTAATCCGTTAATATATTGCGTTTCAATCGGCTCAGTAGTTTCGGAGTTATAATTGAGCGAAAAAATATTTTTTTTACGTGAAAATAGCAAATTTTTTTGTTTTAAAAAAATCATAAAAAATCGAAAACGGCAAAAATCGTTCAGATTTATTGCTTTATCGCAAAGCCACATGTAATAGGAACAAAATGAGATATCGATCATAAAAATCGATTGATTTTTTTCGAATTTATTCACAATTAAGTGAATTCGCTCATTTTCACCAAATTTTAGTTTTTTGTCTGATATACATAAAATTGAGTAGTTAATGTTCTTCTTTCGATTGATTGAATTTTGAAAACATTTTCCCCATGCTATGTACAAATTTTCACATCAAAAATGCATTACATAGCAACATTCGTGTATTTTTTGGCAAAACCCTACCTAGAATATACTGATTCTATTCTTCGGAAAGACATTTGTGTTGGATGAGCTTAAATGTAAATAAATAAATAAATTAAATAGTAGAAAATTTATATTTTATTATTCACATTTATTATAATAAATAAAACAAGAAAATAAATAAATATGTATTATAAACTACAAACTCTGAAATTTTCTTTTAGTCGATTTTCTACTATTGTTGAATAACGAAGTGTTACTCTGAATACTCCAGCAAAAATCAGCCATCATGTGTGCATCCCAGCGACCCTGGTATCGTTCCTCCATTGTCCGGATATCTTGGTGGAATCGTTCGCCCTGTTCTTCACTCAAGTCTCCTAGATTTTCAGGAAAACGATCTAAGTGACTGTGCAGGTAGTGTACTTTGATGCTCATGTTGCATCCAAGATTCTGGAAGTGAGTTAACATCTCTTCAACGTGCGCAACGTAATCATCACCCTTGTTATTTCCTAAGAAATTTTGAATAACCCGTACAAACGAATCCCATGCATTCTTCTCAATTTCTGACATTGAACTGCCAAATTCAGTATCGTTCACCAATTTGCGAATTTGTGGGCCATCAAATATGCCTGCTTTCAGCTTTTCCATACTTAGATTGGGAAACTTCCTTGAAATATACTGGAAACATTCACTATCTTTGTTAAGTGCTTTAACATATTATTTCATCAGACCAAGTTTAATGTGAAGAGGGGGTAATATGATGCGATCTCGGGGCACTAGAACCACATTTATAACATTTGGCGTACCTGGAACTAGTGTTTCCCTAGAAGGCCATTGTTTTCTCTTCCAATGTTCTGTTTTAGCTCTGCTGTCCCATAAACATATAAAACAAGGATATTTTGTAAAGCCGCTTTGTTGGCCTAAGAGGAAATTTACCATCTTAAGATCAACACAAATTACCCACTTATGTTCATCATACTTTATCTTCTTCATGACCAATGCAATTACATAGTATTCTTCTTTTACTTTGGTTGAATGTGCGATCGGCAAGGAGTGAAATTTATTTCCATTATGCAAAAGGACACACTTCAAGCTGCGTTTTGATGAGTCGATAAATAAATGCCATTCGTTTGAATCATATCTCTGTAAGCCCATGGCAGTCATCAAACCAGAAATATCTGTGCAGTACACAAAGTCATCCTCTTCAGCAAAATAATGAAGTAAGTCTTTTTCTCGAGTACGGTAATACGAAACTTTAGTTTCTTTAGCTATGAGACCTGTTTCTTTCATCCGGGACGCAAGTAATTCAGAAGATCTTTTCGACAATCCAAGGTCTCTAATTACATCATTAAGCTGATCTTGATTCCATGGTCTCGGCGAGAAATGTTTGTGTGGGATGAACTCGTCATTTTCAGCTGTAGATGGTAGTGCTGGATCTGACATATCTGATTGGTAAGACATACTTGAGGTTGAGTGTCCTGGTGAAGATGAAAGCACATGACTACAGCTTGCACCCCGATCTTGAGCATATTCTATTTCTTGTGAATGTAGAACTGCAAGTGTAAACCCATCAGCAGACCTCGTGGGGTAAAACCATCGCATATGTTTTCCAAAACCGCTTTTTGTACTTAAACAAAAATAACACTCGGATGCGTGGTTCGCTGTTTCTCTCCATAGCATAGGCTTCAAAATTTCCAAGTGTCGTCTGTAAAATGAAAAAAAAAAATTGAAATCAGGAATATGAAGAATTCAAATTTTAATTAAGAAATATTGTAATTATAAAATATTCCAAATCTATTAATTTATACTTACTTTACGTTAGAAGACTTCATAGATAAATTCAATCGACATGGAATGCATATAGTACTCGGTGTCCAATGCTGGTTCAAATTGTGCGGATAGATATTATAGCAATCTTGATATGACTTTTGCAATGAAGTTAAGAAGCACTTCCGTTTTTTCCCGGTGATATATTGGCCGCACACATAACAAAATAAATCTGGATCGTTTTTACATAAAAATGTTCTGGCTTTCTGGCTCATTTTTATTAATATTTGAAAATTGTTTTTAACTTCTAAGCTGTATGACTTTAATTTTTGTGTAGGTATTAAATGATGTTTGCGTTATCGCAAACACTTCTTGAATGAAATAAAAACGGTCAAGGAGATCTTATAAATACTGATACTATAATTTGGGATAACCCTTTGTGTGGATACAGTTTGTGTGTGCTGCAAATTTTTTATTATTCCTAAGAATCCTAAAAAACATTAAGGACTTTTATGAGAAAAAAAAAATCATCCGTTACAGGTAGCTAACGGAAAATAAGAGCACTTCAGCGTACACGCACATTTATGAGCGTTTTATTACTATCCTACCGCAATCGTAAAAATTAAACAATCTTTTGTTTATTACTTATTTTTTTTTTAATTATTAGAATCATAAAAATGTCATAGAGGTTTTTCCCAAAGGGGTTTTGCCAAAATGCGTGTCGTAAAATGCACCTGAGTTTTTATGTTCTGCATTTTCATTATATAGTAGGTACAATTTTCTACAGTGCTTGTAAATATGCGATACCTTCAATTAATTGTAAATAAAAATGTAAAGCATGCATCGATTTTTATGATCCATATCTAGTTTAATTTGCATGATATGTAGCTTTACTACAAAAAAATAAAAAGTAATATTTTTTGCAGTTTTCGATTTTTTCCAGATTTTTGTTTTTCAAATTTTTTTTTTTAGCATTTTTTTTTTTTGCTAACAATTTGTTTCATAACTTTGAAACTATTCATCGCATTAAAAAAATTTGTACACGTTATTTAAAGATATTGTAAACCTTAATTTTTGTAAATTTAATTCGACAAAATCGGACTAGTTGTTTTTGAGTTATGACAACATAAGTGGAGAAATGTCTCAAAATATTGTCAATTTTACTTAAAAAAATTAAAAAAAAAAAAATTATCCATAGAATTGAAAAATTTTACCATTTTTGTACTTAGGCAGCCATGATGCATCAAATCTATATAGTGGTTAGTCAAGCCTTTTTTTGCTGTTGACCTGTGTAATGCCTCTTAATAACATTTTCTCTATACTTTTTAAATGTTTGGTGACATAAAAGGCATTGTACATTTCCAAAAGCATTATTTATCATAAAAAAGTCTTAACCCTCCGTTACAGTCATGGGTCTGGCCAGAGCTTTTCCAATTTATTTTGCATTTTAAACGTGTTTGCATTATGGCTAGAGATTTGAATTTTCAGGTACCCTTCTGAAATTTTCTTGGCTTTCTGGTGGTGAAAAAACGAGACGAAAAAAGTAAACAAAAAGAGGAGTTACAAGGATGTTTTAAAACCTATGTCGTATTAGAACCACAGTGGGTCTGCCCAGACCCACATATATTTTGTATGAAAAATTGCAGTACATTCGTATATAAACCTTCGTTACTTGATGTTTTTTTCTTTTTTCCATAAAATGCGTAGGAAGCCATTTAAATTTCAAGATCAATTGACTAAAACAGGTGTTCAGTAACAAAGTTTTATATTTACGGCCAGATAAACGCTAAATAGCCACCACTTTTTAACCGTTATATTTTTTCTCCTAAGCAGTCTTTGAGTGTTTTGTTTTAGTTTGACGTGAACTTTCAAAGCGTTTATTAGAATTTATTTTTTCTACAAAAGTGGTAAAATTGGAAATTTTGGGAAAATGAATGATG
Source organism: Cistogaster globosa (assembly GCA_937654795.1). Taxonomy (NCBI): domain Eukaryota; kingdom Metazoa; phylum Arthropoda; class Insecta; order Diptera; family Tachinidae; genus Cistogaster; species Cistogaster globosa. The sequence goes on from OW569404.1 coordinate 78,941,044, forward strand.
AATTAGAATTTATTTTCAATACGCGACATTCTAGTAACTTCGGTACGGATTTTTATACTAGAATTGCCGAGGCTTTGGCAAATGACTTGGAGCGTGAAAGAGCTAATGAGGATGCCGGACAGCATAAAGAAGATGATCCATTGGATGAAAATTATGAAGATTATTTGCCAAACGAAGATGACGCATCGGACGTTGAAAATGATTTGCTCATCGAACCAAATGTAGAAGAAGACAGTGATGAAGAGGAGGAAGACTGTGGTTCTGAAATAGGTGAAGAAAATAATGATTGTTTTATTGGAAAAGATGGTACTGTATGGAAAAAAAAATCAGCCGAACAATGGTGTACGTACTCGTCAACATAATGTGATGCGTTTTCGAGCTGGGCCTAAAGAGCAAATCTCTACTCCACTTGACGTTTTCAAAAAATTTTTTACACCAAATATTACAGACATCATTATATTTCAGACAAATCGGTATGGAAGAGATGCAGTCAACAAATGGAATGAGACAAACGTAAATAAGAAACCAAGAGTTTGGAAGAATCTAACAGAAGATGAATTATACGCTTTCATTGGCATTCTTCTAGCAATGGGAGTTTCACATAACAACATGCAAAATCCACGGATTTTGTGGCGTACTGATAATTTACCCATATTTAGGGCCGCAATGTCTCTTCATCGATTTATATCCTTGACCAGATACATTCGGTTTGACGACGGAAGAACACGCTCATTTCGATTACTCGAAGACAAAGCTGCGCCTATTCGTGATATTTGGAATTTTCTCAACGAAAATCTTGCAAATAATTATAGCCCGCATGAAAGTATAACTATTGACGAGCAATTGTTTCCATACCGAGGAAAAACTAAATTTACACAATATATACCAACAAAACCTGCAAAATATGGTATAAAACTTTGGTGGGCCTGTGATTCAAAAACAAAGTACCCATTACAAGGAAAATTATACACAGGCCGAAATGCAGGTGAACAACGTGAAATAAATCAAGGCGAAAACGTTATGTTGCAGCTTGCAAAGCCGTACGCTAAAAGTGGTCGCACAATTGTCGCTGACAATTTTTTTACATCTTTAGAGGGAGCAAAACGTCTGGCTAATCTTGGTCTAGCATTCGTGGGGACCAATTGGTCTAACAAGAAATGCATTCCTAAAGAAATGAGAAAAAGTCCCTCACGACCTGTTCATTCATCTGTTTTTGGCTTTCACGACAATTTGGTTTCACTTTGCAGTTATGTTCTAAAAAAGAATAAATGCGTCAATCTTCTGTCCACTGTACATTACACAGATAAATGTGAAGGTGAAGCCAATAAACCAGAAGCAATTTTATAATAAAAATAAAGCTGGTGTCGATTGCATGGACCAAATGGTTTCACATTTTACAACAAAGAGAATAACGAAGAGGTGGACTTTTGCATTTTTCTGCAATATGTTAGACATTATGGCACTGGCAGCATATTGTATTTGTAAGGAAGTCGATGACAATAAAAGAAATGATGCAAGACGCAATTTTTTGAATACGTTATCTAATTCTTTAGTTTTTCCAAATATCGAAAACCGAATGAATAACACTTATGATACTGGTCAATTTAGTACTCGTTCAGCTATAGAATCTGTTCTTGGAAAACCCATAAAAGTAAGTTGAATAAAATAAACGAATTTATTCCATTTGGGTTCTATTTAACATTCACTCCGTAAATTTCTTTTTTCATTTTAGATAAACAAAATAATAACAGCCAAAAGCGGTGCTGATACTCTAGATGTAAAGAAATCTTGTGCAGAATGCGCAACAGGAAGTGAAAAAATTCGGAGAAAGACTCGATTCTTTTGTTCAAAATGTTCAAATGCCGTATGTCAGCAACACTCCAAGGTGGAATATATATGTTTTAATTGCTTAGATTAATAATATGACAAATTTTTATCTAATGTTCTCTGATTTCGTTTCTTTATGAATTTTAAAAAATAAAATTAGAATAAAAATTAATAAACCACCCGTATTTTTAATTATAATTTGATACAATTTAAACCGTTTTTAATTAAAACTATTTACATAAAAAAATAAAGTTAACATTATGCAAATACATTAACATTTATATGGGGTCTGGCCAGACCCAATGTGGTACTAATGCGAAAAAGTGAAAGTGTGTGTCACGAAGGGGTAAATGCATCTCCATTTATATTAAACACTGTAACTGAAAAAAAAATGTATAAGCATCAAGCTAACATGTGCACTCGCCAAAGTCTGTTGAACGACTAAACTAAAGAGCATAAGAAAAAAGGGGCGTTGCTTATGAACAATTGTTTGATGAAAAGTCCACCGCTGACTTAGATAGAAATAAATGGTATTTGCCTAACGCCCACATGTACATATGTATGTATGCATATGTGTATTTAGTTACAATGCAAAAACAATAAAATATAAATAAAAAACATGTAAGAGTGCTATATTCGGCTATACCGAATATATATATATATATATATATATATATATATATATATATATATATATATATATATATATATATATATATATACCCTTCACCATGTAAGCAAACTTGTTTAGTGAAGTAACTGAAATTAATTAAAATAACTGATATTAAAATACAATGAACAGTTTTATTTAATGTTTTTTTTTTTCCTTTAATCAAGTACGAAAAAAAGTTTCTTCGTTTCGTTTGTTTTTTTTTTAAGGAAAAGTATTCAACTGTGGAAAATCTCCACAATAACCCCTTGTTTACATACGTTACATAGTTAGTTTTTGATTTGCTTTCAACATCTAAGGTAAAAAACTTATTGTTTCTCTTAAGTACCTTAAAAGGTCCTTGATAAGAAGGATCAAGTGTTTGATGAATATTTTCAGTTCGAACTAATACATAAGTTGAATCTTCTAAATGCTTTGATATAAAAGGCTTATTACTTGATTGATTTGTCCCATTAGTTGGTTTAAGGAGTTCGAATGTATCTTTAAGGTTGTTTAAAATATCTTGACTTTGTAAAGAATTTACCTGGTATGATAATCGGTGTTCCATAAACTAATCTTTTAAAGTTGTCCTTAATCCAAACAAAATAGTTGGAACAACTTCTACCCACTTTTGTTTTGAGTGGCATCTTATTGCAGTCTTTAAACTTCTAATAAAACGTTCGATCATCCCATTTGAGTAGTTCTAATATGGTTAAAGCCAAAAAGGTTTGTCAGTTCTTTAAAGATACTTTATTTAAATTGTGTACCCTGATTGGAAGTTATTTTTAAGGAAACTCCAAATCTTCAAACCCAATTCCCGTAACGAGTTCCTGCTACAGATTCAGCGCTTATGTATTTCAAAGGAAATACTTCTGGCCATTTTGAAAATCTCAATGCAAGTTAGGCAATATCTATAATCATTACGAGGTGGTAATGGGCCCACCAAATCAATATTGATAAGCTCAAATCGGTCGGCAGGTTCTTCATATAACCTTACAGGAGACTTAGTGTGCCGCTGAATTTTTGCTTACTGAACGTCCCTATTAATTCCGGGCCAAACAACTTTTGAAGTCATAATTTTAGATGTAGCACTAATACCAGGGTGCAATAGGTTATGAAATAAACTAAAAAAACTTTACGAAGGCTATTAGGTTATTGACTTATTAAAGATATAGGTTTCCTTTAATTTTAAAGATGTGGGCATTGAAAGTAATTTTGTTAATTCCACATCCGAATCTTGATGTTTTTTTTAGTTTGTCTATTGGAATACTTAATGAAAGATATATTTCCGAAATTCTAGATAAGCTATCCGCAAAGACATTGTGTGATCCAAATATATGGCAAATGTCTGTTGTAAATTGGCTAAATGATACCCATTTTCTATGAAAAGTTCAGAGGCCCATAACTTAGGAAATATGGGCGAGCACCAATTTTTTTTATATATGTATGTATATATCTATATATATATATATATTTTATCGGAGTTACTTCAATGTTCCAAATTATATGTGTGTCGAAGTACATGGACCGATCTTGAAGATTTTCAATAGCAAATTTTCGTAACAATGTCTAATCGATTGACGTACTTGGATTTTTTGTTGTTTATCAAGTTTTGCAAAGTTGTTTTCAACACTAACATAAGCGAGCAGACGTACAATGCTATCGACTTCGGTATGCATAAGGACTTAGAATTGTTGAAATATGTTGAAATGGCAACCCAAATTTGTGTTTCTATATTCAACCGTTACTTTTGTCATTATATTTGTCTTATGGTTTTTGTTTTGCATATTTTATATTTTTTAGTTAGTTCTTAAAAAGACGCTGAGTTGTCCGAATTTTATTTTTCAAAGAGACTGAAAGTTTAAATAAAGCATTTGATTACAACAGGTTATGTGCCTAGGTTCCCAAGTAAAAAAAGTGTCCGTATTTATTAGGGATTAGTAATTAAGAACTGAAAAGAAAAAAAAAACATGAGTTCATTGTATCAGAGAGAAAATTTGGATTACACCAATTATGACAGTTGGTTCGTCCAAATGAAAAGAATGTTAATGTTGTCAGCGGTGGATACAAAAAGGAAGCGGGTAATGCAAAATGGGATTCAGTCAACGATATTAGCCATTCCAGCTAAATTATGTGAAAAAATCTTGATACTGCTTTTGAGGCATCGAATCGCCTGCAAAAAATTTATAAACCCACTAGACCAGCGCGCAAAGTTACTTTGTACAAAAAGCTGTTGTCATTAAGTATGACTGCTGGCACAAGCATGTGTGAATGTGCAAGTTTGTTTACTGACATAGTGGAAAAATTTGCTGAAGTAAACATAGAAATAAAAGATGAGCTATTAGTCATAATTTTGTTATCTAGTTTGCCAAAATCCTACGAGAACTTTGTGATCGATATGGAGACAAGAGATGAACTCCCTACGCTCAAACTTTTAAGGGTGAAGCTTCTGGAAGAAGGCGAACGCAGACATAAAGAATGGAAACCAGTTAATGAAAATAACGGACCGTTAGCATTTTATGCACAAAAACAAAAAGCAAGGCAATAGAAAAATACTATGGGAACAAAAACAAATTTAATAGCAAATGAACATGGTCACATAGCACCAAAGTGTACAGTTAAGAAAAAGGCAGAGAAGAGAGCAGAACATAGTTATGCATTAAGAATGCTTGCAGCAAAAGAGGCAGAGACTCAATACACACACATACGTTTTAGGCGAAACTGCTTACATGTGTTGTGACAAAAGAATATATACAAAATTTGATCAGCATAAAGAGAAAATACAGTTAGCTGGAGATAATTACATTACTGCGCAAGGTATAGGAAAAAATTAAGTTAAAATTTAACGACAGCGAATTTGTTCTAAGTAATGTTCTTTACGTACCTACGATGAAGGGAAATTTTTTGCCTGTTGACAAAATAACGCAAAAAGGTTTCTTTATAAAGTTCAGCAAACACACAGCAACAATTATCAACAAAGGAAACGTTATTTTAGAATTTAAAAGAAAACAAAAACTGTATGTTATTGAACATGATGCGCAAATTCAAAACAAATGTTCTTCTGCTGTGGTGTGGCATAAAATGTATAGTCATTTGAATTATACAAGTTTGTGTGATGCTAAGAAGATGGCAAATGGTATTGATAAAGAAAATTTTGAAAACCATGAAACATATTCGCAGGTATCAGAAAGCAGAGCGAAAAATCTCCTAGAATTAATTCATACAGATCTTTGTGGTCCTTTCAATAAACAAGCAATCTCTGCTTCAAAATGTTTTACGAGAATATGGCAGAACGACAAACAGGCCAAAAAATTAAAAAGTTAAGAAGCGATAACGGTCGTGAATAAGAAATTAAGTCAGTATTTGGAAGACAACGGCAATGAACGTCAGCTTACTATACGATATACCCCAGCTCAAAATGGTGTAGCCGAACAGTTAAATAGAACTTTGTTGGAGATGGCCAAAAGCATGCTGATACATTCTTATATGAGTGAGTTTTTATGGGCCGAGGCAATTGCAACAGCCGTTTCGTTCACCAACAAGAGCGTTAGTAGGGGTTGCTCCTTATGAAGCTTGGAGCGGTAAAGTGCCATCAGTTAAACATTTTAGAACCCTTGGATGTCAAGCAGTAGCTTTCGACAAGCCGCATCATAGCAATTTTAAGGCTAAAGGCAAAGAGTTCGCATGATAGGTTATTCATTAACATCAAAATCGTATAGACTTTATGATGCAAGTACGCATGAAGTGGTGGAGAACAGAGATGTTTTATTTAATAAGGCTGATTTGATTAACAATACTTATGACAACTTAACGTATAATTTATTTGAACAAGAGACTAAAAACTTCGTAAATAAAGATGATGCTGTTGTTGATGAAAAAAGTAATGAATGCCAAAGCGAAGAATATGAAAGTACTGACGATATTAAAGATTTGGAATATTTCCCGAACAACGATGATGTCGTAGGTGGACCCAGAATCGAACGTACTGGTAAACGTGGTTGTGCAAAGAAAATTTACAACGTTTAAAAATCAATGATCGAAAATAACGTTGTCATAGTACCACAGGCTGTATCAGAGGCGATAAATAGCAGTGAATCCAAAAATTGATCTAATGCTATGGATAACTCATTGATTGCCAACAAAACTTGGACTTTGACAGATGGACAAAACCAAGTTAGATGCAAATGGGTGTATGCTGTAAAGCAAGGAGCTTATGGTGAGATTGAGAAATATTAAGCCCGACTTGTAGCCAAAGGGTGCAGCCAAGAATACGGCATAAACTATAGTGAAACATTTTCTCCCGTTTGTCGGCTAGCAACAATAAAAATGGTAATTGCTATTGATGTAGAAAAGAAAATGTATCTGCATCATACAGATGTCTGCACAGCATATCTGAACAGTAAATTTTCTGAATTCGTTTATATGAAGAAGCCCAAAGCATATGTCGATAAATATTGTCCAAAAGCGGTTTTGAAGCTCAACAAGGCGGTATACGGTTTGAAGCACTCTGGAAGAGAGTGAAACTCAAGGTTAACATCGTAATAAGGATATTGTTTTATAAAAGGGCGATCATTAGTCATGCTTATATTTTATAAAGAGAAAAGGTAAACTATGTGTTACTGATATTTATGCTGAGGAGGATCTTAATAATATAAAAGGCATAATTAAAATCAAATTTGAGTGCGTGGACTCAGGCCAATTAAAATTGTTTTTTGGGTATGAGAGTTACTCGTAATGGTGAATGTGGATCAATCACAGTATATAAAACAATTATTGGCACAGTGCGTGGACCCACATAATAAACACTATGTTGGTATTAAACATATATTATGTTATTTAGCGAATACCATTGGGATGAAACTAGAATATAAACCTTCTTGTTTACCATTAAATGGATGCCGATTAGAGAGGCGACTTTGCGGATCGTAAGTCTTACATAGGTTTTTTTTACCTATCTGGATTCGCTTTCTCCTGGGAATCTAAAAACCAATATTCTGTTGCAGTACTGAAGCGGAATATAAGGCTCTGTCAACTACAGCTAAGGAAGCCTTATACCTGAAAGGACTTTTAAGTGAAATCGTCTATATTAAGGAAAATTCTTCTATGGTTTTATGTGGTGATAACCTCTGCGCGCAACAACTGGCGAAAAATCCTATTTATCACCCAAGGTCAAAACATATTGACATTAGATACCACTTTGTACGAGAAGTGGTTGAAAAAAGGCTATTGAAACAAAGTATGTTTCGACCGAGAATATGGTGGCTGATATTCTAATGAAATGCCTATTGAAAGCCAAACATTCCAAGTTTTTTAAATTGTTAGGACTACATTAACTATGTTTTTGTTTTAGTTTTAATTTTTTGTAAAAATACAAATTTGGCTTGTGGAAGTTTGTTGAAATATATTGAAATCGCAACCCAAATTTGTGTTTCTATATTTAACCGTTACATTTGTCATTGTGTTTGTGTACTGCTTTTTGTTTAAACTTTCTCTTTTATATATTGCATATTTTATATTCTTAAAGACACTGAGTTGTCCGAGGTTTATTTTTCAAAGAAATTGAAAGTTTGAATAAAGCATTTAATTACAACAAGAACATATATACATTATGGGGTTGGAAACGGACATTGTAGAAATTACAAACAGATCACAAGCTTAAATACACCTTTTTTTACTTTTTGTGGTGAAAAGAAAAAAAGACAATTCTTTAAACAAACGATAATAAAAACAACGATTTAAGAGAAAACCAAGTGCTTCCATGAGTAACTTAATCATCCAAGTTTACCGGAGCATCAATCAGATAAGTATTAATTAAGCTGCTTTCGTTTTGCGCTCTTTTAAATTAACTACTTTTTCTATGCCATTATCCAGCATTACTCTGTCTTAAGATCCATCCGTGCTTATGAATTTGTAATGTAGAATTTTATTTTTAACACGAAGATCATTACACATAAGTAAAAGTTAGCCATCGCAGCGATTATATGATACTTTAGGTACACCTAAGATGCAATTTTGCACTCGATAACAGGCGCTTCTTGCTTAATTTCAGCATCAAAAGATCACGCTGTTGCACATTATTAAATTTCACTACAACAGCCTTTTCCCCTTTTATGTAGGCGACATGTGGTGAAATCTCAACAGAAATTATTAAACCAAAAAGCAACGAAATTTTTATAATTATTTCACTTAAGTCTTTAAGGGAATTTGAAACCCCACTCACTAACATTGGATCTATTGGGTATTATTTGCAGCACACTGTTTTAGTTTCTAGTGCCTTAAAGATGTTTTTCTTCTTATTGATCATTTTCCATCCTTTGTTTATTTTCAATAACTTAAATACTTGCATGCACTTGCTACTCAAAACTTCGGTTATGCTCGGCAAACTGTATTCCAATATCTGCTGATATATGTAACTCTTGCTTTTGGCCAAAGTTTTATAAAAAAAACATCCACATAAAAAGCAAACCACACTGTTGCAGTGGTAAAAATATTCCACCTTTTTCACCGGCATTTTATTAGCCTTTATTTTTAATTGATTTAAAGAATATTCACGTCTACTCTAGCTGATCATGATGATGGCAGTTTTTTCAGTTTAAAGCCACAAAACTGGCATTTACTATAGCAATTGCTTCAGCGGGTTGAAAAATTTCTGTCCACAATTGTATAAGATTTATTTCCGTTAAAACCATCCTTAGTCAGATAAAATTCCTTCTTTAGGTGGATTTGAGTGAAGTTTTCTTTTGAAAAGTCTTGTTTAAAGAAATCAGATAAGAAATTATCTCGATGTTCTTTTTTAACAACCATGAAAATAGGAATGTTTAGCAGGTTTGTTTACGATGTAAGGTAAGATTTAATAAAATTAAAACTTCGCGATCAACTTTCCACTAATCGAAAATTATGTGTCCTGACTTTATCAAAGACTTTCTTGAAATCATATAAGAAAATAGAAACGTTATAAGTGCTGAAAAGGCTCTTGTTAGAAAATAGGATGAGAGAAAAAGAGCACCTGAAACTCATCTACCAGATCTTAAAGCAACTTGATTTTTGCAATAAGACCTTTATGCGTAAACCATGACAAACAGTTAGCAATAATTTTAACATCACTTTGCTTTGACATGCAATCAAAGAGATATGCAGATATGATTTTATTTCAAGTAAATTAACGTTAATTTGAGAATAGAAATGACGGTTGCTGTTTTCTGTTCAAACGGGATGATTTAGAGAGGGTTCATTTTTCAGTTGAGTAGTTGAAGTTTAGTACCTAACTGGGGTTTATAAGGGAGGTATTATTTTTTAATCGAATAGTGTTGTGAGAAGTTACCACTCATTAGCAAAAGGTTCAGCTACTGTAAACGGATTAGCTATTACTTGGTTTTTGGATTTAATGTTAACTATTTGTTTTTTTAACCTTGTCGTATTATTAAATTCATCATCGACCAAATTTACGATTAGAATTATATCTTTAGGTATTATTTTTGTAGCCTTCACCACTGGTGAAAAAAAGATATATCTAAGTTGGTCATTCCGTTTGTAGTTCTACAATATTCATTTCCGACCTCTTAAAGTATACACCGTTTAATCTTATTCATAGCGAAATTGAGCGATGTCCGTCTGTTTGCCTGTCCAATCGATCAGAAATCTTAACAAGTTTAATTTAAGGGTTGACAGAATATAAAACAAACAAAATTCTAATTGAAAATAACAAAAAAGGCAATAATAATATAAAAAAATACAAAAACAGTACTTATATGTTTTTCTACCTCCTAAATGGAAGGTCTAGAATATGATATCTCTTTAGCCTTTGCGTTTCATCAGTATCGTCTAGCAAAGTAATAGCCAAGGGGTTAACGTGATTACTTAATCTAATCAAATATTTTTCGCTGTAGGATTTAATTGCTCCTTTCACTGTTTGAACTTCAAGATCATTATGAATTGCTTCGTTAGTTATATACCACGGTGATTGAACTATAAGTCGAAGTGTCTTGGATTGATATCTTTGAATTATCTCAATATTTGAATGACTTGCAGTTCCCCATAGCTGAATACCATAGGTCCACACAGGGTTTAAAATCGCTTTATAAAGTTTTAATTTATTCTCTATATTAAGCTGGGACTTAGTTCCTATTAACCATTAAACTTATCTGTTCATCAAATTTAACTGATTACGCTTATATTTTATGTGTTCTTTTCAAGTAAGCCGACGATCGATATGCATTAGGGTGTCCCAAAAAGATTTTTTTTCTGATTTTCATAGGTGCTCAATCAAAATTTTAAAGCTTCTAGGGTTAAGTATTTTTGAGTTTTTTTTAAGAATTTTCGGAATAGATTTAGAGGTCGCGCAAATGGAGTTTTTATAAAATCCCGGAGTTTTCGGCCTTTTTTCTAACTTTACTCATTACTTGCTTAATAGCCACGGGTCTCTTAACTTCTGAGGAAACAATGTTTAAGAAAAATATCCAAGCTTTATTCCTGTTTAAAAAACGTATATGTTTTGGTAATACCGCCATATAAGTCAAATTACGTAACCCAGTTTTTTACTATTTTCTGTTAATTGGAACTATCACACCAACTCTGCATCCTTCAATTTTAAAAATTGAATTACATTTCAATGAATAAAAAATAAATAAAATCGGTTTAGAAATTAAAGTCTGTTACAGTAAAATAATAATATTCTTACGGTTATTTTTGTTATTTAGATTTACATGAAAAACTCAATAGCTGTGGCGCTTTACAGTGGTTTGAAATTAAACAAGCAACGCAAAGGTTTTTCTGAGTAAAGCAGGGAACGGTCGGTCCCCTAGGGGAAAAGAGGGTTCTAAGTGGGTAGAAAAAGTAAAAAATTTTAATGGCTCGATTATCGATTGCTACTTTAGCGGAGTTGCCAGTTCCCAATATTGCATTACAGATGGCAACTTGAAACTATCAGCTGATAATTTCGGTTGCAATACCGGCAACCATTTTTTTGTGGTGGTTTATGATCAAAAGTTGTTGAACAATTTTTTTTTAAAATTAAAATAGTTTTTTCGCAAATAAATATATAAATGGTTAAATGTACAACCAAAAAACAATTTAAGGAACTGGTTCGACAGATGGTATTAAATCCAAATATTGGCGGAGGAATGCGTGCCTTTTAAGAAACAAAAGCCAGTGCCGAATTAGTTGGGCTGAAGTGTCCAACAAATTAAATAGCTATGGTCCGCCAGTGCTTACTTCCGATGAATGGCCTTTATTTTTTATTTTATTTATTTTCTTAATTTTTACTCGCTTTTGTGTATCTCCTTTTCTCTTTTGTTTCGAGCTCTATCTACCTCTGCTTTCTCTGTCAATAATTTGGGCTTCTTATTTTCAACCTCCAATATGTTTTTGTTGCTTATAAACATCTCTAAAGGTGCCTTTTATTGGGGACATCGAATTTGAAATGTCGGAAAGTAGTTTTGCCTGTTTCTGGCTGTGCTTCTGCAGTAAATTAATTTGATTATAGCATGTTTTTTTTTGCTTTCTGTTTAACTACTTTCAACGGAACAGGCTAAGCAGAACTGGTATCATTGGTAGATGCATTAGACGTGAGGGGATTTTCCCTTAACTGTTGGTTGACTTTCACTGATTCTTCAACGACAATTTTGACTTACGCAAGTTCCATTTCATAAGAATCGTTTCCCATGTGAACCATTTGAAGTCTTTGAACCGCTCCTTCAGGACTCAAATGCTTCTGAAGTTTAAAAGGTTTGCCACAGCTTCTTCCAACGGACTGAGTGAAAATTGCTTAAACATTTCGCCACCAGCGGCCTTACACTCCGCTTTATTAGCAACCATCTTTTTCACTTTGAATTTTAAATCTCGCCATACCTTAAAAGTAATTTTTACAAACTTTTTTATAAATTACTATTCGATTCTTTATTTTTTTATTTTTTGCCATCCATCTGCCTGCTAATCTTCCCATTTTTCTTCTGCAATCAATCCACTAATTTTTCATTTGAAACCTTCACTTTTTTACTTTTTTCCATTTTTAATGTTATGTTTGGTTTAAATCACTTCCAGTCGTTTTGCAAAATGGCCTCGACAAAAAACAGAGTCACGTCAATACAATATCGCCGTCACATTTCTTATAGAATACAAAAAATCTTTGAGCAGTAATCGATAAGTGTCAATAACGACGAAAAGAATAATACAGGCACATTCTGACACTCGATCACATGCGATTTCAAAAACGCCAACTTTTGTTTTACATGTTCTGAAACTCACGCGTTTTGCTTGCGATTTGTTTTTTTTTTCAAACTTATGTTCGAAAAACAAAAACATATGATTTGGCGGTGCAAAACATAAAAATCAAAAGAAAATTAAAAAAATGGCAGCAGCCTTCTTGCTTAGTTTAATTTCTTCAAATAAACATGAAATTAAAAAAAGAAGAAATTAAAAAACGGATGCTTAGAGATAATTTCAATCTATTGGATATTTCAATCCAATAAATATTTATTAATTTAAAAATTTTATACAAAGCAAGAAATAATTTAGCGACAAATGAAATTTCTATTAGTGAGTTGCATTTAGCAACTTTAAAGAAAAAGATTACTTAGATCGTGAGTAATCAGTACTTAAAAATTATTTTTGCTTATTTTGTTAGTTATAACATACACGTTCAAAACGCAGATCGTCTTTAAAATAATTGAGATATATTTATTAACGTACATTAACACTTAAATCGCCCATTTAATAAGCACTGAATATTTGTTTAAGATTTTAAAATGTGAATAACCGCATTTTTATTTCACTACCGACTAAACATTTAACCGCACTAATACTAATATATTTTCGAACATCAATAAGAACAGCTGTTTTTATGAAATCGCTAGTACTCAAGAAAAATTTAACACAAACAATTGATAAAACAAAGGGCATATTTTAAATTTATTATTTAACACTTTAATTGTGTAAAAATATAAATAAATTTTGATAAAAATAAAAGAAAACATATTAGTTTTTATTTGTGTACAGTTTTATTGTTGTTTTAAAGCTTATTTAAAGTGAAATTTATAACTTCACTTCAGTCTGTGCTTGCGATTTCAAGTCACCAAATTTCTTGCGATTGTGAACTACAGAACATCTTTCATGCGATTTCAACTCACACCGCAAGTTTTAGGCGATTTGCGATTGTCAGAACATGCTTAATAATTCGAATCCGTCGACACATATCAACATTGAAATGTGACGATGCCAACAACTAGAATATAAGGGTGAATATATTTTTTTCAACAAAAACAATTCTTCACAAACTTTTGGTAAATGCACTTTGTTTCAAGAAAATTAGTTTGTTTACTCTTTGTAATTAGAGATGTGCAAAAAACAATAACTTTAGCCAACTGCATAAGGTTGACATACATAAGAACATTTTGGCCAGCAGTTGCGTTGCTTGTAGTCAACTCCACTGAAGTTCAGTTGCAATCGATAATCGAGCCATAAATTTCGTTAGACCTTCAAAATATCTATAAAAAAAATGTGCTAATGTATCTAGGCAATAAAATATATACATATAATAAAACTGTAACTGGGTCATTTCTGTACATGAACTATTTTTTTAAAGTATTTTTGGAATTATTGAATGTCTGTCTGTGTTCACATCGCGTAAAAACTGGAGTGATTTGAATAAAATTTTGTGAGGAGGTCCATTAGAACCTTGGTTCAAATATAGAATACTTTTTTTCTACAAATAAGTAATCTTGTAGAGAATACAAAAATGTGAAAGCACTCAACTTTACCGGCATTAAAGCAGTTGTTAGCACATTTTATTTTTGTAGAACACTGTCTACAGAACTCTACTTTAAATATTTAAAAACACATTTGCTCAAATTTTAATTTTAGGAAAATTAGGAATGACACGCAGAAGTCGTAAGCACTGCTAGTTTAAAGTTTTGTTCTTATAGCGCTTTTTGTTAAAGAGTTACAAGCTTATAAATAGAAAATTAAAAAAATACCGTTTTTCAGGATTTTTCAAAAAAGGTTGTAACTCTTTTTTTGCTTATGCAATTTAAACTTATTTTGGTACTGAATTTTTTATCCATTTTAAAGCCAACATATGAAAATGCGAATAAAAGAATAATAAAAAAGGTGAATGCATTACTAAACCCTTAGTTGCTGACTTCATAACTCATAATTTCAAAATAATCAAGTGCAAAGATTGTAAAGAAAACAAATTTTCTTAGAATTCTTATTACTATATTTCTATTATTTTAAAAACTTCCTCTATACTCTAATCCTTGTTTCACGATAGAAAATCTTACAACAAACTTGGTATAATTAATCACATAATTTTATGTTCGCACTTTTACTTGTAAATGAAAAAACAAATCACAACTGAATTTTACGTTTTATGTTTGCAATAACGAAAATTGGCTGAAAATTATTGCCACGTATATTGCTGTCAATAAATATATACAAGAAAGTGATGTCTACATTAGAAATAACATAATTTTGACATTTGCTGCAATATATGTTAACATATTTATCGCTAATCTAGACGGGGGGTAAGACAAGATATTTCCTCTGATACCAATTACATGTATATCGAGCATGCTATGGGAGCTTTCTGAACCTCATCTCCGCCGTATGATTCTTTTTTCTCATTTTATATGTAAAAATTGAAAATGTGTATAAAGTCATTTTGTGCCAAAGTGAAAAAACACAAACAGCTAATGGCAAATATTTTTTTTTAATTATATTCTTTTAATACACAATATTAAATCAATATTACACAATTTATTCCACTTGTCTTCTTTAATTTCCATTTTTTTTTTTTTTTTTTTCGTTTCTAGAAACATAAAGTGTGTGCCTCTGGATGTGGTTGCCAATGTTTGGAGCAAACAGATATACTTCTGGAATATATTATGTAGTTAAAAAAGTTTTTTTTTTAATTTTTATTGGAATTTTTTTGCTTACCCTATCAATGTTATAGGGAAGTCTTAATTATATATTTTAAAGTTATCATATAATAATGACAATAATTTGTTACTAAAAATACTTAAACATAATGAGCTTTATTAGTGTGTGCACATTTAGTATTTTTATAAATTTTTTTTTTTTTTTTTTTTTTTTGTAAAATAGCTAACCAGGCAAGTGTATCCTTCCAGGCCAGGATTCACTATCATACACAATCGCACGATTTAATCACACAAAAATCTGACGGAATTTTGTCATACTTTAAAAATCGTTTCAAAATGGCGTCGTAGGTGCCACTCTTTTATACAAAAAAGATGCAAGAAAAAGATGATTTTAATATTTTGTTGTTGCTTTCTCCTCATCTTCAAAAAAGTGAACTCTGATCGCATAGAAAAAATCATTTTATGAATAGGGGTTTTCACACAAGACTAATTGTGCTGGCATAAAATCACAGTTTGTAGGCTTTTTCGGTGAAGAGAGTGGTTTTTAGTTGGCACAATTTTTCAACCAGCTTCAACCCCGCACATGCAGAACAAAACTAACACATACACACTTATGAAAACACAGGTTCTGCGTTTTTATTTTTTTGCAGAGCGATTTTTAGGTTTAGTCGTCCATCGACGCGTAAACATGAATACATCAATGATGAATTTTATTATGATTGAATTCAATTTTTTTATAATATTTTATATATTTTTTATTTTGTTTTATTTTTGTATGTATGAAAAAAATGAAAACGAACTTTTTGTCAAATATGAATAAAATATTAATTCAAATCTTCTTCATCTTCTTCTTATGAATAAAATATTAATTGAAATCTTCAGCTTCTAGGAGTGATGATGCAGCTTGCAAGTTACAGCCACTAGAAATTCCTCCTAAAATTATTGCCAATTCATCATCAATTATTTCAGCCATATTTCCACAATTTATGTATGTGTTTAACGAACGAAAGGCAAACGTGAAATAAACAAAGAAATTACTAACACACACAAAGCTCTGTATACGTGCACAATTTTATGCCAGCATAATTAGTCTAGTGTGAATACGAAAGAACAAAAGTTGTGCGGATTAAAAATTAGTCTTGTGTGAAAACCCCCAATTATTTCAAAAGATTATAAAATCGTACAGATCTGTAAAAATGTCTGTCACACACGTACACTTTTAATCCACACTATCATACTTTTTGAGCACACATGCAATTTTTGACAGATCGTACGACTGAGTATGATAGTCAATCCTGGCCTTTAGTTATGAAGAGTACCTAGCCGCTTGCCTCTTATATTGCTTACAAATATATTACTTTACAAATATTAACTGGAATATAAATTTTTATATAAACGATATCCTTAAAAAATCTTACTCGTGAATATTAAAAGAAAAATTAACAGTTATATAATACCATGTTCAGACATGTACTTTATTTACCATATAAGATATAAGTTAATAAATTATGCAATCAGTGCTTAATTGAACCATAGTTTACATCAATTTCCTAATGCAACCATTGTAAAGTCTGTTTAGTGAGAGAAAATTTTGTACAATGACAAATTATATGTAATATATTTTTAAATTAAATAACATTACCAAGGCGAAAAGCTGATTTTTCTTTATGCTCGACGTTGTCAAAATTCATAAATAATTTTAAAAATCTAATAATATGATATATTAAAATAATTGTTAACTTTCTTAAATTAAATTTCAAAACTAAAAAAAAATAAGGTATTGCTGCTTACGCAGGAGAAAGAAAACATCTGGTAGAACTTCGTTAAAAGTACCAAATGATGATAGAACGATAAATTTAATTATGCTTCCCTTTATTTAGTAAGCTATTTTTGACGTTAACGTGGTGCTCTGCAAAAAACAAAACTACATTAGAATTTTGTTTTTGTAGCCGTGCGGCCACCTGATATTTAATTCGCCTTGGACAATACTATGTGAAAAAGTAAATAAGCTTTTCTTGACAACAGTTAGCAGGTAAATTGCGTTGAGTTGATGTATGCATTTGTCATCGATTTTGAGCGCCTTTTTTGGTATACTTTGCAAATTTTATAACAGCTGGTATTATTTTATATTTTAAAATTTTCAGTATTTTCTTTTTTATTTATTATAAATTATAAATATTTTATTTATATATTTTTCAGGCATTGTTGCTATATATATTTTAACAAAAATGCCTTGAAAAATAGGTAAGTAACAATTTTGTTTGGAATTCAGCACATGGCAGTGTTTCATTTTGACAGTTGTGTAGTTTCTCAGCTTTTTTTACTATTAAACACATCAACGTATTTGAACGTCAAACTGTATTCAGATGTTTACTTGAATCCAAATTATTTTTTATTTCAAATGATTTGATTGCACATAAATAGTTTAATCTTGATGTTTACAAATTTCAGCTCTTAAAATTCGGTAACAAAATCTAGCAAGAAAAACTACACCAATTGAGTCTAGTAGTAATACGATATTTTGAATTTGAGTTTTCTTCAGACCGTTTACACCAAACACTGAATTTCGCTATTAAACTTATGCAATATTTTAAAAAACTTTGTTGTAATTTTTTGGTAAATTGGGATTTATAATGCATTTGGATATATATTCGAAAGTAGTTCTCTTAATTTGAAGTATTTGTTATTTAATAATAAACAAAAAATCAAAATCAGCTGTTGGACTAGTAAAAAAATAGTAACTTTTTTTGTCATACACATTTCTATACTCTTTCGTTGCTACTTTTAAAAGTACTTGAACACTTTGCAATATCAATTTTTAGTTATAGAACAGAACAACTTTAAGTTAAATTAGATATGTGTGAATACTAAAGTTAATTATTGAATTTAAAATTTAACTGTTCAAGTTTTATGTCTGAACATAGCATTAAGGGTCAAATAGATATTTAAATTAGTTAATGAGGTAAAAAAAAAAACATTTATAATATTAAATCAAAAGGGGGAGCAAATACAAACATTAAAAACGGTAACGTTATTTCTGAAATTTAAATATAGAGAAAAAGCACTGAATTCACACAATAAAAATTAAATTATAAACAAAGAATAAAAGACAGATTTTCACAATATAGAAAAATGTATAAAGAATTTAATTCTCTAATATTTTTAAGTTTCTTGATTTTAACTTAAATTAAATGGGTTTGAGGTTAAATCGACGATCGAAAAGGCCTTATATTAGAATTGGTCCTTATATACTTGTACAGCTTTCATAAGCATACGAACATTGCTACATTGTGAACTCTTGGGATAATTTATAAGGAACATTTGGCAGTTTCGAAAAAGTTCTTGTAAAACTTTTGGAGCATGTTCTCTTGTAATGGGATCTGACGGATTTATGGCCAATAGCGCTTCAGATAAGTAACTAAAAAAAGCACAAGTTGTTATTACGAGGGAGGAACTTATTATTTCTTTTTAAGCATCTTACTTTTGTTTTAGTTCATTGTGGTCGCTCATGTCAGCTGAGATTTGCTGTATTAAGGAAAGTAAAACTTTTTGTTCCAAGCAACAATCTGGGGTGAAGACGGCGTTATGGTCTGCACTCCTAAGGGTAAACTCCACTAAACTTAAATCATTTGCTAACAACGCCTGATGAAATGCTTTATTTATTTGCCCTTGTAACAAAAGATGTTTAATTGTGTCTTTGAGTCCGTACATAGGAGCAGGAGTATTTGCCTGTGATCGTATGGCTGCTACTTGGTTTTCAAATGATTTTCGCACCTTTATTTGTTTAATTTAGTTGTGGTTAAAATCAAACAGTACATCGTTGGTATCATGTAGAAGGGCCCTAAATCTCTTAACTGTATCTTTACAGAAGAAGGTAAAAACATAATAGAAACTTTAATTATCAAAATGTAATATTTAAAATGTAAATGCTTGTAAAACCGTTATTTACTACGGCATATAACTGTGACGAGCTGTATTTGTGTGAATTGTATTGGATTTACGAAAAAAATACTACTTCGTTTTACAATATTTCGAGATAGACCTTTCTACATGAGACTGACGGTACACACACACACATATATATATATATATATATATATATTTTACCTCCAAGCGTATAGTTTCTTGTATTTGTCGCAAAAGTAAAAGTTCTAATCCTTTGATATCCTTGCGTGTTTCCAACATCACATCTTGTACGCCGTTGCGATGTTTGATTAAAATAGAATCTAAATGCTCACGAAATCCTGAGAATTTATTTAAAATTTCCTCAGTAGAATCTTGCATTGGTTGCAGTTGTTGCAGATAATTATCAAATTGTTCCATAACTAAAAAATCAAAATACCTAAATCTTTACGTTTACGCATACGTTAAACTAAATACATACATTCCTTTATGCCCACAGAGAACGCTTCGTGCAATTGTTTAAACATATTTTGAGAGGATTTCTCATAGGCTGGAATTAAAGTGCTGGACATGGATTCTATAAAAGCAGCCTGCAAACTGCCCTGTACTCCAATCAACACTGATTTCCCAAAAGTATCAATAATTGCCTAAAATATGAAACGAAAACAAAAAGTCATTAATAATCGCAATTATATTTCAAAACGCTTTCAAAACATACTTTACTTTTGCAAGCCTGAGCAATGTTATCCTTAATCATTAAATCAAAGGCGGAAAGTTTTTGGTTCACATTTAGTTGTATTTGCTGCAACATACTATCGAGTTTGGCAGCTAACATTGGGGCTAATTGACGTTGTATCTCCAGTGTCATTACTTTAGAGACCATTTCACCAAATTGAGTCATCACGTATTGATTCATTATTTGCATTATACTATCGCGGAGTTCGCGGTTTTGTACATCCCTAAAAATACGTTATATTTGAAATTTATTTTGCAAAACAAAGAAAAACTTACTTTCCAGCCAAAAACGAAGATAATTTTCGATTATGTTCAGTCTCGTAACGCATCATATACTTCTCCATGAGTTTTGACAACTGCATTTCTAGTTTGTAGCCAAATTCTATCATATTTTTAGGCTTAAAATTTTCATTTGTTTTCCTTAGTTCAGATACTTCATTTTGTAAACTATTTATTTGTATCGATTGCACTTTAACTAAATCTGAAATGTATAAAAATAAAAACATACAATAAATATTTCTAACCGATGGAATTTACGATGCCAAACAAGAATGGCTTTCGCAAAATCTGGGATTCGCTAATGACGAAACTCTGAAGTAAGAAATGTTATACAAAAATACAAACGAAGTTTTTTTAAGTTGGTTATTATTTTAAATTTGTTATTAATGTCCAATGTTAACCACTGTATAGATATTGACACTTTCGGCTACCACCTGATTCAAGTATTCATTTTATTAATTTGTTGAATAACTAGTCTAAAAAGCTGTAATCGGTCACAAAGTTCTACAACTTAAAAATAATAAAAAAAGACAAAATAATAAATAAATAAAACAGTACTTTTTAAAACTTAAGGAAAAGCACAGATATACTGTCATATATTAATATATGCAAGGTACATTTATTTTACTAGGTAATAGCGGCTCTACAACAAATACAACATTTGTAAAAACAACATGGCATTTTTATTGTTGCTTTGTGAGTGGAAATGTCAAAAATAGAAAAAGAAATTAAAAGAGAATTGCTCTAAAATCAAACGTTCTCTTTGTTCTACATATGCTTGTTGTTAGCGTTTTTTTTAATTCGTAAACAAAAGTAGAAAAATATAAACAACTTTTGAAATGTCCAACTACAAACCAGCTGGGCGGACGACACTACCTAGTAAAATAAATGTACCTTGAATATATGTATACAGCAAGTTTATTATCTCTTACATTATTAATAAACAAAATAATAATTGACAAATAAACCTTACAAGAAACTCCAAAACTCCACTCTGAGCAATTAAAAATAAAAAAAGGAAATTTTTATTTTTTCAACAACGTAAGAAGATAAAGTAAATCATGGCAAAAAATGGGTAGCTATAATAAATTTAAAAAGTAAAAATGGAGTGTTCTTTGAAAGCTCTTATAGTAGCTTCAAAGAGTTAGGCAAATTGTAGTATGCACGAGATACTTTAATAAAAAGAGATCGTTTAATATTAAAGTTAACATTGGAAATAGCATTTTTTTATTTCTATTAGATGCACTAAATTTAAAGAAAATAACCAAGGCGAATTTATAAGAGGTGGCAGTGCCGCTACAACAATACAACGATAAAAAGAAAAACAGGCACTTTAGTGTACGGTACACTTCAAAACACAAATAATTACCACATTTTAAAGAATTAAGAAAAGGACTTTTGAAATATAGAATGATACACTTTTGACAGCTACCAAGGCGGAGACATATACGGTGGGAGCAATGGCGAATTCGTTAATATTCGCCGTTATCCCGAATGTCAAACTAGATATAAAAAAATATATATACAGATTTTTTATATATGGAGTTTGACAGATAGGCTCATGGCAAAATCATGTACCAGGTGGTGGCAGTGGCGAATGTCATTCATTTTCGCTGATTTATTATTTATGGATTTTGACATTTTCCGCAACGGCGAAAGTGAATGAATTCGCCACTGCCACCACCTGGTACATGATTTCGCCATGGTTAAGCTACCAGCGAAAATCTATGAATTCGCTATCGATCTCACCTTATATTTATTCGCCTTGACAGCTACTCTACATATAACAAAATTAAGCAAAAAATAGTCAGCTGCCGCAACGATGCCACCTAGTAAAATTAGTTCGCCTTGAAACTAACTAAATAATTAGGCGTTTGAAGTTTAAATGACTTGTAAAAGTAGGTATAATAAGTTTGTAAATACCTGAAACTGCGAAATTAAATTTTTTAAATATTTATTTTGAATTATTTTTGTAAAAGCTTAAAAATCTAATGAAACATGTTCTGACAAACTCATGGCGCTTTAAATTTCCGTTTACGATTTGAAATGGCAATGGTGTCTGTAAATTGAAATTTCTGAAAAGCTGGCGGCTTTATACTGATATGAACTGATGTAACTTCTTACAACAGAACTTTAAAGGCAAAACTAGTCGAGGAATTGCTCAAATATGTTTAGAATTCAGAACATAGACACTCGGAATATATCCAGCTGATAAAGCTTTGCAACCTGTCGATGTTGAAGCAGTAGACACTCTGTAACATCACGTTTTCGCTGGTTGCTGTGGTAGCTTCAGTCCAGGAGTCCAGAGTTGTTAATAAATTTAGATAGATCTCAGCGGTGGGTTAATAAAAAGACCTCTCTCTCAACGTTATAAATCATATCTCTTTATTATGTTAACAGCTATTGATGGTAACGCCAACAGTTTGGTGGTAAACGGCTCACGTAGTGACAGGCAAAAATCTTCCAGACGTACAGTTAACTGCGGTTGTTTTATTTAACACTTGATTAATACTTTGACAAACAGGTGCCGCTACTTTCTAACAGAGTCGTTAATTTCAAAATTAACATAAGCATTATTCATTTATATGCAACTTAAAACTAAAAAATTAAAAATCAAAAAACACAATATATAATATTAAAGAAAATAGTTAAATTAAATAGCTATTGGAGCAAAAAACGAGGGAAATGACTTTTGGCGTTACAACTCTTAGATTTTATTCTTAAGATATTAAAAATTTAAAAACTAAGAAAGTCCTTGATTATAATACAAATTTATAAAAGTAATTGGTTAAATATGTTGATAATTATAACACAACCTTAAGCAGATAGATGCAAATAATGTTGATGACGGCCAGATTTCTATTTCCCCAATCAACTAGGAATTGCCAATTTATTATTCCAGAAATTAGAAGTAGTTTTGTAGATCTTCTGCCTATTAACGTACGTTCATTTCATCATTCAACTAATGCTGAACGACTGAAATTATTGGCATCTTTTGGGCCGCTCTCTTGGGACGTTATGTTAAAAACAAATACTCTTGATAATCATATTTCAAAATATAAAATTGAAAGAACAGAGAAAAGAAAAATTACAAACAAATTCTGAGCCTAGTGCTGAGCTACAAAAATTTTTAAACAATAATATCTGAACATATTAATCTTGATTGTAAGTGAGATTCACAATTCTTATTTAGTTTTTCTTCTATCCTTTTAATTTTTTTTAAACATGTTATGTAAATTTTTAAACATATTAATATAAATATATTATTTATAAAGGGTGATTTTTTAGATATTATATTTTTTAGGCAACACTGGTTTAAACGCACGTTTCGTGTTTTGTATCACTGTCAAACATTTTTAATTTTGTGTATAAATTAACCGTGAATCGTCTTACAAACGAACAACGCTTGCATATTGTTGAATTTTTTTTTTGCGTGCTCTGTTAAGAAAGCTCATCGCGAGCTTCTTCCATTTTATGGTCAGTTTAATCGACTCACTGAAGCGGCTATTCGGGCTATTGCGACTAAATTTCGTACCAAATTTACATTGTTGGACATTGAACCACCAACACGCTTACGTAGAGTGCGAACTGAAGAAAATATCGCAGCTGTATCGGCCAGTGTTATTGATGACAATCAATTATCGATTCGTCGCCCTTCGCAGCAATTGGGTCTCTGTTACTCAACAACGTGGAAAATTTTGCGCAAGGATTTAGGTGTGGTGCCTTTCAAAATACAGCTGGTGCAAGAATTGAAGCCGAACGACCAACCGCAACGTAAAATTTTTGGTGAATGGGCTCTTGGAAAATTGTCCGAATTCACTTTTTTACCGAAAAATTGTGTTCAGCGACAAAGCTCATTTTTGGGTACGTGAATAAGCAGATTTCGATTTAGAAGTGAATATCAGCCATAAGCATTGCAAGAGCTACAAATGCATCCAGAAAAAGCCACAGTTTGGTGTGGTTTATGAGCTGGTGGCATCATTGGACCGTACTTCTTCAAAGATGATGCGAATCGTAACGTTACTGTGAATGGTGAGCGCTACCGTGAGATAATATCCAACTTTTTTTTGTCCATAATGCAAGAGCTTGACTTACATGACATGTGGTTTCAACAAGACGGTGCCACATGCCACACAACACGCGCAACAATGGACTTATTGAGAGGCGAGTTCGGTGAACATTTTTTTCCACGTTCGGGACCGGACAATTGGCCGCCTAGATCATGCGAATTAATGCATTTAGACTATTTTTTGTGGGGCTATGTTAAAGCTCATGTCTATACAGAAAGCAAAAGCTTTTATTTAATAACTTAATTTTTCCATCATTCAAATACCTTAATTCGAAAAAATATGTCATGTTTTTGAGGAATAAAGCGATCCATTTCTTATGGAGGTGTATTCAGTATCTATTTTCTTAACAGTTTTTAATTTTCAAGCAGAATTGGTATTTCCTTATATATGAAATAAATAAACTTTATTAGGACATAGTGAGGAGACCTTGTATTTTGTTTTTTATACTT
The DNA here is from genome assembly GCA_937654795.1 of Cistogaster globosa. Classification (NCBI taxonomy): domain Eukaryota; kingdom Metazoa; phylum Arthropoda; class Insecta; order Diptera; family Tachinidae; genus Cistogaster; species Cistogaster globosa. The sequence continues at coordinate 78,965,828 of OW569404.1, forward strand.
AGTATGTCTTTATAAGCTTTTAATTGGCACATGTGATTTTTTGGGACAATGACTACCCCTGCTCACACGACGTATTGATAAAAGTAATTATTATAATTATTTTATTTTTATTTTATTTATTTATTCAACTTCAATAATATAAAAAGCCTGTTAAGGCCAAATAACTTATAGACAATTCCTGAATATAGTATATATATGTGTATATGTATATAAATAATAAGAACGATCTAAAATTAAATATATGCAAATGAATTATATAAAGCTTTACAGATTGGCTCCCCAGCCAAAGAAGTGTTAAATTTTAAGATACAACAAAAAAAGTCCCAAATAGTGGTAAAATTTAAGATATCATCAGAGAATCAAAACATCAAGTAGCCTCTAGCATATCTAACAGTCAAGGCATGAGTTGAATATAAAGCAAATTAAGTAGAAAAATGAGCAGCGAAATTAGTATTAGGTAAAGGGTAAAATGGAATTTATTAAATTTATTATTTTATTTGAATAGTAGAAGTTATAATACTTAAAAACAAACATTTATCGTAAATAATCATATGTGTGGTTACAAGATTTTTTTTTAACAATATTAACGCTTTGTTCCTTTTTAAGAAAAATTTAAATGTTTTCTGCATGTCTCTTGTATCTGCTCGTTGGAGCCTTAAATCTAAGGCATTCCTTAGCTTATACCGTTGAAGCTCTCTAACATATCTATGTTGTTTAGTCAAATAATCCGGTGCATCTCCCATCTTCATGTTTTTATTCAATTTATAGTATTAAGCTTTGGTCTTTGGTGTTCATTACGCCATCTTAGTGTATGTAGCAAAAATTTATTGTCGTAACATTAAAATGCAACAGATTGCATTTTAATATTTTTCGCATCGTTATACTTTGTGATTTTTGCAATCTTAATATTTGTTAATCTGTATATCATGTACGTAAAAAGCGTAAAGCGGGTTTTTCCTGTCAAAAGTTCTCATGCTCTAACATTTTGTATGTAGTATACCGAAATAACGTGGCGGCAATGCAACAGCAATCGGAAAATCCAACTTTGACAAAGCGTTTAATAATAATTTCAAATATACAGTGAAGTGCACAAATGAGTACAAGTTTGTACTTTAAGCACTTTTTACGTCATAGAAATAAAGCAAATTTTGTTTGTACTTTATTTGATATTAGGTACTTAACAAAACAGTGTAAAATTCAGTGTAAACAGTGTAAAATTCAAGTATTAATTTCTAAGAAAAAAAAATGAAAACGAAAACAACTCCAATGTGCTCAATTTTGCACCGTTAAGAAATCTTGCGGAATACGAAAATTTTTAATACTAAGTCCAAAGCCCTTTATTTTGTAAGACATCATTTACTCTCCACCAATTTCTGTACAATTTCTTTTTGAATATTCTTTATTCATTTTGGATCCGCAACCCGCTCGTTCAAATTGGTAGGGGCTGATTGGTACTGTCCTAACCGTCTCTTCACGATTGACCACAAATTTTCAATCGGATTGAGGTCGGGACATTGTCATGGCCACTACATTAACTGAAAATTTTGCTCACCAAGCCATTCTCTCACGATTTTAGACGTGTGTTTTGGATCACCAGGCGCTATGCGCTCTTATATACAAAATCGGGAAGATGAGTCTGCAAAATCCTCAAATAGTCTTCTTTCTTCATAATATCAATTTTTTGTAGTGGTCCAGGATCCCACCACGTAAAGCAACCCCATACCATCACATTTCCTCCACCATGCTTCACAGTTTGCATCACATGGCGCTTTTGAATTTTTTTTTCACCAGGGCGGCGCCAGCAATATTGTTACTGGTCGTTCATTGTCCAAGTTCTGTGCTTTTTGGCAAATATTAACCGTGCCTTAACATTTTTTCCGATAATGCAGGTTTTTGTTTTTTTACTACTGCAATATAACCAATGTTGCGAAGGGCTCTACATGCCGTCCACAGACTTACGGGTTTTCCGATTGCTAACGAAGCATCTTTTGGTGTTAAAAACTTATCTCTTTTCATTTATCGTAACTAACTTGAGGTTTGGGAACAACGGAACACCGTTTTTGTACTTTTATGACCACTGATGGACTAACTTTAAGTTCTCAGTCATATCCCGATGCTCTCCTCGCTGGATTTTAAAAGTTTCAGTTTTTAATACTGTTAGATATTTTTTTGATTTTCGTCCAAAAATTTTCACAATGTTTTTACCACACGCGATTTAAATAATGTCAAGCTTATGTCTTCCCAAAAAGAAAATTAATAAAAACCAAAAAAAAGATTGAAAAATAACGGTACTTTTTCATTTCTTTTCTTCAAATTCTTCATAAAATGCAGAGGTGCAAAATTGAGTACATAAGTTATTTTATTTTTTTTTTTGTGCTTGATGCATTTTGTCATAAATTTTATATAATTTTATTAAGTACTGGATACTTAATAAGTGATAATAAAAATTTTTGGATTTACTTTTATATTTATGAAACAAAAAGTGCTCAAAGTACAAACATGTACTTATTTGTGCACCTCACTGTAAGTTCAAATAATTCATTTTTGTTTTTTATATAAAATTTTAGTTTTCATGACACAAGTTGAATTATTATTCATATTGAAATTATTAGGAGAATAATTAAATAACAATTTATTTTTGGCTTTAAGTTCAATTTTTAATTCTTAAAAACCTTTTTTTCAAAAAGAAAGACAAGCTACAAGAAGAACAGTGAAGAAAAACTTGGTTTGTGTGTCCACTTCATTTAACCAAATTAGTACTTATATAAATACTACTCGTAATCTTATTTACGAAATTAGTTGGTTAAGTAGATGATGTTTACAGTGTACACAACCTAAGATAGATAGATAGATATGAAGAATGCTGATAAAGGATGTAGCTGTCCAGAAAACTCAGCATTACATTTTGCTGATGTCACAAATTTGTAAAACAAAATTTTTTACATAAAAAAAGGTTTTTAGAAATTAAAAATGATCTTAAAGCCAAAAATAAATTTTAATTCGTTTATATCCACAGTTTAACTCCTAATTTTATAAAAATTAAATTATCAGAGAAATTATATTTAGCTTTTAATAACCCTGTTTTTATCGCATTTCAGCCTAAAAGCTATGTGGGTATGCTGTTGGGCTTTATTTTTTGAATTTTATTATTATTATTTGAATTTTAATGGCAGGGGTACAAAACTACAGCGTCAGGGTATCCCACAAGTTTTTAGTTATATGTAACTTCTCTCCAGGAACTGCACATCGACCTATACCTTTGTATAGGAAGTGAGGAATCCTGAACAGGATATTTGTATAGACAAATTTTTTTTAATTTGTTAAAACGATGGACACTATTAAGTGCCAGTTGAAAAAAACACGTGCGCGTTGCGTTTTTAATTATAACCTTACTTTTTTAAAGAAGGAAAATCTGCTCGCACACAGATGTTCCTCCTTCTAGATAAAGTAGTAAACTGCTGTTGGGCTTTATAATAATATTGTATCAGGGAACGAAGCCTATGGGCTCATAGCCGACAATAAGCCGCCGCCGATATATACTTAAGTCAGTTGGCCGCCGCCGAAGAAGGCTAAAAACGTTAGCCGGCTTAGTCCTTCAGGCAAAGAGTTACTATATTTTTTATTCTCAGTAATAATTGTTATAATTATAATTATTTTTAACAAGAAATAAATAAACAGAAAATCAATTAAAAACAATTATTTTTACCTAAAAAATGAAAATCATAAGATAAGAATTATTCCTGCAAAAAAAAAATGTAAAATAAATAAAATTAAATTAAAAAGCATACGTTTTTAGGAAAATATAGTTAAATACGATCAAACGGTGTGGGGATATTTTCTTGTTGTTTTTATTTCCTTTGTAAGAATCAAAAATATTTATTATTATAAGTTCCTGTTGATGATACTTCTAAGAACAAATTGCCTAAAATAAAGTAAATAAAAAAATATCTTTCGTTTTTTGTTGTTAACAGTCGCCGGCTTACAACCATACCTAAACAAAAGCGGAAAATGTTTTTTTGCTGTCAAAAGTTCTCATACTCTTACTTTTTGTATGTAGCATACCGAAAAAACGCGGCGACAACGCAACGGCAATTCTTTGCAATTAAAAATCCAATTTCGACAAGGCGTTTAATAAAAATTTTAAAATTTTAATTTACATGTTAAAATTAAATTCATGTTAAAATTAAATGGAAAGTTATATTTATTTTTTTACAAACCTGTTTTTCTCGTTCTGACATAGCGTTGCCGCTTTTGTTTAAGTATGGCATTTCAGCATAAAAGCTATGCGGAAGAAAACGTTCTGCTTTCCGCTTTTGTTAAGGCATGCCTGTTAGCCGCCGCTGAACTGATATTCAGCCCAATTATAAACAGATATTCCGTTTGAGTTTTCTCATTTTTCCCTTATCTCCTATTATAAATTTGTTTCCCTTTTTATTGCCTGCGGAAAGTGAACAAAAATTCGGGGAAAAAAGTAGGTATTATGAATTATGAGAGAGAAATTATATGTTAAAAAGCAAAATAGCTCCCTTTAAATAACGGTGATGCCATTTTTTATTTTTTAGTTCCCACGGAATTCATAATTGGAGGAGAAAGAAATTCCGTGAGAATATTAATGATTAGGTTGTTTAACTGAGCCGCCGTCACCGAAAATTTGTCGACTTATAGCCGCTGCCGAAAATCTTTTTTCTAAGCCGTCGCCGGCTGCAATTTGATATCGGCTTTCTTCCCTTTATTGTATATGTATATCGTTGTGACACTTGATATTTTGTTATATATTTTAGGGCAACGAATTAACTTTCAACCCTGGAGTTCCTTAAACTTGATTTGTAGTTAAGAAATTTATCTGTTGAACTATTACACAAACAACATACAATTGCTTTAAAACTAGTTTTACCTTACCAAAAAATTATCTCAAATAAATCATTTGATTAATATGCGAAAAATATTTAAAACTTACCTATTAGTTCACTTATTTTTCCGTTAATATCACTCAAATCGTTGGCAATATTATGCATATTATTTGGCATAAAATAATTATTGTTGTTGCTACTACTACTTGCATTGCAGAGTGTTGGCGCTATATGACTACTGCTTAGGTTTGACATTGAAGAGGCATTAACAGCTTGTGATATTAAATTAGCCGCGTTTTGAAGTTCAGCAGAATGTTTATTATTTGATACTTTTGAAACATCCGGTATTTTTGGCCAATTTGTTATGTTTGTACTGGTTTGTGATAATTTTTCATTCGTTTTTGTCGGATCAGACACTAAATGGGAATATTACAAGAAAAATAAATAATTTAAAAAATTCAAAATATGATTTAAGACAACAACCTAATACATTAATGTCTTTTGCTTTTGGCGCATTAGTTTCATTGTTTTCTTCTAACAACTCGTCGCCGCTATAAGAATTCTTATCATAATCCTGCAATGACATTATTTCTTGTACTTCGCGACTGGGACTTGAACCCCCACTTGCCAAATTATCACCAATATTTCGACCTGGATTTCTGTCAATTGCTATTTACCTTTTAATGTTATTTTTTTTTAATTTTCTAATTTATTAACATCTTACCCATAAAGTTTTTCTGTGTTTCAAGATTGTGAATTTTTAATTGCAGTTTCTGTTGTTCATTGTCCTCAATCATTTTATTATTAACCAAATTCAATAGATTTATATTTTCTGATTTTACAGGAGCTGCGTTTTGCCCTGCAACACCAGCCAACATCAATATTGTGTTAAGAACTTCACTGCTAACATTTTCTGGGGTTTTACGTTCTAAAAGAAAAAAATATATTAACCTAAATCTAAAACAGAAGTAAAATTTAAAATGATTCGTTTTACCATTGTTTGCCGATGAAGTTGAAGTAAATGCATCTGGTGTCATGAGATTTAACTGCTGATAGCTCTTATTTGCTGAAGATACTTTGGGAGAATGATTTTGACATTCCACATTTTTTTCGGTAGCTATAACACTTGGTGCAGCAGCAGCGGCTGCTGCCACTGCAACTACAGTAGATCCACCAGAAATTGACACTTTATTAGACGTAGTCGAAATGTTAGAAGAAGATGCGATGTCCAACAACAAGGGATTTTGTTTATTTGATGAAAATTCTTCGTTGTTAAGAGGAAAATTGCATTTAAGCTCTTCCACCTTATTATTCCGTATAATGTCTACATTGATATCGACGTCATCTTTCGTTCGTTCATTATTTTCACTTGCATTAGATGGCAGACTTTTATTGCTTGCATTATTTACACTTGCAGCGCTGAAATCACTACTCGATATGGTACTTTTAACATCAGCATTCTCTGGAACACTTGGTTGATAGAGTATATGGCATTCTTGCATACTTTTTGGCTGAACAACATACATGTGTACAACAACACAATAAATCGACGAAGTCTCTTCATCATACTCATCTAATTCTTCGCACATGTAGTTGTCATTTGAACATTTGTATCGTCTTACGGCTGCATCAACTATTGAAAAGGAGAGTATACCGGAACTAAGCGGAAATTCAGATATACTCTTAACGTAAACAACTGCTGGCACAGAAATTTGAGAGTTACTAGAAGCAACGCTGCCTGCATCTTTGTTCATAGCTTCTTCATTATCTGAAGTCGGTTCTTGTATAGCAGAATAGCAACCAGTAGTATTAACAATTTGCATTACATAGCAAGTGCGAGTTTCCAAGCTAGAAACAACCAAATACGATGAAGTTCTATCTAGTTCTGCTATAAAATGCAAAGGCTTTTCAGCGCTGCAACTAAAACGAATAGTCTGCAAACAATTCCAAGTACCGCAATCCCAAACTTTAAATTCCGTGTTATTATCAGCACCGGTTATGGCAAATTTCCAGTAAGTGCTTACTCAAGAAAGGGTTAAGAAAATTTATTAGTATCGATTATTTGCATTCATAAAAATTTAATCATACTCTGGAATGTTTTTAGTCAAATTGTCGAGGAAGAAAAACGATGATACCGGTTTGTCGTTATACGGCTTCCATTCGTGGAGACAGCGAGGATCCTTATCGTGTAAATACACTTGATAGAAGCATATTACGCCATCTGTGCTTCCGACGCCCAAAGTAGAACCATCCGGTGATAGAGCCACCCATGTAATAGTCTTTGTTTCATCGTAATGCTTTATGTAGCCGGATTTTAATTCACTTGCTTGAAATTTTCCGATCTGCAATTATTATATATAACTTACGTTTTAAATAACGAGAACATATGGAGGTCTTCTGGAAGTTAAACCTACCCCCTGATCAGCTACAATAATGTTAACATTGAAACACTGAAACAACGAACCACGAGCCCATACAATTAGTTGACTATCCTCATCATCTTCGCCTTGTAATTCGACAAAGGGACACCATGAAATTTTATCATACTTTGGAGTATAATTTGCTAACGGGTCTTCAATTTTTATAATTAAATTGCATAGCAGTGCTGCTTCCAGCAAAACTATTTTATGCACATACATTGAATTTACATCAATCGATGCCAATATATGCTCATTTTCAATGTGAGCAAATTGTAAATCTAGTACTTCTCCAGACATTCCTTTAATTAAAGCACGTAAACCCTTCGCTGTATTAACAACACGAACCATGCCTTCCATGCGCGATACCTTATTGTTGACTATGAAAAGAAAAATTTTAGAGTATTGCCAAGTAACTATTTAATATGTTTATTACGTATGCTATCGAAAATATCACATATTTGCAATTGTCATAATTTTTTTCTAAAATTTTGTAAATTATTACATTGAAGTAGCATCCCGATATTTACAGATTCATATATTTCATTTTAAATTATTTTGTTAAGGTGGGATATTATTTTTATGGGTCGAATACAGAAAATTTTAATATTAAGGTCTGTTTTCATAAGTAATTCCTCGTTTTTGCAACTGAAGGGTAAAAAAGTTTCTCACATGATATCACAATATTCTAGTTTTACACAGTGTGCGTTATAGCAAATCATGAATTCAAGCTATCGAAAAGTTCATAATTAACTCTAGTTTATCCTGTCTAAAACAAGATGACTATTATATTTTCATGCGAGATTATTTTTACTTAGTCACAAAAAGAGACACTGGCTACAATTTTTTAAAAGTGAGGGTCATCTGTTACAAATTTGAAATTGTTGCAGGGCAACAGGAAAAACTAATTACCTTTAACAAACTAAATAAAGGAAAAATTGAATTTGTTTTATGACAATCTACATCTTTCAACTTTTTTGTTTTGAGACATTTTTAAAATATTTCCACTTTATTATTTACTTTTGTATTTACTTTCCTTTATAACGTTGAAAATATGGCAATTCAAATAAGCCTATATAACCAACGAAAGGATGACCATTCCGCAGAACGGACATTTTACAAAATCATTTCCATGGCAAACCTTTCGTTTCATTACTTTTGAAAGAACCTTACCTTCCCAGCTTCAGCGGCGTCACGAGCGGAGTATTGACACGAACTTCGTCCTGCCAATCCTTAAGAACGAAATATATACCACCTATATAAGGAGATCAACAGGCTGATACCCGAGTAGTAACGTAATAAATGGGTAGGGATCTTAAAAACATTAAGCTAAACTAACGAGCAAGAAACCTCTCATCCACAGTCAAATCAGACAAAACGCAATTGGCCGCGATGATAATCAGCGCTAAGACCGTATCACCCTTAAAAACGTTCGACCTACTTTTAGCGTCAATTTATAGAGCTCCCAAAAAAAGGAAGAGAATTTGTTAAAAAGGTGTCTTTAAAAGCTGTGTGGGAAAAAATTTTTTTGTTTCATCTCCAAACTTTATACTGAAGACAGCAGACTAAGCACTACAGCTTCTTGTTAATTTCAACCGTCTGCCTACAACTATAGGAACACCCTCTAATTTCTAAATTCAAATTATACTTGTTGGTATAATAAGCTTAGCAATACAGGTCCTTAGTAAGCTTCAGGTGTCTGGCTATAAAGGTACAAATGTTTGTCCACATACATTAAATCACATTAACTATTGGAACACCATTTAATTTCCAAATCCAAGTTTTTTACTTATTGTTGTAGCGTAGTTAGCAATTTAGGTTCGCTGTAAGTTTCAAGCATCTGTCTACAACTGTTCAAAAATATGGCCATATACATCAAATTAAATGAACTACTGGCGCACTCTTTAATTCATAATTTTGTATATTAATACCCGTTATTATAACATTCACAGCATTCGAAATTTTGTCCAATTTCCAAGCTTTTGTCTATAACAGATCAAAAGATAAGCCCATATAGGTCAATTTATGTCACGTATGGGGACACCCTTTAATTTTTAGATTTATTTTTGTATTACTTTTTGCAACTGGGAGCTATAGTGATACCCTTTGCGCGCCTTTTCTTTTTTAACCCATTTTTAGGAATTTGAAAAATGTCCATATTGAGAAATACGTAATTATATTTTTCTTAATTCTATTACTCAAAACCTATACAAATTCTGAATATAAACTATACACTTCTGATATCTACAATGCGTTGGCTTTCGCTCCCTGTAGTCCGCTAAGACGCAGCCTTTCATTTTTGACCCATTTTTAGAAATTTAAAAAAATGTTCATATGGGGAAATGCGTAATTTCGAATTTTTCTTAACTCAATTACTAAAAACCTATACAAATTCTGAATGTAACCTATACACTTCTGATATCTACAGTCCCTTGGCTTTCGCCCCTGTAGTCCGCTAAGCTGCGCTTTTTCCTTTTTTACCCATTTTAAGAAATATAAAAAATTTCCATATGGGAAAATGCCTAATTTCACATTTTTCTTAATTGAATTACTAAAAACCTATACAAATTCTGAATATAACCTATACACTTCTGATATCTGCAATACCTTGGCTTTCGCCCCCTGTAGTCCGCTAAGCCGCACCTTTTCATTTTTGACCCATTTTTAGGTATTTGAAAAATTACTAAAAATCTATACAAATTTTAAATAGAACCTATACACTTGTTAAGCCTACAATGCGTTGGCTTTCGACCCCTGTATTCCGCTAAGCCGCACCTTTTTATTTTTGACCAATTTTTAGGAATTTGAAAAATGTCCATGTGGGTAAATGCTTATTTTCACATTTTTCTTAATTCTATTACCTAAAACCTATACAAATTCTGAAAATAACCTATTCTTAATTCAATTACTAAAAACCTATACAAATTTTGAATATAACCTATACACTTCTGGTATTTAAAATCCCTTGGCTATCGCCCCTTTAATCCGCTAAGCCGAACCTTTTCATTTTTTACCCAATTTAAGAAATTAAAAAAATGTCCATATGGGGAAATGCGTAATTTCACATTTTTCTTAATTCTGTTACTAAAAATCTAAACAGATTCTGAATGTAAACTATACACTTCTGATACCTACAATGACTTGGCTTTCGCTCCCTGTAGGCCGCTAAGCCGCACCTTTTCATTTTTGACCCATTTGAAAAATTACTTAAAATCTATACAAATTTTAAATAGAACATATACACGTGTTAAACCTACAATGCGTTGGCTTTCGACCCCTGTATTCCGCTAAGCCGCACCTTTATATTTTTGACCCATTTTTAGGAATTTGAAAAATGTCCATGTGGGGAAATGCGTAATTTCACATTTTTCTTAATTCTATTACTTAAAACCTATACAAATTTTGAATATAACCTATACACTTCTGGTATTTAAAATCCCTTGGCCTTCGCCCCTTTAATCCGCTAAGCCGTACCTTTTCATTTTTGACCCATTTTAAGAAATTAAAAAAATGTCCATATGGGGAAATGCGTAATTTCACATTTTTCTTAATTCTGTTACTAAAAACCTATACAAATTCTAAATATAACCTATACACTTCTGATATCTACAATGCCTTGGCTTTCGCTCCCTGTAGTCCGCTAATCCGCACCTTTTCATTTTTGACCTATTTTTAGGTATTTGAAAAATGTCCATATGGGGAAATGCGTAAATTTACATTTTTCTTAATTCTACTTCTTAAAATCTATACAAATTCTGAATATAACCTATAGACTTCTGATATCTATAATCCCTTGGCTTTCGCTTCCTGTAGTCCGCCAGGCCGCACCTTTTCATTTTTATTCATTTTTAGAAATTTAAAAAATGTCCATATGGGGATATGCGTAATTTCACATTTTTCTCAATTCTATTACTAAAAACCTATACCAAATTCTGAATATAACCTATGCACTTCTGATATCTTCAATGCCTTGGCTTTCGCTCCCTGTAGACCGCTAAGCCGCACCTTTTCATTTTTGACCCATTTTTAGGAATTTGAAAAATGTCCATATGGGGAAATGCGTAATTTCACATTTTTCTTAATTCTATTACTTAAAACCTATACAAATTCTGAATATAACCTATACACTTCTGAAATCTACAATACCTTGGCTTTCGCCCCCTGTGGTCCGCTAAGCCGCACCTTTTCATTTTTTAACCATTTTCAGGAATTTGAAAAATATCCATATGGGGACATACGTAACTTCACTTCTGAAATCTTTTTTATTTTTGACCCATTTTTGGGCATTTGATCAATGCCTGTATTAAAGCTCTAAACACATAGACGACAGCAGACTTCACAACTTCACGGCTTCAAATGCCGCTTTGAAGTCAGCTTTATAATTATTTTGAAGACAGCAACAACATAATAATCAGCTAATGTGTCCATACTATTCCTCTGCAAAATTTTACAAACGTATTAAAAATAACAACAGAAAATCAAACAAATAGGTACTTTACCATTATCTTAAAACGAAAAATGAAATAAAATATGACAAAAATTAACTCAAACGAATAACACAATACTATGAAATTAAAAATGAACAGCTGTGTATTTTAGCAATTAAAATTTCAGGGATGCCGCATATATATTTTATAATGAATAAAATTAAAATTTTTGAGAAAGAATGTAATAATATCAAGAAAAACTATAAAAACACATAAACTTATTTCCTTCTTGTATTTTTGTAATGTTCTTTTATGTTTAATATTAAAAAAAAAAAAGTTTTTATTCTTAATTTTCCAATTTACATGTATAATGGCAACACTATATTTGTTTATTGCTGCCCGTCAAAATAGAAAATAGCCTAAGTTGGCAGCAGCAGCAAATGCTGTCGTGAAGTCGTGCTGCTGTGAAGTCGTCAAAATAATCGTTTTCATTTAAACACATATATTTTATTTTTGACAGTTTGCTGTCTGCTGCCTGCTGTCGTCTATGTGTTTATAGCTTAAGAGGAAAAAAAAGAGTATGAGTTCATAGACATGATTTTAAAAATTTTTATATTTTGACTTTTTATGTTTTGCTATAAATATATAAAATTAAGTTTTTATAAAATTTATGCACTTTTTATGTATTTTCTTTAAATTTTTGCAAGGAAATGTTAAAATAGTTCAATTCTGTTAACTTAACATTTTTTGAGTGAGAGGTATGTAAACTACAACAGGGTTGTCAAAAACGAAGCTTACTGACGGAGCTATCTTCACAACCTTGTTGATAACCTCTTTCTTCTTTCGTAGTCGGTTAAAAAAAGTCAAATCAGCGGTTATATAATGAAGTAAAGGTATGTATTGGGCCGTTCGGACTACAAAAAGGTAAAAGATTTTCTTAACGTATTTTAACGGCAAGAAGTTATGCTCTACCAAGAAAAGATTTATTGATGTATATTGCGTGTCATTATAAATTATTTTTTTTAGTTTTAACACAAATACCGAGAGAGTCCATTTCGGATCCATCTGTTCGCTGTAATATAGCTGAAAAAGAATTGTTATTTTTTCGCTCCAGAGGTACACTAATGAGTTCATAAATTAAAATAGGTTTTAAAATAGGTATCTATTAATTTTTTCCACTGCGCCTGGTTGTCTGTTTTGGTTATTATTTAAAAAAATTATGAAAAGAAATGACCTAAGTATAATAATCTGTTGCAAAATTTTTCGTCGTAATAAAAAAGTTACAGAAATTCATTCAGCTTGAAAATTATAATTTAAGCAGATAAATTCTGTGACATACTGAGTTATTTACAAAAAACTTATTTACGTACGCGGAGTTGCAAAGTAAATATCCTTTAGGAATGGATAAAAATGAAAAAACCGAGCAATACAGATATTTAACGACCAAACTAAAATAAAAACTAAAAATGTCGATTTTAAAAAAAAAAAGCTTTCTTCAACTTTTTTTTTTTTTTTTGCAGCCAATGCGTACCTTGTGTTCACTGACTTGATGGTTTGGACCTGATAGTTTTTATCTCCCAATTACTCTTTCGACTTCAAATTTTTGTTTCTGATGTGTTCGGAGTCGAAATAAATAATAATCAAAACTATAATAGGTTATCCAGCGTCTAGAAATCACTTCAATTAGATCCAGACAAGGCAGGGTACAAAGAGCTGGTTTACGTAACCCATTTTTTTTTTATAAATAGTTTGACGTGTTTCTTTTTGAGAGAGAGAGAGAGAGAGAGAGGGAGAGAGAAAGAGTTAAACTCACTTCGTAACAATTTCAGCTTGAATTGTTTAATTTTAATTTTTATTCCGAAACAATGAAACTGTGCTGCCATATCATATTATATGTACATAATAAGTATATGTGCATATAAATTTAAAAGGTAAAACTGCTTGCAAATTTAAAAAGTAAAACTGCGAAGCAACCTGATTGTCTTCTTTTGTGAATAATTTTTTCTTTAAAAGTTTTAACAAATTTGTAGTAAACAATTTCTTAAAAAGTGAAAAGAAACTGGAGTCAACTGAAAAAAGTGAAAAAGCAAGAAAAAGCATCACAACCTAATTATTGTGATAAAAATCTTTCAAGCAAAAAAAGATATATTTTACATCCTTTTTCGTTCTTTGTTTGCATTGACATTCAAGAATTATTTTTAATATTTGTTTTGTTCTTAATTATGAAAGTTTTTTAATTTAGAATGTATTTATAACAAAACCAAAACTATGTCAGTGACACAAAAAACGCAAAAAACGGCATTCTGTGATTTCAATCTTCTGTCACAGTGCTGCATGCTTGTATACTTTACATCTCGCTTACACATATGTTTCATATGGTAGCTTTGTTTTTCCAGAAAAATTTATCGAAGTGGGTGAATCGTTTCAGAACAAACTCTTAAAAAACTAATTTTTTTGAACGCGCAATATGATGGTGTTACTTTGTGCCCTTTTTCTTGTACATTGTAAAAAATGTAACTATATTAAACAAATAAATTTTCAATACTAAATAACTCACCATTTATGGCATAAGCGATGTGCTTTTCGTCTATGTGCACTGCAATTAAACGCCCCGGATAGTTTTTTACTTCCCATATATAGTCAACTATATTTTTCAATTTAACCTTTGAGGAACCATGATCATGCGTACCAGGATTCGCAATAATTTTAACGTTTTTACTCCTTATTTCCTGACAACATTGCTTGTCTCCAGTTTTAAAAGATCTGAAAATCAGTCCATTATAATTTTAGGGTTAAATCTAGTTTACGGATGCAGCTCAAAAAATAAAAAAAGTTATCTACGAGATATAAAATCCATTTTTAAGCAGAAAATGTAAAGTGAAAAATTTGGGGTTGACCCTTAGTTTTGGTGTTGTATGTACAATATGGCATAACCGGGTATTTCAGGGCGGAATAAGACAAAACGGGTATCATTGAAAAGGTAATTTCAAAGCCTATTTAATTGAAAAAGAAAAGAGTAAAAAATTAAAAACTTTAGGTAAAACCAATATTCATATAACTACCTACATATATAATAAACTAAGATTTAGGGGCAATTCAAATACAAAAAATATTTAGCAGGCAATCTTTAATAAGCGACACCAGTGTTGGTTGTACTACAGCGGAGAAAATCGATGCGCGAAGCCAGCGTTTTTTTATACTACAGAGGTGAAAATCCCTGCGTCCGGCTCCGGAAAACTTTCATTTAATATTTGTTTCTTAAAATTACATTTTTTATTCCCTAAACAACTCTTTTGTTCTGTGTTGTCCCTAAACCTAATTTATTAGTTAAAGTGATGTATACATGCAAAAAAAAATTTTTTTTCTTTTTAGCTGAGTTTATTAGTATAAAAATTATTGTCTTATTTCGCCATGAAATACTCAATATATATAGCCCATAAAGCCAAGAAAGAATAATTACATTAGATTAATAAGGATAAACTTAATGATATTAGATAATACGAAAAAAGTTCAATACAAACAGTACTTAATTATGTTAATACATACATATTAATTTATTAGTATAGGAAAATGTCCATACAAATTTTGTTTAATAATAATTAAGCAGTATTTGTTTACTTTTAATTACAATTATGACATATTTGTGGCGACCTGCATAAGCGGCCAATATAACAACGCCGACAAAGATCGACATGGACATTGATGTGTGATGGAGGGATACATACAAAAATAAGGGATTGAAAAAGATAGAAAACTAAAGTGAATAAAGCATTCGATATAAGTATATTAAATTGGACGTGTTATTTATTGATCGAAGATATCAAAGAATGGGGTTTGTACATTGGCGACAAGTTAAATCGTAAATCATAAAGCCGTGTACCTACGATTCGTTCAATGATCTTAGAAAGACATGGCAGCAGCGAAATAGGACGATAGACGTTTACTGAAGATGGATTACTGGATTTAGCAATTGGGACTACGGTAGATAGTTTCCAGGAGTGATGGATAACGCCACTTCTAAATATTGTGTTGTATAATTTAAGTAAAATTATCTTGCTGCTTCGTGAAAGAGCTTTAAGCAATTCATAAGAGATGCGGCCATGTTCAGGCGTAGATCCCTTAACTTTACTTAAACAGTTGGTGAACTCTTGAAAAGTTATTGGTACTTCCAATAACTGTGCTATTTTATCCTCTTTGCTGTTTATGACCATGTCGATAGAGTGTTTTGATGTAATAAACAATGGTGAAAAGTTAGAGTCCGATGCATACTCAGTTCAAACTTTACCAAAGTGATTAGCAATTCTTGTTGGATCAGTTAATGTTTTACCTGGCGTATCTATTGCTGTTATAGTTGCAGAAGGACCTCTAATGGATTTTGTTAATTTTTCAAAACTTGAGTATTTGGCAATTTTTACTTCCCTACGGAATTTAGTATTATTTTTTTTTTTTTGTATAATATTAACTTTTCCTGTGTTGGATTGGACCAAAAGTGCTGCCAACTTTTCATTTTATTCTTTCGCAAGATTGATAAATAAGAACTCCACCATCGAAGTGGAACGCGATCTTTTTTTTGTTATCTGCTTTGATAGGGGAATGTGAAAGTTGGCAGCGACACGAATGGATTGATGAGGATACCTGATGTTTTAGTATTTCATTCTTCGCTTTCTTAGTATATTTTTTATTGGAAAACTCTTATCTTCAGTTAGTTTAATAGTTATCTTGATTGGAAAATGGTTGCTGCCATGTAAATCGTTCAGGATCACTCACATCATCAGCGGAAGTATATTAATCGAGCAGAGTGATACGTCAATGTTGGTCAAGGTTTTTTGGGGCGAGAAATGTGTTGGGTTCCCATCATTCAATATGTATAATCCAGTTTGGTTAATTATAGTTTTCAGCAAAAGCCCTCTATTGTTGTTGGTTGTAGAGCCCCACATAGTGTTCCAACCACGGAAATCGCCGACAACTAGTAATGGTGTGCTGAATGAGGATATTATATTATATTTGTTATTTCTCTGATATATATATATATATATATATATATATATATATATATATATATATATATATATATATATATATATATATATATATATATATATATATATATATATATATAATCTTAATATAAAATTCACTACTTTGTCGTTTTACATACTCCAAATACACACACACATATATATATATATATATATATATATATATATATATATATATATATATATATATATATATATATATATATATGTGTGTGTGTGTATTTGGAGTATGTAAAACGACAAAGTAGTGAATTTTATATTAAGATTAATTTCAACTGCTATAACTTGATAGTCAGAGTTTACTGGAACCAATCTGTGGGGAATGTTTAATTTAATGAGCACCCCAGATCCTTGCTTTGAAGTGGTGTTGTGTGGTGAGTTTACAAAATAGCTGGTGAAGTTTTTAGGTGGTATAGAAGTGAAGTTGTAAGGACAGTGGGTTTCCTGTAACGATATAAAACTAGGATCCATTTCTTTTAAAACTAATTGAAGGTTGTGGTAATTGTTACAAAATCCATTGATGTTTCACTTCGAAACTACAAAATACATTATGCTTGCAGAATTAGATACAGGCAACCAAGTATGTGCAGTACTGAAAATGGATGTTGAAAAATAAAGTGTTGTTATGTATTGAATAGTACCTATGTTGAAGAGAATTCCATCGTATCCTCATCAAGGATTTCCTTTTTTTTTTTTTTTTAATTAGGACCAGCACTCAGGGGATGACTCCTACTTATGCAATGCATTGTGCCAGAACTAGGAAATTAGGTTTTGGAATGGGGGATAGAGGGAGTAGTACTTGTGAACATTTGATTTGAATCTTTGCACATTGAAAGTGGCAGGAAAGACCTCTGCAGGGAGTTTATTCCACATACGAACTATTCGGCTAAAAAACGAATTCTCTCTGTAATGCGTTGTGCGATTCACTGGCCAATCGACCACAAAGGAATGCGCTCTTGAAGCAGATCGCGTTGCGCGTATGAAATTACGGTTTTCAGGAACAAGTTCCCTGATTTCATAAGAGCACATTCCGTTGTAGTAACGATAAAACAGTGAAACACACCCCACATTGCGTCGATGCTCCAGTGAGTCAATAGAGCTGGATACCCTACTGTCACCGATGAGTTTCTTCGCTCTCTCCTGTACGCGGTCGAGTAACTCCAAAATAGACTTTGAAGCACCGGCCCATACATGAGAGTTGTATTCCATTTTCGGTCTGATAAAGGTGACATAGATAGTAAGGAGATCAGATGGAGTGAAGTATTTCTTACACCGTTTTAGAAAACCTAGGCACTTGAATGCTTCTTTTGCAACATGAAAAATGTGCTTGTTCCAACGAACATCGCATTGAATTTTCATGCCAAGAACATCGAGAGCTTCTGATTCCTTAATATATGTATCACCCATAATTACAGATGACGTAGCATGTTCAGCAGTACGCCTGTGCGAAAGCACACAGCACTGGGTTTTATTAGCGTTAAACTGAACCCTGTTCGCCAGACCCCATTCGGAAATTACTAAAAGGTCGCGATTAAGGGTATCGTCCATGTGCTTTCTCACAGCCCCAATTTCCTGAAGGCTTGGTCTACTGCGAAACGAAAATGAATGGCATATGCTACTGTCATCTGCAAAAGAATAGATAGGGTTGGAAGTCTGACGTAGAAGATCATTAAGAAAAATAAGAAATAGGGTAGGGGAAAGAACGGAACCTTGCGGTACCCCTGAATTTAACTTGAACTCGTTTGATGAGATCCCATCTATAACAACTCGTATAGTGCGATCCCTGAGAAAGCTCGATATAAGTCGAGTGAAGCTATTACCGACACCAAAAGCAATAAGTTTTGATATGAGTGCACCATGCCACACTCTATCAAACGCCTTGGAAATATCTAAAGCCACCACCTTACTTTCGCCGAAATGGTGAATGGATTGACACCATTTTTCCGAAAGGAAGGCCAATAAGTCACCCGTAGAGCGAGCCCTACGGAAGCCGTACTGCCGGTCACTAAGTAAGCTGTTGGACTCCAGATATTTCACAAGATGAAAATTAAGCATACTTTCCATTACTTTGGAAAGCGCAGAGCAAATTGCGATTGGGCGGTAATTTTCAGGGTTGCTAGCCTCTCCCTTTTTGGGGATTGGTGTTACATTAGCAACCTTCCAACATGATGGGAACTCACCAACATGGTACAAAATGTTGAAAAGTTTTGCTAATGGACGCGCTAACGTCGAAGAGCACTGCTTCAAGACCAGTGCTGGAATTCCATCCGGACCAGGGGACTTGTGTATGTTGAGATCCGCTAAAACCTTTTTAACTGCACGTGCTCGAAAGAATATATCTGGCATAGTTACTGATACTCTTTCCAGTGCGGGCAGTGGTTGATTGCTCTCCGGCAAGTAGGAGTTACTTGCAAAAATTTCAGCCAAGACGTTAGCTTTATCAACCGGGTCGTTAATTATTTGATCATCCTTTAAAAGAGGCGGAATTGAGGAACTAGCATTATCCTTCACTCTTTTAACGAACGACCAAAAGCTCTTGCTACCCCGAGAAGTAGTAAGAACTTTAGCACGAAGGCGCTGCTCGTATAAAGCTTTTTCGCGTCTTAGTACTTTGGCACACGAAGATCTCGCCTTTTTGCGTAGCAAATCAGTTACGGCGTTTTTGTTACACCGCCATATACTGAATGCTTCCTCTCTGGATCTGACTGCATTTTTGCACGTCTGATTAAACCAAGAATTCTTTCTTGGATTAACCCGGATTTGCTTAGATGGAATGAAAGTTTTCATTCCAAGCAAAATAATGTTCACAACCATTTCTGCCATGGCATCGACTTTATTGTCCAGAAAACAAAGTTTCCAATTAAAATGCCGAAAAAATTCGTTGAGCTCAGCCCAACGAGCCTTTTCGTACATATATTTTAAACGTTTCGTGGCCATTTTTGAAACGTTATGAAGATTAGCGACCGAAAAGGAGGCGGAAATGGTGCAGTGATCCGAGTTACCGAGAGGCGCAAGAATACTTACCTCATACTTATCAGGGTGTGAGGTAAGGAAAAGGTCGAGAGTATTATGTTGTTGCCCTTCAACACTCGAAATATGTGTTGGCTCGTTAATTAATTGCGCGAGGTGGTTGTGCGCGGCGAATAGCTCAACATATTGGCCCTCTAGGGTTGTACGGTTCGAATGGCGAATCCAAGACGAGTTGTGAACATTGAAATCACCAGCAACAACAATTTCACTGTTCGGACAGCTTTCTAGGATTCTCGATATGGAATCGGAAAGGGCATCGAAGCCGGAAATAGATTTATCCCTTCCCGCGTTTGGGCTTCTGTATAAAAACCCGAAATGTAAGAAGTGTGACCAGATTTTGAATTTAACCCAAAGACAGTTAAATTCAGGATCATTTGTGCCTAATGATTGCTGGCACTGGTACACGACTTCATTACGAATGTACATCGCAAGGCCCCTATGTAGACTAAAAAAAGGTAGAAGAGAGTACCCAGGCAAATGAAAATCCTGTGGATCAGCATCCTCAGATACCTGGGTCTCACATAAGGCGAAAATATCAGGCCGATGGAGACAACTGTGTGCATACACAGAGAAGAAATTCGCTCTTAATCCACGTATGTTGCAGAAATCGATTCTAAATCTTCCTGCCATTACAAATACAAAGACTCAAACCTTTTGTTTATTTTATAATACCAACACCCCTGTGAAAAACTGATGTTTTTGTGATTATTTAGTGACCAGTGTTATACCTTCGCCACTAACTAATCAAACAACAGTTACCACAAAGGTGCAAGTAAAATAAAATTACAATTACTATAAAAAAAAGAGGAAAAAAAAAAACTAGGAAAAAGAAAAGGTACTATTTGCATCACAAAGAGCCATAAAAAAAATAAAATAAAATAACCAGAAAAGTATAGTTGATTCTAAGAGGAAGGCTGTGGCGTGGTGGCTGAGTGCGCAACTTATAAAGCTGCGAACCTAGGTGCGAGCTCTCGCCAGGGCTAAAAGTGGAAATTTATTAGTATGGAAACAATAAAATTAATATATGAGTAAAATGAAATGACAATTTTATAATTTACAGTGCAGTCACACGATCAAGTTTTTGTTCAATTCTCTTTCAAGAAATTTACACATATTGCTTGTCAAACTTCACAAAAATTGAAAGCTGTGACATAGGCTGCACGCAGTTTCAAAGCAAGTTTTTAAGCAAGATGTGAAGAAAACACTGACAGCAGAATTTTTAATACAAATTTGGAGAGAAAAACGTCAATCAGCTGTTTTCTTGAATGTAATTTGAAAGACACAATTGAACGAAAACTTGAAAGCAAATTCTCAGCAAGTTTTTAAAGTGTGAGTGTATTGGTTAAAAAATGAGAGAAATTTTAAAACTTGAATGAAAACTTGATCGTCTGACACCCTAGTTAATTGTCACCATATTTATGAAATGTTTTATTATTTCAGAAAATCTTATAAAATGGCTGAAAACTTGAAACCATTCATGTGTGCGTCTATTGAAAAACCATTGATTTGCACAGAATTAGAAAAATGGTTAAGATCTTTCCAAATATATGTCGATTCAGAGGAAGTAACCTTATGTTTGAAGAAGAGATATAAGTTATTGCATATTGGAGGACCGCAATTGCAAGAAGTCGCTTGTTCAATACAGGGGGCAATTGAAACGTTCTACGAGAAGAACCAAAAGGATGTATTCCAGATATTGCTTGACAAGTTAAATGAACACTTTACACCGAAACGCAAATGTGATTGTGGGTGAAAATTTCAATCAATTCGTTTTGAGATTGCGACAGCAAATGTCAAAATGTTTGTATGGGACGACTTGAAATCGAAAACATTTGTTTAATCGACAAAAATAATGATGAATGGGCAATGTTACGGCTTTAAATTAAAAACAAACTTTATATAAGATATTTATTTATTAAATTACTTAAAATCAAAGTGTTAAATACAAGTCTTTAATATAACAATGGCGTCGTAACCAACTAAATTATGGCGTGTTTTCTTTGATTTTGTTTCTGCGAATGGTGACTGACTACTGACTTTAATTTCAAGAATGTTCTGTCTCGTTGTGTAACAGAGTTGTAATTTATTGGTAGTATTATATTTCTGCCAGTGATGTAAACATTCCCCCCTCCGTAAATCCTTTCTATGAGGAGGATTTCTTAAATTTCATAACTGCCAACTTTACTGCTGGACGTCGTATCAAACCATCTGACGTTTTAACCTCTGCTGTACGTATTTGACCATCCTTCCCGACAAACACCTGGTTTATCCTTCCTTTCTTCCATTGGCTTCTAGGTCGGTTTGGGTCAAGAATAAGAACAACATCTCCGATTTGCAAAGGATCAATATTTTCCCTCCATTTTGGACGTTTTAACAATTGCGGTAAATATTGAACTACCCATCGCTTCCACAGTCTGTCCTTCAAATTCTGAGAGATACGCCATTGTTTTCGCAAACACAATTTCTCATCAAGGCTGGGTGTTTGTGTGGAGTTTAAACCACCTATAAGAAAATGGTTTGGAGTTAAAGGCTCCTCAGAGTCAGGATCGATTGATATATGAGTCAAGGGCCGGTTGTTGATAGTACATTCCGCTTCTATTACAGCACTTCGAAACGTTTCTAAACGTGGCGCTTCCTCCTTAAAAATTTTGTGTAGTAATTGTTTTACGCATCGCACTAGTCTTTCCCAACAACCACCTGCATGGGGATTCGCCGGACAATTGAAAATCCATTCGATGCCATCTTTTGAAAAATTTCGTTGTATTTCGTCGTAATCAAAGAAACAGCTTTCTTTCGCCATCTCTTTCTGCGCTCCAATGAAATTCGTTCCGTTATCACTCCTGATACGGACAGGCACTCCCCTTCTATTGACGAAATTTCTCATACAAAGCAGAAATGAGTCTGTAGAGATATCAACAGAGATTTCCAGATGTACTGCTCTGGTTCCGAAACAAGTAAATAGTGCAATCCATTTTTTTTCTTTTCTTCGTCCGATCGTAACATGAAATGGCCCACAGTAGTCTAACCCGACGTAACTGAATGGACGAACATAAGGAGTCACGCGGTCAACAGGCAATTGTCCCATTAATGGTGGGACAGGTTTGGCAGAGTCAATAACACAAATAGAACATTCCTTTTTTACTGACCGCAATACAGATCGAATACATGGAACCCAGAATTTCTGTCTTACTTCATTTATGACAGCATTGTCATGTTTATGGTGTCTTTTCCTCTGATAGTAAGCGATGATCATCAAAGTAACAGGATGTTTTGTTGGCATAATAATAGGGTTCCGAGTTGTTTTAGGCAAATAATATGCATTATGAATTCTACCATTTACCCTTAGAAGCATATTGTCGTCCAGGTATGGTGTTAGCTGATAGATACTGTACGATTTTGGTACTATATTTCCCTTTATGAGGTACGATCTTTCGTCCCTGAAAACTTCTATTTGAACTTGTCGACAAATCAATATCTCCCCGTCACTTATTTCAGCTGCCGTCAATTCAGTTGATGCGAATTTATATTTTCTAACTTTTATATTTATAAAGCGCAAAACCCAGGCAGCACATCGTTTCAGTCTCAAAAGATCTGAAAATCGCTCATACCTTAGAAGTGGTTCAATCGCAGCGTTTAGTACCAACAACACATCGACACGCTCTTCTTCACGACCTTGACCATCTTCCAATGCAGGCGAATCGCATGGCCAAAACTGTTCATCAAAGTTCAAAAATTTCGGACCCTTTATCCACCTTGAAGTCGTATCAAATGTGACAGTTAATTTAGCTCTCGTGGCTTCATCAGCTACATTTAAATCTGAAGGTAACCATTTCCACTGTTTAGGATCCGTTGTTCTTAAAATTTCCGCTATTCGACAGGCCACAAACTGTTTATATTCCCTCTAAGTAGATCGGATCCAAAATATGACAGTTTTTGAGTCAGACCAAAATATCGTACGATTAATTGTAAAATCATGGCATTCCTCTACAGCATTTTCAGACGGCAGCCTGTAATTCAAGACGTGGGATGGTCATACCCCTTAATGGAGCGCAACGGGCCTTGGCCGAAACAAACGAGACGTGACAGCGGCGTAGGCACTGGAACTTGCATCAACGAATATGTGCAATTCGATCTCGTCTGCTCTGGCCAGTGACGTCGAATAACAGCGGGGAATGGAGACTCGTTTTACTTTCGTGAATTCTCTCCACCATGCGTTCCAATGTGTCAAGATTGACTGAGGAAGTTGGTCGTCCCACTGTATACACAGTTTCCATGTTCTTTGTACAAGTAATTTTGAAAAGATGGTAAAGTTGGCTAAAAATCCGAACGGATCAAAAACCGCCATAATAATTCCCATCACTTCTCTCTTGGTGGGCGAGCGTCGTCCCTAAAACCTCCGGACATATTTTATGAAACTTCCCATGAAACTCAAACCAATCAGTACCTTTGTTCCAATATAAGCCAAGAATCTTATCCATTTGATCCTGTTTTTCCATTTTGAGTGTTGTCGAGCTACCTAAAGCACCATTATTTAACCTGGATTCAATTTCTAAAGCGTTTGATGAAAAGTTTCTTAAGTTAAATCCGGCGGCTGCATTTATACGTATAGCCTCTGTTGTGACTTCTAGAGCCTCATTACACTATCGAAGCTGATGACGAGATCGTCAACGTAAGTACAGTTCATAACGGCATTAGCCCCCCTAGGCATGGATGACTCAAACTCTCTCGCATTAATATTTTTAATATATTCTGCACAACAAGGTGAACAGATTGCACCGAAAATCATTGACTGCATCACATAAACTTCGATTTCCTTATCCTCTTCACCACCACGCCACAAAAATCGTTGCGAATTTTGATCAGCAGTCATTATCGATATCTGAGAAAACATTTCTTGATATCACCAGCCACAGCTATTTTCCCCTGCCGGAATTGAAATAAAATTGTTTGGAGCGGCTTAGCCCGTTCAGGGCCTTTCAATAAGGCCGAATTCAGAGAAACGTTTGACGATATTGCCGCGGCATCAAAAACTATCCGCAACTTGTTTGGCTTGTGGGGATTGGTCACACCAAAATGTGGCAAATACCATAGTTTATCATTATTATGTTTCTCAACCTCCGACGGTGAAAGCTTTCTGGCATAACCTTTGCAAATATACTTATTAATTTCACTTTTATAGCTGGCAGCGTACTCTGGATTTCGTTTCATCTTATTCTCTACTTTGAATAAGCGTTGTTTAGCCATTTCAAAGCTATCGGGCAGCACCGTATCATCTCTCTTCCACAGTAGACCCGTTTCATACCGGCCGTTGATTTTATGGCTCGATTTTTCTAAAATATTTCTGGCACGTTTGTTGTTCTCAGATTCTAAAATCATATTCGTCGCCTTAACTCCAAAATCCTCTACTGAAAAATAGTCCTGTACTAATTTGTGAATTTCCTTCCATGCGCTGTTTTCTGTTATATGGCAAATTCTGGCTATACTATTTGTTTTTCTTACATTTGGACCATAGGCGACCCACCCGAACTTAGTAGCAGATGCTACCGGTAAATACGGGCCTGCCTCGACAACTTGTTCGGACAGACCTAGCAAACAATTATCTAAACCTATAATCATCGATGGTTTTTCCTTTTCATAACCTTCAATTGGAAGATGTCTTAGATGCTCGAAATTTGTTTTATCAAAACTTTGTAAGGGCAGGTTTAAATCCCTTACAGTTTGTAGGTTTTTTATAACATATTTTTTATTATATTCGTTTACTGGTGAAATTTCAACGTTTACTCTCATGGAAGACTCTGTTTTCACCATATTGTCATACCATTGG
Organism: Cistogaster globosa; assembly: GCA_937654795.1. Taxonomy (NCBI): domain Eukaryota; kingdom Metazoa; phylum Arthropoda; class Insecta; order Diptera; family Tachinidae; genus Cistogaster; species Cistogaster globosa. Next base: position 78,991,415 of record OW569404.1, read on the forward strand.
AGGGTAATTGAAGATTTCTGTCCCTTTAGACCCATATCTTTGGCGATGTTTTCCTCAAGTAGTGAAACTGAAGACCCTTCATCTAGCAGTGCATAAACTTTGACGGCCCCGTTGGGACCATGCAACGCTATTGGTAAAATTTTAAATAGCTGCGATACACGTTTACTATCACGACACTGCAGAACTTGTTCAGGTTGCTCATTTTTATTTGCGAGTGATATATCTAAAATGTCTTGATAAAGTATGGAGTGATGATAACGACTACATCCATTTATGGTACATACTTTCTTCTTCTGACATTGTGTCAAACTATAGCCCTTACGGAGACAGGAAAAACATAAATGAAGGCGTTTAACTTGCTCCCACTTTACATTAGTTGTTAGTTCCTTAAATTTTTTACATTCTGTAATTTCATGACGGCTTTTACATTGATAGCAGTCGCTACGCCTTTGTTGTTCGTTGTTACTGTGAAGTACTCTTCGAGTTGTTGTTGACAACGATTGTTGACGCTCAGTTGTACAAGTTATTCCACGTTGTGGCATTAAGCTACAAAAATGAGCCAATTCCCCAACCCATTTGGCAAAATGTTCCACTGTTGGAAATGGCAAAACAGAAAATGAGTACTTTGCCCATTCGTATTGTTTAGACAAAGGAAGTTTAAGCACTAATTGCTCTAGTAACGTTGGATTTAACAAATGATTTTCGCATTTAGCAGATTTAAAAAATGCGACAATATTTTTGGCACAGGTGGCTAAACCTAAAATACCCTCAAGACGACCCTCATTTATGGATGGATACGATTTAATCCTTTCCAATCGCGATCGTATTAACAGCTCCGGACGACCAAAGTTAAATTTCAATTCCTCAATTATTTGGGGAACATTTTTAGGATAAATCAACATAGACATAACACAGTTTTTGGCTGCGCCATGTAATGATTTTTGGAGTCTCATTAAGTTTTGTCTATTGGTGTACCCAAATTCTATACTTGTGTCTTCATACGTTGCCAAAAACAGTGGCCAATCCTCCGGCCTTCCATCAAATTGTGGCAATTGGTATAATTTGGTTATAAACTCACTGTGTTAACATGTTGTTGGTACTGTGGTAGAATAAAAATTTCTTTCAGTTAATAGCGGTGTTCTGTGTTGCATATTGTGTAACGACGGCGGTATCTGTTGCTGATTATTTAATGACGGCTGATATGTTGGCAAATTGTCTGTTGACGGCAGAACTTGTTGTAAATTTGATGACGGTGGCGTATGCCGCAAATTTGTTGACGACGGAATTTGTTGAAAAACATTGGTTGGCTGCGGCTCTTGTAGTGAATTTGTTGTCGGCTGCATTTGTTGCAAAGTATCACTTAACGGCGGTAGTTGCCGCAAATTTGTAGACGGCGGCATTTCAGATGTTTGGTTAATATATGGAGTTAAGCGTGCTCTAGTGAACGGCGGCAATTGTTGTACATAAACTGGCAAATCTTGTTGGTGCTGAAAACCTGACGGCATGGATGTGGATGATGGGACATGCTGACGATGGACTACTGTTAGCGTATGTTGACGCTGTGTTGTAGGTGGTGCCATCTCCTCATTTTGCACTGATGAAGACAAATTCGACTTTTTTGCAATTTGAGAACGTATACTGTTGATTTCATTGTTGTTACGGCATGACTCTTGTCTTAGGTCCTCCACTGCGGACTTTAACGATGTAATTGTAGACAATAATGTTTGCATCAACTCAGGTGTAGCAAACGATTGCGGCGATTGCTGAGGTGTTGGTAAATCTGTTGACGAAGACGACATCACTCCCGTAGTTGGTAGTACTAATGTGTTTAATGTCCCAGCGTTAGCATCAAGTGTGTGGCCAGTATTGACCAAGGTATTATTAGGACTTTCAGCGTCTGATGATCCGCTATGATGGTGCTCATCTAAACTGGTTTGAGACCTGGTTCTTGGCCTGCTTGACATTCTGATTCGCATAAAAAAATGATTTAAAACGATTTAAAGGACTTTCTCAGACCCACTTGCAGTTTACAAAGAAAAACAATGTTACGGCTTTAAATTAAAAACAAACTTTATATAAGATATTTATTTATTAAATTACTTAAAATCAAAGTGTTAAATACAAGTCTTTAATATAACAATGGCGTCGTAACCAACTAAATTATGGCGTGTGTTCTTTGATTTTGTTTCTGCGAATGGTGACTGACTACTGACTTTAATTTCAAGAATGTTCTGTCTCGTTGTGTAACAGAGTTGTAATTTATTGGTAGTATTATATTTTTGCCAGTAATGTAAACAGGCGCCTTTAGATCTGAAGCGACAATTGTTGGAAAAAGAATACGGATTGGATGATATTATACAACTATGTCAAGTTGACGAACAAATTAGAAAGCAATCGCAATCTATGGAACCGAAAGAAAGTTTGGATATTGTACATAAAAAAAAATTTTCCAAAAAGTTCGAAGCTGAAAAAATAAATGAATGCAGTAGATGTGGACGCAAGGATCATAATGAGAACAGTTTTCATTGCTCAGCTAAAAATCAGAAATGTAATCGTTTTGGACATTTGGTCGGAAATGTAGGACTAATTTAAAGCGCCCACATCCTCAAAGTAAATGTATGAATGTAAAACGTAAGCGCTCGTATTGTTGAAGATTCAGAAAATAATAACACATCTACAATGGAAAAAGAAAGCTATTGTTTTAAAATATCAAGCGACCATGAAATGGATGAAAAAGTTTTATGTCATATTGGAGGACAGCCCATATCAATGGTTACAGATTCTGGATCTAAATTTAATTTGATAAGCAAATACGATTGGGTGCAATTACAACAGAACAAATCAACATTATTTAATATTCGAACAAAGTCGAATAGTAATTTTCGTGCATATGCTTCTGGTCAATTACTTAATAATGTAATTTATGTTTTTGAGGCACCCATATCTGTAAAAGAACAACCTGAAGTATTTGCTACATTTTATGTTATTGAAAATGGTAGACAATCAATTTTGGGAAAAGCTATAGCCATTAAATTAAACGTGTTGCGTTTGGGACTTAATATAAATAAAGTTGACAAATTAAAAACAAAAATATTAAGGTAAAATTATCTATTGATTCAAGTGCAACACCTGTACAGCAACCAGTTCGTCGTATTCCTATTGCGTTAGAAGAATAAGTTATTAAAAACTGGAAGAAGGCGTAAAGGCTGATATCATTGAACCCGTATTCGGTCCAAGCTGTTAGATATCTCCTTTTGTGTTGGTTTTTAAGGGAACCGGTGATATCCGAATGTGTATTGATATGCGAGGAGCAAATAAAGCCATATTAAGAGAAAACTATCCTCTTCCAACATTTGAAACATTCATGGCAAGGCTCAAAGAAGCAAAACACTTTTCTCGTTTGGACTTGAAAAATGCATACCATCAAATTGAGCTTCATGAAGAAAGTAGAGAAATTACCACATTTATTACACCTCGTGGACTATTCAGGTACAAACGTCTTTTGTTTGGAGTCAATTCTGCTCCTGAAATTTTTCAAAGACATTTGGAAGAAATGTTAGCATCATGTCCAAATGCCATGAAATATATTGACGATGTTATAGTTTTTGCTTCAACTGAAGAACATCATGATAAAGTTGTCAAGGAAGTTTTGAAGATATTTGCTGAGAACAATGTATCATGAATGATGACAAATGTATTTGGAAAATCAATAAACTAGCATTTTTGGGACATATCATATCCAGTGAAGGCATAGAAGTTGACCCAAAAAAAGTCGAAACGATTATAGGTCTTAGAGAACCAAAAAAAAAAAAAAAATAAAGAGGAACTTCGCAGTTTTCTTTGTTTAATAACTTATGTAAGGAAATTCATACCGGATTTGGCTCATCATACTGATACCATAAGACGTTTGTTAAAAGCTCATATTAAATTTGAATTGACCATGGGAATGAAGAACTCTTTTATGTGTTTGAAGAAAAGTTTGACTAATGTTTCAAAACTTTCATATTTTGATATAACAAGGAAAACTCGCTTAATAGCGGACGCAAGTCCCGTGGCATTAGACGCAGTTCTAGTGCAGTTCGGTGAAAATGATCCACAAATAATTTCATTGGCCAGTTAATCCTTATCAGATGTGGAAAAACGCTATTAACAGACTGAAAAAGAGAGCCTGGATTTAGTGTGTTCAGCAGAAAAATTCTATTATTACTTAGCTGGTCTGAAGTTTCAGTTAGTGACTGATCACAAGCCGTTGGAAGCTATTTTTAAGCCAACTTCGAAACCTCCAGGACGAATTGAACGCTGGTTACTTCGGCTTCAGGCATTTAAATTCCAGGTTATTTACAAAGCTGGAATAGAAAATATTGCAGACTCGTTATTTAGATATTTCCAAGAAAATAATCCTTGTGCATTTGACTGGAAAGGAGAGCAAAGTATTTTACATGTTGTGTCCTTGAGCACTCCTGTTGCTTTATTAATTACGGAAATAGCTGATAAAAGTTCTTTTGATGAAGACATCATAGACGCGATTATGTGCCTCACTAATAATTCATGGTCTAACGCTACAAGCAACAATTACTACCCATTTCGTTTTGAACTGTCTTACTTGGGAAGCATTTCCTTGAGAGGTACACGAATTGTTATTTCAACTGTTTTGAGAGATAAAGTGTTAGAACTTGCACATGAAGGCCATTCCGGAGAATGTAATGAAGCGCAGATTTAGATCAAAAGTTTGGTGGCCTTGCATTGATCGGGACGCAGAAAAATATTTAATAACGTGCAAAGATTGCATATTGGAATTCAAACTTCTTCGTACAACATCATCACAGGCTATTATAAACTCAATGAAAGAAATCTTTTGCAGACTAGGCTATCCTAAATCAATAAGGACCGACGATGGAAGACAATAAAAAAGTTAGAAGTTCAATCAATATTGTAAAGAGAGTGGTATTCAACAAATATTAACCCCTCCATATTGGCCACAAGCTAACGGCGAAGAGGAAAATATGAATAAGTCTCTGGTTAAACGGCTTAAGGTAGCTAATGCGAATCGCAATGGTTTATTAGAGAAGCTACAAAAATTTGTTCATATGTATAATGTCACCCCACATAGCTTATGTTTACTAGGATAATCAGAGATAAAATTCCGGGAATTGAGGACATGAAAGAAGCAACAGTTGATTCTGCTGAAAAGATCAAGATTGTTTGCTTAAACATAAAGGAAAAATGCGATCTGATAAAAAGAGTCAGGAGGAAGGAGTCAGATGTAGCGGTTGGTGATAAGGTATTGGTAAAGAACGTTATTTTCCCAGACAAATTAACTCCAAATTTTGATTCAACTGAATTTGTTATAACAGCCAGAAAAGGCAATATAGTAGAGATATCAGCTGATGGAAAAAGCAAATGTTTGTCAATTAAAGAAAGTTCCTGTGGAGTCCCCACCCAAAGAAACAGAAAGTCAAACGACTCAAATAATAGCTTCTGATACCAAGGATTTGCTTTCTTCATCTTTCAATGTTTTGACATCTTTACCCAAATCAAAATCATCTTATCATCACGCTGATAATTCCGGTTCCCAGACTTTAAACCTTCATCTGAAAAACATTGGAGGGATGTGACGACCTGCATAAGCTGCCAATATAACAACGCCGACAAAGATCGACAGGGCATTGATGTGTGATGGTGGGATACATACAAAAATAAGGGATCAAAAAAGATAGAAAACTAAACTGAATAAAATATTCGATATATATTAAATTGGACGTGTTATTTATTGATCGAAGATATCAAAGAAGGGGTTTGTACAAAATATAATAAATTATTTAAATTATTTTAGCTCTGATTTTAATTAAGAGTTTTTATAAAAGCTTCAATATTCTTTCTAAAAATATATTTATTGGTTTCATTCCTTATATAATTTGGTATATTATTGTATAGATTCAATCCTTTTACAAGTAGAGATCTTTACATGGCGCTCGTAGTCGCTCATTGAATCCTAAAGTTTAATGCATTCCTCAGGTTGAATGTCCCCAACATATCTTATCTGCTCCGACAGATACTCTGGTGCTTCTCCAATATTCATTTTATGTATTAAATTAATTGTATTTACTTGTAGAATTTGTGTTATATTAAGCTATTTTAAGTTGTCTAGCATATATGTTGATGTTAATCGATTTAATTTTAATATTGTGCGCATAGCTTTATTTTGTAATTTTTATAGTCTATTTATCTGTAAATCCGTACAGCATGTATGTATATAACACTGTCGATCCATATTCAAAATGTGGTTTATAATAGTGTTGTATATATTTATCGCTGTTATGGTTGATATTTGATTTCTTAGTCTTTTGAAGAAACCGATCTTTTTTCCAATTTTTTTACACTTATACTCAATATGTTCTTTGAATTTTAGGTCCTCATCAATTATGACACCCAGATATTTAATTGTATTTACTTTTTCTATAATTATATTATTTATCCTAAATTGTATATTTGTGTACATATTTATTTCCATTACTTTGATTTTATTTTCGTTTAATTTTAATCCGTTCATCTTTATCCATTTATTTATATTATTAAAATCATTTAATAGATTCTCGCGACAACTATCGTCTGTCTCTTCTTCCGCAAATATCATTGTATCGTCTGCGTAAAAGAAAATTTCACATTTATCTAAAACATTTTCCATATCATTGACATATATATAATAAACAATAGCGCTCCTAAAACTGAGCCTTAAGACACTCCGTAGTCATTTTTTATTTTACTTGACTCTATGTTGTTGACTTTGGTAATTTGCGTACGATTACTTAAATATGATATAAACCACCGTAATTCAGTGCCTTACATATATAATTTTTATAACTAAAATGTTCCTATCTATCCTATCACGTTTAATGTCGAGAAAAATCGCCAATATTTTACTGTTTTGCTTTTTGTATATCCATCTGTTTATAATGCTGATTCACATGAATATTTTTTTCTAAAGCCAAATTGGTATTTTGGTAGTTAATTATTTTGTTCTAAATAGTTTTTTAGTTGAATTTTACTACTTTTTCAATAATTTTTTCAATTGTTTTTTAAGTATTGATCGGTCGATATTCCTTACATATTGCTCTATTCCTTATTTTTTCAATACGCGTAATTATAGATTCCTTCCAGTTTTCCGGAAAATTTCCGGTTGCTAGATTTTTATTTATAATATTAATTAAAGCATTGCCGATTATATCCCCGTTATCTAATATAATATTTCTTGATATTCTTTTAGTCAGGTTTTTTCTTAATTTTTTACGTATTTCCTTCAATTCTATTATTGTTATTGCACGGAATTTAAATTTATAATTTATCACAGGTATGTTATTTTCATATTGTACAAATTCTATTGAGTTTCTTATTTCTGTAATACTATTAACAAAATAATTATTAAAATTTTAAGCTATTTCTAAGTCATTATTATATTCTGTTTCATTATATATCACAGACTTTATTACATTTCTGGGTTTCCTTATAACTAATTCTTTGATATTAGACCACATTTCTTTTTGATTGCTCGAGTTAGTGATTTTATTATTTATGTAATTATGTTTTTCTTTTTCAATTTTTACTTTGTAATAATTTCTAATTCTTTTATAATTAAGCCATGCTGTATCAGGGTTTTCTATAATTGCCTTTTGATATTTATAATTTTTTTTTTATTTTATCAGTCTAAGTTCATTGTTAAACCATTTGTTGTTATTCTTTATATTTACCACTTTTTTTAATTGTATATTTCCGAATTGTATTTTCTAGGCATATATCAAAATCTTTATCATATTCCTTTGATTTATTTATTTGATAACATTATAATATTGCACATAAAAGAAACTTTATATTTCATAAAATAAAAATAGTTTTTTCCTACAAAATATTTTTCATATAAATTAAAAATTTTTTATGTGTGTAAAGACATTATTGACATACTATATTTCATTTTTAAAACTATTTCTATTGTATTTAAAAATCTATTTCTTTTTCATGATCGATTATTTTATGTTCAAAAAAATCATGATCTGCTATTTTATTAATAATATTACTATTCGTAATAATGAATTCATTATTGGTTATTTTGAATTCAATTAAAGTTTTTGAATTACCCTTGATTCTGGTATATTCGCCTATAATTTGCTTAAGACTGCAATCATTTAAAATACTTTTTAATTTATTTTTGTAAAAATCTTTTTTCCAATCTATATTGAAATCTCCTGCTATTACAATGTTGCTACTGTTTTCACAAATTGCACTATAAAGCCCTGAAAATTGTCACAAAATTCTGCTTTTAAGCTGCTTGGGGATCTATATACTATAACAATTATTAATGCTATATTTTTTGCTTTGCCATATGAGCGCTGATTCAATATTTATAGATGATTACAAGTTCTTTTATTTTATTTATATACCATGCTTTTTTTGGAATATAATATTACTCCACCAGTTTTCGATGAATTTGACAGTGTAGCGTAATGATCGTATTCTTTTAAATTAATTTCGTTTTCATCAAGTTGTTCTGTTAGATGGGTTTCTGATAACATAATGAATTCTGGCCTGAGCGTTTTTGCTAAAATTTTCAGTTGGTTGAAATTATTTATTAGTCCTTGAAGGTTTGAATATATACGAGGGCTGCTATATATATTTCTGGCCTGCCGACACTGAGTGTTGCCCAGTGCAATCTGACATTTCCATTGGAAAGTTTGTCATTTTTAAGCATAATCGCACTCAAAACGTTTTGACGTACGACCATTATTTGTGTTGTTTACAGTGACTTAAAAAAATTAATATAGAAAAAAATGGAATTAACTCGTGAACATTTTCGTGCCATCATTTTTCACAACTTTCGACGTGGATTATCACGACAAGAGTGCATTGATGAACTTAAATCTTTGTATGACAAAGAAGCACCATCCTATAGCACTGTAAAAAATTGATATAATGAATTTAATCGTGCCGAAGCTCGCTCAAAGACGAATTTCGTGAAGGTCGTCCAAAAACGGCTGTTGTGCCAGAGAACATTGATGCCGTGCGTCAACTCATAATGCAAGATCGACATGCGACATACCGAGAGATAGAGACATCCTTGGACATTTCTTCCACCAGCATACATTCGATACTGCATGAACACCTGGCCGTAAAAAAGGTTTGTTCTCGTTGGATCCCGCACAATTTGAAAGTCGCTCGAAAAAAGGCTCGTGTCGATTGGTGCAAAGAAATGTTGCAAAAATATTATTGCGGTGCTTCAAAAGACGTTTATAAGATCGTCACAAGTGACGAATCATGGATCTATGCGTATTAGCCCGAAACGAAACAACAATCGACCGTGTGGGTCTTCAAAGACGAGCAAAATCCAACGAAAGTTGTTCGTGGAAGAAGCACTTCGAAGCAAATGGTCGCCTGTTTCTTCGGCAAAACTGGTCATGTGGCGACTGTTCCGCTTGAGCAACGTAGGACGGTCACTTCTGAGTTCTACACTACAATTTGTTTGCCTGAAGTCATCGGAGAAATTCGAAAAACCAACAAGAGAAGACGAATCATTGTTCACCATGACAATGCGAGCTCTCACACATCGGCTCAAATCAGAGCGTTTTTGACCGGCCAAAACGTCGAATTAATGGGTCATCCGCCGTACAGCCCTGACTTGGCACCTAATGACTTCTTCTTGTTTCCGCACATTAAGAAAAAAATGCGTGGTAAACGATTTTCGTCGCCAGAAGAAGCTGTTGAAGTGTTCAAAAACCATGTTTTAGAGGTGTCTCAATCGGAGTGGAAAAAATGCTTCGACAACTGGTTTGAGCGCATGCAAAAGTGTATAAATCATGCTGGAGAATACTTTGAAAAACAATAAAACCATTTTTGATTATAAATATTCTCATTTTTACCTTTAGGCCAGAAATATATAGAGCAGCCCTCGTACCATGTATTTTCTGTGATTGTTAAACTGTTACACCAATTTTTTTCTTTTTTAAACTTTGTTTATTTTTGTATACTGGACATTTTCTGCTTATAGTTTCATGGTTTTCAACAAGTCCTAGTTTAGTCTTCTAATTTCTTTTATTTAATTATTTCATTTATTTATAATTTTCTGTTTGCAATCTTTACTTCTGTGATTATTATGACATTTGTAACATATTTCTTCATTCTTACAATCCGCTGATTTATGGTTGTAACCTTGGCTTTTAAAACATTGTATAATATTTGTACCGTCGAACACTCTACATCTATCCCATCCGACAATTAGTTTTTGACATATGATTTTTGGATACGATTCAGTGTGAATTTTTAGTTTAACAATAAATGTTATGCCTTTTTGTTTTAAATGTTTTAATAATTTCTAGTTCACTGTTATTTAGAATCTCACTTTGCCTTTTAGCTTTTCTATTAACTTTTTTTCTGTTCATTTAAAATTCATGTCCGTAATACCCATTTCACACACTTCAAGTTTTCTTGCAGCAATTCTGAATTTTGTGAAAGAGAAAGAAGTGCAAAATCATTTTATTTCTAGTTTTCTCACTCACAAAATTCAGAATTGCTGCAAGAAAACTTAACGTATGTGAACTGGGTATAATTATAATTTGCATTTCACTTTGTTTTGGGACCCTTACCTCATAGCTTTTACTAATATTATTTTGTATTGCCTCTCTAATTTTTTCTCTACCTTTTATATCTGCGCTTTGAATAACTAAAGTACCGTTTTTTCTGTTTTCAACATTTGTTATTTTAAAATATGTAGAGTTTATTTTTTCGTTTAGTTCAGCTCAGAGAAACAAGTCGTGATAAAAACTCGGCGGCGGCGGCGGCTGTAAGCCAGCTAAAGACGACTATCAGGGAGTTCTTGTGTATTGTGTTAGGAAGAAGAAGAACAACAAAAATAAACAAGCTTTAGATGAAGTAAATGTTACAAATAAAGACGCAAGATTATAAGAATTAATTAAATTATTTTATTTCCATACGTTTAATAAGTTATGCATTGTTTTCTTTAGAAATATATTTCTATTAACAATCAATTTAAAATAACAGCTTCATATTTGAATTTATATTTCTTGACTGAAAGTAATTTAAATATACAAAATTTAAAGTATTAAAATTTCCGGCTAACATTTTTGAGTCGTGACAAGCCGCACCACTCGATGGCGGCTCGACTATTAAGAAAAGATAGGCTTTCAGCTGGCCTTGAGCCGCACGACTTGTTTCTCTGGTCCAGCTTTTGTTTTCTCAGCAGTTTGCTTTTCTTTAGACTTTATAATTGAGGGGACATTTTTTGACACATCTGGTATCACTGTATTATTTGTTAGAGTTTGTGCATACATACAGTTATATGGCGTTCACACTTATATGTTTTTGCAAGTTGTAAGTGTTTAAGAGCAAAACAAGTTGTTTTTGAGATGTTTCCCCATACATTTGCTTGTATTGCAAAACGCTGAAACTGACGTGTTCTTGATTTAAACACGTCGTAACACTTCAAATCCAGGGTTCAGATATACTCGTGAAGTTAGTTCAGTTGTTTTTTGGATTTTTGTGTTTCACTGAACAGGATTTTTAATAGCGGCAAATTAAAAATTAAGCGTCGTATCAAAAGGCGTAAACAAAGTAAATACATACAAACATATTTTTTAAGACATTAGTTTGCGATTATAAAAATGAATTAAATTATTACATTTTATCTTTGCTTAATGTATAATGATTTAAATATTGTAATCCTAATAATTTCTAAGCTGTTTTGCAAAGTTCTAGCAAAGGTGCACAAATTGCGTGTATTTTTTAGGATCCACTGCGGAGGAGGATACCAACTCTTCTTTTCCAGTTATATTATCATCTGAAAATGCGTTTTTTATTTTTGCAAAAATCTCAATTTGTTGCAAAGTACGTGAAATGTTTGTCGATTTACCCGAAAACAGTTTTTAATCCCTCCCTTCTTCACTTAGCATTTGGCAATCGAATTCCCAAAATAAGTTTTTGCGTTCCTAAGAATTCTGATAATAGTTACTATCATATTATCAATAATAATTGCTTCATTTTTTAATCCATTACAGTTTTATTTAAGGCACAACGTCTACAAAAATATAGATCTTCTTTTCTTACTGAAATAACTCTTTAATATTTATCACTGCATTATTTATATAATTTACAATTCAAGTCTTTTATCACTTTATTGGGAATTAGATGCTTTAATTTAATGTGTACTATCAGTTTAAACAGCAGATCATATGCCAAACTAAAACACTATAGTTATATTGTGAACGCTTGTGTTCGTGTGTAAAGAATAAAAAGATAAATAAAAATAACTTGGTTTAAACATTTTGAATTAATTTGTTTTATTTGTTAAATATTACCTTTTTTCAACAATTGGGGTTTGTTCTCGTTCAAATTGCTCTAAACGAATGAATATTTTTAGAAATTGAAAGATGGCGACACAAGTTTAATTAAACCGTTAGCGGTTTTACTCGTTAGAATCCAAATTAATACTCCGAAAATACAAAGTTGATAAAACTGGAGTATAATTTAGATTCAAACAGAGTAATAAAAAGGCGAATTAATAAAGTCACAAATTGAAGACATTTTACATTAAACATTGCCGGCCACCTTGCACTAACACCGTTAGAGGCAATTTAAAAGCAAGAATTAAGTATATTAAAAATATTTTATTAAATAAAATTATATTTTCAACATAAAGTTAAAATTTTATGGTTTTTACGACAGACCCAAAAACTGAATTGCGTAGCAATGGTTTTTACCACAGACCTATAAACTGAACCCTTACGGGATGGTTTTGACAGATCCATAAACTGATAATTGTAATTACGTAGTAATGGTTTTTACCACAGACCCATAAACTGAACTCTTGCGGGATGGTTTTGACAGATCCATAAACCGATAATTATAAAATTTTTCGCTTATAAAGGCGATTGGCCGGATATTACCCAGCCGAAGATGGTGTATTGCGCCAGTAGACAACCCGGGCTCGAAAAACTTCTTCCTGTGAGCACCTGGGAGCAAACCTCAGGACCGAGAACTAAAGCCACCTGACCAGAATGGTAAAATGTCGGATCCGCGTACTGAAAACCTGGAAACTGGTCCCGCACAATCTCCGCCACGTCCATTATAGGGGTTTTAATTCCGTGCATTTTCTTTACTTTTGCTGTAATAGAAATTTGTTTCGACGAGTCATAAATAGACGTGATCAGGATTCGGCAATATGAATTGGAAATAGGTATCCCTAACTTCCTAACCAAGTCTTCACTTATGTAGCTAATGCTACAACACAGATCTATTATTGCGCGAATCTGATACTTTTGACTCCCTATTACCAGCTTATCCTGAAGGGTCGGCGAAAGGGTTGTCACATGACGAAGTGGCAATGGAGTTGCAACGGTTGCAGAAGCACGTGACGACGCAGGTTTTTTTTCTTTTCTTTTCCGTCGGCGGATTTAGACACTTTGCGAGTAGGGGAGTGCAAAAGGGTGTTGTGATTTCCCTGACATTTGAAACATTTTCCGGTACTTTGACAGTCTTTTAACAAATGGTTGTTTGATAAACAACGTGAACAATAGCCAAATACTAAAACGTGTCGCAACTTTTTTTCGTGAGCTAAGTTACGAAACCGGAAACAACCTCTCAATGGGTGATTTTTCTTGCAGAGGACGCAATATGGTGCACTGGGCTTTGTTCCAGAAGTGGCTTTAGAAGCAGCTTTACAGCCAGCGCTGTCTACTGGACTCGATGTTTCAACCTTGTCATCATTCAAAATACGAACAACCGGCGAATCCACCTTTGAAGCCGTCTCTGCTGGTTTTAAAGAAACTGGCTCGGGAGCCGCATCCAAAGACGGAGTCGTCGCTGCCACCGCACTTGCGTCGGATACCTCCATCGCTTCCTCGTAATTTTCAAGTAAAGCGTCTTCAAAAAATGTAGGTAAGGCGTCCATAGTACTAGGAAATAATGAAGGTTGATATATGATATATAATAAATTTTAGTTGGTCAAAATGACCAGTTTGGTGATAGGTCTTCTTACAATCCCATTTTCCGTCCGTATGTCCGCCACGCGAATGTGATCATCACTTCCAGGATATGTCTTAACAACACGACCTAATTTCCAAGACGTTGGAGAAAGCTGTTCATGGCGAATCGCGACTAAGTCACCTACAGATATGTCCCTTTCAGGAAACTTCCACTTGTACCGTTTATGCAAACTTGACAAATATTCATCCTTCCACCGAAGGCAGAAGTGATGAGTAAATGCTTTAACTTTCCTGTAGCGATTAACGAGACTAATAGGCGTTTCGTAAATTGACGGTTCAGGAGGAGCTAAAATTGGTGAACCTATCAAAAAATGACCTGGTGTAAGAGCCACTGGCTCATTAGGGTTATCACTCATTGGGCAAAGCGGCCAGGAATTAAGACAAGCTTTTATTCTAGCCAGAACTGTTGAAAGTTCCTCAAACGTATATTTGACCCCTTGAGCTTCTTTGCGAAAGTGGAGTTTAAAACTTTTGACTCCTGTTTCCCACAAACCTCCCATATGGGGAGCACCAGCGGGAATAAACCGCCATGACAAACCAGTAACATTAAAAGTAGAACACATTCTAGCTTGACTATCTAATAAAAACGTCCTAAAATCCCTTTCCAATTCTCGTGAAGCGCCAACAAAATTTGTACCATTATCGGAAAATATTGTATTCGGACAACCTCTTCTAGATATAAAGCGATTAAAGGCAGCCAAAAACCTATCCGTGGTCAAATCTGATACTGCTTCCAAATGTATTGCCTTCGTAGAAAAGCATACAAAAATACAGACATATGCCTTTAAAACTTGACCTGATCTAACGCTCGAACTTTTCATATCAAATGGACCTGCAAAGTCCACACCAGTAGTCGTGAATGGCCGATCTAAAACCGTCCTCTCTGGTGGCAAGGCAGCCATTATCTGTCTACATGAGCGTTTACGATCAAGAATGCAACGCTTACAACGGTTGACAACCGTGTGGACCAATGTTTTCAATCTTGGAATCCAATATTCGATTCGTAAAATCCTTAGCATTAACTGATTCCCTCCATGAATTGAAATTAAATGAACAAACTGAGTCAAAAGAAATGTAAAACGACAAGAATATGGCAACAAAATCGGATGTCGTTCCGTATATACTAAAGATGGAGATTTTGCTAATCGTCCATTAAGTCGCATAAGTCTTTCTTTATCCAGAAATGGATTTAGAGTTAAAAGAGAACTCTTTGAAGAAAGAGGTTTTCCCTCCAAGAGACACTTATAATCATCAGAAAAATGTACTTTTTGGGCCATAATGGCCAAACGAATTTTCACCCGTTTTACTTCCTCGCTAGAGATGCTAACTGACCCATATGAATAGCGACCTTTATGTGCCAAATTATGAAAAAACCTAAATACGTATGCAATTACTCTAAGGGCACGATCAAAAGAAGAAAATCTCTCCAAAATATCATCATAATCATCAAAGAATGAAGCATGAGATTTTACAGCACGTGCCTCCAGATCAGTGTCAATTATAGTCAAATTTCTCTGATTCCATTCAGATTTATTTTTCTGATGCCAATGTGGCCCATACCACCAAAGATCACAATGTGCTAAGTCTGAGGGCGATTTGCCTCGACTCGCTAAATCAGCAGGATTATCCTCTGATTTAACATGGTGCCAATTATGACTGCCAACAATTTCCTGAATTTTACAAACTCTGTTGGCAACAAAAGTTGTCCAAGAACAAGCGTCCTTTCTAAGCCAGGAAAGAACGATCGTAGAATCAGTCCAACAATAAATCTGACGAAGTGGCACGTCAATTTCGCCTAATACAGTTTTTAAACGATCAGATGCTAAAACTGCAGCACAAAGTTTCAAACGAGGTAAAGAAACTGACTTAATGGGAGCAACCTTGGTCTTACAGGTTAGCAAATTAATAATTATATCGCCGTTAGGTTTTCCAATACGTATATATATCACCCCTGCATATGCCTTCTCTGAGGCATCAGAAAAAACATGAAGCTCAACGGCAGACCCAGGTTCATAATGAATCTTGGAATCTGTATATAATTAACCTCATAGTATGAAGCAACAAATCTTCCCCATTCCGCCTTTGTCGTTGGCCTTAGTAAGTCGTCCCACTCTATATTATCCTGCCAAACCCTTTGCATGATCATTTTCGCAACCACAATCACCGGACCTAACCATCCCACGGGATCAAATAGCTTAGCAATAATGGACAAAACTTCTCTTTTGGTATATTCAGATCGCAACGTAATTGGATCCACTTTAAAGTAAAATGCGTCCAAATGAGCATTCCACTGAAGACCAAGAGTTTTCGAACTACTTGACTCAATAAAAGTCAATAGTTTGGCATCAACCAAATGATCAGGAGGAAGTTTTTCCAAGACGGCCTTTTCATTAGATGTCCATTTTCTAAGTTCAAATCCCGCTGATATTAAAGCTGCTATGAGTTGATCACGAGCGATCAACAATTTCTGTTATTTTGCTTACGAAATATGTACCGAGATAATTTTTCCAATTTACCGTCATATAAAACCAGACTTGCTGAAATTGGGCTACCGTCTCTACAAAGCCGAAGAACTATGCTTAATGTTACGTTTTTGTTTAATTTGATTACTGGAGATGTTTGTTCGGAGTTCCTTATGGGAAACTTATACTTCAACATTCCTGTACGTCCAACCAGAAATTTTAAACCAATTTACATTCAATTTGTTCGCCATAATTATGCCAATGATGAGCCCTTTAGAAGAATTTGTTGCGATTTTAACAATCTTTATAGTTTTATTGATTTTTCTCTAAATGTAAACACTATTAATCGCAACATAATATTGCTTTTAAATACTTAATTTAAATGTAATTTTTGGTAATGTTTTAAATTGTAAAAAACTATATGTATGTATACCAGTCTGTAAGGATTTTTTCCATAGACTCAGATTGTATAAAAATTTTTTCTCACCTGAGAATGTGATCAAAAAGTGGAGACATCATGAGCCCCAGTAAGTACATCGTCAACGTACATACACTTTTGCAGAATATGTGCTGCCAGCGGGTACTCATTTTTAAGATTGACGTAGAGGCCCCGTAATAAGCCACCCAAATACCGTTTTTTGAGCTATTAACGACCCTAAAATGTTCCGCTGAATTTCACCTGTGATAATCAAAGGATACAAATCCGCACCTTGTAATAGATCGACAGGCCTACAATCAAAGAATTTAGGATCTGCCAAACATATATTTGGCAAGCTCCTGCGAAGTTCATCCTTTAATATAAAGGATGGTAGATTACTGAAGATTTTTGGTAAAACAAGTGCCGTTGTCGTCAAACAAATCGAAGAATCCAAAGGAGAACCTATTTCAATAAAACAGAGTTTCCGGATAGTGGCAGAGACTGTTTGGTTTACACCTGAAATTTTGGCATTCGTAGAATGCACAGAAATTTTTAAACAGTTCTGCAATCGCTCAGAAATAAAGGATGATTCCGAAGCGGGATCAATCAGGGCGCGAGCTAGGTACGTAATACCCTGGTGACGTATATTCACCATTGCCGTCCCTAATAAAACAGTCCGACTCTGAGAAACATGATATACTTGACGATTTACAGGAGCCGAAGATACTATACCGCGAGAGGTAGATGGCTGTGATGGCTCTATGGGCCCAGGGTTATCCTGCGTAAAATGAACGCCTGAACTCGCAGCCGAGCTAGAAGAATTCCTAACAAAATCCTCCGAAGGAGATGCTTCCCTGTGTAACAGGGTATGATGTCTCCTATTGCAACTTGAACAATTATGAATACTCTTACAATCTTTAACTTCATGTGCGCGCGATAAACAATTAACGCAACAATGAAATTTTTTAACTGTTGAAAATCTTTCCGAAATCGAAAGATTTTTAAATCGTTTGCAATCCCGCAAAAAATGGCTTTGATTTTTACAAAGAAAACAATTATTTGACGTTAATGAACTCGCATAATGTGCCTTTACCTTCTGTACAACTTTTTTCTTTTCATGTGCGGAGTCCCTTGTATCGCGTAAACATTCTAATGTCTAAATCCTTTCTGTCAGAAAGGCATCTAAATCCTTAATACTTTGTTCCCACAAAGTAACAGTAATATCTGGAAGTCTCTGCACACAAACAAAAACAATAATTGGATCCCAATTCTCGGTCGACACATCATAAATGGACAAGGCAGACAGGCAGCTATTTATGCCCCTTTGTAAAGACTTAAGATTCACACAAGTCTCCTTATCGAAAACTTGAAGGTTGAAAAGAACTTTAAGTTGGTTGTTAACCAACATACGAGGATTTTCATAAGCCTCCCTGAGATTTTTCCACGCTATATCAAAACCCTCATTCGAAAATGGGCATTTAGAGACGATCTCTTTTGCTTCGCCACTGGTTTTTCGGCGCAAATGGCATAGCCGCTCAATATTACTAAGACGCGCACTATTCACATATAACGCAGTAAATAAATCCCTAAAGGTGGGCCAAGAAAGGTAATCCCCTTCAAACGTGTCAACGTCGCAAGGTGGTAACGACAAAGTGTGACCTGAAACATCAGCACTGCACGGATGTGCCATCTGGGAACTATTACATTTAATTTCCGATTCAAACTCGCGCTTCTTTCTATTAACTTTTCCTAAACACGTAAAATAGGCCGTATAAGTAGCGCGATACTTTGCCGTTATAGCAACACCCTGATCCAATTTTGTATCCTTACAACTTTTTAAAAAATCTAAACACTCCTCCTGTGTCAACTTAACTTTGTTCCACAAAAGTCTTTACTCTTCGCCATGAAGCTCTAATGTATCGACTGTGTGTTCTTCATCTTTTATATCATTAAAGAAAGCTTCAAACTCTATAAGAGCATCCGAAGCTCTAATAAATCTATCAAGTGCTGTAATAGACATTATTTCTCAATTTTCGGCAAATCAAAAAAGAAAATTTAATTTTAACACTTATTGAAATAAATCAATAATTATCCTGAAATTTCAATCAAATTATATTTAACCAAAAAAGAAATATTTTTAATTTAAATATAATTAATAATTAAACACAAAACAATATTATCAATTTAAAACAAAATAAATGATAGTCAAACCGACCGACAATAGGGTGCAATTTGTAAATTCAAGAAGAAACACAGATGTAATGTTAATGTCCGTATATGTATGTATGCATGTAATCTTTATTATTACTTACAAAAAACACACCACTATTTCATGCACTTGATATTTATTTTTAATGCTTATAGAATTGATTTTATACACTTTATATATTATTTTTTTTTTATATTTCGTAGGCTTTAAATTATTTTTACTTTTATAATAATTATTTTCACTATTTTAATAGAAAAAAACACACCGTCGGTTTATTGCGTAGCAAAAGAAAATAAATCAAAACAAACGTCAAAAAAGTGAACTGTAAGACGTTCAACCACCGCACATACGTAGGTATGTATGTATGTAGATACAAAACGGCAAACAAATAAAACAAGCCGTATATATGTATGTTTTATTTATCCTATTCCTTACACTTTTGTAAATTATTGATCCACTTCCACTATAATTAAAATTCACTTATTTAAAATGAAATTACGCACCTTTATTTGAAATGAATTTTCCAAAAAATTACGTTGAAATTTGATGTTGTTAAAGTGGAGTTGTAGATCCTTAAAAAGAAACAAGATAAGGGTGGTTATTCTTTAATAGAATATTACTTCCCAAGATCCGGCTCGTATGGACCAAAATGTTCGTGTGTAAAGAATAAAAAGATAAATAAAAATAACTTGGTTTAAAAATTCTGAATTAATTTGTTTTATTTGTTAAATATTACCTTTTTTCAACAATTGGGGTTTGTTCTCGTTCAAATTGCTCTAAACGAATGAATATTTTTAGAAATTGAAAGATGGCGACACAAGTTTAATTAAACCGTTAGCGGTTTTACTCGTTAGAATCCAAATTAATACTCCGAAAATACAAAGTTGATAAAACTGGAGTATAATTTAGATTCAAACAGAGTAATAAAAAGACGAATTAATAAAGTCACAAATTGAAGACATTTTACATTAAACAGCTTGTGTTTAGTTTATTAAACATCTCGCTTATACACGTAGTAAACGCATAAATGTAAACGGCATATTACTCTCAAAAATATTTTGCCTACATTATTTTAGCATAAATTTCATTTTTGTCCGCTAATAATATAGAAAATATAAATATATAATAATATAGAAAATATAATATATAGTCTGCTCAACAATAATTACTACCAAAAACTAGAACAACTTGCATTACAAATATGCTTTTGTTGTTTTTCTTTTAACAACCACGTAGTTTAGTAGTAGTATATATTTGTAGTATATATTTGTATTGCGTGGCTCCAAGTTTTAAGTATTAACATAAAGTAGCCAAAAGTATGTTTATTCTCAACACAAAGTAGCTAGAAATAATGTTTTCGTTTTTGGTTACTCTTCAAATAGAAGCAAAAAATTATGTAGAATATTTTTGCTCTTTTCTACTCCTAACAATACCTCAGTTAAAGTAGCAAAGAGGCTACTTCTACTTGTCGCTTAATTTTTTTTTAAAGTAGCTGCAGCTAAAAAAAATTAAATGATATGGAATAATACTGCGTCTACCATACTTCTACTTAAAAAAGTTAGAGCTGTAGCCATATGCAATGGTTTGGTGTTTAAATGTGAATGTAGTAGTAGAAGTAGAAGGATATTGGCTAATATTTTTTTAACAAATTTTTATCTTTAAAAGTAGGCTTTTTTTAGTCGCTACGTCTACTTTTAGAGTAGCCGTATAAACACTGCCTGAAAAATTATGTATATATTGGTTGGATTCTAAATTTAAGAAAACCTGAATTAAAGTTTAAGTTTGCTTTATGTAATATTCAATAAAATGCCGATAAATTTTCCAAAAATTATATTTTTTATACAGTCGTCGAGTAGCATTCAAAATGTTCTTACATACGGTTCATTTTTCTTTCTTATTGAAAATTTCTAAAAATATAATTTCTCAAAAAATTTAATTTTTGATAGAAATATTTTCTGAAAGTTATTGTTCTGCCTTTTCGTTTACCAGAAATCGTTTTTAAGCCCACGTGTGTTGTTTTTTTCCCTTTTTTGATTTTTCGTGAAAAATTTACATAGCAGATCTATAAAAAAGTGACTTTATAAAACTCTTTGAACTATGGGTCCTGGGCCACCAGACAAATTCAAATTCCAAGCAAGAAACTAAGACTTAATGATTACCCAGAGCTTACAATACCAACCAACAACAATCATAAAAATAATCAAAAATATGTGTTAATATGTTCAAATGAACCAAAAAAGCCTTTGGCAAACTTTAGCCCTTTCGTTATAAAAAAAGACATAGAAAGAATAAGTTGTGAATTAACCTCTATCACTGCATTGCGGGATGGTAGCATCTTAATACTTACCCGAAACTCACGAGTTGCTGAAAAATTTCTATAATCTGAAACACTATTTAATATTTGTTCAATTACAAGCTACACGACACGTTAAATTCTGTTAAGAGAGTTATATATGCACCCTGTCTAAAGACTGTTGCCGAACAGGAAATAATTCAAGAAATCAAAGACAAGGAGTTGTTGATGTGTACAAATTTACCAAACCGAGCGAAGATGGTAAATCTCGTGTACCCACTGGAAAAATTATAATTACATTAGATCTCTACCGCTTGCCGGCATCAGTTGATGTGGCATGGTATAAATGCAAAGTCGAACACTACTTCCCTAACCCTATGAGATGCAAAAATTGCCAGAAGTTGGGCCATACTAAAAATCGGTGCAAGAGGAATACCACATGTCCTGCGTGTAGTCTGCCACCTCATGATCCTGCTGACTGTATCCGTACTTTCTGCACAAATTGTTCAGGACAACACTCCTCGGCAGACAATATATGTCCACGCTATATCCAGATGAAAGAAATTCTTAGAATAAAAACTAAAAGTTACTGCAGCATAGCTGAAACTCGGCGAAAATACAGGGAATTAAACCCTATACAAACTTTCCCATTACTAAATACATACGCATCCACGATCTCCAGCAATACTACAATTTAAAACAACAATTTACCAAGTAGCAATGAACGAACCATCATCATCAATTAACACCTTAAGTAAACAATCTACAATAACAGTAAACAAATTTACCGTTGATAACAAAATACCAGGATTATCAAAAGCATCCGGAACATCAAATACCAAGGAAACAACACAAAACAAGCCCAATACAACCAAAGCAACAGACAATAATAAACTACATAAAACAATTACTTCAATCGATAAAAGCACAAAAGAAAATAAAGAAAATCAATTGATAAATTCTGTTACAAACAGTTTTATGTCACCGAGCTCACATTTAACTCAATCATTGATCAACAATAGTTACTTCATCCCATCTGTCGACAAGGAAAACTTTCATTCCATCTAAGCAAATCCGTGTTAATCCAAGAAAGAATTCTTGGTTTAATCAGACGTGCAAAAATGCAGTCAGATCCACAGAGGAAGCATTCAGTATATGGCGGTGTAACAAAAACGACGTAACTGATTTGCTACACAAAAAGGCGAGATCTTCGTGTGCCAAAGTACTAAGACGCGAAAAAGCTTTATACGAGCAGCGCCTTCGTGCTAAAGTTCTTACTACTTCTCGGGGTAGCAAGAGCTTTTGGTCATTCGTTAAAAGAGTGAAGGATAATGCTAGTTCCTCAATTCCGCCTCTTTTAAAGGATGATCAAATAATTAACGACCCGGTTGATAAAGCTAACGTCTTGGCTGAAATTTTTGCAAGTAACTCCTACTTGCCGAAGAGCAATCAACCACTGCCCGCACTGGAAAGAGTATCAGTAACTATGCCAGATATATTCTTTCGAGCACGTGCAGTTAAAAAGGTTTTAGCGGATCTCAACATACACAAGTCCCCTGGTCCGGATGGAATTCCAGCACTGGTCTTGAAGCAGTGCTCTTCGACGTTAGCGCGTCCATTAGCAAAACTTTTCAACATTTTGTACCATGTTGGTGAGTTCCCATCATGTTGGAAGGTTGCTAATGTAACACCAATCCCCAAAAAGGGAGAGGCTAGCAACCCTGAAAATTACCGCCCAATCGCAATTTGCTCTGCGCTTTCCAAAGTAATGGAAAGTATGCTTAATTTTCATCTTGTGAAATATCTGGAGTCCAACAGCTTACTTAGTGACCGGCAGTACGGCTTCCGTAGGGCTCGCTCTACGGGTGACTTATTGGCCTTCCTTTCGGAAAAATGGTGTCAATCCATTCACCATTTCGGCGAAAGTAAGGTGATGGCTTTAGATATTTCCAAGGCGTTTGATAGAGTGTGGCATGGTGCACTCATATCAAAACTTATTGCTTTTGGTGTCGGTAATAGCTTCACTCGACTTATATCGAGCTTTCTCAGGGATCGCACTATACGAGTTGTTATAGATGGGATCTCATCAAACGAGTTCAAGTTAAATTCAGGGGTACCGCAAGGTTCCGTCCTTTCCCCTACCCTATTTCTTATTTTTCTTAATGACCTTCTACGTCAGACTTCCAACCCTATCTATTCTTTTGCAGATGACAGTAGCATATGCCATTCATTTTCGTTTCGCAGTAGACCAAGCCTTCAGGAAATTGGGGCTGTGAGAAAGCACATGGACGATACCCTTAATCGCGACCTTTTAGTAATTTCCGAATGGGGCCTGGCGAACAGGGTTCAGTTTAACGCTAATAAAACCCAGTGCTGTGTGCTTTCGCACAGGCGTACTGCTGAACATGCTACGTCATCTGTAATTATGGGTGATACATATATTAAGGAATCAGAAGCTCTCGATGTTCTTGGCATGAAAATTCAATGCGATGTTCGTTGGAACAAGCACATTTTTCATGTTGCAAAAGAAGCATTCAAGTGCCTAGGTTTTCTGAAACGGTGTAAGAAATACTTCACTCCATCTGATCTCCTTACTATCTATGTCACCTTTATCAGACCGAAAATGGAATACAACTCTCATGTATGGGCCGGTGCTTCAAAGTCTATTTTGGAGTTACTCGACCGCGTACAGGAGAGAGCGAAGAAGCCCATCGGTGACAGTAGGGTATCCAGCTCTATTGACTCACTGGAGCATCGACGCAATGTGGGGTGTGTTTCACTGTTTTATCGTTACTACAACGGAATGTGCTCTTATGAAATCAGGGAACTTGTTCCTGAAAACCGTAATTTCATACGCGCAACGCGATCTGCTTCAAGAGCGCATTCCTTTGTGGTCGATTGGCCAGTGAATCGCACAACGCATTACAGAGAGAATTCGTTTTTTAGCCGAATAGTTCGTATGTGGAATAAACTCCCTGCAGAGGTCTTTCCTGCCACTTTCAATGTGCAAAGATTCAAATCAAATGTTCACAAGTACTACTCCCTCTATCCCCCATTCCAAAACCTAATTTCCTAGTTCTGGCACAATGCATTGCATAAGTAGGAGTCATCCCCTGAGTGCTGGTCCTAATTAAAAAAAAAAAAAAAAAGGAAATCCTTGATGAGGATACGATGGAATTCTCTTCAACATAGGTACTATTCAATACATAACAACACTTTATTTTTCAACATCCATTTTCAGTACTGCACATACTTGGTTGCCTGTATCTAATTCTGCAAGCATAATGTATTTTGTAGTTTCGAAGTGAAACATCAATGGATTTTGTAACAATTACCACAACCTTCAATTAGTTTTAAAAGAAATGGATCCTAGTTTTATATCGTTACAGGAAACCCACTGTCCTTACAACTTCACTTCTATACCACCTAAAAACTTCACCAGCTATTTTGTAAACTCACCACACAACACCACTTCAAAGCAAGGATCTGGGGTGCTCATTAAATTAAACATTCCCCACAGATTGGTTCCAGTAAACTCTGACTATCAAGTTATAGCAGTTGAAATTAATCTTAATATAAAATTCACTACTTTGTCGTTTTACATACTCCAAATACACACACACACATATATATATATATATATATATATATATATATATATATATATATATATATATATATATATATATATATATATATGTGTGTGTGTATTTGGAGTATGTAAAACGACAAAGTAGTGAATTTTATATTAAGATTATATATATATATATATATATATATATATATATATATATATATATATATATATATATATATATATATCAGAGAAATAACAAATATAATATAATATCCTCATTCAGCACACCATTACTAGTTGTCGGCGATTTCCGTGGTTGGAACACTATGTGGGGCTCTACAACCAACAACAATAGAGGGCTTTTGCTGAAAACTATAATTAACCAAACTGGATTATACATATTGAATGATGGGAACCCAACACATTTCTCGCCCCAAAAAACCTTGACCAACATTGACGTATCACTCTGCTCGATTAATATACTTCCGCTGATGATGTGAGTGATCCTGAACGATTTACATGGCAGCAACCATTTTCCAATCAAGATAACTATTAAACTAACTGAAGATAAGAGTTTTCCAATAAAAAATATACTAAGAAAGCGAAGAATGAAATACTAAAACATCAGGTATCCTCATCAATCCATTCGTGTCGCTGCCAACTTTCACATTCCCCTATCAAAGCAGATAACAAAAAAAAGATCGCGTTCCACTTCGATGGTGGAGTTCTTATTTATCAATCTTGCGAAAGAATAAAATGAAAAGTTGGCAGCACTTTTGGTCCAATCCAACACAGGAAAAGTTAATATTATACAAAAAAAAAAATAATACTAAATTCCGTAGGGAAGTAAAAATTGCCAAATACTCAAGTTTTGAAAAATTAACAAAATCCATTAGAGGTCCTTCTGCAACTATAACAGCAATAGATACGCCAGGTAAAACATTAACTGATCCAACAAGAATTGCTAATCACTTTGGTAAAGTTTGAACTGAGTATGCATCGGACTCTAACTTTTCACCATTGTTTATTACATCAAAACACTCTATCGACATGGTCATAAACAGCAAAGAGGATAAAATAGCACAGTTATTGGAAGTACCAATAACTTTTCAAGAGTTCACCAACTGTTTAAGTAAAGTTAAGGGATCTACGCCTGAACATGGCCGCATCTCTTATGAATTGCTTAAAGCTCTTTCACGAAGCAGCAAGATAATTTTACTTAAATTATACAACACAATATTTAGAAGTGGCGTTATCCATCACTCCTGGAAACTATCTACCGTAGTCCCAATTGCTAAATCCAGTAATCCATCTTCAGTAAACGTCTATCGTCCTATTTCGCTGCTGCCATGTCTTTCTAAGATCATTGAACGAATCGTAGGTACACGGCTTTCATGGTTTTTAGAAAATAAATATCTTATAGCTAAAGAACAAGTAGCTTTCAAGAGAAATAAGGGATGTGATGATGCACTTCTGCATATAGACTACCACATCACAAAAGCTCTATCTGCCAGGAATCACGTGACTATCCTATCGATTGACTTCGAAAAGGCGTTTATAGAATTGGTCTCCACGTTTGATGCACTAAAATCATGGCGTATTGGACCGAGAATTTTTAATTTCGTCAAATCGTTTCTAACTAATAGACGTTTTAAGGTGAAAATCAATGGACTTATAATGTCAAAAGCCTTTCCTTTGATGAACGGTATTCCTCAGGGATCGCCGCTCTCAGTGGTTCTTTTTCAAATTGCGTTTAACGAAATTAGCAAGATAATAAGGAATAACAGTTACATAGACCACTGCCTCTACGCTGATGACCTGTATGTCCTTTGTAGTAAAAACGATAATGCTACAGCCAACAGCATTTTACAAAAAATTCTTCAAGATATCAACAATTGGACTAATTACGCTGGCGCAAAAATTTCTCTACAGAAAACTAAGAAATTTCACGTTTGCAGAAAACACAGTTGTAATTATGACACCAACGTTGTTAAAATTGATGGAGTAGCAAATTAAAACGTAGATAAACTATGGATTTTGGGAATATTATTCTCTAGAAACTACTATTGGAAAGATCAACTATTACAATTAAAAAACTCAAGAATATCTCGTTCAAATATTATACAATACTTATCAGCAAAAAGTTTTGTCCATATAAATACCTTAATTTACCTCACTAAAGTTCTTGTATTAACCAAAATTTACTACGATCTCTTTTTATACGGTAAAAGTTTCAAAACTTATATCAATATTATAAAACCTGCTTACCATCGAGCCGCCAGAGCCTGTGTTTATTCATTTAGAACAACCCCAATTGAGAACATTCTGTGCGAGGCTAATCTCCTTTCAATAACTGACAGAATATATGTAGTAAAATCGGCAATATCTCAATCTCTGTCTCTATGCAGAGTTTTCTATTTCACTCACTACAACCAAAAAATACATAAAAGAACCACCTTAGATTTATTTATAACAAAAACCACACCCCTCAAAGTGTATTTCTTAATTTGCTTTCAGAACATAAAAATTACTTAAAAAGCAATAACTGGCGATTCATCTACACGGATGGCACCAAATCGCAGAGCAATATATCAGCCTATGCCATAGTATACGAAGAAGGAAAAGATCTCGCCCAGGATATTCTTCCCGAGTATTCATCAGTCTTTACAGAAGAATCATGCACTGTTTATCAAGCTAAATGCCTTATATTAACAAATAAAAAAAAAACTGTAATTTTCACCGACAGCCTTTCTGTTGTAAAATCCATAATAAGCCCTTTCAACAGCAGCTGGAAAATAATTGTAAAAATAAGGGATGCCATAATTGCTAATCAAAATATTATAAAACTATTTTGGGTTCCGAGTCACGTTGGCATGGCAGGTAATGAAAAGGCTGACATTGCAGCCAAGTACGCATCTTATGCTCCTATCATCACAAATCCTATAATAGAAAACATGATATACGTCTTTATATTCACAATCAAGTCAGTACTAAACTTAATCGGAAAACACTCTCCCATTATCACTATTCTATAATAAACACACATCTTCATCATCCAATCTATGCCACATATGCTGGGAAAGAAGAAATAAGAATTTTTCCCGCTTACGATTAGGTCATACCGCCTTTCAAAGTTAAAAATTTAATTTCTCATCTCAATACTTTAACTATAGTTTATAAAAAATATTCATAGAATTAACTTATGTATGTTTTTTTATGCTATTTTTATATGTACTCCCAATCAGAGCTGATGGCCATTGTAGCTAATGCTCTTAAATTACAGTTAATCTCAGAATTTATTTCTTTTAGATTAAATAAACTAATAATAATAATAATAATAATAATAATAATAATAATAATAATAATAATAATAATAATAATAATAATAATAATAATAATAATAATAATAACAATATATTTTTTATAAAATGTTTTATCTTAAGATTTACTTTATTTTATATAGGCAACATATTTATGTAACAGTATGTTTGTTTCGCTTTTATATTGGTGTCTTTAAGAATTTTCTTAACTTCGTTACACATATTTCCATGTAATTTCACTACTTCTTGCACATTTTTCACATATTTTGTGAGCATTATCAATTTTGCTAATTCTCTCATCATACCTTAGCTTTATGGCTCCCCAGCCGTAACCAAATGAGTTAAAATAGAAAAGTTTGATAAAAACAGCCAAGTCAAAATTAGGCATAAGCCTGCGAATATTTAAAATTCGAAAAGTGCTCTAATAATTTTTAGCGATAAGAGTTTACTGAGAGGGAAAAAATCCTCAAGTTAATAGGCAAAAGATTAAAAGATTGGGCGACACGAATCAAAAAAGATATTTCCAAAATATGGCAAGCTATTTTAGGAAAAACTATCTGGGGATTTCTTATTGATCGCGAAAAAATAAATTTGTTATAAAGAGTAATTGGATGGACATTTCTGAATATTTTGTAAAAATAAGATTTCTAAACATAAGAAAGTTTTTAAAAGAACAGCCAAGAAATTGTTGTACATATGGAGATGTATGATCGTGGAAATAATAATGTAAGCAATGCGGATTATCATAAAAAAATCCTTTTTTTTTTTTTCTACTAAACCCAATAGCTTTAGATTATCACTATTTAACTTAAGTGAGTTACAATTAGTCCATTCTGAAATGCGATCTAGGCTGAAATCAATATTACTTTGAAATACATCCACAAAGTCACGGTGACACTTAAACAATAAGAAGACATCATCAGCATAAATAAAAGATCTACAAATGTTAGAATTCAATTAATCTCCAAGGCTATTCATATACATAATGAACAATAGGGGTTCTAAAACAAATTGCTGAGAAATACCTGCACCAAGCAGTTTGATGTTCGAATTACAACCATTAGCAGTAACAAATTGTGATTTGTTATTCAAGTAAAACCACATAAATTTACATGCCGGTAAAGAAAAATTAAATTCCTTTCTAAGTTTAATAATCATTTTACTGTGGTCAATCGAATTTAAGGCCTTTGAAAAATCGAGAGATCTAATACACATAGGTCATTTCGGTTCAAGCTTTCCCTAACATCAGTCAAAGAAAGAATCAAGGTGGTAGTATTGTAACCAGGACGAGAAGCATATTGCGAATCATAAAGAAAGGGAAAAAAACAAATAACTGCATCTTAAGAATATGTTCAACAACCTTAGACAATAGAAATGGGCCTAAGAAAAAAAGTTTAAGAAATTTAATTGATAAATTGTCTGCAGCTAATTTATTGGACTTAACGTTATTTAGAGCTCAAAAAATTTCATACTCAGTGACACAACATAAAGAGAAACCTGAAAATAAACCAGTAAACTGGATTAAATCAAATGAGATATACAGCTCTATTGCGAAAGACGTCCTCGACATCGTTGTCAATTTTTAGTCGCAGTCAAATTTGGTCGACGCAAATGTCAACTCGACACACAGTTGGTATTAATTTGCGCGCATGTGTTGACGTCGACACGTTATCGATAAAAATTGAAGAAAAAATATCGTCTCCATTTATTTTGGCAGTTAGTAAACTTAATTTTTTAAATTTTTGTAAAAAAAATTATGTTTATATCTGAATCAAGTGGAAGCAGTGATAAAGAAAATAAAGAAATGCCTAGGGTTCGGAGAAAAGTAGTGAGACAAAGATCAAACATTTTTATTTTCCAGGACAGCACGTAAGTAAGTGCACTTTGAACAGTTTTGTTGAATATTATTGACTGAATAAAACAGCATTTAAATTAGTATTAAAAAAATTAGCCTTTAATGAGAAGTGCCATTCGTTCAACATCAATTTCCAGCACGTTAAAGTAAACAACAACATTGCGGTTCTCGGTTCAAGGCTCATACCAATCGAGTGTTGATTTTAATCTTGGATTTTTTGAAAAGAGTCATCTACACCCTTTTTATTAAATTTGAAATGGCTGAGGAAGAAAAGGTTGAATGGAAGTAGTATTTCTTTGAGAAGACAGGGTAGGCTGCTAGACGGCAAAATTTAAGCTTCTAAGAAAGATGATTAAAATATGTACTCCTTAGAAAGGTTTTTTTAGTTTAAGAGCCCCGCTTGCCTTCATTAATAAAAATTCGCCACCGATAACTCTCAACTACTCTCAATGTTAACGACGACAATACAGTGAGTGCTGTCAACATCACTTGTAACGACGTTGACATTCGTAATAAGGGTGATAGTTACAAACAAAGAAATCATTAATCGAGTCAAAACTAAACCAAAAGTCAATATCGAGATTGGCAAGACAACCCGCCTTTCTTTAGACTTTCCATATACCTGTAGACTCAAGATCATTGAGCAACCTTATAAATAATCTTTTTTCTTTGTGTATAGTTCCTATTAATCGAGTATGTCATTTACAAAAAACTCTCTTGTTATACGGTGACGGCTCTATGCAAAAAGCAGAAAAAGCGAAATTCCTTAGAGTACGTGCAAACATAACCTCTTTAGACTTCATTCAAACGTCAACCTGATAATTTATCTTCTTCCGTCTCCGGGGTACAAATAAAACCAGCTGTCCAAAAATGTAGGTAAGTGCAGAACATTGCTTGTCAACACCTAATGTATTAAAAACAGAAAAATAAAATTCGGTTTAAAATCTGAAAAAACCATCCCAATTAATTGAATTTTAATCCCTAAATTCTATATATACGACGGTGTAATCTGCGGTGACAGAAAAAGAAGCAAATAATAAAGCATGATGTGTAAAAGTAGGACATTGAATTTGGTCCGAAAATTGCAAAGTCACTTTTTAACCAATAGTCAATTAGAGAGGTAGAGCCATGGGCAATATCAAAATGAGGTTTGTTGTTATGAGAGATGGACAAATTATTTCTAATACACATATAGCGAAAAATGGATGATATAGCAGCATTAAACAAATTATAGTTAAAATCCCCAACGATAATTACTGTATAATATTTCAAAAAAAGTTGGTAGTGTTTTATTTCAAACGTGGTAATATCACCATGTGGAAGATAAACAAACCCACACATTTTAGAGCTACCAAAAGTAAGCTGAACGAAAAGTGACTCACAGACAACACGCTCAGTTACAGTATGGATCAACCCATGTTTAAGCGCGGTAGATACATATAAACCAACAACACCACCTCTAGTACACGTGCGATCAATACGACAAAATTTGTAGCCGGATATACAAACTGGCTCAAGCCATG
Organism: Cistogaster globosa; assembly: GCA_937654795.1. NCBI lineage: Eukaryota > Metazoa > Arthropoda > Insecta > Diptera > Tachinidae > Cistogaster > Cistogaster globosa. The sequence continues at coordinate 79,023,114 of OW569404.1, forward strand.
TTTCTGCTATATTATACATACAAACTTTGGAGGTCAGTAACTCCGAAACCAAGGGTCAGCCCCAAATTTTTTACTTTATATCAGAGTTTAGAAAAATACACTCATTGTACAAAATTCTCATACATAAATGGAAAATACACAACTAAAACCCGTACATAATTTTCTTTTCATACCAATTATGTACGTCTCTAAATTTTGAAATTTTCCGTACACATTCACGGTGTACTTTATTAAAATATTTATTTGCGTACATGTACGTGAATGTACGACTGTAGCTATTATTCGTGTACTTGTACGGCTAAGAAAGTACATGAAGGGGTAGAGAAGTTTGAGTGTTCTTTATTTTCAGTACGTGTACGGAAAAAAAGAACATGAAGAAATGAAAATAAATTCTTGGACGGAAAAAATATACATGCAAAATAAAAACAACTGCGTGTATGGACGGCAATAAATGTAAATGTACGATAGACAACAAATTAACTATTAGCAGTCGGAAAAACCTATTAAATGCAAATGAAAAAAAATTTATTTAGCTTAAAAAATTTATTTATACTTATATAATGTTTTATTTATTATATGAATAAAATATGTACATATATATAGGAATTTCTTTGTTCCGGACAAATTAAAATCTGTTTACTCACTGTTTTTTATTTTAAGGTTTGAGCAGTCGAGCAAGTTAAAATTTAATTTCGTTATTAATATATTAGAAATAGAATTTTTTGATAGCTAAGATCTTAACTTGGCCAAGACTGTAGCAAGTGCACTAAGTGCACGACCTACAGATACTTGTGTTGCAGGTATAGCAAGTACCACTTCGGCAAGCTGGCTTAATTTTGAATTGTGTTGACAATTTCGTTTCCAATATTCCAATACGTTAATATCAAAGGGTTGCATTCGTTTTTCACATAAAGCAAGTAGTTCGGTTTTAATGTGATAATTTTGATTTTGTGTTGTTAAATGCGATGTATTTAGGAGTAGATGGACATATTGTACTAGTTTAGAGTGTGCAGCACTTGACGTAGTTGGATAATTATCTAACGAAATAGAACATTCATCATTTTTATTTATTTATTTATTTATTTATTTTTAATAACCTAGCTTATTGGCCATAATCGGTTACAATATTCTGCTTAAAAAGTTATTAACAATTATTAAAATTATTGGTTAAAAAAATTATAGAAAAGAAAAATAATTTAATAACAAAACTAAAAGTAATAACAATAGAAACAAATGCTTATAAATACCTATAATAAAAATAAGATCACAAAATTGCACCAATTTTTTTCAAGAGTCTGTCGCAAAGAAGTACAAACAGTTATTTCGCTACTGGAAACAAAAGACAGATATTGAGGCCACAGAAATAATAGAAGTAAGAGCAACGGTTTCAGTAGGTACCTAATTAACCAAGTAATTATTCAACACGTGAGAAATATATATGACAGTTTGTATGAATTTATGCCTATACAATTAAACCATCTACTTCGAATGTTTTCAGTCAGACCAAGAAGTAATGATGTTGTACTTCTGTTACGTCTAAATCCACACTGACAATCATGGAGCAAGTTATTGTCTTCAAGATAGTTTGCGATTTGAGTTTTCATATGTTCCACTATCTTAAATAAGATCGATAGCATAGATATTGGTCTAAATTCATTGCTACCAGCACTAACACATTTCTTACTTATAGGAATAATCTTCGCAACTTTCCATAACAGTGGAAAAGTAGACGTAGTTAATATTGAATTAACTAAATGTAATATAAGATTAGCAATAATTGGCATAACCAACTTAATAAATTTAAGAGCAAAGCCAATATATCCAACAGCACTAGATTTGATGAGATTAAAAGCATGAAAAATTTCAAAAATATCTGCTGAAAAAAATGTGAAAGCACCACATGAAACATTAGGAAACTCAATCAATCCGTTACAATCAATGAATTGGTTAGAGGAAAAATTATTATTTAGATCATCAGGGTCAAGATTATCCAGATCTCTATCACGTTCAACCAATCCATTTTTATTCAAGACAGACCAAATCTCCCTATTGCTCTTAGCATTAAAAATTGAAGCATGAGCTATTTTCTTGAATTTCCTTATAACAGTTTTAGCCTTGTGTCTGCATCTACAAAAAATTCTCCAATTATCACAAGTTCTATCACGCAAATATGTTCTGTATGCTAGATCTCTAAGTGACAGTTGATACGTAATCTCAGGCGTACTAAACCAGTCCTCTCTAATATTTCTTACAAATCGTCGTTTAAAAGAACAATTGATAACAAAAAGTTCAGATTGATTTTTAAAATTCTTAACTGTTCATCAACACAATGAGTGATATAAAAAGCTACAGTTCAAAACCCTAGATTCCAGCGCACTCACAACAACTGCATCATAATCATAAAACTCGTAATATTTTTGTACAACCGAACATAGAATCTTGAGTGATACAAAAATAAAGGAATGGCGGCTTATACCTGGTTAGATATATCAACTAAATCAGGAGAAGAGACTAAGAACAAATCAAGCAAGGAAGTAGAATTAAACCGAACGTCAAAATGAGTAGGTAATGAATTGTAAACTAGAGAAAGATTCATTCCTCTACACATGTTACGAAATCTTAAGGAGTTGTGTTTACCATATAAATTATTATTAAAATCACCCATAATAACAATGTTAGAATAGTGAACCGGTTCTAACTAAAATTTTCACACCCTCAACCGTAAGTTCGATAAACAAACATTCTACGACTCCATAATTTGTGCCCATATGAATCATCTTACGCTGAATATTGCTCAAAACATAAAGCGCAACACCGCCACCCCTACCACTAGGTACATCACTTCTGTGGCATAAGTATCCAGAAATATCAATAGCTTTCGTGGAGATCGTTTGCTTTAACCATGTTTCACTAATACCAAAAACATCTAGAAAACCACCATTCAGTAAACGCATGATCTCCAAAAATTTGGAGGAGTTTGGCTTTAAATTTAAACTAGTGCAATTTAAATGACCTACATTAAGATTTCTAGTAAAGTTATTTTAATAGAGCGCAGAAAAGAATTATCACTGACAACATATCCAAGATTATCTCTAGCAGACATGAAATAAAATTACAAGAAAAACAATTTAAAATATAAAAATAATAATTCCACATAGGATAAAAACATTTAACATAAAAATAAGAAAATTAATACTGCAGAATGCACATATTTAAACAACATACGCATGTATGCAGATACAAACATACCAGAGAGCTTACTCTACAACTGCAAAAAAGACGACCTGAATGCGGCATCAAACATGCATTACCAATTACCCGGTTTACACTCAAAAGCGGTAAGCGAATTTACACCCAACATTTAGTCAGATTATTGTAATCGATTGCTCATCAATTTGCTGTAGACTTGTGTAGTTCATAAATGAACTAGTTTATTTAAACGATTCCATCGATTGAAGAAAGTTAACTAGTTCATACTTTTAAGTACACCTAGTTCATTTTTGAACTATAATTTGTAATTAAACTACCAGACAAAATAAACTAGAATACATAACTGTGTTTCCTTGTTGACTATTTACGATATGAAATTAGTGCTACCACACGTTTTATTTAACATTAATTAAGGCAATGCTATGGTATTGTTGCTATTATATTTTGAAAAGAACTTTTGAACTAAAAGTTGAAAGTGCGAACAATATGTCAACAAATCATTTGAACTAAGAGAGATTTTGAACTAAAGAGAGCCTTTGAACTAAATTTTGAATTAGTTCATTTTCAAACTTTGAACTAAAAAGAGAGATCACTAAATTGAACTATGTGGCACAAGTCTAATTTGCTGCCTTCGCAATACAAGCGAACAAATCGTCCAAAGAATCTGTATGGAAATAACTCAAACAACTGAGTGTTTTTCATACAAATGCCCAAAGCGAGCCGATCGTCCGCAGAAACAGCACATAAAGCCCTTCAGACGGAACAAACAACATTCCTCTCTTCAGCTCTCCAAAAATATATGCATATACATACATACATGAATAACTACAAAAATGTGTAATTCAAGCGCTGAATAAAAAATTTAGAATATGTGTAGGTATATACTTATATATAAAGCAAAAAACAAAGAAAAAAAAACAAATATTAAAAATAAAGAAAATTTCAAATGATTATATGAAAAACAAATTTTAATAGTAACTGCAACAAAAAACTAACTTGGTTCTGTGATTAGGTAAATGAATCATTTTGTAAAAAGTTGTCATTGAAATCGCTTAGCCTACACATTCTTCATACGACAGCAGTTTTACGGATCCGTCCATCATTTCAATACTAGCTTTGGGGATGTCATAATGTCATTACTCAGCTTACGACAGACAGAAATCAATTTTCTAGCTGCATCCGTTAGGTGATCACTTAAAACTATATCAGACTGCACAGTAGCTGATATTACTTCATTTAATTTAATTCTGCGTCTCTTATTAAAATTAATCATAATGGCATCACGGACTTGAACAGAGTTAAATTTAGCTATAACAGCCTTACCACCAGCAAAATACGTACGATGCTGCACATCAGCATCAGATATATTAACATTGCAAAGAGCAAATATTTTATGAACAGTAGTTCGAAGATCTTTAATGCCTTTAGGTAACCCCCGAATATTTGATCTAGTCAGTCTTCGTTGCAAAATACTGTTTTGCATTTCAAGTGTAGACAGTCTGCTATTAGCAGCATCATCAATAACTTTAATGACATCGAAACATTGCCTTACATCAGATTTAATAGCTTCATTTTATCACTTGGATCAACTATTTAATGTTTATTGGCAAACTCAAGAAATTTTTCTTCCATTTTCCGTAATCCAAAATCAAGATACTTCTTCAGTTGCTTCTTACTCTCCTGCACTTTTTTTCATCTCTCAAACGAGGCAGCAAGAGCAGCAAAACTATTTCAAAGCTCTTTTTGTACATTACACAATTTTGGCAAAGTGGAGCAATTACCGCATATATATTTTATTTTATTTTTAATTGAAAAATTATACTGCTCCATAGACACTTCTGCACATTGTATATGAAAAAAATTTCCACAATATGCACAACTTATACTCCTTTGTGATTTGGTAACATTTTTGTTGACATTTAAAGTGATCAATGGAGCATATTTAAAATATAAATATATTGCAAGTACCAGCTTTGTTATATACAGGCACCTTCAATCCGGTATCCAAAAAAATTTTTTTTTATATTCACAGCAAAGATAATTAGGTTCCAACATATACGCAATTATTGATCACACTCAAACAAATGAAAACAGGATATACGTAGAGTTTTGATATAGCACCAAACAATTAGACAGCAGATCACTCAGATCAAATTATATGCCAGTATGTATATGTATATTACATACACATGCCATTTGTAAGTAAATAATTTAACTCCATGTTTTTTCAGCAGCTAAGACTTGAAAATAATTTTGTTTATTTATTTTTAATGACGTTGTGCATAAATATTCTGCAATTATTTACTTTTAAATTGTTTTTCTGCGCGCGGAATATATTATTATGTATACATGACAGGGTTGCCAGTACAATCATCATCTTCTTGAGAAGATGTCAAATTCGATATTTGATTAAAAATTTCAAACGTCTGTATTAAGTGATTCATTTATTACTGTTATTATTATTGTTTTTTTAGTTAAAATGTAAGGCTACCATTGCAGTTTGTTTTTGATCATTGGTAAGTAGTGGCGTTCCTTGAAAAATAAAGCGAGGGTCTAAATACAATGCAGCGACAAAGGCTTCGTGTTCAAGAAGTTTACGTTCCCTTATGCAAAGCCTCGCATACGGGTTTGTTTAAATCATATCTTGCATATGTAACTCGCATTCCAGCCAGTCGCGAAGAAAATCCCCAACAATATATTGCTCTTTTTGCATACGCATTCAGCCAATGGCTTAAATGCAGTAGCAAAATTTTCTACAAATATCCAATTGACAGATATATTTGTAGAGTTTTCGAGTTCACTAATATATATTCTTTGATTCCTAATATTGAAAGATTCATGTCATATGTAGAATTCAATGTAGTCACATTATCCAGACATGGTAGGCTAATATCCTGATTTCCTGTTCTTAATATAGTTCGGATCTTTTTTAGCAATATCTCGCACATCCTTGATTTCTGCTTCCAAAGTTCTAATTACATCATATGCTGCTAGCTGCATCGTGTGCGCTGCACAACGAACCAATGAAAATACTGAGGAAACTTGCTTTTCAGTTGCGTCATATGTTTTTGTATTGTCTATTACAACATCTTCAGCCGTCGTTAAATTATCATCCTGCAATTCCTGTAATAGCTTTGAAGCTTTTACTACGTTGGCGCCATTGTCGGTAGTGTTGGAAAAAATTTGCTTTATGTCGAAGTTATATTCCTCAAAAAACTTCAGTATTTCCTTTTTTAAATATTGAGCAGTGTGTTTTTTATTTAACTAAATCATACCTGTGTGAAAAACTTATTTATAGTAAGAACAAAAGTACAAAACGAAACTTTATGAATTTTAAAATCACGTATATATTGTATGTTTACTCCCAAAATATGCTTGTACTGCCGACTGGCAACATCAATTTTTAAGCAAACCATTTTGTTTTCAACTATCTTCGCTATGGTTCTTTCTATTTCTTGACTAGTATCACCAAGAATATTTGAAATATATATATATATATATATATATATATATATATATATATATATATATATATATATATATATATATATATATATATATATATATATATTTTACACTAGTCAAATGCATCATTTTTTTGTTTTTTTGTCAATAGCCTTTGGAAGTGACCCTACATTTATTTTACATATGTGTAAGGAAAAGGTAAAAACTAACTAAATTTTTTGCATTAACGTAAGCAAGAACATTTTATTTTACCAACAATGCCAGGAATTCTATAGTTTTGTTCTCAGTACCAATAATTTGGTGTTTTACCATCACTTAAGCAGTAATAAAACAATAAAGGTACGGTCACATTTGGCAAACATTTGCCTCAAATTTCTTTGCTCTTGTTTGCCCTAAATTTTTTGAAAACAATACAAAATTTGTTTTGTGGTCACACTACGCACATTTGTTTGCCTATTTTTGTTTGTTCAAACAGTTATAAAATAATGACAAATAAAATATAGACAAACATGTTTGATATGCGGTCACACTTAAATAAATATTTGCTTTAAAAATATATTTGATCAAACTGTAAAAAAACATAAATTTATTTGCCTTGAAACTATTACAGATGGGATGTCTTCATTGGCATTTAATATCTTCAGCATTATTACGAAATAATTGCAAAGAAAATATTTAAAATATTGTTGAATTGTTAAAAAACTAATAACAAATGGTAAAAAATGATTGCTCCTATTAAGTTTTAATTTGCAGTGCAATGAAAGTTGAAAACAAACAAACAATAACCATTTGAGATGGGAACAAAAATAAACAACTGAATGAAAATCTATCCTATCTGGGCAAACTTTATTTGCTTCCTGTTTTAAGTACCAAATTAAGCATTGATTCTTTTCCTATACTATACACGAAAAGTAAAATTCCAGATTTTGATATAAACAGAAAATATCCACCGCTGATGGCAACAAACTATAAAAATTAGTCAAGTAATGGAGGCTGGCATTATATTTATATACACACATGTATAATGTATACAGATTACAATCAAAATAATTATTGTACATAATGGCAATGTTAGAAGAAAATTTATAATGAATAACTCTCAAGTATGAAAGTCACAAGAAAACAAAGCCATGCAAAAATGTAAAATTTGTCATCTTTCATGCTATAAAGAAGCACTAATAGTTGTTCTCAGGGAAGAGAACAATAAAAGGAAAAACCTAAATAGGAATTAGATTCCACTTCTAAATAAAAAAATTTTAATATTCATTCATTACATCTTTTTAGTTAAAATTTCTACTAATTTGTATTTAATTTAATTTTCAATCTACAGCTGTTGATTTGTTTATTTTTTATAAGTGTAGACAAATAATATTTTTTAAGTCGCTTAAATAAAAAGACAACTTGACGAAGAATCAAACTGTAACTGTCGTGTTCATAAAATACTAAAATAGTTGTATACAACATTTTAATTGGAACAATTTCCAATTTCAGAAGATAGAAGAAAAACACTTGAATCTCACCGGGGTTTTTAAAAACTTGCGTAATTACTTACAATTAAACGCATTTATATGATTTAATGAAAAATTCAGCTCACATTCAGATGTAAAACAAGTATTTAGCTTAGGACTTATAGAACACATCTCTTTTTATTGCAAATCGAAAGTTTTGGAAGAATAATTTAGGTGTTTAAAATGGATTATCACTAAAGTTATTAAGCACTGTTAAGAGTGTCGTGGACTAGGCTACGGATTCTTAGCTTTGTTCGCACGCTTCGGGTGATGCTTGTTTTTATTCTGCATACAGCCGACTTTTTTTGGCTCTTTATGCAGTTTAAATGATTTGTAAATTTAATTTAAAGTTGAACTATTGGAATGCATAATTTACGTTAGTTAAATTTAAGCGTGTTAAATTCTAGGTTATGTAATGTAAACTAATCGATATTGATTATTCATGTCAAAGCACGTGTCTAGTCTAATTTAATCTCATTAATAAAAATTTTGAAACAACATAAATACATTTCACTATAATCAAAGCTTTGTGTTCAGAAATATAACAACATATAGTTTATAACTACAAATCTCTATAATTTCCGAACTATTAGCTTCTAGCAGGATTACTTGTTATCGGTAGAATTAAGGAAAATTTTGTTTAAGTCTAGTCTAGCATAACATTTCACAATAAAAACAAGAGTTACTTTTGGAACTCTTATTTTCGAGTAATATATCCCCAAAATTTTATATATTATATATAATAAAGGATATTATACCAGTCGTAAAAAAAACTTTTTTTTAAAATGTTAATGTAATTTGCAGGGACTCTATTTTAAACCAATATTTATTAAAAAATTTATAAAAGAAAATTTGTTACAAAACACATTTCAAAGTTATTTTAATTTTTTTATGAATATGCCGAAATTTAAATTGAGACATAAAGTTTTTAAAAATCTATTTTTTTAATATTATATTTAGGATTCCGGAAGGTAAAAAATAAACTCTTTGTATCTCACCGGGTTTTTTAAAAACTATAACGTGAAATGGAACAATATTTTTTTACGTAAAATTTTGAAACCACGGTCCATTCAAAAGCGAAAATGTCGAAATATACCAAATTATATATAAAAACTTTTATTATATGTAACTAGAAAAATATGCGTTTCCTTTAAGTTTTCATTTACCTTTTCTTTTAAAAATTGCATTTCATTATTACTATTATTTGTAATTTTACGCGATTTTACCCGAACTTAATTATTTAGTTTAAATACTTAGCAACATTGATGATACAGCTGTTGTTTGTCTGTGTTTTTTCTTACAAATATTTTGTAAGAACAAATATTTTTTTGCCTAAAAATGAGTTTAATATTTGCCGTCGAGCGGTCACACTATGTTCACATTAGAAGCATTTTTGTTTGCTGGAAAATAATTTTATTTGCCCAAAATCAGCTGTGGTGTTGTTTGCTCCTAATAAATACTTTGTGGTCAGACCACGGCAAGCAAATATTTGACGTTTTCGGGCAAATGTTTGTCAAGTGTGACCGTACCTTAACAAATGCACAAGTAAACGTTCCATATCTAAAACAAAAACAAAGCACATTTATTGTGCTGAAAAACCACAACAACAAATAACACAGGCAAATTTAAAGAGTATTAAAACAATTGGCAAAAAAAAAGCCCAAATGAAAAAAGTTATTTTATGATAACAATAAACATCAAAATTTCCTTCCCTAAATATAATTGCAATAATATTGCAGATAAACAAAATATTACCCTTAATCCTTACTTTTTTAAAACACTACTTACTGCATATTTGCATTAATGAGTCATTAAAATCACCCTCGCTTTAATTTTCGAGGAACGCCACTACTTACCAATGATCAAAAACAAACTGCAATGGTAGGCTTAAACTAGTACAATATGTCCACCTACTCCTAAATACATCGCATTTAACAACACAAAATCAAAATTATCACTCTAAAACCCAACTTCTTGCTTTATGTGAAAAACCAATGCAACCCTTTGATATTAACGTACTGGAAACGAAATTGTCAACACAATTCAAAATTAAGCCAGCTTGCCGAAGTGGTACTTGCTGTACCTGCAACATAAGTATCTGTAGAACGTGCATTTAGGGCACCTGCTAAAGTGTTGACCAAACTAAGATCTAAGCTATCAAAAAGTCTATTTCTAATATAACAATAACAAAATTAAACTTTAACTTGCTCGACTGCTCAAACCTTAAAATAAAAAACAGTGAGTAAACAGATTTTAATTTTGTCCGAAACAAAGAAATTCCTATATGTACACATTTTCTTCATAAAATAAATAAAATATTATATAAATATAAATAAATATAAATAAATTTTTAAGCTAAATATTTTTTTTCATTTGCATTTAATAGGTTTTTCCGATTGCTAATAGTTAATTTGTTGTGTATCGTACATGTACTTTTTTGCCGTCCGTACGCGCAGTTATTTTTATTTTGCATGTACAATTTTTCCGTCCAAGAATTTATTTTCATTGCTACACGTACTGAAAATAAAGTACACTCAAACTTCTCTACCTTTCATGTACTTTCTTAGCCGTACAAGTACACGAAGAATAGCTACAGTCGTACATTCACATACGTGTACGCAAATAAATATTTTATATTTTATTTTTTATTATTTTATTTTTATATTTTACATTCGTGGATGCGTACGGAAAATTTCAAAATTTAAAGACATACAATATAGGTATGAAAAGAAAAATATGTACGGGTGGTTTTCAACAGAACATTGTGTGTACGATGTGTGTACTTTCTGAATTCTGCTTTATATTTTTGGCTTAAAATTGCATTTTATACCGAGATTACAAATTTTTTCATTTTTGAGCTGCATCAGTAAACTAGTTGTCTACAGGATGTAAAATTTAATTTTAAGCAAAAAATGTTGAATGGAAAATTTAGGGCTGACCCTTAGACCCTTAGTTTCGGAGTTACGGGCCTCCAAATTTTGTATGTACAGTATGGCATATATCCAGTATTTTGTGGTGTAGTGAGGTAATATGGGTATCATTGGAAAGGTTATTTTAATATCTACCTATTCAGTTGAAAAGGAAAAGGTACCAAAAAGCTTTTTTCATACAAACATAATTCCTATATCAAATAAATTAAGTTTAGTGACAATATTATACGAAAAAAGATTTAGCAGAAAATCTTTATTAAGCGAAGCCAGTGTTGGTCATACCAAGTAGGAGAAAACACTTTCGCCCGGCCGAATGCCGGCTACTCATAATTCTTCAGTAAGCGAAGCCGGTGTTAGTCATACCATAGAAAATCCTTGCGCCCGGCTATGCAGAAAATCTTTTGTAAGCGAAGCCGGTATTGGTCATACTAAGGGGAAGAAAATCTTTGCGCCCGGCCGATCAAGTTATGTTTATGTTTTACGAATTTTTTTGCTATTTTCCCTTTTAATTGAATAGATAGGTATTGAATTTACCTTTTCAATAATACCTACTTTGCCTCATTTCACCACCAAATACTCGATATATGCCATACTGTACGTACAAACTTTTGAAGCCCGCAACTCCGAAACTAAGGGTCAGCCCCAAATTTTCCATTTAAATTTTGGCTTAAATCTAGTTTACGGACGCAGCTTCAAATTAAAAAAAAGTTATCTACCGGGTGTAAAATTTAATTTTAAGCAAAAAATGTAAAATGAAAAATTTGGCGGCGACGCTTGGTTTCAGAGTTATGGGCCTCTCAAGTTTGTATGGACAATATGGAATATATGAAGTATTTTGTGGTGAAATGGGGCAATATTGGTATCATTGAAAAGGTAATTTAATTATCTATTAATTGTATTTTTTTATAGATAAAATGATAAAGTAATTTAAGTTGTTGTAAAGAAGTTGTTTTTTTTATTTTTTGACTTGAACTATTTTTTGTTAATTTTTTAATTTTTGTTTAAGAAAATAAATTTTTAATATGTATGATGCCTTTTACATCTCATTTTGCCGTAAATTCTTTAATGTAGGTATGCCATATTATACTTAAAAATTTTTAAAGGTCCGTAGCTCCAAAACTAAGAGTTGGTCGGAAAATTAAAAAAAAAATTTTTTATTATTATTTTTAATATTTTCCTTTTAAATTGAATAGATATTGAAATTACCTTTCCAATGATACCCATATTGCCACATTTCACCACAAAATATTCGATATATTCCATATTGTCCACACAAACTTGAGAGGCCCATAACTCGGAAACCAAACGTCGCCGCCAAATTTTTCATTTTACATTTTTTGCTTAAAATTAAATTTTACACCCGGTAGATAACTTTTTTTCATTTTTAAGCTGCGTCCGTAAACTAGATTTGTTCCTAAATTTTTTGCTTATAATTAAATTTTACACCCTATAGACAACTTTTTTTAATTTTTAAGCTGCGTCCGTAAACTAGATTTTATCCAAAACTTACATTATAGTCGTGTTATTTATTTTATCATTCTCCTTTATAGCTCTTGAAGAAAACTGAACTGCTCCACCTGAAGGACTTCTTTCACCAGCTGAATTCATTGTTGAATCAAAAAAAAACTCTGAAGACAATTTTACTTTAACTTTTTTTGTAGATGACAACTGTGTTGTGTTTGTTGCTGAAATTGATGTGTTGGAAATGGAAGTCTGCGAACTTGGGAAAGAATTACCACGCCTTTGATAACTTCTAAGCAATGATTTCTTTAGAACAGCGTCTACTGTCAGCAGTGCAATTAACATTTACAGAGTAATTTGCAGTGCTACACTAAAATAATGCTTTTTTACTTTTTTGTTTTAAACTAAATTCTGATATTGGTCATAATAAATAAAGAATTATATGCACAATAAAAACAGTGAAACAGTCTACCTGTTATTAAAAATTATCCGCATTAAATATATCACCATATGCTGACTGCGATTGACTTTTGTTGTTTAAAAGGGATTACCTTTGTTAATCATTAAAATGAACAAACTATTTAAAATTATTTCACATAAAACTGTGCCTGAGTAAAGCTGACACAAGACTTTTTTTACTTTTGCAGTTTTCTAGTTTTTGCCTTCAGCATCAAAAATTACGCCGCATCAAGTTTGACATTTAGCAATGTTGCTAATCAGCGATTACTAATCTGTGTTGCTAATATGAATTTTTCCACACACCTTTCAGCGTTTAAGGCCGTGTCAGATAAAACTTTTGCTTTGCGTTGCGTTGCAAATTCGCTTTGACATTTAAGATAAAATGAATGAACTTATATGAAACATGTCACATAAAGCACTTTTAACGCAAAGCAAAGCGCAAAGTTGGTCAACACTCATCTTTTGGCGCGCTTTGACAATTAGCTGCTATACATTTGTATATTATTTTTTGCAAAATCTAAAGTAAAAGAGGTAAGTATTTTAAAATGTAATTTTTTTATTAAATATCCTTTATTATTTTTGAAAAAGGCTTCTAGTATTAATTTGTAACAAATTATTTTAACTATAGGAAATAGTTTATTTTAATATTCTTATGTATACATGTAGTTATATAAAAATGCTTCATTCATTAAGATTAGGATTAGAACCAATTCCAATATGTCCTCCAATAACATTTTTTAATATTATTTTAATGAAAATATAAAAACTACTATGCACTTTTCACGTAAACAAACAATAATTAAGCGCTGTCAAAGTTTTTATTGTGACATACCTCTTGCGTTTTGCACTTTTTTTTCAAAGTTTGAAACGTCACGCAAAGCGAAAAAGTTCTATCTGACACGGCCTTTAAAGACAATGTCTAGTTCAAGGCGCATCAAACAGGTGACTGCATCCGATCATATGTTCATCATATGTTTTAGCTTTTGCGTGTATTTTGTTTTTGTAAAAACTAATTCGAGCTGTTAAAAACGTCTAGTAAAGTGTGTATGTATTTGTGAAAAATAAGAAAGCCACTAAAAATATATTGGAATACATACACACATATTGCCAGACGTTTTTGACAGCTCGAATTAGTTTATACAAAAACAAAATACACGTAAAAGGTAATGCATTCACCTGGTATTATTGCGCCATGGTCTAGTTTGTAAAATTTCAAGGCGAATTCACATAATGTGGCAGCGCGGCTACAACAATACAATAAAAAGAAAAACAGGCACTTAAGTGTACGATAAACTTTAGATCACAAATTATTAATACACTTTTTTCTTAACCTTTTCAATAACGTTTTTACTAAGATTCGTTTTTTAAATTGATTTAAAACTCTTCTTACAATTCTTTTTTAAAGAATAATAAAAAAAAAGAAATTTTGTGATATAAACTGATTCACTTTTACCCGCTATTTTACACATTACAAAATTAAACAAAAAATTGTCAGCTGCCGCAACGATGCCACCTGGTAAAATTAATTCGCCTTGTAAAATTTTAAACACCTTGTTTTTATATAAAAAAAATGCTCAATAGTAGTAGAATTATATTAAAATGTTTGACATTTCCTTTTTTTGTTGTTTTAAGCTTAAACTACCAAAACCATGATATAACAGAAATTAAAGCCAGGAAAAAAAAACACCAAAACCATGATATAACAGAAATTAAGTCCAGGATTGACTATTATACTCAGTCGTACGATCTGTCAAAAATTGCATGTGTGCCTAAAAAGTATGATACTGTGCATTAAAAGTGTATGTTCGTGAAAGACTTTTCGACAGATCTGTGCGATCTTACTGCCATCCCTAAATTAGCGCGTAAAGCGCAAGATATCTGTCAAAATTTCTCATGTACATACAAAATGTATCAAGCATCCTTAAATTGCACGGCGTCAACGCTTAGCAATTGGAAAATCCAATTTTGACAGCGCGTAAGGTAATGCAGTTGCCAGCAAGCTACTGTTGTTTACATATTTTTTTGTAGTATTTAGAAAACGCTGCAAAACAGTAATGACATTTTTGCTTTTTTCGGGCTTATATAGCGTTTTTATCACTGTTTTGCGTTTCATTTTATAGGGTTTTATTAAAATTGATAGGTTAACATTACTGTTCACTACAAAACGTTGCGCTTTTATTTAGGTATGTCATTTCAGCGTAAAAGCCATGCGTTATTTTGCGTCGCGTCTTACGCGCTAATTTAGGGATGGCAGTAATTCATAAAATCATTTTTTGTATGCGATCAGAGTTGGTTTTTTGAAGATGAGAAGAAAGCAACAACAAAATATTAAAAGCATCTCTTTTTTGCATCTTTTTTGTATAATAGTGTGGCACCTACGACGCCATTTTGAAACGATTTTGGAAGTATGACAGAATTCTGTCAGATTTTTGTGTGATTAAATCGTACGATTGCATATGACAGTGAATCCTGGCCTTTAGATGAGATGAGAACGTCAAATTCCGTCGCTGAGAGAATTTTGTTACGTGTAGGCCAAGGCGAATCAATTTATTACGCTGCCACATGGTAAATTGATTCGCATTCGTGTAGACTTACTGCCAGTCCCACGATGTCGCAATCGTTCGTTCGTTAGCACAATTACATTAAAAACAAAAACAAATTCTTAAAAATTGATTTTGTTTTGAAATACGTGTTCCCCTTGTGTGATATTAAGATTAAAAATTACTCTGACGACATATTCTCTCATCTTATATAAGTGTTAATCGCAGTTGTAGACTCTGTGTTAGACTCCATAATAACCCTAGGCGAATTAAAAGACGGTAAAAACCGTCTTCGGCTGTCAAAAAACAAGAAGTACAATAGGAGGTTATAACTTTTGACATTCGAAGAAGTAAATATCACAAAGTCACCTGGGCTGTTAAGTCCACCTGTTATTAATTCGCCTTAATAATAACCTTCTGACCAAGAGGAATCATTTTACCAGGTGGCAGCGTAGCCGAATTCAGTAGTTTTTGCTGGTACAAATGACTGTCAAACTCCATTTATATAAAATGTACACATATTTTGCGAATCAATTACCAGGTCGAAGCGTAGGCGAATTCAGTATTTTTTGCTGGTGTACAAGTCTGTCAAAGTCCATATATAAAAAATGTACACTGAATTCGCCTACGCTGCCAACTGGTAATTGATTCGCCCAGATAATCGAATTCGCTTTACAAACTTTTCAGAGCTAAAGTCAAAATTTATTAACATTTTGTTGACGCGTCATTAAAAAAAAAAAAAACGCTCAAATGTTAAAAAATTTTAAAGTCGAAAAATATTTTTAAATAATACATGTTTTCATAAAATAGTAAATGTGTAAATAAACTGTTGTGTGAAAAGTGAAAAGAGTGTGTGTGCCCAAGAAGTGCAGTTAAAATATAAAACAAATAAAAAAAACAACATAAGTATATCAAAAGAGAAAATGTTTCTTTAAGAAATATTTTTAGAAATTTTTTACTTTTGTTTAGCAAAATATTCATTTATTGAAAATATTTGAATAGATTATTAAGACGAAATATTTGGGCGGTATGCAAAAAAAGTACGTGTGCGGGAGTGGAACTTTGTTTGACATGCCGAAAGACACCAACTGAAAAATGAAATGAGTAGCGTTTGCTCAATAAATTTTGGTTCGGTTTTTATTTTTTTATTCGTCACTGCTTAATGATACGCACACATAAATTTACACAAACTAAATACAGGCGTTTTTGTCATCATGCTAGTAGTATTCCTAGTATTCCAAGAAGAATGAGTTGATAATTGATTCGCCTTGTATTATTCAATTTGCCTTGATTTAAATGTTCACATATTTTTTATATATGGAGTTTGACAGTCGTGTACACCAACAAAAATTTTTAATTCGCCTACGCTGCCACCTGGTAAATTGATTTGCCTTGATCTAGTGCAAGGCGAATCGATTACCAGGTGGCAGCGTAGACGAATTCAGTATTTTTTGCTGGCGTACACTTGTGTATATTTTTTATATATGGAGTTTGACAGTCGTGTATACCAGAAAAAAATACTGAATTCGCCTACGCTGCCACCTGGTAATTGATTCGCCTTGATCTAGTGTAATGAAGTGGCTACTATCAAAAAACTAATATTGGGTTGACATAGAATTAAAAAATAAGAAAAAATTAAGTACTATATATAATTTTACATAAAAATGCCCTCGGCCCTTAATGGGTTAAGAATTTTTAATATTTTTTGATATTTTCTGAAAGACCTTTTCAAAAGTTTTAAATGATACCCATATTAACACTATAAGTTTTTTTGTAAAAATTTAATTTAATTTAATTTTTTGTTTTTTTTTTCTTATTTTTTTAATTCTCTATCGCCCCACATATTCGTTTTCTTAATTGGAGTTACTCTATTGTTCCAAATGATATGGAAAATTAGAGGCAGGTGTGTTGTTTTTCCCACTGCCTCGAAGAACATGGAGCGATCTTGCTAATTTTCAAAAGCAAAATTTACAAAACTATATCTGATTGATTGTTGAATTTAAATTTGCTCTAGCGCATCTGCAAAGTTGATTTAAATACTAACAGGCACGGACAGTGGTACATTGCTCAATCGAATTTGCTATGCATATGGACTCAGAATATATATATGTAGGATTAGGGTTAATAAATGCAACCTTGCATTAAGAAATGCAACTTTACTTGACGAAACAACCAAGCAAGACGTAGAAAGAGACATCGACATTTGCTCGCTTTGACAAAAAGAGAGTTCGATTTTTTAGGTTAGTCGTTAAACCACCATTGAGCTTAATGCATCATTTCATAAGTAATCATTTAATAAAAGTTAAGTTTTTTATAATCATTAATTTAGCTTGTTTTATTCAATAAAGAATATGTATCCTACAAATTTGGGGACTCGTCCGAAATAAAAAGAAAATAATAAATAAATAAACCCTAGACAAATTGTAATAAACAAGCAGGTGTACATAACTCGTGCATGTGTAGAAAGTTCTAGAACGAATGGAATGTAAAATAAAAGAAGAGAAATAAAATTCCATATATATATGTATATTTTTTTTCTATTTAACTAAGTGTGAAGCAAATGCGCAAGTGTATGTATCGTATTGTGAAATCAATGGTCAAAAACAAAACCCACCCTTGAAAAAAGCTGATGATGCGCATGAAAAACAAAAGAGTTTTTTTTTAACAAAAGAGTAAGAAGTTTTTTTAAAAAAAAAAAAAAACTAAAGACGTAAAACAAATTATACGACTGAGTGTTAAATAATCTATGTTTAAACCAGAAGAAAAGAGAATTAAACCGACTGAGTGTCTAAGAAACAATTTTTTATAAAAATAGTAACGAAAATTTAAAGAGAAACAAAAACATAAAATAAAAACTACGCCATGTGTGAACATTGTGAAATTAAAAGCAAACGGTATTTTACAGTTTTCAGAAATATTTGTCTTTGAATAACTACATACAAACATAAATATCTACTTGGTTTCTCTATTAATGAAGAAAAGAGATAAGTACACCTCTGAGAATATATATATAAAAAAAAAATGAGTGTCAGTTAGACAGAGCGACTGAGTGTCGAAAAGATTAAATGACTGAGTGTCGGAAAAATTAAATGACTGAGTGTCGAAAAGACTAAACGACTGAGTGTCCAAAAAATAAACCAAACGAAATATAAAGTGTGTATGTGAAAAGAAGAGAAGAAGCCTAAAACAAAGAAGAGTGCAGTTTGCCTAGAGAAGTGGTAGCAGTTAATTTGAGCAGAAAATACAGAAGTGCGCAGAAGTGGATGACAACAAGCAGAGGCAGAAGCAACAGATATTGTATTCATAATTAAATAACTACTTGAATCATTATTGTATTAAGTAAATAGCGTATGGTTGGATATTCATTTTTTTTTATTGTTATTCTCAACTTTGAAGTAATTTCATACCATTTTCTTGATAACTTACAAATTTAATTTAATCTATTACCCATTAATTACATTTTGATTACTTAATTTATTTTTTTTTCTTATTACCTATAATTTAATTATTATTACTCATTATTGTTCAAAATCGATATTACCTGTAACCAATCGAAGATGGACAGATCAAGAGTTTTAAACATGAGTGTTGTACAGTTGAAGACCAAATTAAGTGAACTTGGTTTAGGAGTACAGGGACTTAAACAAGATTTACAGAAACGGTTGTTAGAACATCTTGACTTAGATTTTAGTGACGCAAATGAGAATTTAGATGATAGTACTGGAAATACTGACAGGTCTCCTGAGATGAGCAATGGTGCTAACGCTAATAATAGAGAAGACGTTCTACAAAAGAGTATTTATACTTTAAAAGATGTGGAGGATAGTCTGTCTGTTTTCTCGGGTACCAAATCACCTGACATTAATCAGTGGTTGCTAGAATTTGAAGAAATGGCAGAAATAGTAAACTGGACTTCACTGCAAAAACTGGTGTACGCGAAACAATTATTAGTGGGTGCAGCAAAACTGTTCGTAAAAAGTCAGAGTGGCGTAAACAACTGGCATACATTAAAGAAATTGCTGTTAGATGAATTTGATGGTAATTTTTCAGCAGTCGAAGTTATTCGTCAAATACAAAACCGGAAATTGAATAAAACAGAGTCTTTAATAGAGTATCTTTATAGTTTGATGGAGATCGCGAAACGAATTAATTTAGATGAACGAAGCATTGTCGAATACTTTATTGAAGGGATACCAGACTCTAGATTTAAGTCAGTACTGTAACAGGCCGAAAATATTAGTGAATTGAAAAGACAAATTAAAATTTACGAAAAAGTACGAATCAATCCCAGATCGTTAAATAAGGGAAAAGAGTTCGTTGACGTAAAAAATAAAATAGACAGCCCCAAGAAAGAAGATAGAGAGAGAAAATGCTACAAATGCGGTGATAAAAACCATATAGCCAGAGATTGCCCTGAAAAACAAGTAAAATGTTTTAAGTGTCAAAGATTCGGGCATCGATCTTTTGAATGCAAATCAAGAAATCCGGAGATGGGCGTGGTCAAAGCGGAACGAGATCAAGCGAATGTGGTAAAAAAAGGGCCAGGACTAATTTTTAAAGATATTATGGTACGAGGCAAAAATTTTTCAGCATTAATAGATACCGGCTGTGACATATGTCTTATGAGGCTGGACTTATTATTTATAATTGGTGACATAAACTTAACCCCAGAAAAAGTGAAACTGCATGGTATCGGCGATAGCGAAATTCATACTATAGGACATTTTAACACCCGAGTCGATATAGATGGAATTGAGTTCGACGTAACGTTCTATGTTGTAGGTGAGCGCGATATTCTTCATACTGTAATGATAGGGAATAGTTTACTGAAAAGGGCAGAGGTAGTAATAAAAGATGGGGAAGCATTCTTCAGACCCCCTACTGAGAGGAATATTTTACTGGACGAATTCGAAAGTTTATGTCTGAACGTTGAAATAAGCAAACCAGATGTTGAGCTTGATTGAATTGATTGAATAAATCAGAAAAAGAACGGGTTTTGAGAATGATAAATAGCTATTCACCAGTAAAGAACAACAACAGTCCTGTTGAAATGAAAATTATATTGAAGGACGATATACCAATATATCAACCCCCCAGACGCATCCCATGGGCGGATCAGGCTATAGTTGATAGACAAGTTAGCGATTGGTTAAAGGAAAAAATAATTCAACCCAGTACCTCAGAGTACGCTTCACCCGTTGTTTTAGCTGCAAAGAAAGATGGCACTAAGCGCCTGTGCTGTGACTACAGAAAGTTAAATCAAAAGATAATAAGAGATCATTTTCCCATGCCACTAATGGACGAAGTATTAGATAAGCTGCAAAAGGGCAATGTTTATACGACTTTAGACCTCAAAAATGGTTTCTTTCATGTACCGCTAGAGGAGACATCGCAAAAATATACGTCGTTTATTACTCATAATGGGCAATATGAATTTTTGTTTGTACCCTTTGGTATTAGTAATTCGCCCGCTGTTTTCACCAGATTTATTGCAGCCGTGTTGCGAGAGTTGATACGGGACGGCACAATAATCGTTTATATGGACGATATTATTATTCCCTCCAAGGACGTACGAGAAGGACTCATAAGGTTAGAGAGAGTGTTGAAAAAAGCAGCATCCAGTGGTCTGCAAATAAAGTGGAACAAGTGTCAAATATTACAACAGAAAGTTAATTTTCTTGGCTACGTCATTGCAGGCAGTTCGATAAAACCGTCTGACGAAAAGATAAGAGCTGTGAAAAGTTATCCCGTGCCCACTGACCGAAGAGCAATCCAGAGATTTTTAGGGTTGACTTCTTACTGTAGAAGATTTATCGAAGACTACGCCATTAAAGCTAAACCATTAACCGACCTACTTAGAAAGAATACACCCTTTAAATTAACGGATGAAGTGTTGATTGCCTGTAAGCAATTAAAAGAGTCGTTAGTAAGCGCTCCAGTCTTAAGATTGTACGATCCTGATGCGGTGACGGAAGTGCATGCGGATGCCAGTAAGTTTGGCTACGGTGCCGTATTATTGCAAAAATGCGTGGATGATCAGCAGCTGCACCCAGTCCAGTTTATGAGCCGCAGGACTAAACCATACGAAGAACGATATCACTCTTACGAGCTTGAAGTCCTAGCAATTGTGGAAGCGTTAAAGAAGTGGAGAGTTTACCTGCTCGGTATTCCGTTTAAAATAGTGACTGACTGCAGTGCATTTAAAATGACAATGGGTAAGAAAGACGTACCGGCAAGAATCTCACGTTGGGCGATGTTTTTACAAGAGTTTGCATATGAAATAGAGCACAGGCCGGGTACACGGATGAAACATGTAGACGCCCTAAGTAGAATGTCATGTTTGATGATAGAGAGTAGTCTAACCCATAGGTTAAAAGAAGCACAACACGCTGATGAAAAAACGAAGGCCATTAGAGCTGTATTAGAACACGGAGACTATGAAGACTTCTATATGGACAATGGTGTACTGCGCAAGGATCACGTGAAGGAACTAATAATGGTACCGGTCCAGTTGGAGGATGAGGTGATTAAACTGGCTCACAGACAGGGTCATTATAGTGCGGCGAGGACACGGGAATTGGTTGAAAAACAATACTATATACCCGATGTTACGGCTAAAGTTAAAAAATGTGTAAATGGCTGTATCGAGTGCATTATCACCGAGGCCAAAGGAGGAAAAAAGGAAGATTTCTTAACCCAATTGATAAAGATGATAGACCGCTAATGACTTATCACATTGACCACGTTGGTCCTATGGAGATTACGAAGAAATTGTATAACCATATTTTAGTAGTTGTAGATGGTTTTAGCAAGTTTGTTTGGCTTCATCCAACAAAGTCTACCGATTCGAAAGCAGTTATTGAGAGTTTAGAAAAGCAATCGTCCGTTTTTGGTAATCCTGCAAGAATTATCAGCGATAGAGGTACGGCGTTCACCTCTCAAGCATTTGCCGATTATTGTAAAGAGGAGAATATTCAGCATTTAGTTATTGCAACAGGAGTACCCCGCGGCAACGGGCAAGTGGAACGGATGCACAAAGTAATTATAGCTATGTTAACGAAGCTGTGCAATGAACATCCTGGGAATTGGTACAAACATGTTCGATGTGTTCAGAAAATGATAAATTCAACGACCTCGAGAAGCACAAGATTTTCACCATTCAAGCTTCTGACCGGAGTGGAAATGAGATTGCCTGACTATCCAGATCTTCGAGAGATGCTTAATGAAGAAGCGGTAAATTATTTTGATAATACCCGAAACGAAATGCGATCTGAAGCTAAGGAGAACATTGCGAGAATACAGAGGGAGAACTGCAAGGGATTTAACAGTAAGCGAAAGCCTGCAGAAACTTACGAGGTGGGAGAGTTAGTCGCCATTAAGCGAACTCAGTTTGGAGCCGGTCTTAAGTTGAAGGGCAAGTTTTTGGGTCCTTATAAAGTAGTTACCAAACTTCCCCATGGAAGATACGAGGTGGAGAAAGTTGGTGATCATGAAGGCCCGAATAGGACAAAGACTGTGGCGGAGTACTTGAAAAGGTGGCAATCCGAGCCGTATTGCCGTCAGGAGGGCCGACTGTAGGATTAGGGTTAATAAATGCAACCTTGCATTAAGAAATGCAACTTTACTTGACGAAACAACCAAGCAAGACGTAGAAAGGGACAACGACATTTGCTCGCTTTGACAAAAAGAGAGTTCGATTTTTTAAGTTAGTCGTTAAACCACCATTGAGCTAAACGCATCATTTCATAAGTAATCATTCAATAAAAGTTAAGTTTTTTATAATCATTAATTTAGCTTGTTTTATTCAATAAAGAATATGTATCCTACATATATATACTATTTATATGGGATCGGAAATGGATATTGTAAAAAAAAAACAAACGCAAAGACAAACTAATATCCTTGTTTCACTTTTTGTAGTGATGTTTAAAATTACTGCAAAATCGTTAAAAAAAAGGCAAAATATTTACATACGTATAAATATAGCGATAAATGTATTTTTTTCAATCTATTATGATTATGAAAACTTTATTGAATATCAACTTAAAGTATATAAGGACAATAGTATTAGAATTTATTCAGAAGTACTACGCCAAATACAAATTACAAGGCGAAAAAATATACGTTGTGAGCGAGGGCGATTTCGTTAATTTTCGCCATTAGCCCGTATGTCAAATGCTTGCTTTGTCTTGCAAATGCTTGTTGTTTGTGTTTTCTGAATTTCGTTAGCAAACGTAGTAAGATATAAACAACTTTTGACATAAGCAACTACAAACCAGCTGGGCGGACAACACTTCCCAGTAAAATAAAGACCGGGGCATGACATATTAATTTAACAGGTAAAAGCAGTTCTAAAACAACTACAACAATAAAAATACAGCATGTATTTTGTTTTTATAAAATATGATTTCAGATGACAAAGCCAACTTACCCTACACATAGGGACAAATAACTGAACTACGGTGACAAAAATGCAATTTTAATCCGTTGGAAGCCGAGTTGAGGACCTTGCAGTTGCGTATGCAAATTATGGAGGCGAAAAGGCAAATTAAGTTAATGCAAGCAAACGCCGACGAGTGGTCATCCAGTCAACGGCGTATCATTGACTTGGGTGAAATAGATGCTGTGGTGCCACCATTCAGTGGGGACGATTTGTACGACGTGGTCAATGGTTCTCTAACTTTGAAGACTATACTCAGATAAGTGGGTATACTGATCGGGAGCGGAGACTTGGCTTGCGGCGGCGGCTTACGGGTACGGCTAAAAGCCACATATTTAATTTAGGCTATTTAGATTATACCACAATGAAGGCTAGCCTAATTAAATTATTTAAGCGAACCGTAACACGGCAGGAGGCGTACCGTCAACTGCAGACCCGCAAATTACGACCAAATGAATCGTGCCTAAGATATGTGACCGACATGCAGACCATTGCCAACCAATCAAGCATTGAGGGAGTGGAATTGGTGGACATAATTATCGAAGGAATTCCAGATCACGGCAGCATTATGTCTATCCTGTATGGTGCCAGCACTATGGACGATTTAATACGCCGACTAGACCGGTTTGAGCAACGACGACAACAGACGGTGTTGATGGTGAAGAAGGCGTCGATGAATCCGAAGCCAATAATCAAACCGAAGTCAAGTCCATCGAGTCATACCGGCCATGCTAAGCCGGCTGAAGAGATGATAAGATGTTACAATTGCTCGCAGTTTGGGCATTACCAGAGTAAATGCCCTAAGCCTATTAGACCACCAAATTCCTGCTTCTATTCTGCAGAGGTAGGCCATTACCGCCCGAAACGGAACAGAGGGGTTGCTGCCGTTGCAGATGCAGGGGACGGAATAGACTCCATAGACGTTATTAATACGGTAAGTGTTGCCTTTTGCGGGAGAGATAAGTTCACTGAATTAAGATCAATCGTTTCTCTTTTTGATTCCGGTAGTCCAATTAGCTGTATTCGCCGATCATTAGTACCCTTTCATATCGATAGTGGAAGGGTCGTCTCCTCCTTTCGGGGAGTGGGGCCCAATAGGATAAGCTCATATGGATCGGTGAGAGTTAAAATATTGTTTGGGGGCCGGGTGGCTATGAATGACCTGCTTCTACTGCCGGATGAGGAGACGGTTGCCCCACTGCTGATAGGTCGGGATTTACTTTGTAAGTTCGGAGTTAAACTCTGCCGTATTTAAAAAAATATGATAAGCAAACACTTATGAAATTAAATAAAAATAAATATGAATTGAATAAATCTGTTGTCAGTGCACTTGTGTCTCGTGATATATATATACACTCGCAGGGAGAAATGTTTGGGTTGCCGGCCATTAGGGGTAAATATGGAATTTTCGGGTTGCCTGGACGTTGTCAGCAGGAGGTAGGTTACTACCCTTCACCCGAAGAGGGGCTTGATGACGATTGTGGATCGTTGGGCGATCCCGGCGTGCCTAAATTGGATGATAGGGGATCAGTCTCGGGGGTTATTCGATCAGAGGATCAGGATAGGAACGGGCACATGGGGTATGCTAAAGGGGCGGTGGTAGGAAATGTTATGGACATCGACACTGTACTTAATCAGGCGAACAGGGATCGTATTTTTGAGATTATACTGGAAGAATACTTTGCAGGGGATGGGAAGGTGCAGGGACAGGTCGGCTATTCGATGGAAATACGCCTTACAAATGACACTCCGGTATTTACGTTTCCGCGTCGGCTATCGTATCGAGAACGAGGGGAAGTTCGTAAGACGCTCGACGACTTATTGCAACATGGGATAATTAGGCCTAGTAAATCCCCCTATGCCTCGCCATTGGTTTTGGTGAGAAAGAAGAATGCGGAAATGCGTATGTGTGTTGACTACCGTGCCCTAAATAGGATAACTCTTAGGGACAATTTCCCTTTACCGGTACATTGAGTATTTAGGAGGTAAGAGATACTTTACTACACTGGACCTGAAGGATGGGTTCCACCAGGTCCGGATGCATCCCGATTCGATAAGGTATACTGCATTTGTTTCTCCTTTTGGGCAGTATGAATACTGCTTCATGCCTTACGGGCTTCGTAACGCTCCAGCCGTATTTCAAAGGTTTATCAGTTTAGTATTTAGGGAGCTTATTGAGCAGAGTAAGATCGTCGTATATATAGATGATATTATCATAGCAACCAGTGGCATTGATGAGCATATGGAAATATTATGATCTGTTTTATTGTTGTTGAAAAATTATGGGCTTAGTTTAAATATGAGGAAGTGCAAGTTTGGTTATAGTGAGATCGATTATCTAGGATTTTGTGTAAATGAGATGGGCATCCGACCGAATGGGGACCATATAATGACAATACGTAACTATCCAGTTTCTTCGAATGCTAGGGACGTTCAGAGATGTCTGGGGCTATTTTCCTATTTTCGGCGGTTTGTGCCGAATTTTTCTCGTATTGCTAGACCCCTTACCGACCTTACTAAGAAGACAGCAACGTTTGAGTGGACGACTAGTTGTATGGAGGCTTTCTGCAGTTTAAGGGACAAATTAATTGCAGCGCCCCTATTGGCTGTGTACAGTCCAATCCGTGAGACTAATTTACATACTGATGCAAGCTCTCGGGGGTTTGGAGCAGTGCTCTTACAGAAACAGGATGACGAAAAGTTTCATCCGGTGGCATATTACTCTCGATCAGCCTCGGAGACAGAATCGAGATACCATAGCTTCGAGCTAGAGACGCTGGCTATTATATACGCATTAAGAAGGTTTAGAGTATTCCTTGAGGGCCTTAGGTTCACAATTATTACCGACTGTAGCTCTTTAGCGCTCACATTGGGAAAGAAACTTATGAACCCTCGCATTGCGCGTTGGGTCTTGGAACTTGAGAATTACGACTATGAGATTCGTCATCGGAGAGCGGAACGGATGACACATGTGGATGCCTTGAGCCGGGTGCCTATTGCCACTATAGTGGACGAATCTGATGTCGATCTAAACATCCAGGTAGTTCAGAGTAGGGATCCGACGGTGGAGGAAATTATAAGGGAACTGGAAGAGAAGGAGGTCAAGGGATTCTTTTTGGATAACGGATTAGTGTTTCGAAGTGGGGCCCATGGGCAACGTCAGCTGTATGTGCCCAGGGAAACGGAGGAGAACGTTATGAGAATGACGCATGAAAAGTATGGTCACGCAGGTATAGAGAAATGTATCAACCAGATTCAGAAACACTACTGGTTTCCTGACATGAGAAGAAAAGTGCATCGTTTTAATCGTAAGTGCCTGAAATGTATCTATTATTCGGTACCTGCTGGGAGTAATGAAAGAAAATTATATAGTCTGAAAAAGAAGGCGGTGCCGTTTGATACTTTGCACGTTGATCACTTTGGCCCATTACCGGCTATAAACTCCAAACGACGACATGTTTTGGTGATAGTAGATTCTTTTACAAAGTTTGTTAAACTGTATGCGGTCAACTCGCCAGGGACCAAGGAAGTATGTTGTGCCTTGTTGAAGTATTTTGAGTATTATAGTAGACCACGACGCATCATTAGCGACCGGGGCTCATGTTTTACTTCGACAGATTTTGCGAGATTTCTATCTGAACGTAATATCGTGCATGTGAAAGTATCCGTAGCTTCACCTCAGTCCAATGGTCAGGTAGAGCGGGTGATTCAGGACTTAAGGGCGATGTTGACTGAACTTACAGATCCACTTGAGCACGCGGACTGGGTTGGGAAACTGTCATTAGTAGATTTCGCATTGAACAATACAGTACAAACTACAATTAAACAGACACCAAGTGTAATGTTGTTCGGAGTTAAGCAGCGGGGGGAGATCTTCGAAGAACTTACCGAGCACCTACGTGACCGGTTCGAGCGTAAAGGGGCTGATCTTCAGGGCATACGGGAATCGGCTTCAAAGGCCATTCAGCGCTCACAGGAGTATAATTCGGAATATTTCATGTTGCACCCAGGAAATTTGAGGTGGGCGAGCTGGTGGTGGTTAATAATGTCGACACTACCGTGGGGTCTAATAAGAAACTCATCCCAAAATATAGGGGTCCTTATATCATTCAGCGGTATGTTGGGAACGACCGATACGAGGTTGCTGATGTTGAGAACTTCCAGGTGACGCAGGTACCATATCGGGGTATTATTGATTCCACTCGGATGAAAAAATGGCGGGAACCCAAAACAGGCGTTGAAACTCCACGATCAGATGCGAAAGGCAGCACCAATTCTAGTTTTAGTTATGAAAGTTACAATGAAGAATGTACTGATTATGAGTATCTAGATGAAGAGTGTAATGATAATACAGGAGAAGGAGGTTGTGTGAAGCAGGTGCAAGTGTACAATCGAGGTCGATTGTTAAGTCAGGTCGGCCGAGATTGTAATGATTTTGGATATGGCAACTCGTTGCCATATAAGGGTTACTGAATAATACAACTGAGGGAAAAAGATCCTCAACTGCGGTCAACTTCACACATTTTCCTCATTCGAGAAAAAGTAGTTAAGTTGATTTTTGTAAAAAGCAATCAATAAAATTAAAATTAATCAGCGATCATTATAATATATATATATTAATATATATAAATTCAAATTAATTGTTGTCACAGTGCTGTTGTTAAATTAAACGACACATTACCTTTATGCAGCACTTAAAGGCAAGATGGTGTAGAAAAATCTAATGCTTTTCCAAAATTTCACACTATAACTATAAGTTATCCAACAACAATTAATACCTGCGTTACGGATTGAGGCAGGGACTCATAGAATCCGTTATACGTTTTACTTTGACGTGATCAACAGAAGACAAAGTAACGACGGATGCGGTTGGCACAATGAATGCTTTGCTGACGGATGTTAAAGTTTGATCTCTATTTTTAGTCACTTTTAAATTTGTATTTTATTCACTTGTTAATTTAATTAGATTTGTTCTTTATATTTTGCCACCAAATTTTTTTTATTAAAATCACAGAATTTAATTGAAACACAGCAAGGGTTAAAAGAAAACAACGAAGAAGAAGCAGTTGATAACTGTCAAACTGTTCAACGTACATCAAAAGTTAAAAGTTGACCAACTTTCGATCTTTGCGTTGACGGACACGTATTGATTGTGACAACGCTCATAAGAAAATATGTATTTTAACTGACTTGTCAGTTGAATACGTCAAAGTTTAACGTATGACGGATTCTATGTGCCCCGGCCTTTACGTAGAATATCTTAACCAAGGCATATTAATTTAACAGGTAAAAGCAGTTCTAAAATAACTAGAACAATAAAAAAAAATTATTTTGTTTTTGTAAAATATGTTTTCAGATGTCAAAGTCAATATAGGGACAAATAACTGAGTTACGATGACAAAAATGGAATTTTGTATTTTGTTAAATATAACGGCTGTCGCAATTAATATGTTCTATATACCAGTATACAGTAAACTTATAAGCAAAGTAAAGATGCTGCTGAGGTATAGGTGAATTAAAAGACTTGTTTTTTGTAATAAAAAAAATTATGTTTCTTTATACTACGTCTTGACGTGCCCTTATTTGTTTGTAAATGAACAAAACGTCGGCAGAAGAGGGAACAAAAATTTGTTCATGTTTTCCTATGTGTTCACAGTTCTTAATATATTTTTTTATTTATTGTTTTTTTTTTTTTTTTTTTTGTTAAATAATATAAAACTACAAATGAATAGAATAATTTACAGTCTTTTTGGTTTAAATATTGCCTCAATTTAATCTTTTTTAGAATTTTTAAAACAAAAGTGACGTTTGAACAAGAACATGACATCGAAAACGATGGTCTACACAAGCTATTTTAATGGCGCAAATAAAATTGTTCAATGGTTGATCAAATCAATTGCTCGTCAAGACGGCGTGTTATAATGATTTAACCATAAGTTTGGTATTTTTATTTTTTGAGTATTAATAGTACACTTAACATTATATATGTATGTTTTACATGCGCATCCTCTTAATGACTGTTGTTATTTTAACGGTACTTTCTTTTATGTAATTTCCTTCTAAAAATTTTATCTTAAAACGGTTTATGTTTATTAGTAAAATATTGAATTTCGTTATTATCATTATATTTCTTATCTTAAAATACATTCACAAATTATTTATCATAAGGACTAAACAAAAATTTTATTATCTTAAAATAATGTTTGGGATTAAAACTAGTCATAACCTTTTGTTCTGGTATATATATTTTTATCATAATATTCATCCCATGTATGATGATGATTCTAAGTAACTTAACTAGCTCGTGTAACAGATAAGAATACTTTGCACGCATGTGCAGACTAATGTAATGCGTTAAAAGGAATAAATACTTATAAGTTGATTGCGCGCTACCATATAGAACATATTAAGTGCAATATTGGTTACATTTAAAAAAATTCCATTTTTGTCATCATAGTTCGGTTATTTTTACCAATGTGTGCCTTAGAAAAAAATAATATTATTATTTTTAATCATTTCACAGAACTTACATGCGATGAAGAAAAATACGTATAGAAGCCGTTATGGATGTGATTACGCGGATAAATTTTTTCACCCTTTTTTGTTCTATGGTAGTTTTAAATATATTTCCACGACACATTTTATTACAAAAAAAAAACAATCTTGGAAAATAAAAAGTGTAAACGAAATTTGACATCTAAAAACATAAGCAAAAAATATCAACTGATCTACTAACACTACCTAGTATATTAATATGCCTTGTACAGGGGCGCGTAGAATCCGTAATACGTTTAACTTTGATGTATTCAACTGACAAGGTAATTAAAAAACATGTTTGCTTAAGGCCAGGATTCACTATCATACACAATCGTACGATTTAACCACACAAAAATCTGACAGAATTCTGTCCTACCTTAAAAATACATAAAAGATGCAAAAACTAAAATTTTAATATTTTGTTGCTGCTTTCTGTTCATCTTCAAAAAAAAAAATCAACTCTGATCGCATAGAAAAGCTTAGTTTATGAATTATTTCAAAAAATTATAAAATCGTACAGATCTTTAAAAAAGTCTGTCACACACATACACTTTTATTCCACACTATCATACTTTTTGAGCACACATGCAATTTTTGACAGATCGTACGACTGAGTATGATAGTCAATCCTGGCCTTTACGAGCGTTGTCACAATCAATACTTGCGCACATTTGTAAAAATATGTATTATAACTGACTTGTCAGTTGAATACGTCAAAGCTTAACGTATATCGGATTTTATGTGTCCTGGCCTTAAACGTCTAAAACGACAAAGTAATAGAGTTGCCACTCGCAATACTTCGTCACTTCAACACCTTCCCTTGAAGTAGTGAAAATTATGAAGTTTTTTGACAACCGGCTTTTTTTATACCCATGCAACACATTTTGCATGTTTGGCAAGTCACAAAACTTTTGTCAGGAAATTTTTTAGTTGAAAGATATTCAATGCTGATGTCACCATTTTGATGTCTCATATCAATAAGTTTTGTGCGTGACAAAATTGTTTGCTTGCTTCTGTGAACCCTAACCGTCATTTTAGATTTTCATCGAACTACATTTAAGCCCAAGTTAACTAATAATTCTTTCGAATATAAAGCCTTTTGAGTTGCTTCCGAAATGGCAAAGTATTCGGATTATTCGCTCGAAAGGGATACTGTTTGCTGTTTACGGGCCTTCTAACTGATCGCAGCACCAGACAGAATATGATTGTCTGTCGGCCATGTTTACATTCCAATTCGCATCAACCACGCAATATAACTTAGTATGCTCCCGTTGATATAACAGCCCACAATTCATCGTACCTCTTAGATATCGTAACACTGTTTTAGCAGCTTGCCCACGTTCTGCACGGAATTTAATCACTTAAGAAATTGACGGAATATAGATGAGTGTTTGTCCAGCCAACTCATCATTTCAGGGAAAGGTTCCAACCCGACTGCAACGGGAAGACAAGCACAACAAATAAAAAAAAAAAAAATTGTATAAACAAACCAAAAAAAAAAACTTGACTAACAAACAGAAACACTTTTTAGGGAGAGTCAAATGTCACACTCCCCACTAGCCCACCCAACCTAGAACACGAAAACTCCAATTAGATATTGGCGTGTTCCCCAATCTCCACACACACACTTTCAGCAACGAACTTACCTCATCTCAACCGAACGGTATGCGAAAAATTACCAAGGACACATATCTGTTCTATGAATATACAAAATTTACATATTTATTAATATAAAATATGTCTTAAAACTAAAACATGCAAAATGGACTTAATTCTTGTTTAATTCAAAGAATTGAAAATTATTTATAATTTAATTTAACAAAAAAACAAATTATAATTAAGAATATGAAATATGCTTAATATAAAAAAAATGTTATTTCACACCACTTTGCCTAAATAAAAATGGTTTATGCTCTCATAAAGCAAAAATATAAAAAAACAACAACAAACAAAAAAAAAATTACTCAGCGCCAAAAAAAAAAACCAAAGAATCTACTCGTTGTTTCTAGAAAGAAACCGAAACTAATAAGGACTAGTTCCTACTCGTCACAATCTCTACCTAATGGAGCTCTATAGGGAGGTTTGGCAACACTTCCGGAATATGTTTGTCAAACTTATTGTCAGCGAACTTCCTTCCGGATGACGATATAGATCTTCCTGGTACACTCTAGTTTCTTTAGATCACTATAATTTTTATTTCAGGCACTTACAAGAATTTTACCTCACCTAACACTAATTTCAGAAAACAAACAAAAAACACTAACACTTATATAAAAAAAATTACAACATGAAATTCACAACAAAAGTTTATATATAAGATTTTTTTTAAATAAGTTTTAATCAAATTATTAATTTAAAACAAAATTTTGAAATATTACAACACCGCTTACTAATAAAACTTTTCTTATTTTATCTCCTTTTTTTTTGCTGCACAAAATTTTTTATGCGCCTTAAAAAAATGTCTGCTTTCTAATACAAATTGCGGTGAACTAACTTTTCATTCCTAATTGTAAAATAAAAAAATGGTTACCTGTACTGTGCACCTTCTTACACCTTTTTTTATCTTTCCCAGAGCTTCGGACGACGTTACTCAGAATCAGTCTTCAGCAAACTTCCTCAACACGATCCTGTAAAAGTCACAAAACACCCCTAAGTTTCTGGACGATAATCTCACTCACTTTTACATACTCTTACTCACTGGCTATTTTCTTTTAAATTAATTTTAACAAAAACCACTAAAAATCGAAAGTCTTCAAATACTCAAGTTAAACTTTAAGTATTTACTTATTTATTTTTTTTAAATTCTTAAATTTATAAATAATTCAATAAAAAAATTGCTTTTATTAAAAACATGAAAATTCGAGACGAATACACAGTTTTTTTTACAACCTTTCTTTCTAAATGTTCACAATATAATAATTTATTTATTCCCTCTTTCAATTCTGGTGACTTCTAAAATAATCCCCATCTTTAAATTTATTCCATTTGCTATAAAACGGATTAGTTCTCTTAACTTTAATATTCAGCAACATTTCCCTCTTCATTTTAGGTTGATATATTTTATTAACATAAAACATTTAACAACCCTGCCTTTACGATGGCAACCCCCTTACTCGTAATACTCTACAGCAAACTAAACAACTAGCAGAAAACATACTGACAATCTCAAATTAAACGCTACATTCTCTTCAACCACCAAAAATTACAGATCATTATACAAAACAAAATAAAACAGCATAATCAACAAGACAACACAGTGCACAAATTAATAAATAATTAAAATCAATAACAAAACAAACAAATCCTGTACACTCAAGATTAATAGTAAAATAAAAAAACAAACACATAAAATTATAATAAACGCATATACCAAACGCTCCAAAGAAAAAACTTAAAGTCAACAAAGAAAACAACAAAAAGAGCAAAAACCTATTAAATAATAATTGCAACTAAAACTAAACATGCAACAAACTACTAAAATAATAAAAAAGAATTAAACCAATAAGACAACCAACTAAAAACCAAATCGTCAAAAAAAAACAACCACTAAACATTCAATACAAACAGTGACCATACACAATGTTCGTACGCTACATACGGACAAAAACAAATGAAATAGGGTAAGAAAAAAAAAACGAATTTTGGTACTAATAACCATTAATTAAATTATTCTTCCATTTTTAGAACCAGTTCAACACCGCAACAAAACTCCGGGGCTACGAAGTATACGCCCGTAGGACCGGTGTGCGGATTCCCATGTGGTTGTCTTCCCACTTTCTTAAAAAAAACGTGAGGAACTCCCACGCCCTGTATAGTCTAGCCAGGCTATTAGGTACGTTCAAACAAGGATTTATATTTGGTTGAAAGATATTTATTTCTCTTTATGTGTCTCATAGATGGAATAACACAACGTTTCTCATCGGATTATCGTAAGTAAACCTTTTTTTTCTATTCCTTTTTTTCGAAGGCTATAAACAGGAGTACGCACAGTACCTGGTTACTAAAAAAAAATACTCTCTTACTAAATAAAAAAATAAATAAATAAAAGAACAATCTATTTACTAACTAAATTCACACATAAACACATACACAAATACACCTTCATATACTAACATATAATTAATACACAATTACTAACTAAATGAAATAAATATTTAAATAAATTAATAGATACAAACACATATCCATACCACATAATACACACACACTACTACCTATAAATTGCACTCATCCTACTTATTCTTTTCCTAACCCTATATTGCACGGCCTTAGAATATCACAGATATTTATTGCACTTTAAATCAGACTTTTAAATCCTTTACATAAAAAATACCAATAGGTTTTTCTTGCAGTGATTCCAGTACGTACATATTATTGCCAATTGGTTTCACTACACGACATTTCAAATATTGACGGCAAAATTTTGCATTCACGTTATTTTTAAACTCTGACAGCGTATAATTCTTTCTGTATATTTTTTGACCTGGACTGAATTTTACAATACGAGCATTTTCATTATAACGTTTTGAACTTTGCTGGTAGGCGTTTGCTAAATTTGTTTTTAATATTTTCCCGAATAATCTCTAGTTTATCTTTGTGGTCTAAGTTTATAATTTCTTGGTCAGACATAGACTGCAGTTTTCTAGCAAGCCTGTAATCGGCACCATTCGATTAAATATGGTAACCGAATAAGGCAAAAAATGGGCATGAACCGAAGATCGCAGAGTGCATTCTATTTCGGGCAAATATAAGTCCCAGTCATGTTGGTCGTTCTCTAAGTACGCCCGAATAGCAGCCAACACAGATTGGTGGACACGTTCCGCCGCATTCGATTGAGGCGAATAGAATGCGGTTTTCATATGCTTTATGCCATAAGTATCATTCATTTCCTTGAAAGTAGTTGACACAAATTGCTGCCCGTTGTTACTGTGCAGAACTTCGGGTACTCCAAATTTATAAAACACCTCATGCACCAGAAATTGTACTACATTTTTAGCCGATGCTTCCTTCATGGCCTTTAAAAAAACATACTTTGTGAAGTGGTCGACAACAATAAAAATGTAGGCGTTACCATTCTTCGACCTGGGATATTTACCCAGAAAATCAATGTTAATTTTCTGGAAAGGTCTCTCAGTTCGCACTTCATCTCCTATTTGTGGCATAGTATGAATATTAGACGACTTTGTTTCTTTGCAAATACTACAGTTTCTGATATGCTGCTGGACTTGTACTGTCATTTTAGGCCAGTAATATAGACGCTTGAGTCTTTCTAATGTTTTGCGCATTCCTCCATGGGCTGATTTAACATCATCGTGGGCCTTCTCAATCAAAATATACGTAATTTCTGACTCTAAACCATTTGCTGCTCGCCACATATAACCCTTTTATATACTTTACCCTCCTTTTATTTCAAATCGGGTAGTTTTCTCTGGTTTTCCCGAATATTCTCAATAAGTTGTACATATTCTTCAGACTCAAAGGCAACTGTTTTGAAATCCAAAAAACTATCCTCTCTTATCTCTGCGACGTCCATGGGCAAACGCGAAAGTATATCTGCCACAACATATTCAGAACCTTTTCGGTGTTCTATCGAAAAATTATACGCTTGTAGTTTAAGCGACCACCTAGCTAACCGTCCACTTAAATCCATAAGTGACATCAACCATTTCAGGCTTGCGTGGTCGGTGATAACGGTAAATTGCATCAGTTCCATGTAAGGTCTGAAACGCGTTACTGCCATTACTGAAGCGAGACATTATTTCTCTGTCACAGAGTAGTTCTTTTGGCAAAGAGTTAGCATTTGCGAATAAAAAGCTATCAGATTTTCGTCCCCCTCGTCATTTTTCTGAAAAAGAGCTGCTCCTATACCATTCTCTGATGCATCGCATTGCATATAAGACTGTCTACTAAAGTCCGGGTTTCGAAGGACGGGAGCAGACGTAAGTAACATTTTTAAGGTTTCAAAGGCCTCTGTCGCCTCAGGTGTCATTGCAAACTTTTTCCTTTCTTTAGCGTATCACTTAGTGGCGCTGAGATGGAGGCGAAGTCCTTTATGAACCGCATGTACCATCCAGCTGTCCCTAAAAAGCTCTTAACATGCTTAGCCGTTTTCGGCAACGGTATCCTCTGAATGGCCACAACCTTTTCAGGATCGGTCTTAAGCATACCCCCACCGATAACAAAACCAAGATACCTCAATTCTTTAAAACAAAACTTTGACTTTTTCAATCCTATAGCTAGATTCGCTTCCTGAAGACATTTGGACACTTGTTCGAGAATTTGTATATGGGTGGTAAAAGTATCTGATATTATAAGCAGATCGTCCAAATATATAAACACGTTCGTCTTTAATTATGCCGGTATAACTTTACCCATCAGACGGCATAAACGTTGAGCAGCGTTGCATAAACCAAACGGCATTACCCTAAACTGATACAGCGGCCGACCTGGAATCGCAAATGCCGTATATGGCTTGGCTGTCTCTTCCAATTCTATTTGCCAAACGCGTATTTCAGGTCGACGCTGCTTATATAATGCGTCTGATCTATGCGGCCCAAAATTACGTCGATGTTTTGAAGGGGATAGGCGTCTTTAACAGTCACGGCGTTCAGCTTGCGAGCGTCTAAATAAAACCTATTCTTTCCCGGTTTACGTACTACAGTGGTCCTATTCTCCCACGGACTTTCACTTTCTTCTATAACTTTCAGTTTTAACATATTATCTAATTCCGCGTATACTATTTCTTGTACTGCCGGAGACATTGGTTAATGTTTATCCTTCATGGGACAGGTTCCTTCCACTAGCTTAATTTCATGTCCTTCTAAACTCGTGCAACCTAGACCTTTTTCTTCAAATGCTGGGAATTTTTTTACTGTTTTCTCTAACAATTTCTGATGTTCTTCATTCAGATCATGCATTTTCACATTACTGTTTTCATTCTCACCCTGAATTCTACGTAACATTTCAAGGTTCATTTTCGCTGAAATTACTACTTCAGGGGCTATATCAAAAATTTTCCAAAAATCAAACCCTATATAAATTTCCTGCCCTAAATCTGGGCATAAGTAAAAAGTAATCTTACGTACTTGTCCCTCATACCCTACGTCTAACTGAGCTTTGCCTAGCACTCTATGACGCTGTCCTGTATCTGTGCTTACGCTGCTAAAAACTCCTTTTACCTCCGCGTCTAGCTCCTCCATCAGCTCCCGACAATTTTTGCCCAGAAGACTCACTGAAGCGCCTGAATCTAATCCTTTGCATCTTTTGCCATTCAGAAAGATTTCGGCATACGGTCTGGGATCCGTGTTAAACTGGAAAAGATTAAGGGCCTCTGCCAATAACTTACGTTGTCGTTTTCGTTTAATAAAATTGTTTCAAAGATTAAGAATATATTTCAGTTTTCGTGTGTTTAACTTCTGCTGTTTAGTAAGAGACTGATCATCACTTATGTCAGAAACATTAGTTGTTGTTGCTGTAGCTATCAACATATCAGCTGTTAGGGTTTGATCTCCTAAGTATGATTTTATAAGATTTAAATCATTGCTCTGCACATCACTAAAAATTTTATCTCTAACTTTCTGCTAATTTCTCTCTCGAATTTCTAGGGGCAAGTAGTGTCGAATATTAGATACTTTCGCATCAGGGTCAGATAATTTTAAACTTGTTTCGGGGCACTCTCGTTGGACCGCGTCTCCCTCATTAAGGCCGCGCTCCGCCTGAAGTTTTCCCGGGCCTGCAAACTCTTTGGGCAATTTGGCGTAATGGTGTTTGGTCTGCCACATCTGTAACAGAACAGATTTCTCTGCTGCGATACACACTCTTTAAACCCGTACCCTTGCTGCTGACAGTTCCAACAGACTAAGACACTGTTGATCGCTGCTACCTCGGCAAATAAATCATCGCGTTCATCTTCGATTCCATTCACAACTGCATCACTAACGAATCGTTGTGGTCGAGCCGGTTGTGAAGCCATGATGTGAGACTCTCTTCGAGTGAAAGTCCTTTCTGCCTCCAAGCATACCATTCTCAAATGCTCGACCGATGCTACTGCCATCGGATATACTATCTTGGCAATATTCTCCCTAAGATTTCGTTTAGCGATTCTAATCATCTCGCCTTCCGCTACTGGAATTACTAGTCTAGCTCTTAAAAAGTTGAGACTATGGAAGTAGTCATCGATTGACTCACCAGGCATCTGTTTTCTCTCTGCAATTTCCTGCATCCTCTTCCAACTCGACCAAACTGTTCTATACCGGCTTAATAGCGCTAATCGCAAGGTATTCCAATCACTTATTACGGTGGTTTGAAAAAGAGCCCAATACCATTGTTTTACCGTCCCTGAAACTAATAGGTGAAAGTTCCTTAATATTTCCTGCCATGGTATCTGATACTGCCTCTACATATGTTCGAGCCTAAAAACAATTCTCCTACAGATAGCTGGTCGCGCCCCCCTTCGTATCCGCCGAATTCCAAGCCAAATTTATCCACCCTAATTTTCCAACCATCTTGAGTAAGATGCTGCGCAGGTCGTGGAATATTAAACCTGTTCTGTGGCTCAAAATGAACTCGTCGTTGTTCCGGACCGCTCGCAAAACTGTTTGCCTCTCGCAGAGTCAGGCTTCTTACCGCATCGGCCAGTTGACTGATGCTTTCATGGGTTTTTCCCAATTCCCTATTCATTTTCTTATTAACTATATCATTAATGGATTGGACAATCTTAGCTCGCATTGGTATAGCACCTTTGTTTCCTGACTGGACACTTATAGTCTCTGACAAATCTTGAAATTGAGGTGGTCCTGTAGCCATTCTATCCGATTTGTTAACTTTTAAATATTTCTTTTTAAATTGGGGAGAAGACCGATTTAATTCGAAAGATGTATCTCTTTCCCTACTTCTCTTTAATTTTTCTGCTTGCCTCCTTTTTGCTTTATCGTTATTAACAACGGCCTCAGCCATCCGCGACAAATTGAAAATTTTTAAGCAAACCGATTACCGACCACGTATAAAACGAACAATATATAATATTAAGCAGGAAAAATGTATATGCTAGTTGAAATTAAATATAAACGTAATAAAACAAAAACATCTAGTAAATGCACACTTATACCTTAACTTAGTTTACTAAACATCAATTATAGACTAAACCAAAAAAAATAAAAAAATTCAAAATAATTGCATGCAAATATTAATTAAAAATAAAAGAAAGAAAATAACAAAAACCAAAACAAGAAACTTAAATAATAAAAATGTAAAATCTTAAATAATAAAAAAAATAAATTTTAAGAGGAAAAAAAGATGAAATAAAATAAAAACACCAACAAAAATACAACTGAAGCTAAACTTAATAAATAAGATTAAAATGGAAATAAAATATATAATAACGAATAGCAAATACCAAAATACAACTTAAAATAAAAAAATTGTGTATATAAAAAAAAATAATAATAAAATAAAGCAACAAAAACAATCAAAAAACACAAAAAGAGCTTACAAAAAAAAGTAATAATAAAAAAAGATTAAAACAACAAAAAAATTATTATAAAAAAACTATCCAAAAATAATGTTTGCACAAATAAAACAAAAAAACATTAAAAGAATTCACATTAATTCATAAATACTCTACGACTTAACCAGCACAAATAAGTTTAAAATTTTTGTTAGTATTTTGAAAATGTAATTTAATTCAATATTTTATGACATTCGGTTTAGCGATGTGAGTTTCGCTGCGTTGTGTGTGTGGATATACAAAAAAAATTATTATTAATGCCTCCTTACAGGCCTATTCAGTGTTTCCGGAGATAATTTATTAAATCAAATGCATTCTTCCCGTGATTCTTCTTCAAAAAAAGCATGGAATCTGCTACACATCAGACCCCTGAACAATTTTTCAGAGCGGCTGCTGCAGCTACCATTCCCTTCATGAAACAAGCTCACAGGTGTTAAGAAATCTTATGACACTTCAGACATCTGATTTTGGAAACAAACCGGCTGTCACTAGACTTATTTTACTAAACTTGTTTTTTCCCCAAGTAATGTTATTAAAATACTACAGTCCTCTGGAAATTCATCAGAGCGGCTATTCTAAATTAACACACTTGGACCATCAACTTTACCCATAATCTAAAATACATCAAAAAAAAAAAAAAATAAACAAATAAAATATCTTCACCTTTTCAATCTTTCAAACTCCCACGCTTCAGGTTTAAATAATTTTGATAATATGTTGACGATGTTTGCTATCGAACCTATACAGAGATATCAAGATTGTACAACAAATCCCTGAACTCATAAGGTTTTGTGGATTATGAATCATAGCTCTTCGTCAACAGATCCTGAAAATCCTGACATTTTCAACACCAATCATTCATCGTTTGGGCTATTACACACATCTATTGTTCTATTGTTTGGCATGTCTAGATGTCTTACATGCCACACAAATACATTATATTGGGCGCCATATTGTTATGTGCCTTTGTTCCGCTGCAGTGTTGTCCCAGCCAATTCATCATTTCAGGGAAAGGTTCCAACCCGACTGCAACAAGAAGACAAACACAACAAATAAAAAAAATGTATAAACAAACCAAAAAAAAAAAACTCGACTATCAAACAGAAACACTTTTTAGGGAGAGTCAGATGTCATTCTCCCAACTAGCCCACCAAACCTAAAACACGAAAACTCCAAACAGATATTGGCGTGCTCCCCAATCTCCACACACACACTTTTAGCAACGCACTTACCTCATCTCAACCGAACGGTATGAGAAAAATTACCAAGGACACATATCTGCTCTATGAATACACAAAATTTACATATTTATTAATATAAAATATGTCTTAAAACTAAAACATGCAAAATGGACTTAATTCTGGTTTAATTCCAAGAATTGAAAATTATTTATAATTTAATTTAACAAAGAAAAAATAATAAAAAAAATCAAAACCAAATCGTAAAAAAAAACAACCACCAAACATTCCATACAAACAGTGACCATACACAATGTTCGTACAATACATACGGACAAAAACAAATGAAATAGGGTAAGTAAAAAAAACGAATTTTGGTACTAATAACCATAAATTAAATTATTATTCCATTTTTAGAACCAGTTCAACACCGCAACATAACTCCGGGGCTACGAAGTCTACGCCCGTAGGACCGGTGTGCGGATTCCCATGTGGTTGTCTTTCCACTTTTTTAAAAAAAACGTGGGAAGCTCCCACGCCCTGTGTAGTCTAGCCAGGCTATTAGGTACGTTCAAACAAGGATTTATATTTGGTTGAAAGATATTTATTTCTTTTTATGTGTCTCATAGATGGAATAACTCAACGTTTCTTATCGGATTATCGTAAGTAAACCTTTTTTTTTCTATTCCTTTTTTCCTTTTTTCCGAAGGCTATAAACAGGAGTACGCATAGTACCTGGCTATTAAAAAAATACTCTCTAAATAAATAAATAAAAGAACAATCTATTTATTTTATAAATTGACTAGCAGTTTAGTTTTATTATTTTATATTGAAAAAAAAAACCTTTATTATAGTTTTCAGTTTTACAAATTTTTTAATAATGACAAATTAAAAAATATTTATTTCAAACAAAAAAACAAAGTACTACTCGATTGAAAAAGGCAAAGCATTTCAACACCCCCTCTCAATCGATAAGTCCTATATTATTCCGTAGTTTAACA
This sequence comes from Cistogaster globosa, assembly GCA_937654795.1. Lineage (NCBI taxonomy): Eukaryota > Metazoa > Arthropoda > Insecta > Diptera > Tachinidae > Cistogaster > Cistogaster globosa. The sequence continues at coordinate 79,065,348 of OW569404.1, forward strand.
AATCTGTTGACATCTAATGATTTAGTAAATAAATCTGCTAACTGGAATTCACTGCCGATATGCTCAAGTTTTATGTTGCCATTTATTATGTTATCCCTTATAAAGTGGTGTTTTATGTCTATATGTTTTGCTCTTTTGCTTTCCAGATTATTTGCCATTCCGATGCAGCCTCTATTGTCTTCAAATAGTTTGACAGTATAGTCATCAATCTCTTTTAAGTCCTTCATAACTCCAGATATCCATATCGCTTCAGTTGTTGCCAAACTCAAAGCTATATATTCGGCTTCTGATGAAGAAGTTGCAACAGTTTGTTGTTTCTTGCTGCACCATGATACTGTGCAACCATACACCTGAAACAAATAACCACTTACTGATTTCCGGTCAGATTTATCTGATGCCCAGTCTGCATCAGCAAATCCTAAAATAGGTTCACTAGAAGATTTCATAAAATGTAATTTCATATTCATTGTTCCTTTAGGGTACCTTACACACGCTTGAGGTGTTGCCAGTGGGTGTCAGCTGGATTTTGTTGATAACGGCCTAAGTAACCGATTTGAAAACAAATATCAGGCCGAGAACATAGCATAATATACATTAAACTTCCTAAAAGTTCTCGGTAAGGTTCTTTAGTGCCTGTTTTTGATAAACAGTTTTCTAATTGTAATCCCTTTTCCATCGGAGACTTTACTGCATTGCATTCTAGCATTCCAAATTTCTTTAATATTTTTCGGATGCTTGATTCTTGAGAAATTTGAAATTTTCCGTTTACGAAGTCCATATTCATACCCAGAAAGAACTTCAGGGGTCCGCAATCAGTCATTTCAAAATGCTTGGATAGTTGTTCTTTGAGAAAATCTATGTTATCAGTTTTGTTTCCCGCTATTAGCAAATCGTCTACATATAAAACTAGTATCAGAATATCAGCTGATTTTTTATCTAGTTTTACGTAGAGGCAGTAGTCATATTTCGACCTTTCAAATCCCAAGGAAAGTAGAAAATTGTTAAACTTCTCGTTCCAACATTTTGGTGCTTGTTTAAGCCCATACAGTGACTTAATTAACTTACAAGCTTGATTTCGAGTACTTTTAAGACCTTCAGGGACTGCCATATATATATTTTCTTTCAAGTCACCATGCAAGAAAGCTGTCTTTACATCAAGATGATGGAAGTGGTATCCTATAAAAACACCAACAGCGAGAACAATTCTAATAGTCGTTAGCTTTGCTACTGGAGTATGTTTCCCAATAATCGATGCCATGTTTTTGTAGGAAGCCTTTAACTACTAATCGAGCCTTGTACTTTGTTGGATTTCCATCACTATCTTTCTTTAATCTAAAAACCCATTTGGATTTTAATAACTTAGTTTTTGGCGGAAGCTCAATCAGATCCCAGACATGATTTTTGGTAATAGCGTCCAATTCATCACTTACAGCTTTTTACCACTTCTTTGAATCTTCTCTATTAAAAATGTCATTAAAACTTTCTGGAATATTATTTTGTACAACTCTAGCTTCGTGACCTGTGATGTAGTCAAATAATTTACTTGGTAAATGACTTATCCTCTTACTTTTTCTTGGCTCACTGGGTAATTCCTCGTGAATCACATTTTGGTCAATGCTTTCATTTTCTTCATCGCTCGTGAGCAATTCACTTATAGACACTTGATTGCTATCATCTTGTGTGGTATGATTTGTAACACTTAAATTTTCCCCATCAATTGCAGCAGTCACAGCATTGTCTTCTTCCCCCTCTGGCTCGTGACTGCTTTGTATTATTGTAAAGTCATTTACTTTAATATTTTTCTCTGCATAGGGAAAACAGTTCTCATCGAATTTTACGTCCCTAGCCATAATTACGTTTCGTTTTTCACCGTGCCATAAACGATATCCATTGGGTCCATATCCGATCATAATAGTTTTCATACTCTTCGAATCTAACTTATTACGTTTTGAATTGGAAATCCAAGCAAATGCCTTACATCCAAAAACTCTTAATTTTTCTAGTTTTGGCCGTATCCCAAACCACATTTCTGCTGGCGTTTTTGAATTTTTAAGAGCTTTCGTAGGCAATCTATTAATTATGTATACTGCTGTAAATGCAGCTTCATTCCATAAGTTTTTGGGTACTCCAGATTGTAATAACATTGCTCTTAATTTTTCAGTCACAGTTCTATTAAGCCTTTCGGATACACCATTCTGTTGAGGTGTATTCACAACAGTTGTTTCTATCTGAATTCCCTTACTTTTGTACCAAATTTTTTGATCCTTAGATAAATACTCCGTACCTTGATCTATCGTTAAAGCTGAAAGCTTTTCATTAGGAAACATGGCGGAAGCTAAGGCTTCATACTCTTTTAGCTTTGAAAACACTTCTGACTTCTTTTTTATACAGTAGATCATAGCAAAATGACTATAATCATCTATAAATGAGACGAAATATTTTGACCCATCCCAAGCTATTGGAGCTATTGGACCACAAACATCCGAATGAACACGTTGAAGTAGACGAGTTGCTCTTGTCCTGGTCCCATTAAAACGGTCTCGGCATTGTTTGGCTTCAGTACAAATGTCACAAAAACCAATATCTTTTGGATTGACATTATCTTGAATAAGAGCTTGCTTTACTAAAATATCCATACCTGTTACACCAGCATGCCCAAGTCTTCTATGCCAAGTAACTGTTATATTGTCTTTGCAACACGAAAGTGCATTTTGGTTTGATAAACTTAAAAGTATTTCATAAAGGTTACCACAAAGCTTTGCTGATGCTATTATTTGTATCTTTTAAGATAATGGCAGAATTACCCACAAAACTGACCTTAAGCTTAGATTTGGCAAGTTTTCTTACTGACAATAAGTTATCTCTCAACGCAGGAGCGTATAGGACATCCTTCATAATGATTTCAACACCTTTATTGGTAATACCTTTAATTTCCCCAACATGCTTTGCTATAATCGATTGACTGTCTTTTGCCACAAAGATCTCTACAGGAGTTTCCAGCAACTCTAGTTTGGAGAAAATTGATTTGTCATTTGCTATGTGATCGCTGGCACCTGAGTCAAGCTTAAAAACAGTTTTATTAATATTAGTATTAAATACATTGCTTTTATATGCCATAAATGATACTGTTTTCGTAATTTTCTTGGTGGCTTGTGCATCCTTCTGCCAACAGTCTTTTGATTTATGTCCATACTTACTACACTTATAGCACTTTCCATTAAAATAAGCTTTCTTTTTAAAGGATTTTTTGCTTGCGAAAGCTGTCTTATCTTGGACATCTTCTTCAAATCGATTTGAAAACTTCGCTTCTTCAGAAATTAATCTTTCTTTCACTATATTAAAAGTTAATTTGTCTTCTCCATCAATGTTTTGTAAGGCAGTTACCAAGGGGTCAAACTTTTCTGGTAGCGTCAAAAATAATTGTGCTAAGACATCGATTTCTTCCATATTTGCACCTGATAGCTTGAGTTGTCGAATTAAATTTTCGAAACCCATCACATGGCTTAATATTGGGTCACCTTTATTCATTCTTAGCTTTGCTAACTTCTTTCGAATCAGTAACTGATTTACTACTGATTTCTTTGCAAACATAGATTGCAGATTGTCCCACATTTCTTTACAGGTTTTCTTATCACGAACAAAGCTAATACAATCTGCATGCAGAAAACTTACAATTCTGTCCATTGCTTTTTTGTCTTTCCTTAAAAATTCACGTTTAAGAGCATCGTCATCAGGAGGATAGCCGGTTAGAACTTCCAGAAGATCCAATGAGTCTAAGTGAATTTTCAGTCTAAATTGCCAGTCGTCAAATCCCTTGCCATTAAACTGTGGGATTCCATGTATTTCTTTCGAATCGCCCATAACCTTTTATAAATTGACTAGCAGTTTAGTTTTATTATTTTATATTGAAAAAAACAAAACCTTTATTGTAGTTTTCAGTTTTACAAATTTTTTAATAATGACAAGTTAAAAAATATTTATTTCAAACAAAAAAACAAAGTACTACTCGATTGAAAAAGGCAAAGCATTTCAACAATTTACTAACTAAATTCACACATAAACTCATACACAAATACACCTTCATATACTAACATCTAATAAATACACAATTACTAACTAAATGAAATAAATATTTAAATAAATTAATAGATACAAACACATATCCATACTACATAATACACACACACTACTACCTATATATTGCACTCATCCTACTTATTCTTTTCCTAACCCTATATTGCATGGCCTTAGAATATCACAGATATTTATTGCACTTTAAATCAGACTTTTAAATCTTTTACATGAAAAATACCAATAGGTTTTCCTTGCAGTGATTCCAGTTCGTACATATTATTGCCAATTGGTTTCACTACACGACATTTCAAATATTTACGGCAAAATTTTGCATTCACGTTATTTTTAAACTCTGACAGCGCATAATTCTTTCTGTATATATTTTGACCTGGACTGAATTTTACAATACGAGCATTTTTATTATAATGTTTGAACTTTGCTGGTAAGCGTTTGCTAAATTTGTTTTAATATTTTCCCGAATAATCTCTAGTTTATCTTTGTGGTCTAAGTTTATAATTTCTTGGTCAGACATAGACTGCAGTTTCCTAGCAAGCCTGTAATCGGCACTATTCGATTAAATATGGTAACCGAATAAGCCAAAAAATGGGCATGAACCGAAGATCGCAGAGTGCATTCTATTTCGGGCAAATATAAGTCCCAGTCACGTTGGTCGTTCCCTAAGTACGCCCGAATAGCAGCCAACACAGATTGGTTGACACGTTCCGCCGCATTCGATTAAGGCGAATAGAATGCGGTTTTCATATGCTTTATGCCATAAGTATCATTCATTTCCTTGAAAGTAGTTGACACAAATTGCTGCCCGTTGTTACTGTGCACAACCTCGTGTACTCCAAATTTTTGGAAAACCTCCTGCACCAGAAATTGTACTACATTTTTAGCCGTTGCTTCCTTCATGGCTTTTAAAAAAAACGAACTTTGTGAAGTGGTCGACAACAATAAAAATGTAGGCGTTACCATTCTTCGACCTGGGATATTTACCCAGAAAATCAATGTTAATTTTCTGGAAAGGTCTCTCAGTTCGCACTTCATCTCCTATTTGTGGCATAGTATGAATATTAGACGACTTTGTTTTTTTGCAAATACTACAGTTTCTGATATGCTGCTGTACTTGTACTGTCATTTTAGGCCAGTAATATAGACGCTTGAGTCTTTCTTATGTTTTGCGCATTCCTTCATGAGCTGATTTAACATCATCGTGGGCCTTCTCAATCAAAATATACCTAATTTCTTGTGGAATCCATAATTTTCACTCTGACTCTAAACCATTTGCTGCTCGCCACATATAACCCTTTTATATACTTTACCCTCCTTTATTTTCAAATCGGGTAGTTTTTCCTGGTTTTCCCGAATATTCTCAATAAGTTGTACATATTCTTCAGACTCAAAGGCAACTGTTTCGAAATCCAAAAAACTATCCTCTCTTATCTCTGCGACGTCCATGGGCAAACGCGAAAGCATATCTGCCACAACATTTTCAGAACCTTTTCGGTGTTCTATCGAAAAATTATACGCTTGTAGTTTAAGCGACCACCTAGCTAACCGTCCACTTAAATCCATAAGTGACATCAACCATTTTAGGCTTGCGTGGTCGGTGATAACGGTAAATTGCATCAGTTCCATGTAAGGTCTGAAACGCGTTACTGCCATTACTGAAGCGAGACATTATTTCTCTGTCACAGAGTAGTTCTTTTGGCAAAGAGTTAGCATTTGCGAATAAAAAGCTATCAGATTTTCGTCCCCCTCGTCATTTTTCTGAAAAAGAGCTGCTCCTATACCATTCTCTGATGCATCGCATTGCATATAGGACTGTCTACTAAAGTCCGGGTTTCGAAGGACGGGAGCAGACGTAAGTAACATTTTTAAGGTTTCAAAGGCCTCTGTCGCCTCAGGTGTCATTGCAAACTTTTTCCTTTCTTTAGCGTATCACTTAGTGGCGCTGAGATGGAGGCGAAGTCCTTTATGAACCGCCTGTACCATCCAGCTGTCCCTAAAAAGCTCCTAACATGCTTAGCCGTTTTCGGCAACGGTATCCTCTGAATGGCCACAACCTTTTCAGGATCGGTCTTAAGCATACCCCCACCGATAACAAAACCAAGATACCTCAATTCTTTAAAACAAAACTTTGACTTTTTCAATCCTATAGCTAGATTCGCTTCCTGAAGACATTTGGACACTTGTTCGAGAATTTGTATATGGGTGGTAAAAGTATCTGATATTATAAGCAGATCGTCCAAATATATAAACACGTTCGTCTTTAATTATGCCGGTATAACTTTACCCATCAGACGGCATAAACGTTGAGCAGCGTTGCATAAACCAAACGGCATTACCCTAAACTGATACAGCGGCCGACCTGGAATCGCAAATGCCGTATATGGCTTGGCTGTCTCTTCCAATTCTATTTGCCAAAACGCGTATTTCAGGTCGACGCTGCTTATATAATGCGTCTGATCTATGCGGCTCGAAATTCTGTCGATGTTTTGAAGGGAATAGGCGTCTTTAACAGTCACGGCGTTCAGCTTGCGAGCGTCTAAATAAAACCTATTCTTTCCCGGTTTACGTACTACAGTGGTCCTATTCTTCCAAGGACTTTCACTTTCTTCTATAACTTTCAGTTTTAACATATTATCTAATTCCGCGTATACTATTTCTTGTACTGCCGGAGACATTGGGTAATTTTTATCCTTTATGGGACAGGTTCCTTCCACTAGCTTAATTTCATGTCCTCCTAAACTCGTGCAACCTAGACCTTTTTCTTCAAATGCTGGGAATTTTTTTACTGTTTTCTCTAACAATTTCTGATGTTCTTCATTCAGATCATGCATTTTCATATTACTGTTTTCATTCTCACCCTGAATTCTACGTAACATTTCAAGGTTCATTTTCGCTGAAGTTACTACTTCAGGGGCTATATCAAAAATTTTCCAAAAATCAATCCCAAGATAAATTTCCTGCCCTAAATCTGGGCATAAGTAAAAAGTAATCCTACGTACTTGTCCCTTATACCCTACGTCTAACTGAGCTTTGCCTAGCACTCTATGACGCTGTCCTGTAGCTGTGCTTACGCTGCTAAAAACTCCTTTTACCTCCGCGTCTAGCTCCTCCATCAGCTCCCGACAATTTTTGCCCAGAAGACTCACTGAAGCGCCTGAATCTAATAGTCCTTTGCATCTTTTGCCATTCAGTAAGATTTTGGCATACGGTCTGGGATCCGTGTTAAACTGGAAAAGATTAAGGGCCTCTGCGAATAACTTACGTTGTCGTTTTCGTTTAATAAAATTGTTTCAAAGATTAAGAATATATTTCAGTTTTCGTGTGTTTAACTTCTGCTGTTTAGTAAGAGACTGATCATCACTTATGTCAGAAACATTAGTTGTTGTTGCTGTAGCTATCAACATATCAGCTGTTAGGGTTTGATCTCCTAAGTATGATTTTATAAGATTTAAATCATTGCTCTGCACATCACTAAAAATTTTATCTCTAACTTTCTGCTAATTTCTCTCTCGAATTTCTAGGGGCAAGCAGTGTCGAATATTAGATACTTTCGCATCAGGGTCAGATAATTTTAAACTTGTTTCGGGGCACTCTCGGTGGACCGCGTCTCCCTCGTTAAGGCCGCGCTCCGCCTGAAGTTTTCCCGGGCCTGCAAACACTTTGGGCAATTTGGCGTAATGGTGTTTGGTCTGCCACATCTGTAACAGAACAGATTTCTCTGCTGCGATACACACTCTTTAAACCCGTGCCCTTGCTGCTGACAGTTCCAACAAAGACACTGTTGATCGCTGCTACCTCGGCAAATAAATCATCGCGTTCATCTTCGATTCCATTCACAACTGCTTCACTAACGAATCGTTGTGGTCGAGCCGGTTGTGAAGGCATGATGTGAGATGTGAGATTTCGTTTAGCGATTCTAATCATCTCGCCTTCCGCTACTGGAATTTCTAGTCTAGCTCTTAAAAAGTTCAGACTATGGAAGTAGTCATCGATTGACTCACCAGGCATCTGTTTTCTCTCTAAAATTTCCTGCATCCTCTCCCAACTCGACCAAACTGTTCTATACCGGTTTAATAGCGCTAATTGCAAGGTATTCCAATCACTTATTACGGTGGTTTAAAAAAAAGAGCGCAATACCATTGTTTTACCGTCCCTGAAACTAATAGGTGAAAGTCCCTTAATATTACCTGCCATGGTATCTGATACTGCCTCTGCATATGTTCGAGCCTAAAAACAATTCTCCTACAGATAGCTGGTCGCGCCCCCCTTCGTATCCGCCGAATTCCAAGCCAAATTTATCCACCCTAATTTTCCAACCATCTTGAGTAAGATGCTGCGCAGGTCGTGGAATATTAAACCTGTTCTCTGGCTCAAAATGAACTCGTCGTTGTTCCGGACCGCTCGCAAAACTGTTTGCCTCTCGCAGAGTCAGGCTTCTTACCGCATCGGCCAGTTGACTGATGCTTTCATGGATTTTTCCCAATTCCCTATTCATTTTCTTATTAACTATATCATTAATGGATTGGTCTATCTTAGCTCGCATTTCTTCTACGCTACCCGTCACCACCGATCTAACCGCTGGGGATATATAGTCGCGATTAGGCTGACCATTATGCTGAATACTATTATCCTTTGGTATGGCACCTTTGTTACCTGACTGGACACTTATAGTCTCTGACAAATCTTGAAATTGAGGTGGTCCTGTAGCCATTCTATCCGATTTGTTAACTTTTAAATATTTCTTTTTAAATTGGGGAGAAGACCGATTTAATTCGAAAGATGTATCTCTTTCCCTACTTCTCTTTAATTTTTCTGCTTGCCTCCTTTTTGCTTTATCGTTATTAACAACGGCCTCAGCCATCCGCGACAAATTGAAAATTTTTAAGCAAACCGATTACCGACCACGTATAAAACGAACAATATATAGTATTAAGCAGGAAAAATGTATAAGCTAGTTGAAATTAAATATAAACGTAATAAAACAAAAACATCTAGTAAATGCACACTTATACCTTAACTTAGTTTACTAAACATCAATTATAGACTAAACCAAAAAAAATAAAAAAATTCAAAATAATTGCATGCAAATATTAATTAAAAATAAAAGAAAGAAAATAACAAAAACCAAAACAAGAAACTTAAATAATAAAAATGTAAAATCTTAAATAATAAAAAAAATAAATTTTAAGAGGAAAAAAAGATGAAATAAAATAAAAACACCAACAAAAATACAACTGAAGCTAAACTTAATAAATAAGATTAAAATGGAAATAAAATATATAATAACGAATAGCAAATACCAAAATACAACTTAAAATAAAAAAAATTGTGTATATAAAAAAAAATAATAATAAAATAAAGCAACAAAAACAATCAAAAAACACAAAAAGAGCTTACAAAAAAAAGTAATAATAAAAAAAGATTAAAACAACAAAAAAATTATTATAAAAAAACTATCCAAAAATAATGTTTGCACAAATAAAACAAAAAAACATTAAAAGAATTCACATTAATTCATAAATACTCTACGACTTAACCAGCACAAATAAGTTTAAAATTTTTGTTAGTATTTTGAAAATGTAATTTAATTCAATATTTTATGACATTCGGTTTAGCGATGTGAGTTTCGCTGCGTTGTGTGTGTGAATATACAAAAAAAATTATTATTAATGCCTCCTTACAGGCCTATTCAGTGTTTCCGGAGATAATTTATTAAATCAAATGCATTCTTCCCGTGATTCTTCTTCAAAAAAAGCATGGAATCTGCTACACATCAGACCCCTGAACAATTTTTCAGAGCGGCTGCTGCAGCTACCATTCCCTTCATGAAACAAGCTCACAGGTGTTAAGAAATCTTATGACACTTCAGACATCTGATTTTGGAAACAAACCGGCTGTCACTAGACTTATTTTACTAAACTTGTTTTTTCCCCAAGTAATGTTATTAAAATACTACAGTCCTCTGGAAATTCATCAGAGCGGCTATTCTAAATTAACACACTTGGACCATCAACTTTACCCATAATCTAAAATCCATCAAAAAAAAAAAAAAACTAAACAAATAAAATATCTTCACCTTTTCAATCTTTCAAACTCCCACGCTTCAGGTTTAAATAATTTTGATAATATGTTGACGATGTTTGCTATCGAACCTATACAGAGATATCAAGATTGTACAACAAATCCCTGAACTCATAAGGTTTTGTGGATTATGAATCATAGCTCTTCGTCAACAGATCCTGAAAATCCTGACATTTTCAACACCAATCATTCATCGTTTGGGCTATTACACACATCTATTGTTCTATTGTTTGGCATGTCTAGATGTCTTACATGCCACACAAATACATTATATTGGGCGCCATATTGTTATGTGCCTTTGTTCCGCTGCAGTGTTGTCCCAGCCAATTCATCATTTCAGGGAAAGGTTCCAACCCGACTGCAACAAGAAGACAAACACAACAAATAAAAAAAATGTATAAACAAACCAAAAAAAAAAACTCGACTATCAAACAGAAACACTTTTTAGGGAGAGTCAGATGTCATTCTCCCAACTAGCCCACCAAACCTAAAACACGAAAACTCCAAACAGATATTGGCGTGCTCCCCAATCTCCACACACACACTTTTAGCAACGCACTTACCTCATCTCAACCGAACGGTATGAGAAAAATTACCAAGGACACATATCTGCTCTATGAATACACAAAATTTACATATTTATTAATATAAAATATGTCTTAAAACTAAAACATGCAAAATGGACTTAATTCTGGTTTAATTCCAAGAATTGAAAATTATTTATAATTTAATTTAACAAAGAAAAAATAATAAAAAAAATCAAAACCAAATCGTAAAAAAAAACAACCACCAAACATTCCATACAAACAGTGACCATACACAATGTTCGTACAATACATACGGACAAAAACAAATGAAATAGGGTAAGTAAAAAAAACGAATTTTGGTACTAATAACCATAAATTAAATTATTATTCCATTTTTAGAACCAGTTCAACACCGCAACATAACTCCGGGGCTACGAAGTCTACGCCCGTAGGACCGGTGTGCGGATTCCCATGTGGTTGTCTTTCCACTTTTTTAAAAAAAACGTGGGAAGCTCCCACGCCCTGTGTAGTCTAGCCAGGCTATTAGGTACGTTCAAACAAGGATTTATATTTGGTTGAAAGATATTTATTTCTTTTTATGTGTCTCATAGATGGAATAACTCAACGTTTCTTATCGGATTATCGTAAGTAAACCTTTTTTTTTCTATTCCTTTTTTTCCTTTTTTCCGAAGGCTATAAACAGGAGTACGCATAGTACCTGGCTATTAAAAAAATACTCTCTAAATAAATAAATAAAAGAACAATCTATTTATTTTATAAATTGACTAGCAGTTTAGTTTTATTATTTTATATTGAAAAAAAAAACCTTTATTATAGTTTTCAGTTTTACAAATTTTTTAATAATGACAAATTAAAAAATATTTATTTCAAACAAAAAAACAAAGTACTACTCGATTGAAAAAGGCAAAGCATTTCAACACCCCCTCTCAATCGATAAGTCCTATATTATTCCGTAGTTTAACAAATCTGTTGACATCTAATGATTTAGTAAATAAATCTGCTAACTGGAATTCACTGCCGATATGCTCAAGTTTTATGTTGCCATTTATTATGTTATCCCTTATAAAGTGGTGTTTTATGTCTATATGTTTTGCTCTTTTGCTTTCCAGATTATTTGCCATTCCGATGCAGCCTCTATTGTCTTCAAATAGTTTGACAGTATAGTCATCAATCTCTTTTAAGTCCTTCATAACTCCAGATATCCATATCGCTTCAGTTGTTGCCAAACTCAAAGCTATATATTCGGCTTCTGATGAAGAAGTTGCAACAGTTTGTTGTTTCTTGCTGCACCATGATACTGTGCAACCATACACCTGAAACAAATAACCACTTACTGATTTCCGGTCAGATTTATCTGATGCCCAGTCTGCATCAGCAAATCCTAAAATAGGTTCACTAGAAGATTTCATAAAATGTAATTTCATATTCATTGTTCCTTTAGGGTACCTTACACACGCTTGAGGTGTTGCCAGTGGGTGTCAGCTGGATTTTGTTGATAACGGCCTAAGTAACCGATTTGAAAACAAATATCAGGCCGAGAACATAGCATAATATACATTAAACTTCCTAAAAGTTCTCGGTAAGGTTCTTTAGTGCCTGTTTTTGATAAAAAGTTTTCTAATTGTAATCCCTTTTCCATCGGAGACTTTACTGCATTGCATTCTAGCATTCCAAATTTCTTTAATATTTTTCGGATGCTTGATTCTTGAGAAATTTGAAATTTTCCGTTTACGAAGTCCATATTCATACCCAGAAAGAACTTCAGGGGTCCGCAATCAGTCATTTCAAAATGCTTGGATAGTTGTTCTTTGAGAAAATCTATGTTATCAGTTTTGTTTCCCGCTATTAGCAAATCGTCTACATATAAAACTAGTATCAGAATATCAGCTGATTTTTTATCTAGTTTTACGTAGAGGCAGTAGTCATATTTCGACCTTTCAAATCCCAAGGAAAGTAGAAAATTATTAAACTTCTCGTTCCAACATTTTGGTGCTTGTTTAAGCCCATACAGTGACTTAATTAACTTACAAGCTTGATTTCGAGTACTTTTAAGACCTTCAGGGACTGCCATATATATATTTTCTTTCAAGTCACCATGCAAGAAAGCTGTCTTTACATCAAGATGATGGAAGTGGTATCCTATAAAAACACCAACAGCGAGAACAATTCTAATAGTCGTTAGCTTTGCTACTGGAGTATGTTTCCCAATAATCGATGCCATGTTTTTGTAGGAAGCCTTTAACTACTAATCGAGCCTTGTACTTTGTTGGATTTCCATCACTATCTTTCTTTAATCTAAAAACCCATTTGGATTTTAATAACTTAGTTTTTGGCGGAAGCTCAATCAGATCCCAGACATGATTTTTGGTAATAGCGTCCAATTCATCACTTACAGCTTTTTACCACTTCTTTGAATCTTCTCTATTAAAAATGTCATTAAAACTTTCTGGAATATTATTTTGTACAACTCTAGCTTCGTGACCTGTGATGTAGTCAAATAATTTACTTGGTAAATGACTTATCCTCTTACTTTTTCTTGGCTCACTGGGTAATTCCTCGTGAATCACATTTTGGTCAATGCTTTCATTTTCTTCATCGCTCGTGAGCAATTCACTTATAGACACTTGATTGCTATCATCTTGTGTGGTATGATTTGTAACACTTAAATTTTCCCCATCAATTGCAGCAGTCACAGCATTGTCTTCTTCCCCCTCTGGCTCGTGACTGCTTTGTATTATTGTAAAGTCATTTACTTTAATATTTTTCTCTGCATAGGGAAAACAGTTCTCATCGAATTTTACGTCCCTAGCCATAATTACGTTTCGTTTTTCACCGTGCCATAAACGATATCCATTGGGTCCATATCCGATCATAATAGTTTTCATACTCTTCGAATCTAACTTATTACGTTTTGAATTGGAAATCCAAGCAAATGCCTTACATCCAAAAACTCTTAATTTTTCTAGTTTTGGCCGTATCCCAAACCACATTTCTGCTGGCGTTTTTGAATTTTTAAGAGCTTTCGTAGGCAATCTATTAATTATGTATACTGCTGTAAATGCAGCTTCATTCCATAAGTTTTTGGGTACTCCAGATTGTAATAACATTGCTCTTAATTTTTCAGTCACAGTTCTATTAAGCCTTTCGGATACACCATTCTGTTGAGGTGTATTCACAACAGTTGTTTCTATCTGAATTCCCTTACTTTTGTACCAAATTTTTTGATCCTTAGATAAATACTCCGTACCTTGATCTATCGTTAAAGCTGAAAGCTTTTCATTAGGAAACATGGCGGAAGCTAAGGCTTCATACTCTTTTAGCTTTGAAAACACTTCTGACTTCTTTTTTATACAGTAGATCATAGCAAAATGACTATAATCATCTATAAATGAGACGAAATATTTTGACCCATCCCAAGCTATTGGAGCTATTGGACCACAAACATCCGAATGAACACGTTGAAGTAGACGAGTTGCTCTTGTCCTGGTCCCATTAAAACGGTCTCGGCATTGTTTGGCTTCAGTACAAATGTCACAAAAACCAATATCTTTTGGATTGACATTATCTTGAATAAGAGCTTGCTTTACTAAAATATCCATACCTGTTACACCAGCATGCCCAAGTCTTCTATGCCAAGTAACTGTTATATTGTCTTTGCAACACGAAAGTGCATTTTGGTTTGATAAACTTAAAAGTATTTCATAAAGGTTACCACAAAGCTTTGCTGATGCTATTATTTGTATCTTTTAAGATAATGGCAGAATTACCCACAAAACTGACCTTAAGCTTAGATTTGGCAAGTTTTCTTACTGACAATAAGTTATCTCTCAACGCAGGAGCGTATAGGACATCCTTCATAATGATTTCAACACCTTTATTGGTAATACCTTTAATTTCCCCAACATGCTTTGCTATAATCGATTGACTGTCTTTTGCCACAAAGATCTCTACAGGAGTTTCCAGCAACTCTAGTTTGGAGAAAATTGATTTGTCATTTGCTATGTGATCGCTGGCACCTGAGTCAAGCTTAAAAACAGTTTTATTAATATTAGTATTAAATACATTGCTTTTATATGCCATAAATGATACTGTTTTCGTAATTTTCTTGGTGGCTTGTGCATCCTTCTGCCAACAGTCTTTTGATTTATGTCCATACTTACTACACTTATAGCACTTTCCATTAAAATAAGCTTTCTTTTTAAAGGATTTTTTGCTTGCGAAAGCTGTCTTATCTTGGACATCTTCTTCAAATCGATTTGAAAACTTCGCTTCTTCAGAAATTAATCTTTCTTTCACTATATTAAAAGTTAATTTGTCTTCTCCATCAATGTTTTGTAAGGCAGTTACCAAGGGGTCAAACTTTTCTGGTAGCGTCAAAAATAATTGTGCTAAGACATCGATTTCTTCCATATTTGCACCTGATAGCTTGAGTTGTCGAATTAAATTTTCGAAACCCATCACATGGCTTAATATTGGGTCACCTTTATTCATTCTTAGCTTTGCTAACTTCTTTCGAATCAGTAACTGATTTACTACTGATTTCTTTGCAAACATAGATTGCAGATTGTCCCACATTTCTTTACAGGTTTTCTTATCACGAACAAAGCTAATACAATCTGCATGCAGAAAACTTACAATTCTGTCCATTGCTTTTTTGTCTTTCCTTAAAAATTCACGTTTAAGAGCATCGTCATCAGGAGGATAGCCGGTTAGAACTTCCAGAAGATCCAATGAGTCTAAGTGAATTTTCAGTCTAAATTGCCAGTCGTCAAATCCCTTGCCATTAAACTGTGGGATTCCATGTATTTCTTTCGAATCGCCCATAACCTTTTATAAATTGACTAGCAGTTTAGTTTTATTATTTTATATTGAAAAAAACAAAACCTTTATTGTAGTTTTCAGTTTTACAAATTTTTTAATAATGACAAGTTAAAAAATATTTATTTCAAACAAAAAAACAAAGTACTACTCGATTGAAAAAGGCAAAGCATTTCAACAATTTACTAACTAAATTCACACATAAACTCATACACAAATACACCTTCATATACTAACATCTAATAAATACACAATTACTAACTAAATGAAATAAATATTTAAATAAATTAATAGATACAAACACATATCCATACTACATAATACACACACACTACTACCTATATATTGCACTCATCCTACTTATTCTTTTCCTAACCCTATATTGCATGGCCTTAGAATATCACAGATATTTATTGCACTTTAAATCAGACTTTTAAATCTTTTACATGAAAAATACCAATAGGTTTTCCTTGCAGTGATTCCAGTTCGTACATATTATTGCCAATTGGTTTCACTACACGACATTTCAAATATTTACGGCAAAATTTTGCATTCACGTTATTTTTAAACTCTGACAGCGCATAATTCTTTCTGTATATATTTTGACCTGGACTGAATTTTACAATACGAGCATTTTTATTATAATGTTTGAACTTTGCTGGTAAGCGTTTGCTAAATTTGTTTTAATATTTTCCCGAATAATCTCTAGTTTATCTTTGTGGTCTAAGTTTATAATTTCTTGGTCAGACATAGACTGCAGTTTCCTAGCAAGCCTGTAATCGGCACTATTCGATTAAATATGGTAACCGAATAAGCCAAAAAATGGGCATGAACCGAAGATCGCAGAGTGCATTCTATTTCGGGCAAATATAAGTCCCAGTCACGTTGGTCGTTCCCTAAGTACGCCCGAATAGCAGCCAACACAGATTGGTTGACACGTTCCGCCGCATTCGATTAAGGCGAATAGAATGCGGTTTTCATATGCTTTATGCCATAAGTATCATTCATTTCCTTGAAAGTAGTTGACACAAATTGCTGCCCGTTGTTACTGTGCACAACCTCGTGTACTCCAAATTTTTGGAAAACCTCCTGCACCAGAAATTGTACTACATTTTTAGCCGTTGCTTCCTTCATGGCTTTTAAAAAAAACGAACTTTGTGAAGTGGTCGACAACAATAAAAATGTAGGCGTTACCATTCTTCGACCTGGGATATTTACCCAGAAAATCAATGTTAATTTTCTGGAAAGGTCTCTCAGTTCGCACTTCATCTCCTATTTGTGGCATAGTATGAATATTAGACGACTTTGTTTTTTTGCAAATACTACAGTTTCTGATATGCTGCTGTACTTGTACTGTCATTTTAGGCCAGTAATATAGACGCTTGAGTCTTTCTTATGTTTTGCGCATTCCTTCATGAGCTGATTTAACATCATCGTGGGCCTTCTCAATCAAAATATACCTAATTTCTTGTGGAATCCATAATTTTCACTCTGACTCTAAACCATTTGCTGCTCGCCACATATAACCCTTTTATATACTTTACCCTCCTTTATTTTCAAATCGGGTAGTTTTTCCTGGTTTTCCCGAATATTCTCAATAAGTTGTACATATTCTTCAGACTCAAAGGCAACTGTTTCGAAATCCAAAAAACTATCCTCTCTTATCTCTGCGACGTCCATGGGCAAACGCGAAAGCATATCTGCCACAACATTTTCAGAACCTTTTCGGTGTTCTATCGAAAAATTATACGCTTGTAGTTTAAGCGACCACCTAGCTAACCGTCCACTTAAATCCATAAGTGACATCAACCATTTTAGGCTTGCGTGGTCGGTGATAACGGTAAATTGCATCAGTTCCATGTAAGGTCTGAAACGCGTTACTGCCATTACTGAAGCGAGACATTATTTCTCTGTCACAGAGTAGTTCTTTTGGCAAAGAGTTAGCATTTGCGAATAAAAAGCTATCAGATTTTCGTCCCCCTCGTCATTTTTCTGAAAAAGAGCTGCTCCTATACCATTCTCTGATGCATCGCATTGCATATAGGACTGTCTACTAAAGTCCGGGTTTCGAAGGACGGGAGCAGACGTAAGTAACATTTTTAAGGTTTCAAAGGCCTCTGTCGCCTCAGGTGTCATTGCAAACTTTTTCCTTTCTTTAGCGTATCACTTAGTGGCGCTGAGATGGAGGCGAAGTCCTTTATGAACCGCCTGTACCATCCAGCTGTCCCTAAAAAGCTCCTAACATGCTTAGCCGTTTTCGGCAACGGTATCCTCTGAATGGCCACAACCTTTTCAGGATCGGTCTTAAGCATACCCCCACCGATAACAAAACCAAGATACCTCAATTCTTTAAAACAAAACTTTGACTTTTTCAATCCTATAGCTAGATTCGCTTCCTGAAGACATTTGGACACTTGTTCGAGAATTTGTATATGGGTGGTAAAAGTATCTGATATTATAAGCAGATCGTCCAAATATATAAACACGTTCGTCTTTAATTATGCCGGTATAACTTTACCCATCAGACGGCATAAACGTTGAGCAGCGTTGCATAAACCAAACGGCATTACCCTAAACTGATACAGCGGCCGACCTGGAATCGCAAATGCCGTATATGGCTTGGCTGTCTCTTCCAATTCTATTTGCCAAAACGCGTATTTCAGGTCGACGCTGCTTATATAATGCGTCTGATCTATGCGGCTCGAAATTCTGTCGATGTTTTGAAGGGAATAGGCGTCTTTAACAGTCACGGCGTTCAGCTTGCGAGCGTCTAAATAAAACCTATTCTTTCCCGGTTTACGTACTACAGTGGTCCTATTCTTCCAAGGACTTTCACTTTCTTCTATAACTTTCAGTTTTAACATATTATCTAATTCCGCGTATACTATTTCTTGTACTGCCGGAGACATTGGGTAATTTTTATCCTTTATGGGACAGGTTCCTTCCACTAGCTTAATTTCATGTCCTCCTAAACTCGTGCAACCTAGACCTTTTTCTTCAAATGCTGGGAATTTTTTTACTGTTTTCTCTAACAATTTCTGATGTTCTTCATTCAGATCATGCATTTTCATATTACTGTTTTCATTCTCACCCTGAATTCTACGTAACATTTCAAGGTTCATTTTCGCTGAAGTTACTACTTCAGGGGCTATATCAAAAATTTTCCAAAAATCAATCCCAAGATAAATTTCCTGCCCTAAATCTGGGCATAAGTAAAAAGTAATCCTACGTACTTGTCCCTTATACCCTACGTCTAACTGAGCTTTGCCTAGCACTCTATGACGCTGTCCTGTAGCTGTGCTTACGCTGCTAAAAACTCCTTTTACCTCCGCGTCTAGCTCCTCCATCAGCTCCCGACAATTTTTGCCCAGAAGACTCACTGAAGCGCCTGAATCTAATAGTCCTTTGCATCTTTTGCCATTCAGTAAGATTTTGGCATACGGTCTGGGATCCGTGTTAAACTGGAAAAGATTAAGGGCCTCTGCGAATAACTTACGTTGTCGTTTTCGTTTAATAAAATTGTTTCAAAGATTAAGAATATATTTCAGTTTTCGTGTGTTTAACTTCTGCTGTTTAGTAAGAGACTGATCATCACTTATGTCAGAAACATTAGTTGTTGTTGCTGTAGCTATCAACATATCAGCTGTTAGGGTTTGATCTCCTAAGTATGATTTTATAAGATTTAAATCATTGCTCTGCACATCACTAAAAATTTTATCTCTAACTTTCTGCTAATTTCTCTCTCGAATTTCTAGGGGCAAGCAGTGTCGAATATTAGATACTTTCGCATCAGGGTCAGATAATTTTAAACTTGTTTCGGGGCACTCTCGGTGGACCGCGTCTCCCTCGTTAAGGCCGCGCTCCGCCTGAAGTTTTCCCGGGCCTGCAAACACTTTGGGCAATTTGGCGTAATGGTGTTTGGTCTGCCACATCTGTAACAGAACAGATTTCTCTGCTGCGATACACACTCTTTAAACCCGTGCCCTTGCTGCTGACAGTTCCAACAAAGACACTGTTGATCGCTGCTACCTCGGCAAATAAATCATCGCGTTCATCTTCGATTCCATTCACAACTGCTTCACTAACGAATCGTTGTGGTCGAGCCGGTTGTGAAGGCATGATGTGAGATGTGAGATTTCGTTTAGCGATTCTAATCATCTCGCCTTCCGCTACTGGAATTTCTAGTCTAGCTCTTAAAAAGTTCAGACTATGGAAGTAGTCATCGATTGACTCACCAGGCATCTGTTTTCTCTCTAAAATTTCCTGCATCCTCTCCCAACTCGACCAAACTGTTCTATACCGGTTTAATAGCGCTAATTGCAAGGTATTCCAATCACTTATTACGGTGGTTTAAAAAAAAGAGCGCAATACCATTGTTTTACCGTCCCTGAAACTAATAGGTGAAAGTCCCTTAATATTACCTGCCATGGTATCTGATACTGCCTCTGCATATGTTCGAGCCTAAAAACAATTCTCCTACAGATAGCTGGTCGCGCCCCCCTTCGTATCCGCCGAATTCCAAGCCAAATTTATCCACCCTAATTTTCCAACCATCTTGAGTAAGATGCTGCGCAGGTCGTGGAATATTAAACCTGTTCTCTGGCTCAAAATGAACTCGTCGTTGTTCCGGACCGCTCGCAAAACTGTTTGCCTCTCGCAGAGTCAGGCTTCTTACCGCATCGGCCAGTTGACTGATGCTTTCATGGATTTTTCCCAATTCCCTATTCATTTTCTTATTAACTATATCATTAATGGATTGGTCTATCTTAGCTCGCATTTCTTCTACGCTACCCGTCACCACCGATCTAACCGCTGGGGATATATAGTCGCGATTAGGCTGACCATTATGCTGAATACTATTATCCTTTGGTATGGCACCTTTGTTACCTGACTGGACACTTATAGTCTCTGACAAATCTTGAAATTGAGGTGGTCCTGTAGCCATTCTATCCGATTTGTTAACTTTTAAATATTTCTTTTTAAATTGGGGAGAAGACCGATTTAATTCGAAAGATGTATCTCTTTCCCTACTTCTCTTTAATTTTTCTGCTTGCCTCCTTTTTGCTTTATCGTTATTAACAACGGCCTCAGCCATCCGCGACAAATTGAAAATTTTTAAGCAAACCGATTACCGACCACGTATAAAACGAACAATATATAGTATTAAGCAGGAAAAATGTATAAGCTAGTTGAAATTAAATATAAACGTAATAAAACAAAAACATCTAGTAAATGCACACTTATACCTTAACTTAGTTTACTAAACATCAATTATAGACTAAACCAAAAAAAATAAAAAAATTCAAAATAATTGCATGCAAATATTAATTAAAAATAAAAGAAAGAAAATAACAAAAACCAAAACAAGAAACTTAAATAATAAAAATGTAAAATCTTAAATAATAAAAAAAATAAATTTTAAGAGGAAAAAAAGATGAAATAAAATAAAAACACCAACAAAAATACAACTGAAGCTAAACTTAATAAATAAGATTAAAATGGAAATAAAATATATAATAACGAATAGCAAATACCAAAATACAACTTAAAATAAAAAAAATTGTGTATATAAAAAAAAATAATAATAAAATAAAGCAACAAAAACAATCAAAAAACACAAAAAGAGCTTACAAAAAAAAGTAATAATAAAAAAAGATTAAAACAACAAAAAAATTATTATAAAAAAACTATCCAAAAATAATGTTTGCACAAATAAAACAAAAAAACATTAAAAGAATTCACATTAATTCATAAATACTCTACGACTTAACCAGCACAAATAAGTTTAAAATTTTTGTTAGTATTTTGAAAATGTAATTTAATTCAATATTTTATGACATTCGGTTTAGCGATGTGAGTTTCGCTGCGTTGTGTGTGTGAATATACAAAAAAAATTATTATTAATGCCTCCTTACAGGCCTATTCAGTGTTTCCGGAGATAATTTATTAAATCAAATGCATTCTTCCCGTGATTCTTCTTCAAAAAAAGCATGGAATCTGCTACACATCAGACCCCTGAACAATTTTTCAGAGCGGCTGCTGCAGCTACCATTCCCTTCATGAAACAAGCTCACAGGTGTTAAGAAATCTTATGACACTTCAGACATCTGATTTTGGAAACAAACCGGCTGTCACTAGACTTATTTTACTAAACTTGTTTTTTCCCCAAGTAATGTTATTAAAATACTACAGTCCTCTGGAAATTCATCAGAGCGGCTATTCTAAATTAACACACTTGGACCATCAACTTTACCCATAATCTAAAATCCATCAAAAAAAAAAAAACTAAACAAATAAAATATCTTCACCTTTTCAATCTTTCAAACTCCCACGCTTCAGGTTTAAATAATTTTGATAATATGTTGACGATGTTTGCTATCGAACCTATACAGAGATATCAAGATTGTACAACAAATCCCTGAACTCATAAGGTTTTGTGGATTATGAATCATAGCTCTTCGTCAACAGATCCTGAAAATCCTGACATTTTCAACACCAATCATTCATCGTTTGGGCTATTACACACATCTATTGTTCTATTGTTTGGCATGTCTAGATGTCTTACATGCCACACAAATACATTATATTGGGCGCCATATTGTTATGTGCCTTTGTTCCGCTGCAGTGTTGTCCCAGCCAATTCATCATTTCAGGGAAAGGTTCCAACCCGACTGCAACAAGAAGACAAACACAACAAATAAAAAAAATGTATAAACAAACCAAAAAAAAAAAACTCGACTATCAAACAGAAACACTTTTTAGGGAGAGTCAGATGTCATTCTCCCAACTAGCCCACCAAACCTAAAACACGAAAACTCCAAACAGATATTGGCGTGCTCCCCAATCTCCACACACACACTTTTAGCAACGCACTTACCTCATCTCAACCGAACGGTATGAGAAAAATTACCAAGGACACCTATCTGCTCTATGAATACACAAAATTTACATATTTATTAATATAAAATATGTCTTAAAACTAAAACATGCAAAATGGACTTAATTCTGGTTTAATTCCAAGAATTGAAAATTATTTATCCCAATAAGCACAAATTTTTTGAGAATTCCAATGTTGGAATTCCAGTGTGAATTCAAGCTTGAATAACATTTGAAATCCATTCTCTTTCCAGTCTGTTTGAAGTTTGTTAAAAAGCAACAAATTTGTTTGAAGCATATTTTATCTGTTGTGAAAAAATTGTTTTTATTTATGTTGAATTATATTTACATTAAATACATTATTCCGGCGATTGGATACGAAATACTGCAACCTAAAGAACGTTGCTGAAAAACAACGTCGGCATCAAATCGAGTCAGTTATGTACTCTAAATGTCAATCATAAAATATTAATGGTGAACAATTTTACAACGCGAAAGTCCCAAAGTTTTAAAAGTGAAAATAAAGAAATAAAAGTGAAAATAAGCAAAAAGAAAATAAAGAATAGAAAATAAAGCAATATAAAGAAATTTTGAATAAATGAAATGGAAATGGGGTAAAAAATCTGGCAGATAATGGTTTGAAAATTATTGTTAAAATAATGTTATAACACTATTTATATACTGTTGTAACATTGCTTGAATAACACTGAAATTCCATGCTTAAATTCAACGGTAAAAACAGGTTCGGTTCGAATTGAATTCCACTGCAATTCCATGTTTGACTTCAAGTGTAAAAACAGGTTCGGTTCAACTTGAATCACACTGTTATTCGAGGCTGGAATTACACTGTAAAGGTACTGTTTTGTTCGACTGAAATTCAATGGTTAATTTTGCTGGATTCGCTATTGAAATCAACTGTGTTTCAACTGTAATTTAACACTGGAAATTGGAAATTTTGACTGGATTTAAAATGTAATTCCACTTGAATTCCAGCCAAAATGCTTATTGGGATAATTTAATTTAACAAAGAAAAAATAATAAAAAAAATCAAAACTAAATCGTAAAAAAAAACAACCACCAAACATTCCATACAAACAGTGACCATACACAATGTTCGTACAATACATACGGACAAAAACAAATGAAATAGGGTAAGTAAAAAAAAAACGAATTTTGGTACTAATAACCATAAATTAAATTATTATTCCATTTTTAGAACCAGTTCAACACCGCAACATAACTCCGGGGCTACGAAGTCTACGCCCGTAGGACCGGTGTGCGGATTCTCATGTGGTTGTCTTTCCACTTTCTTAAAAAAAACGTGGGAAGCTCCCACGCCCTGTGTAGTCTAGCCAGGCTATTAGGTACGTTCAAACAAGGATTTATATTTGGTTGAAAGATATTTATTTCTTTTTATGTGTCTCATAGATGGAATAACTCAACGTTTCTTATCGGATTATCGTAAGTAAACCTTTTTTTTTCTATTCCTTTTTTTTCTTTTTTCCGAAGGCTATAAACAGGAGTACGCATAGTACCTGGCTATTAAAAAAATACTCTCTAAATAAATAAATAAAAGAACAATCTATTTATTTTATAAATTGACTAGCAGTTTAGTTTTATTATTTTATATTGAAAAAAACAAAACCTTTATTATAGTTTTCAGTTTTACAAATTTTTTAATAATGACAAATTAAAAAATATTTATTTCAAACAAAAAAACAAAGTACTACTCGATTGAAAAAGGCAAAGCATTTCAACACCCCCTCTCAATCGATAAGTCCTATATTATTCCGTAGTTTAACAAATCTGTTGACATCTAATGATTTAGTAAATAAATCTGCTAACTGGAATTCACTGCCGATATGCTCAAGTTTTATGTTGCCATTTATTATGTTATCCCTTATAAAGTGGTGTTTTATGTCTATATGTTTTGCTCTTTTGCTTTCCAGATTATTTGCCATTCCGATGCAGCCTCTATTGTCTTCAAATAGTTTGACAGTATAGTCATCAATCTCTTTTAAGTCCTTCATAACTCCAGATATCCATATCGCTTCAGTTGTTGCCAAACTCAAAGCTATATATTCGGCTTCTGATGAAGAAGTTGCAACAGTTTGTTGTTTCTTGCTGCACCATGATACTGTGCAACCATACACCTGAAACAAATAACCACTTACTGATTTCCGGTCAGATTTATCTGATGCCCAGTCTGCATCAGCAAATCCTAAAATAGGTTCACTAGAAGATAATAAAATAATAAAATAATAAAATAAAGCAACAAAAACAATAAAAAAACACAAAAAGAGCTTACAAAAAAAAGTAATAATAAAAAAAGATTAAAACAACAAAAAAATTATTATAAAAAAAACTATCCAAAAATAATGTTTGCACAAATAAAATAAAAAAACATTAAAATACTTCACATTAATTCATACTCTACGACTTAACCAGCACAAATAAGTTTAAATTTTTTGTTATTATTTTGAAAATGTAATTTAATTCAATATTTCATGACGTTCGGTTTAGCGATGTGAGTTTCGCTGCGTTGTGTGTGTGGATGAATTATTATTAATGCCTCCTTACAGGCCTATTCAGTGTTTCCGGAGACAATTTATTAAATTAAATGCATTCTTCCCGTGATTCTTCTTCAAAAAAAGCATGGCATCTGCTACACATCAGACCCCTGAACAATTTATCAGAGGGGCTGCCGCAGCTACCATTCCCTTCATGAAACAAGCTCACAGGTGTTACGAAATCTTATGACACTTCAGCCATCTGATTTTGGAAACAAACCAGCTGTCACTAGACTTATTTTACTAAACTTGTTTTTTCGCCAAGTAATGTTATTAAAATACTACAGTCCTCTGAAAATTCATCAGAGCGGCTATTCTAAATTAACACACTTGGACCATCAACTTTACGCATAATCTAAAATCTACTCAAAAAAAAAAAAAAAAAAAACTAAACAAATAAAATATCTTCACCTTTTCAATGGGAAGTTATCTTTCAAACTCCCACGCGTTAGGTTAAAATAATTTTGATAATATGTTGACGATGTTTGCTAACGAACCTATACAGAGATATCAATATTGTACAACAAATCCCTGGACTCATAAAGATTTGTGGATTATGAATCATAGCTCTTCGTCAACAGATCCTGAAAATCCTGACATTTTCAACACCAATCATTCATCGTTTGGGCTATTACACACATCTATTGTTCTATTGTTTGGCATGTCTAGATGTCTTACATGCCACACAAATTCATTATATTGGGCGCCATATTGTTATGTGCCTTTGTTCCGCTGCAGTGTTGTCCCAGCCAACTCATCATTTCAGGGAAAGGTTCCAACCTGACTGCAACAGGAAGACTAACACAACAAATAAAAAAAAAATTGTATAAACAAACCAAAAAAAAACTCTACTATCAAACAGAAACACTTTTTAGGGAGAGTCAGATGTCAACTTACCCACTAGCCCACCCAACCTAAAACACGAAAACTCCAAACAGATATTGGCGTGCTCCCCAATCTCCACACACACTTTTAGCAACGAACTTACCTCATCTCAACCGAACGGTATGAGAAAAATTACCAAGGACACATTTATTATTTATTAATATAAAATATGTCTTAAAACTAAAACATGCAAAATGGACTTAATTCTTGTTTAATTCAAAGAACTTAAAATTATTAATAATTTAATTTAACAAAAAAAAAAAAATAATTAAAAATATAAAATATGCTTAATATAAAAAAATGTTATTTCACACCACTGTGCCTAAATAAATATGGTTTATGCTCTTATAAAGCAAAAATATAAAAAAACAACAACAAACAACAAAAAATTACTTAGCGCCAAAAAAAAAAAAAATAACCAAAGAATCTACTCGTTGTTTCTGGTAAGAAACCGAAACTAATAAGGACTAGTTCCTACTCGTCACTATTTCTACCTAATGGAGCTCTATTAGGAGGTTTGGCAACACTTCCGGAATATATTTGTCAAACTTATTGTCAGCGCACTTCCTTCCGGATGGCGATATAGATCTTCCTGGCACACTCTAGTTTCTTTAGATCACTATAATTTTTATTTCAGGCACTTACAAGAATTTTACCTAACCTAACACTAATTTAGAAAACAAACAAAAAACACTAACACTTATAAAAAAATTATAACATTAAATTCACAACAAAAGTTTATGTATAAGATTTTTTTTAAGTTAAATTTTAATCAAATTATTAATTTAGAACAAAATTTTGAAATATTACAACACCGCTTACTAATAAAACTTTTCTTATTTTATCTCCTTTTTTTGCTGCACAAAATTTTTTATACGCCAAAAACAAGATGGCTCACTGGTTGGATGAGGCTTCTGCCGATGCCCGATTTGGCGCGCCTTAGAAAAATGGCTGCTTTCTAATACAAATGGCGGTGAACTAACTTTTTATTCCTAATTGTAAAATAAAAAAATGGTTACCTGTACTATGCACCTTCTTACACCTTTTTTAACTTTCCCAGAGCTTCGGACGACTTTACTCAACATCAGTCTTCACCAACCTGCCTCAACACGATCCTGTAAAAGTCACAAAACACCCCTAAGTTTCTGGACGATAATCTCACTCACTTTTACACACTCTTACTCACTGGCTATTTTCTTTTAAATTAATTTTAACAAAAACCACTAACAATTGAAAGTTTTCAAATACTCAAATTAAACTTTAAGTATTTAATTATTTATTTTTTTTAAATTTATGTTCACCTTCTTAAATTTATAAATAATTCAATAAAAAAATTGCTTTTATCAAAAACATGAAAATTCGAGACGAATACCTACACAGTTTTTTTTACAACCTTTCTTTCTAAATGTTCACAATATAATAATTTATTTATTCCCTCCTTAAATTCTGCTGAATTCTAAAATAATCCCCATCTTTAAATTTATTCCATTTGCTATAAAACGGATTAGCGCTCTTAACTTTAATATTCAGCAACATTTCCCTTTTCATTTTAGGTTGATATATTTTATTAACATTAAACATTTAACAACCCTGCCTTTACGATGGCAACTCACTTACTCGTAATACTCTACAGCAAACTAAACAACTAGCAGAAAACATACTGACACTCTCAAATTAAACGCTACATTCTCTTCAACCACCAAAAATTACAGATCATTATACATAGCAAAATAAAACAGCATAATCAACAAGACAACACAGTGCACAAATTAATAAATAATTAAAATCAATAACAAAACAAACAAATCCTGAACAATCAAGATTAATAATAAAATAATAAAACAAACACATAAAACTATAATAAACGCATATACCAAACGCTCCAAAGAAAAAACTTAAAGTCAACAAAGAAAACAACAAAAAGAGCAAAAACCTATTAAATAATAATTGCAACTAAAACTAAACATGCAACAAACTACTAAAATAATAAAAAAGAATTAAACCAATAAGACAACCAAATAAAAACCAAAATCAAAACCAAATTGTAAAAAAAAACAACCACCAAACATTCCATACCAACAGTGACCATACACAATGTTCGTACACCACATACGGACAAGAACAAATGAAATAAGGTAAGTAAAAAAAAAAGAACCATAAATTAAATTATTCTTCCATTTTTAGAACCAGTTCAACACCGCAACACAGGGCACCAATAAAATTTTGCTATAGATACTTCTTTATAACCTTCCATAACTTACTATTTGCAGCCATAGGGGACTAAACTGGTTTGCAATCGTTCAGGTTAAATCTCTACAGGATTTACAAATAAACATGGATCATGCTTTGATGGCTTCAGATGAAGTTGTTGTTGTTTTGACACTAGCATCTGGTATCATTTTAAACCGGACTGGCGTAGACCATATAGTGCAGTGTACAGGGATATTTGCAGGAATTCAATGCTATCAATCACTTCGCTGCCATTGCTTTAGCCTTGTGGAATTTAACCCTGGACCTGATCACAACTATTTACTTTGAATTAATTTTGTTCATGGAATTTCGGTAAATATAATCTAATCTAATAATTTAATCTAATAGAGGCGAATAAGTCTTGAAAAAATCTCCATGACGCTGTAACCAACATTTCGCCACAAGCCGTATTTTTTTGTTGTGCGAAATAAAAACGATTACCAATAACTTTTCTGTTTTAAGGACGTTCGATGATTTCCCAGGTATTTTTTAGTAGATGTACTATTTACTCATCTTTGATGGCCTTCAACTATGATAAGTCACCAAATTACACTCTTCAAAACCTTCAAAGCTTGATGAGCAATCAATATTGCTTTCTGCGCCGATTGGAAAACGAATAGTTGGTTTTACTGCATCTTTGTTTATTAAAACTTTTTTATCAGCATTGTCATAAAGTGTTGATGGGAATTCTATTAATTTTTCCTCCTCTTGTTGACACATATTTTTATATTCGTTGATATGTTTTATGAATGACGTCTTAACGAAATATAGTTTATACGCTATTTCACCCTTAAGCAATTTTTTAAGCATCGATTTCTTATACACATAAAAAGCAGTATTTATTGTCTCTGCCCAAAACTTCGGTGGGGTGCCCGCATGTTTCATTATTCTATTTTTGCGATCAGAACCACCTTTTTGTTGCAGTGTATAAGGGCCACTTTGACGTCTACGTATACCACAGTCCTCAAAGTAATTATTAACTTTATAATTAACTTACTCACGGCCATTATCTGATTGTAACATTTAAATTTTTCTGCCAGTTAGATTTTCTACTAAATTTTTGTATTTTATAAATGCGTCCAATACATCAGATTTTTTTTAATACGAATTGTAAGGCCGAACCAGCAATTTCCAAATGGATTTTGAATAAAACGCAAATGCAAATAAAATACTTGATTAATGCAAATGTGTTTATGTTAAAATTTCTTTAAAAATACAACAATTCATTAGAAATAATTCAGTTAAAAATAATGAAAATAATTACATGTTGTTGCGAAGATGCTTTATTTAGGTCATAAAAAGAAATAAAAATAATTGTCATCAACAAAGTAAAACGAAATGACCTATTGTGAATGCTTACAACGCCAGAAGTTTCTACAAAAACTTCTTAATCACAAAACAAAAACAACTAACATAAAGCAATAAAAATAAACGCAACGCACAACTACACAAATACCTACATAACGACTAATAAAAATAGACAGCATGTATAAATAAATTACAAATAATAATGGAAGGTTCTTGAATCAAATAACAATCATCATGTGTCTCAAATAATAAATGCGTAGTAAAGAAATATTCTACCAACAGATGGAGCATGTTCTAGTATATTCAAGAGCCCTAACATTGGGTATATAAAAGAAACGGCCATACATGATGATTTAATTCTTAGTGAAAACATCAACCAGTGAAGGAAGATCTTGTGTTAAACAGTGGTAAAGTTGCCATCGCGTATTTTTGTGTACTAATCGCGAATAAGTAAATAATCGCCTAATTAAAGTGTAATTTAATTAAAGTAGTAATTAAATTGTATTTATTTATTTTGCAATAAAAGAACTCAATAAAATAAACGTTTATAAGTTTAAAAAACGTAACAATTGGTGTCAGAAGTGAAATTGCAAACAATAAATCACAATGAAATTTGACGAGCTTAAAGTTGAGCAGCTAAATAGGGAGCTGAGTAAATTGGATTTGCCAACAGTGGGCAACAAAGCGGAATTACAAAAGCGCTTGATAGACGAATTCAAGCAGCGAGGTATTGATATTGGGACATACGAATTCGGAGAAAAGAAGAGATTGAAGTATGTGCCCCAGCAACAATCAGCGTTATGGACTTGAATTCTATGTTTGCAGCAATGATGAAGAAAATAGAAGAAAACAATCAGAAGCAGGAAAGCCAAATGAAGAAGATAGAAGAAAACAACCAGAAGCTTCAAGAATCATTTAAAGACAGCCTAAGAGCAATACAAGAAACCTCTAGTGTCAATGGAGAAAGGCTTTTAGCAAAGGTAAATGAGAAATTTCAAGAAATTGCAGAAGTCTTTAGTAAACGAGTAGACGTCATGGAGCTGAGAGTTAGTGGCCTAGAAAAAAAAGTGAACGAGGAATTACATAAATTAGAAGTGCAAATGAGCGAACTTCAAATTCGAGAGGGACCGGTGAGAGTTATCTCTGAGCATGCTAGCAAGATAAATAGTCCGAGCTTTGACGGCAGCGCACCTTTTAATGTTCTTAAGTTCCAGTTCGAAACAGTGGCCAACAAGAATAGATGGGACAATGATGAAAAAGCTATAGAGCTTATTTTAGCCTTAAAGGGAGCAGCAGCAGAGATACTCGAAACTTTACCAGCCGGATGTAGAAATAATTATGAGGACATAATGTATGCCTCACAACGTTAGTACGGAGGCGAGAATAAAAGAGAACTTTATAGAATGAAATTACGAGCCATGGTTCAAAAGGCGAACGAGATGCTTTAAGATTTCGCCATGGAAATTGAACGTTTGGTGCAGCTGACTTACCCAGGCGAACATCATCCGTTTCTCGATCAGTTTAAAATTGAATCATTTGTGAATGGTATACGAGATCCAGATGTTAAATATGCAGTTTTTGCTATGCAAAAATCAACCTTTGCAGAAACTATCTCATACGCGCTAGCACAGGAGACCACAAAAGTCGTCTCAAAGCCACAGGTGTACAAGGTGCAATGTCTTGAGACTGATGATTATAACCACGGCGACAAAAGGAGCGAGATAAAAGATATTGTCAAACAAATAATGCAGGCAGAAAGGGGTAAGTCTCGCGCCAAATGCTTCAACTGCGGAAAAGTTGGCCACTTCTAGCGCAACTGCAGATCTATAAAGAAAAGATCAAGATCTGCTTCGCCAACGAGGGACAACAAGCGGTCGAATAACACCAAATCGCTCGAGTCACCGTTAAATTAAATCGAGCTAGCGCTAAGGGGCAAGTGCTAGCTCCCACAACCGATGGCCCCACAATCTCGATTTCAATTGTACAACAGAAAAATAGCAACCTAACTGCTTGCGGTCTTATCAACGGAAGAAAGCAAGTCCTCACCATAGACACAGGTGCCCGATTTTGTAAAAGGTGCTGTCGAACCGTTAAATAATGTACGATTGCGCACGGCTACTGAGGACTTAGCCACTGTCTTTGGAAGAGCCAGGGTAAGACTGACTATAGCAGACATCAGCGTTGACCATGTATTTGTTGTCGCCGACATAGTGGATAAAGTTATCATTGGTAAAGACTTCATGATAGCCAATGGTATTAAGCTGCACATGGGCGAGCAAATAATGATTTGGCGTAATGTGGAGTTATTCCTGGATGTTGGTTATGAGAGCAGGACCGCAGTAAGGAAGCTATTTGCCGTTGAACGCCAGAAATTACCACCTCAGGCGGAAACTATAGTATGGGCACGTGTGGAGGCAGATTGTGTAGATAACCGGTTGTGGGTGGTAGAACCAACAGAAGTAAAAGACGATATTTTAACAGCTAAAGCCCTCGTGAAGATCTGCGATAATGGAAGAGTTCCTGTGAGAGTACTTAATCTGTCCAAAAGCGAAAAGACTATTAACAGAAATTATGAGATAGGTCAATGTGAGCCAGCTGTAGCCATAATCAATTGTGCGGTAAATACAGTATGCCCCAAACTACCAGCCAGATAAAGAGATTTACTAGCAGCAAAAATGGGTGGCAGATCTAACATCTTCTGACAGAAACAAAGCAAAGCAAATGTTGAGAAAACACGCCTCCGTCTTCGCCCTAAGTAATAAAAGCCAAGGTAGAACGGCAGTTGTAAAACATGAAATTAATACTGGCGAAGCGAGGCCTATAAAACAAGCACCGAGAAGTGTTCCCCTAGCAAAGCGAGACGAGGTCAAGTAACTTGTCAGCGAAATGGAACGGAACGGAGTCATTGAGCCAACCTCAAGTCCGTGGAGTTCGCCAGTAGTTTTAGTAAAGAAAAAAGACGACAGCACCAGGTTTTGCGTTGACTACAGGAAGCTCAATGACGTCGCCAAGAAATACAGTTATCCGTTACATAGAATTGATGATACCTTAGACACGTTGGCCGGAACAAAATGGTTCTCTACCTTGGACTTGCAGAGCGGCTATTGGCAAGTAGAGATAGCCGAGAGAGACAAAGAGAAAACTGCCTTTAGCGCGAGTGGTGGTTTATGGCAGTTCAGGGTGATGCCATTTGGGCTCTGCAATGCTCCAGCTACCTTCGAGCGTGTATCTGGATGACATAATCGTAATGGGGAAAACTTTTGACGACCATCTCAAAAACCTGAATGAAGTATTTAAGCGTATAATAACTGCAGGATTAAAATTAAGTGTTAAAAAATGTGCTTTGTTTCAAAAGGAGGTCAAATACCTGTGGCATCGTGTAACAGCTGAGGGCATATCATCTGATGAAGACAAAGTACTGGCAGTAAAGACCTGGCCTCGCCCACAAAATCTTCATGAGCTGCGTAGTTTCCTGGGGCTTTGCACATACTGCAGGAGATTTGTACCGAACTTTGCTCAAGTGGCTGCCAGCTTACATGAGTTGACCAGAAATTCGCAACCGTACCACTGGAGTGAAGCAGCGGAAGAAGCGTTCCAGAAGCTCAAGAAACTTTTATGTACGGCACCAGTCCTCGCCTATCCAATAGCTGGACAGAAATTCATATTGGACACGGATGCAAGCGGCTATGGAATAAGAAGAGTACTTTCTCAGCAGATTAATGGAACAGAAAAGGTCATTGGCTACTACAGCAGGGTACTCTCGAAGACCGAAAGAAATTACTGCGTTACCCGAAGGGAGCTTTTGGCAGTGCTGGAGTGTGTTAAACATTACCACAAGTACTTATATGGTCAACATTTCATCTTAAGGACGGACCACTCCGCATTACGTTGGTTGATGCAATTTAAAAACCCCGAAGGGCAGCTCGAACGCTGGGTTGAACGCTTGCAAAGCTATGACGTTAGTATTGTACATAGAAAAGGCTCATGTGATGAAACTTTGAAAAATTATCCTAGTTATATAACTTTTTCGTGGCAATAGAACAGGCCGCTTTTGCTCGAATGGGATTTCTGCATTATCGATTCTACCGTGAACTCGTAGTACACCATCCTCTAAATAGGGATTTTTCTTCTAATGGTCACTGTTCTTGGGTACTGACTAATTAAACTTCAATAAAGAAATTTCATGATTATATTTTTCGTGTTGGGCCTGCATAAATAAAATCGTTTCTGCCTTTCGTAACTTTTCTTGGGTAAGCTGTTTTCGTTGCTAATTAACAAAACAGCAATTTTTTAAAAATCTCAAGAGATAGGCTGCTGTCCGCAGCAAAAGTGTACATTTTAAAAATCTGACAACGTCAAAAATCATGTCGGATTTTGTAAGTAAATGTTTTACACACTCCTCTTGAGTTGGCTCTAGTGGAGCATTTGCTTGAGGCTACTCATTTTTAGAACAGGTTAAGAACTCAGGACCTTGTAACCATCAAGAAGAATAGGTGAATATAGTAATTTTTGGCCATTTTGTAGTATCATCTGCAACATTCTGCTTACTTGAAATCTATCTCCATCTTAGAATCCATATCCATTCGTTAATTGATGATAATTCTGGAACCTGGTAATTCGAAAGGCTACGAATTGGTTGTATTTACGGATTGAAACCATCTTGGCGATGAATATAGCAAACATCAGAAATAAGTTTTACTGATTCTTCTGAATAATCAACAGAATCAAAAAAAATCATCAACGTAATGGTGTTCTTTTATCGCTTTAGCAGCTATGGGGAACTCATTTTTGAATTAGGTAGCATTAAATTTTTGACGTATTGGGAAATGCTAGGAGCATATGAAGCACCGAAAATCATCACATCTATTACGTATATATCGGGGGATCTATTCTGCTCACATTCATGCCAAAGAAATCTTTGAACATTACAATCCTCTGGTCGTATGTGCACCTGGTGGAACATCTCCTCGATGTCTCCACAAACAACCACAGATTCACGAAATTTGAAAAGAATTGATGGCAAAGAGACCAAATTGTCAGGTCCCTTTAGCAAAAAAATATTTAAAAACACGCCATTAGATTTGGCAGCCGCATCCCGTACAACTCGAGATTTACCCGGTTTATTTTTATTAAGCACGGCAAAAATGTGAAGGTACCAAACTATTTTATCACCACAATCGATTTCATGTGGATTGAGTTTACGTATGTAGCCTATAGCCAAATATTTAGATATTGTTTTTTTTTAAATGCTTATAAGATCAGAATTCAATATCAATTTTCTTTCCAAACATATTAAGTTTTTTAAGGCCATTTCATAACCAGGTGGCATCTCTATTAAACCGAATTTACATAATAGTGGAACCTCATAATGTCCACTAGGCTTTTGTTTTGTAAATTTATTTAACAACTCTAATGCCCTTTTATCTTCATCAGACTCTAGGAGAGATTTTGGCTCTACCTTGTTTTTTCCTATCACGTTTGCAAGCGAATAAAAATTCCTAACAAACTGATCTAATTCTTTAACAGTGGTTGTACAATTACATACTTAAAAATTAAGACTTTTACTTGTTTTGTTTTCACCAACAGCTCCATAAATCGGCCAACAGCTCCATAATTCGTACAAACAGCAATCCGTTCTTGTAGCAATCCCTCACGAGCCTTACTTGATACTCCTAAATAAAAATGGTTCAAGCCAATTAATATGTGTGGCACTCCATTCTCATAACTTTTATCTGGCAGGTTTCGCAAGTGGCGATATTGTTGTAATAATTTCTCATAATTCATCGATTGTAAAGGCAAAATTTAATGATTTAACTGTAGAGACGTTAATTGTTACACGTTTTTTATTTCCTCCTAAAATAGAAATTGTTAATTTTCTTTATTCCGCTTCATACCTCCCCTCCACCGCAAACAGAAGAGATTTGAAACTCCACTAACATTTAATTCACTCGCTAATGATTCATCCATTAAACTGATGGACCATCCTTCATCGATAAAGGCAAATGTATTTATTTTTTTATTCTTTTCATAAATTTTAATAGGAATTATTTTAAATAAAACTTCTTTTAATTGGTCACTGTGTGTATTATTTACAACTACCTTTTCTTCTTCGCGTTTAGTTTTCATATTATCATTGTCTTTTATTTAGAATAATGATGTAATGAAGGGTGATGGAAATATTCACATCTCTCTTCCCTACACTTTCTTCCTTTTGTTACACTCAAAAAATTTTACAAAAATTTTATTTACGTACAATATTCCACTACTCCCCTCGATCAAGTGATTGGTATGTTGAACAGTTAGATAATGTTCTACAATTGTTATTGTTACATACCACACACACACGTTGATTATGAGAGTGTAAAAAAGCTCTCTGGCTTGTTTTTGGTGATTTATTTATTTTTTCTTTGCTTTGATTTCTTGTACTTTGGTGAACTGTTATACTGCTAGCTGTTATACAAATATTAAAAAACCATTTATCAAATTCTTAGAGATTTGGTTAATCATCCATTGCATTTGATACAAAGTTGGAAGCTTTTGTAGCAAATCGGTTGCTGTGATAGTTGAGATTAAACTACGAACTTGTACACCCATGTAGGTAAGTGTTTCTAAATTATTATCATCAACTTTTGGTGTATTTTGTATTTAAATTTTAATTGTATTTATTATCTTTTCAGGTTGGCCAAACAACAGGTAGAGGACACGTATAACGTCAGGCACGTTTGAGGGGTGGACCAGCATATGGCATACACTGTTTAGTGCTTCACCCATTAGAGCCTTTTGAAGACGGATGAGGTTTTCTTCGTTGGTCAACGCGCAGGAGGCAGTGGACCATTCAAAGGTGGAGAAAAATATGGGCCATTCTTCAGGTTTGCCGAAAAATATTGGGAGATCCTTTGACAGAGACTGTCGTGAAGAGATGCTCATCTGTGGAAGGCTGTGCGGTGGTGGCAAATAAGTGGGTGGGTATGTAGAATTCAATGGTGTTGTAAAACTGAAATGTGAAGAAGAAATTGGTTGTTGTGGAATAAATTCTTGAGAAAACAAATGATTATGTATGTTGTTATTCGAAGCAGAAGATGTAAGTATATGATTAGGAGTATTGATTGTCGCCGCTGGTCTTGAGGACTGCATTCGCTGAAAACCACTAAAAGTGGAAATGTTCGCTGTAAAATTGGGTACTGCATACACAGGTAAGGACGAATTATTGGCAGCATTGTTAATCGTTGGTGGGAAAAATTTTACGATATTTTATGGTGTTACAGAAGAGGCGCCACAACATTTACCGAATTTTGTGCTGGTTTTATAGTTTAATTGGGCAAACTAGTTGTTGGTTAGTTTGCATTGGTACTTGCATCTTTCTGTACGCGTTGTTATTGAGACAGAGACTTAGTAGAGGTAAGCCAATTGTTGATGGTCTGAGATTTCTCGGACAAAACATCTGAGAGTGCTTCCGCTTCCACAAGAAGTTGGTATTTTTTATTTAGGTAATCCTGATTTAATTTTCGTTCTTCCTCTAGCTTTTTAAGCTGCAAATAATTTTTTGTGACTGCGACCGGTGAGAACGATTTGAGCGTTGGCTTGTAGTACTAAGCGTAGGAGAGAGAATTTAGCCTTATGGATGAACATGAAAGGCATTTGAAAAACGTGTCGTCTATGACATTACCGCAATTTTTATGGTATGCGTTGCGGTCAACATATTTTCGTCAGAGGGGTTATGGCAAACTGAACAATTATGCTTGTGTCGCTCAGTTTGCTGTTGACTACTTAAGTTTTGTAAAGACATTTTCTACTTACTGCAAGATTGGCTTGTCGTTTTGAAGATAGGTGTTGATCCAGGCAAGGCGAATGAATATCAAAAATAATTTTATAATGTTGAAAAGTCAACAGGCCGAGCCAGCAATTTCCAAATGGATTTTGAATAAAACGCAAATGCAAATGCACTTGATTAATGCAAATGTGTTTAAAGTAAAATTTCTTTAAAAATACAACAATGTATTAGGAATAATTCAGTTAAAAATAATGAAAATGATTACATAATTTTTGGTTTTGAAAACTACTGGAAAGTATTAAAATATAAAAAATTCTTATTCTCAAGAAGTGCTTGGTCACCACGCAAAGTTTACAGAAAATGGCGAAGGCGCCAGAACTTACCTTAGCATTACAAGTTTTGTTAAATAAAACATGTATAAATTATATTGACAAAAAAATTATGCCAACTTATAAAATAAATTGTGGAGCTTTTGGGAGTTGTGCTAACACGAACAATTCACAATGCCGTATGTAGCCATCCGTAAAGGTAACAAAATATTTTGCACCGGAATAAGAGGGAGTTTTCATTGGTCCACGCACGTCGCTATGGACAATTTTCAACAATGTCATTTATCCAAAATGCTTCTCTTTAAATTTGCGGCGGCTGCAATATTCAACGTATCTTCTAGCTTAGGATAGGCAGGCAGCTGTGTTGCCACAGCCCACTTGAGTCCATTAATTAGTTCCTTTGTGTTATCTGTTGTCAGAAGGGAAGGAGAAAAAGAAAAAACAGATAGAAAAGCAAAGAAAGACAAGACATAGAAAAAAAGATGGAAGATGACAGAAAAAAAGAAACTGCGGGTATGAAAGGTCCAGAGAAGATCCGTGATAGAAGCAGAGAAGGATCCCGCTAGGTAGGGCTAGCTGGCCAAAAAGTGCGCTCATTCCGTTAACTGAGACGTAGTGTCCGGCAGCGGGCCAGTAAACCACCCACTGCACCTTAAAAAGGAACTGATTCTGCCTGGACTAAATGATGATACATCAGACAGGCCCCCGTAGTACCGCTGACTGAGATATTTCAGCCGTATATACTTCAGCGCGGGGCAAAAACAGGAAGGTGTTGCACAGTCTCCTTCTCCTCCTCGTCCTGAGGACGTCTACAGACCCATTCTTCTAGCATGGGCCCCAAATAAGCAGTGCCCAGTAACCACAGTCACCAAGTTGCGCAATCAAGTCCCCGGTCCAAAGAGGGCCAGATTGTTCTAGCTGTTGAGCATGTCGACTTATTATAACATCCGACCTGGGCCAGATTGTAGAAAGCAGCGTCGATACGCTGTCCGCAAGCAGAGAGGGGTATGCCACAGAAGACGTCAATGGTACCTTCTTCAAGCGTTTTTCCCTTCTTTGCCAGTTCATTGGCATTATGGGTGCTCAAGTCGGTCCAATGTCCTCTCACCCATTTCAGGTTGACTGTTGAAATCTCCGCCATCCCGTTAAGGGATGTCCGGTATTCAGAGACAAGTTTAGATGTGGTGAGCACAACTCTAAAGGGTATAATCGCTGCTTTTCTGTCGGTACATAAAAAGATTTCCCTATTGGATATGTTATAGTAACTTAACCAGCACGCTGCCCTTTAAATGGCAGGTATTTCCGCCTGTAAAATACTGCAGTTTTTTGGGAGTCTGAAACACATCTTATCCCAAATTGCTCAAATATACTCCGCCTCCAATTCTCGTCCCTCTTTTAAAGCCATCCGTGTACACGCAAAGTGCTCGAGAGAAGCGAGAGTGGCCTTCCGTCAGGTCGAAGAAATATCTTCTTATAAGAGAATATTCTGGAGTACAATAATCAACAAGATCGGGAATTACGTCCGTGATCTGAAGTACGCTAGCATGTCCCCATAATCTTTGGTTTCATGCACCTGTGATGTTCAACCATAGCCGCAATACCGCGTAGCACCTTCTCCGTTATAGAAACATTCGCCGTATTGTCAAATGCCTTCCACTAGACAAGAGCTCTAGAGAACAGAATCGGTCTTATTACTGCTTCTAGAAGCCAACTTACACCCTTTGGGTTGATACCCCAAGTTTTGCCAATTGCCCTTTTACATACCTACATTGCCGCAATGGCCTTTGACGCCCTAGCCTGGGTATTCATATCCAGGACAGTTTACTGTCCAAGATAAAGCCCAAAAATTTCGCACAGCTAAATAAATTGAATGGAACTCTATTGATGGCCCAGTGTAGTCTGTCTGTATCATCTCTACAGAATTTTCCACACAGTCCATCCTTACAGAATCATATTGCATTCCCATAGTTGAGTGAAATTTCGCGAAATTGTGTATCAATTGGGACTTCCAGTGGCTCCTGTGCACTGTTTGTCCAAGTACCGTCAGCCTTCCGGATATATTCCGGAACTGACCGATGTTTCGAAAGTATCCTGCGTAACCTGCTAGTCTCTGAAGAGCCCTCTATCCCTCTACAGAACACCCTCCAGGATCTGCGCTTTGCATTCTTTACTTGATTCTTAAACTTATTCAAGGAAGTTTTATAAACTGTCCAGTTTCCTGACCTCTTGGCTTCATTGAGTCTGCGGCAAGCCCTACGAGACTCGGCTATTTCCCTAGACCGCAATGGTGGTCTGTGGATTTTACGCTGCACTGATGGTCTACAAGACCTATTATCGCGTCCTTAAATGCGCCAGCTGATTTGTTCACGGCATTTTCAGTATCCCCCGTGTCCCATGGAATAATCGAATGCATCTGTGAGGATCATGTTTTGAAGCTCCCAATTCGTCCTGCGTCTGTTAATGTAGACAGCAGTGGTTCCTTTTCAATTCACAATAAAAAAGATAATGTAGTGATGCTCAGAGAAGGAGCAGTCTTCGGAGAGTCTCCAATTCTCAATCAACAACGCATGGTGGGTGTTGGTGTGTAAAGAATAAAAAGATAAATAAAAAAAAACAGGTTTAAAATTTTGAAATAATTAATTGTTTTATTAGTTTAAATGTTACCTTTTTTCAACAATTGGGTTTATTCTCGTTCAAATTGCTCTAAACGAATGAATATTTTTAGAAATTAGAAGATGGCGACACATATTAATTAAACCGTTAGCGGTTTTACTCGTTAGAATCCAAATTAATACTCCGAAAATACAAAGTTGATAAAACTGGAGTATAATTTAGATTCAAACAGAGTAATAAAAAGGCGAATTAATAAAGTCACAAATTGAAGACATTTTACATTAAAAATTGCCGGCCACCTTGCACTAACACCGTTAGAGGCAATTTAAAAGCAAGAATTAAGTATATTAAAAATATTTTATTAAATAAAATTATATTTTTAAAATTTTATGGTTTTTACAACAGACCCAAAAACTGAATTGCGTAGCAATGGTTTTTACCACAGACCCATAAACTGAACCCTTGCGGGATGGTTTTGACAGATCCATAAACTGATAATTGTAATTACGTAGTAATGGTTTTTACCACAGACCCATAAACTGGACCCTTGCGGGATGGTTTTGACAGATCCATAAACTGATAATTATAAAATTTTTCGCTTATAAAGGCGATTGGCCGGATATAACCCAGCTGAATATGGTGTATTGCGCCAGTAGACAACCCGGGCTCGAAAAACTTCTTCCTGTGAGCACTTGGGAGCAAACCTCAGGACCGAGAACTAAAGCCACCTGACCAGAATGGTAAAATGTCGGATCCGCGTACTGAAAACCTGGAAACTGGTCCCGCACAATCTCCGCCACGTCCATAATAGGGGTTTTAATTCCGTGCATTTTCTTTACTTTTGCTGTAATAGGAATTTGTTTCGACGAGTCATAAATAGACGTGATCAGGATGCGGCAATATGAATTGGAAATAGGTATCCCTAACATCCTAACCAAGTCTTCACTTATGTATCTAATGCTACAACACAGATCTATTATTGCGCGAATCTGATACTTTTGACTCCCTATTACCAGCTTAGCCTAAAGCGTCGGCGAAAGGGTTGTCACATGACGAAGTGGGGTTGCAGAAGAATGTGACAAAGCAGGTTTTTTTCTTTTGTTTTCCGTCGGCGGATTTAGACACTTTGCGAGTAGTGGAGTGCAAAAGGGTGTTGTGATTTCCCTGACATTTGAAACATTTTCCGGTACTTTGGCAGTCTTTTAAAAAATGGTTGTTTGATAAAGAACGTGAATAATAGCCAAATACTAAAACGTGTCGCAACTTTTTTTCGTGAGCTAAGTTACGAAACCGGATACAACCTCTCAATGGTGATTTTTCTTGCAGAGGACGCAATATGGTGTACTGGGCTTTGTTCCAGAAGTGGCTTTAGAAGCAGCTTTACAGCCAGCGCTGTCCACACTTAGACACTTTGCGAGTAGTGGAGTGCAAAAGGGTGTTGTGATTTCCCTGACATTTGAAACATTTTCGGTACTTTGGCAGTCTTTTAAAAAATGGTTGTTTGATAAAGAACGTGAATAATAGCCAAATACTAAAACGTGTTGCAACTTTTTTTCGTGAGCTAAGTTACGAAACCGGATACAACCTCTCAATGGGTGATTTTTCTTGCAGAGGACGCAATATGGTGCACTGGGCTTTGTTCCAGAAGTGGCTTTAGAAGCAGCTTTACAGCCAGCGCTGTCCACACTTAGACACTTTGCGAGTAGGGGAGTGCAAAAGGGTGTTGTGATTTCCCTGACATTTGAAACATTTTCCGGTACTTTGGCAGTCTTTTAAAAAATGGTTGTTTGATAAGGATCGTGAATAATAGCCAAATTCTAAAACGTGTCGCAACTTTTTTTCGTGAGCTAAGTTACGAAACCGGATACAACCTCTCAATGGTGATTTTTCTGGCAGAGGACGCAATATGGTGCACTGGGCTTTGTTCCAGAAGTGGCTTTAGAAGCAGATTTACAGCCAGCGCTGTCCACTGGACTCGGTGTTTCAACCTTGTCATCATTCAAAATACGCACAACCGGCGAATCCACCTTTGAAGCCGTCTCTGCTGGTTGTAAAGAAACTGGCTCGGGAGCCGCATCCAAAGACGGAGTCGTCGCTGTCACCGCACTTGTGTCGGATACCTCCATCGCTTCCTCGTAATCTTCAAGTAAAGCGTCTTCAAAAAATGTAGGTAAGGCATCCATAGTACTAGGAAATAATGAAGGTTAAAATATGATATATATTAAATTTTAGTTGGTAAAAATTACCAGTTTGGTGATGGGTCGTCTTACAATCCCAGTTTCCGTCCGTACGTCCGCCACGCGAAAGTGATCATCACTTCCAGGATATGTCTTAACAACACGACCTAATTTCCAAGACGTTGGAGAAAGCTGTTCATGGCGAATCGCGACTAAGTCACCTACAGATACGTCCCTTTCAGGAAACTTCCCCTTGTACCGTTTATGGAAGCTTGACAAATATTCATCCTTCCACCGAAGGCAGAAGTGATAAGTAAATGCTTTAAATTTCCTGTAGCGATTAACGAGACTAATAGGCGTTTCGTAAATTGACGGTTCAGGAGGAGCTAAAATTGGTGAACCTATCAAAAAATGACCTGGTGTAAGAGCCACTGGCTAATTAGGGTTATCATTCAATGGGCAAAGCGGCCGAGAATTAAGACAAGCTTATATTCTAGCCAGAACCGTTGAAAGTTCCTCAAACGTATATTTGACCCCTTGAGCTTCTTTGCGAAAGTGGAGTTTAAAACTTTTGACTCCTGCTTCCCACAAACCTCCCATATGGGGAGCACCAGGGGGAATAAACCGCCATGACAAACCAGTAACATTAAAAGTAGAACACATTCTTGCTTGACTCTCTAAAAAAAAACGTCCTAAAATCCCTTTCTAATTCTCGTGAAGCGCCAACAAAATTTGTACCATTATCGGAAAATATTGCATTCGGACAACCTCTTCTGGATATAAAGCGATTAAAAGCAGCCAAGAACCTATCCGTGGTCAAATCTGATACTGCTTCCAAATGTATTGCCTTCGTAGAAAAGCATACAAAAATACAGACATATTCCTTTAAAACCTGACCTGATCTAACGCTCGAACTTTTCATATCAAATGGACCTGTAAAGTCCACACCAGTAGTCGTGAATGGCCGATCTAAAACCGTCCTCTCTGGTGGCAAGGCAGCCATTATCTGTCTACATGAGCGCTTACGATCAAGAATGCAACGCTTACAACTGTTGACAACTGTGCGGACCAATGTTTTTAATCTTGGAATCCAATATTCGATTCGTAAAATCCTTAGCATTAACTGATTCCCTCCATGAATTGAAATTAAATGAAGAAACTGAGTCAAAAGAAATGTAAAACGACAAGAATATGGCAAAAAAAATCGGATGTCGTTCCGTATATACTAAAGATGGAGATTTTGCTAATCGTCCATTAAGTCGCATAAGTCTTTCTTTATCCAGAAATGGATTTAGAGTTAAAAGAGAACTCTTTGAAGAAAGAGGTTTTCCCTCCAAGAGACACTTATAATCATCAGAAAAATGTACTTTTTGGGCCATAATGGCCAAACGAATTTTCACCCGTTTTACTTCCTCGCTAGAGATGCTAACTGACCCATATGAATAGCGACCTTTATGTGCCAAATTATGAAAAAACCTAAATACGTATGCAATTACTCTAAGGGCACGATCAAAAGAAGAAAATCTCTCCAAAATATCATCATAATCATCAAAGAATGAAGCATGAGATTTTACAGCACGTGCCTCCAGATCAGTGTCAATTATAGTCAAATTTCTCTGATTCCATTCAGATTTATTTTTCTGATGCCAATGTGGCCCATACCACCAAAGATCACAATGTGCTAAGTCTGAGGGCGATTTGCCTCGACTCGCTAAATCAGCAGGATTATCCTCTGATTTAACATGGTGCCAATTATGACTGCCAACAATTTCCTGAATTTTACAAACTCTGTTGGCAACAAAAGTTGTCCAAGAACAAGCGTCCTTTCTAAGCCAGGAAAGAACGATCGTAGAATCAGTCCAACAATAAATCTGACGAAGTGGCACGTCAATTTCGCCTAATACAGTTTTTAAACGATCAGATGCTAAAACTGCAGCACAAATTTTCAAACGAGGTAAAGAAACTGACTTAATGGGAGCAACCTTGGTCTTACAGGTTAGCAAATTAATAATTATATCGCCGTTAGGTTTTCCAATACGTATATATATCACCCCTGCATATGCCTTCTCTGAGGCATCAGAAAAAACATGAAGCTCAACGGCAGACCCAGGTTCATAATGAATCTTGGAATCTGTATATAATTAACCTCATAGTATGAAGCAACAAATCTTCCCCATTCCGCCTTTGTCGTTGGCCTTAGTAAGTCGTCCCACTCTATATTATCCTGCCAAACCCTTTGCATGATCATTTTCGCAACCACAATCACCGGACCTAACCATCCCACGGGATCAAATAGCTTAGCAATAATGGACAAAACTTCTCTTTTGGTATATTCAGATCGCAACGTAATTGGATCCACTTTAAA
The DNA here is from genome assembly GCA_937654795.1 of Cistogaster globosa. Lineage (NCBI taxonomy): Eukaryota > Metazoa > Arthropoda > Insecta > Diptera > Tachinidae > Cistogaster > Cistogaster globosa. The sequence goes on from OW569404.1 coordinate 79,110,028, forward strand.
GTAAAATGCGTCCAAATGAGCATTCCACTGAGGATCAAGAGTTTTCGAACTACTTGACTCAATAAAAATCAATAGTTTGCCATCAACCAAATGATCAGGAGGAAGTTTTTCCAAGATGGCCTTTTTATTAGATGTCAATTTTCTAAGTTCAAATCCTGCTGATAATAAAGCTGCTATGAGTTGATCACGAGCGATCAACAAACTGGAGACATCATGAGCCCCAGTGAGTACATCGTCAACGTACATACACTTTCGCAGAATATGTGCTGCCAGCGAGTACTCATTTTCAATGTCGTCAGACAACTGTAGTTATGTACGATTGGCAAGATAAGGTGCACAATTGATCCCAAAGGTCATTGTCTGCAATTCATACTCCTTAATTTCCTCCGAAGGATAATTCCGAAAAAAAATTACGCTGAAATGGTGTGCCCCATCCAATCTAATTTGCCGATACATTTAAGTTATGTCACAGTTAAAAACAAACCTTAAAAGTCGCCAACGTAGTATAAGCAAGACTAGATCCGCTTGTAATGTGGGTCCCACATAAAGACAGTCGTTTAGGCTATTGCCGCTAGAATTTTTATTAGATGCATTAAACACTACCCTTAATTTCGTAGTTTTGCGATCTAATTTTATCACCGGATGATGCGGTAAGTAACAAACCATATCAGGGTAATTATTTGTTACAGGTTTCATATGACCTAAAGATAAGTATTCGCTTACAACGTCGTCATACATTTTCTTTACTAGAGGTTTTTGTAACAGAGAAGACTCGTTTCTTAAAAACTGTGACATAACATTCCTTTTAGATGAACCTAAAGAAATTTTTTCAGGAAAATCCGCTCTGAATGGAAGTGTTACAACATAACGACCATCTGGATCCCTACGAGTGGTACTTTTAAAATTCTTCTCACAAATCATATCTTCAGGCGACATTATTCTCTTTTTTTGGTGGTTTCTCTAATTCCCAAAATCTAAGTAAATTTCTGTTCAAATTATCCTCCTCAGAAAATTCTACTCTAGTTGAATAAACTTGCAACCAAGATTGACGTAGAGGTCCCGTAATAAGCCACCCAAATACCGTTTTCTGAGCTATTAACGCCCCTAAAATGTTTCACCTGTGATAATCAATAATCGACAATCAAAGAATTTAGGATCTGCCAAATGTATATTTGGCAAGGTCCTGCGAAGTTCATCCTTTACTATAAAGGATGGTAGATTACTGGAGATTTTTGGTAAAACAAGTGCCGTAGTCAAGCAAATCGAAGAATCCAAAGGAGAATCTATTTCAGTATAACAGAGTTTCCGGATATTGGCAGAGACTATTTGGTTTACACCCAAAATTTTGGCATTCGGAGTATGCGCAGAAATTTTTAAACAGTTCTGCAATCGCTCAGAAATAAATGATGTTTCTGAAGCGGAATCAATCAGGGCGCGAGCTGGGTACGTAATACCCTGGTGACGTATATTCACCATTGTCGTCCCTAATAAAACAGTCCGACTCTGAGAAACATGATATACTTGACAATTTACAGGAGCCGAAGATACTATACCGCGAGAGGTAGATGGCTGTGCTGGCTGTATGGGTCCAGGGTTATCCTGCGTAAAATGCACGCCTGAACTTGCAGCCGAGTTAAAAGAATTCCTAACAAAATCCTCCGAAGGAGACGCATTTCTGTGTAACAGGGTATGATGTCTCCTATTGCAACTTGAACAATTATAAATACTTTTACAATCTTTAAATTCATGTGCGCGCGATAAACAATTAACGCAACAATGAAATTATTTAACTGTTGAAAATCTTTCCGAAATCGAAAGATTTTTAAATCGTTTGCAATCTCGCAAAAAATGGTTTTGATTTTTACAAAGAACACAATTATTTGATGTTGATGAACTCGCATAATGTGCCTTTACCATATGTACAACTTTCTTCCTTTCATGTGCGGAGTCCCTGATATCTCGTAAACATTCTAATGTCTGAATCCTTTCTGTCAGGAAGGCATCTAAATCCTTCCAATTAGGCAAAACAAATTTGTCTTTAATACTTTGTTCGCACAAAGTAACAGTAATATCTGGAAGTCTCTGCACACAAACAAAAACAATAATGGATCCCGATTCTCGGTCGACACATCATAAATGGACAAGGCAGACAGGCAGCTATTTATGCCCCTTTGTAAAGACTTAAGATTCACACAAGTCTCCTTATCTATAGCTTGAAGGTTGAAAAGAACTTTAAGTTTTTTGTTAACCAACATACGAGGATTTTCATAAGCCTCCCTGAGATTTATTACGCTATATCAAAACCCTCATTCGAAAGTGGGCATTTAGAGACGATCTCTTTCGCCTCGCCACTGGTTTTTCGCCGCAAATGGCATAGCCGCTAAATATTACTAAGACGCGCACTATTCACATATAACGCAGTAAATAAATCCCTAAAGGTGGGCCAAGAAAGGTAATCCCCTTCAAACGTGTCAACGTCGAAAGGTGGTAACGAGATTGTGTGACATGAAACATCAGCACTGCACGGATGTGCCATCTGGGAACTATTACATTTAATTTCCGATTCAAACTCGCGCTTCTTACTATTTATTTTTCCCAAAAACGTAAAATAGGCCGTATATGTAGCGCGATACTTTGCCGTTATAGCATCGCCCTGATCCAATTTTGTATCCTTACAACTTTTTAAAAAATCTAAACACTCCTCTTGTGTCAACTTAACTTTGTGCCACAAAAGTCTTTACTCTTCGCCGTGAAGCTCTAATGTATCGACTGTGTGTTCTTCTTCTTTTATATCAATAAAGAAAGCTACAAATTCTATAAGAGCATCCGAAGCTCTAATAAATCTATCAAGTGCTGTAATAGACATTATTTCTTAATTTTCGGCAAATCAAAACAAAAAATTTAATTTTAACACTTATTGAAAAAAATCAATAATTATCCTTAAATTTTAATCAAATTATATTTAAACAAAAAAGAAATATTTTTAATTTAAATATAATTAATAATTAAACACAAAACAATATTATCAATTTAAAACAAAATAAATGATAGTCAAACCGACGGACAATAGGGTGCAATTTGTAAATTCAAGAAGAAGCACCGATGTAATGTTAATGTACGTATATGTATGTATGTATGTATGTAATCTTTATTATTACTTACAAAAGATACACCACTATTTCATGCACTTGATATTTATTTTTAATGCTTATAAAATTTTATACTTTATATATTATTTTTTTATATTCCGTAGGCTTCAAATTAGTTTTACTTTTATAATAATTATTTTCACTATTTTAATAGAAAAAAAACACTGTCGATTTATTGCGTAGTAAAAGAAAATAAATCAAAACAAACGTCAAAAAAGTGAACTGCAAGACGATCAACCACCGCACATACGTAGGTATGTATGTAGATATAAAAAGGCAAACAAATAAAACAAGCCGTATATATGTATCTGTGTTATTTATCCTATTCCTTACACTTTTGTAAATTATTGATCCACTTCCACTTTCATTAAAAATCACTTACTTAAAATGAGATTACGCACCTTTATTTCAAATGAATTTTCCAAAAAATGACGATGAAATTTGGTGTTGTTAAAATGGAGTTGTAGATCTTTAAAAAGCAACAAAATAAAGGTGGTTATTCTCCAATAGAATATTACTTTCCAATATCTGGCTCGAATGGACCAAAATGTTGGTGTGTAAAGAATAAAAAGATAAATAAAAAAACAGGTTTAAAAATTTTGAATTAATTAATTGTTTTATTAGTTTAAATGTTACGTTTTTTCAACAATTGGGCTTATTCTCGTTCAAATTGCTCTAAACGAATGAATATTTTTAGAAATTGGAAGATGGCGACACAAGTTTAGTTAAACCCTTAGCGGTTTTACTCGTTAGAATCCAAATTAATACTCCGAAAATACAAAGTTGATAAAACTGGAGTATAATTTAGATTCAAACAGAGTAATAAAAAGGCGAATTAATAAAGTCACAAATTGAAAACATTTTACATTAAACAGTGGGTGTCAACAATGTCTAGCACTTCCTGCCTATTAGATATGACAAAAGTTGGTTCTGAACCCCTATTTTCTACTACTAGATTATTATGCAACATAAAATCAAGAATGCAATTACCTCTATCGTTGGTGTCGGAGCTGCCCCAGATAAGGTAGTGCGCATTTGTGTCGGCGTCTATTATGGTGGGTTTTTTTTCGCCTTTGCCGCCTTAATCATTCTCCTGACCAGTGTGTCAGGTGGAGGACCAACCTGGTCGTACGGCATATAGGTTGAGGAAATCCACACCGTGGATTCCATTGCCTCCGTTACCGAATCTTCATCACGGTAATTAAAAAAGAAGAAGATATTTAGGTGGTTTTTCGCCAAAATACAAGCTTTAATATTTCTGTTATTACCTCAAGTTGCGGCATACAGTAATTTGTAACCATTTGCGTTAAGTCCACATATTTCGCCTTTGCTTAAACACGGCCCTTGAACCAATGTGATATGTTCGCCTTGCATCAGTCAATGCCTTAGAGTGTTGGAGGTTGATTTGGATCACCTTCACCATCTTGGTCCGGATCGTAAATAATGGTGACGTTGACGTTGCACAGTGGCACATTTAGCGAGAAGGCGGTAAAAAATCCGTAACTTGAGTGGATCGGAATTTTCATATGCGTTTCTTTTTCTGTTTGGTAGATGGGATTTTAAACTTTAATTTTTGATATAAAGCATAAAAGTCGACCGACAAAAAAAGTTAAGAATGGTATAATATTCGTTACCATTATTAATTGAATTTGAGTATAAAAGAAGAGTGTTGAAACATTAAATTTTTTTTTTCATATATTCTTATTGTTACAAGTTATAATTATTAATAGTTTTGTAAACTAAATCTTTTCGGGAAACGCTAAATTTTGATCCATTAATATTTTTAAGCTTAAAAGCAACAAGGGCAAAAGGTTGGTTTTTTTTAACAGCCTTTTGAAATTAAAAATTTAAAACTTTTTAAAAGTTAAAATTTTCTTAATAACGAAAAGTTTTAATGTAAAAATCGTGGTTTAGCTAAAGTCTTATTTTATTTTTAAATATTTCTTAACAATTTGTAAAATAAATATTGATTAATTTACATACATACGTACCTTTTCAAATCAAAGAGCCACTATACATTCAGCAATTTTAGTAAAAATTTCTAATAAATAGGATTGATTTTCATCTCCTAATAGTTGTTTAGCCTCCTCTTCTAATTCCACAACAGTTGTTTTCCATTTTAGTCGAATGTTGGATATATATGGATCTGAACTACATAAAAAATGGTGATAAGGTCTTCATTAGTACAACTTCTAGACATTTTTCTTGTACTATGTTCGTGAAAGAATCTGTAGTACCTTTTCCTTTTTTCTTGCACTTCTTCAGACAGATCTCCTATTGGTCGCATATTATGTTGAATGATTTGTTCTCCATGATACAAAATTTTATGAACCGTTGAAGGCACATATCTCCAAGAGTATTTTTCATTGTGCAGCTGTTTTATTGGCGTAATCTCCAAATTTTCTTGCATTTATCTTTATTGTATTATTAGACTTATAATATAATTTTGAATCGTCTTATTAACTCAAAATCTACACATGTGATAGATACGGTAGTATTTCCATCATTAGAATTTCCTTCGCCTTGTTTAGATTGGTTAATTATAAGGCCTAGCTGAAGATATCTTTCTTTCTTTTTATTCGTTTTTATGTACAGTATAAAGTTTGTTAGGCGTGCGTGTTACACCTGTTCAGCGAAAAAAAAACAAAAAACAAAGACACTGGCTGACGTGTCTTTTTTACATCGCTCGGCCTTTTTTCAGCGGTGTTATTACACGGTTGTGTATTTAAGTACGTAAAATCAACTCGATGCAGTAGGGTGCCGCTACAATCAGCCCGCTCCAGTCTTTGGCTAGGCCTACATCTTTTGGCTTCATTTCCGAATTTGTGGTGATAGTAGCATGTATCATACTTTTTGAATGACGTAGAACTGCTTCTGCCTGGAGTCGCGGTACGGTAATTTTGTCTTTTACCTCTGTCGTCAGCAGATATGATAGCTCTTATTTGCGTAGCCATAGCTACATCAATAGCTCATTTGTTACGGGCGTTTCGGCGGCTCTGCTTCGCATTTCAGCTAACAATTGCGATGGCTTCCTTCTCGTAGTGCCAACTCGCTAAGCAACTTTGTTATTTTAGTGGGCGTGCTGTCTGCGAAATCTGTAATTATGCGCTTTTTTATTGTTTCGTACATACTGCCTTTTACAGGCGGATTCGTACGCAAGTCGGCTGTTTATACATGACCCGAGTGGGAAGCTGGCCAATTATGGTGAAATATTTATTTTTATCAGAAGTTATGCCGGCAGACTCAAAAGCCGCTTCCACTTGCCTAAGCCATAAGTCCGTGTACTCCTCAGTTAAATCATGGGACTTGCATTTGGATGTTTCCGAAATGATAGTCGCTTGCGCACATAGACTGTCGTTAATGTTATCTTGCACCGTTAAGTTATCGCTTTTAGACATTTTACTTTCGCCGGGGTCACCAGTTTTTGGTTGTATATGACAATCCTAACGTTCTTTCCTAAAAAAATAAAACTATTATTCTTTGTTCGGCTTAAACCTGACTAGAGTTTTTAATTCTTTTTTATGTTAAGTATAAAGTTTGTTAGGCGTGCGTGTTACACGTGTTCAGCGAAAAAAAAGAAAGACAATGGCTGACATGTCTTCTTGACATCGCTCGGCTTTTTTTCAGGGGTGTTGTTACGCGGTTGCTTGTTTAAGTACGTAAAATCAACTCGATGTATTAGGGTGCTGCCACAAATTCGTTCTTTTTTTTTCTTTCGTATTTCTGCATTTTCTTTACTGTTTTTTATGGCTTCGCCTGAAGAACCAATTTCCAAATTATAACCCAATTTAAGAATATGCTCCAAAAAACGAATCCTAGTATGAAGAGGCGCCAATCCAAATTCGTAAGCTTCCTTAAAGCTATCTTCTTGTGCTGCAGGTTGATTTAATTGGCTTGATGTTTTTTGGCATATAATGCTGCTTGACGACGACTTTGTTTCCGTTGAAACTTGCGCAACTTTTCCATCAATCATTGTTAGACACATTTTAAAATTTACTCCGATGTCTTGCTCATTAAATTTAAATATTACGGGTTGGAGGTCTTTAGTTTGATCTTTCATCTTTTAAACTTCTTTAGTTATGATATTTTTTGTTTCCTTTTTGTATGCAAATTTTATGGGCCTACAATACCTGGTTAATGAGGGAATTTCATTTTCCATATATAAATTTCTGTTGCTCTACTAGTTCAGGGCTCAAGATTGCTAGAAATTTTTACTAAGCGTAGAGAACGAGAGATACCATAAATAAATTAGCATCTAACGAATTTTTAGCATTACATTGCTCATATTGTTTTTGACCAGACGCTCCATCACATCCCCACGTAGAAATTAAAGTTGTATTGCTGTTTACGAGATTTTTCAAATGTTCACCAATAAGTATATTTAGCAATCTCTCTGCGGTATCCTCAAGAAGACCTTGCCATTTTATTTCTGCTAAACTTGAAGTAACGCTAATAGAAGTTTTTGGAGGCAAACATTCTTTCTTGAAAGAAACTAAATCAAGATACTCAGGGAAAATTCCGTAATTCTTTTTAGTTCTCTGCGCAGTACAATATACTGACTTTTAGTCAATTTTAAATCAAAAAAGAGTGCGAATACCTCTTCTGGTGTAAATTTTTTCTATTTAATTGGTGTAGAGTGCTCAATCCTCTTTGTACGCGTTGGTGTCGCTTGAAATTTTATTTTTCTTATTTTACGTTGGTTGAAATGAGTCATTAATGATTCTTTGGGATATTTGTTCATTAACATTCTCAAGCCTGCGTCTTCTAGATCTTTCACTACAGTCATCAATTTCTTTTTCTGGTCGACCCTTGTTGGCGCATTTTTTCCACGGCTGTAGATAAGCTCTCAAAAATAAGTCCTTTTGACAGCCATTCGTGGTGACGTTTATACAGCTTTCCCTTGCTTCAAGAGCACTCAGTGTACCGCTTTTTAAATTTACTGCAACATTTCTGATTTTTTTCTTTTATGTGTTTCAATTTCTTCACATTTACATATCTTAAAGTATTCATACACAGTATGTGCATCATTATATGCCTGCATCTTTTTTTTTTTTTTTTTGTTATACAGAAGCAAAATATTTATAACAGTATTTAACCATTGTTGAAACTGTATACATAATAATTAAGAAAATATTTTTATGAATAAGCTTTCCTGCAATTAAAATAACCCCTTTTAAGAGGTCAAACATATAAGTTAACTCACAATTTTTTTTGTTAAATAGAAATTTGTTGCCCTATTTGTACAATCAGTATGCGTACCTCGTTTTGCGAACACTTTAAGACTTATACGGGAACGATTTTTTTTTAAATATTTATATAATAATTTTACCAACATGCAGCTACACATTATAACCTTTGTGGCAAAAATTAACAGGTACTAAGAATAGTAAGGTACAGATCATCCTATACAGTGTGTGCGTACATCTTTTGTGTACAAGATTGTGTTATTCAATTAAGTAAGGAACAAGCTTACATTTCCTTACCTGTGTAATAATAAAAATTACATTTGAAAGAATGCCATAATAGTCATGTGCATTCACGTATTTGATTTAAGACTTACTTTTTAATTATTTCATTATTCTGGATTCATAATTCTTTATGATCTTATTGTTTTATGATATATTGGCCATTACTAACTCCAATAGGAAACCTAACTTTCATAGAATACTTAGATTTTGCAAATGTGATAGATATATTATTAGATTCCATCGCAAAAGTTATAAACCCCATCTTTCAAGGAGATTTTAAAAAAATTTGGTTTTACCTTTGTATTAAAAAGTTAAAATAATTCAAAAATAACTCTGTGGGAAAGTTTTTTTTTTTTAATTTCGTACGTAAACATAATTTTTGTACAAAATACCTGACCCTAGGTCAGAACAATTGATCTGATGCACAAGGGCGCAACCTGGCGCACAAACAATGGGGCATGATATTTTTAAATAATTTTAACCCTTTTTAAAACAAAAAATTTTAAAACTTCTAAAAAACGTAACGACTTTATTTTGCTATCACTGAAAACTAACTGCATAATTAAAAAAAATATTTTGATTTGATATCTTTAAAAACAAAAAAGTAATAGCAATTTGAAAATTAGAATTTACTAAAAATATTTCATTTTAAGAAAATATTCGGAAAATCTATTTGGGATCACCTTGTTCAGTGTTTTGGAACAGAGTCCTAAATTTTTGCCTCTCGATGTTTACTGGTATTTACTTTCAAATTAATAAGAAAACACTGAGATTTGAAACTACAAAAAACATTATTTTTGGCCGCCTTCTCAAAATATGTGCCACTGTGCCAAATATGAGTCTGATTGTGAGCCCTCCATCGTCTCCGAGTCAGCGGGTTCGCTGACCGGGACCGCATCCAATCTCGCGCCGGACTACACTTCCTCGAGGGGCGTGACTGCTTGCTTGAGCTGCAGTGCCGAATCCTCGTTTAAGCACGAGAGAAGTTTGATATGAACTTGAAATCAACCTGCATCCTCATTTTGTAGCGCTGGTCCTGGGTTGGCTTTAAGGAATTTGAAGTACTCTTCCAGCAGCTTGATATAAATCATCTCCCATTTTTCATGAGAGATGGCTCCGTCGCAGGCGCTTTTGCCTATAATAGCTGTTATCATTGGGTTCTTAGCAACCTCACTGTAAAGTCTATTAATGACTCTTGGTTGAGCTTGTTGCTGACCTATAATTTTCGGACGTTGATTGTGCTGTTGCGACTTCTCCTCCCCCGACCATTGCAGTAGTAGAAATGCCGCGATTGTTGATCAAATAAAAAATGAATTTTCTGAAGTTTTTGAAGATAAATTAGAAGAATACAAGATAAAGTTTCGTTAAAGGTTGTTGAGGATGTAGTACCTATATTTTTTTAAGCAACGAGCATTGCCTCTGGATTGGAAGTACAAAGTTTAAAAACAGTTGCGTCGTTTGATTGATACGTGTGTGCAGGAACCAGTTAATAACTCTGCTTGGGGCACCCCTGTGGGCCCAATTTTAAAACCCAATGGTGATATAAGAATATGTGGCGATTATAAGGCCATCATTAATAAGTTTTAAATGGATTTTAAACATTCAATTTGTAGTGTATTAGTCACAATTGAAAAATGAAACACATGCAACGCATTGTAAGTTTATATGCTTACTGACTAGATTTATTTGGAACATTGTAATTTCTATGTAAATAATAAATTACATTAAGGTGGTACATAAATAATACTTACAAAGCCTATTAGTCAAAGTTTTTGAAGAAGTCATTCACAAAGAATAGTAGATTTTTCAAACAGAAGCAACATCATTAATAAAGAACAGTTTGGATTCCGTTAGGAACGCTATAACACCCATCAATTGAGAGGGTAATTAAATTTGTTGAAAATAATAAAAATCAGTACTTGAGTTATCTTCCTTGATATTGAAAAGCATGATGGTTTGTTGTACAAATTTAATAGTTTTAATTTTCCTCTTCATTTACAAAAACTAGTAAAACGTTATTTAAATAATCGATCATTTGTATTCTTGTTTAATAGGAACTACTCTAACAAAAGGCAAATACCAGCAGGTTTACCACAAGGGTCTGTTCTTTCTTCCACACTATATTCGTTATACGGATATATACATTTGCAGAAGTCAAGAAGCAGTTTTTGTGCTGACAAAAGTGCTTTTATACGTTTTGTCAAGGTATTTAACATAATAGTCAAGAGAATGCAACAGATAATAAACTAGTTTAATTAATGTGCCTACCTATTGATAGTTATTTTGTAATGCTGCCCTACTTTTAACCGACTTCAAAACAAGAAGGAGGTTATCAATTCGACTAAATGTTGCTTTTTTATGTTTGAACTTGCAGAACTCAGTCATTTCTGAACCGAATTTGAAAATTTGTTTGTGTTTTGATAGATTATGCTTACAGATTGACCCAGTTTTAAAAACAGTTCATAATAAGTGTGTTTTTTATTTGATAGTTGACCTGTGTTTTTTATAGTTGAAGACTTTGTTCGGCTTAAGGTCAAATTAAAATATTAAAAATGAAAAACAATGAATTATTTTGTTTCACTTTTATTTATCCAATATTTTGGTTAACTTTGTTAACCATTATCAAGGAATCTATATATAAACAGAACAAAGATACATTTTCTTAAATACAATAACTTGAAAACACTATGAATTTTAATAATACATACATTATAATGTTAAAACAATTTAATATTTAACTGTCGTACATCCTATTAGTTTCATCAGTTTTCGTCAACTAATTGTTTTGTTTAATATGTTTATTAATTATGTGTCGATAAAATTGAGCGCAGTTGTCAATGTCTGTCTTGTAATTTAAGCGTTTTGTTGTAGGTTCGTTGATAATGTGCATTCTTTCAGATAGTCCAGGAACATATGTAATTGCTTTGTTTATCTTTTCAGGGTTATCCATGTTGTCAGTTTTGTTTATTTTTAACATATTTTATTAGGTCCATTATCGTTTTTTTAGGGTAGTTATTTCTTTCCAGTACTTGTATAGTTTTGTAGGTTTTTCTTTTTAAACTGCTAATCGTTTATGTGTATAACTCTTTTGATGAAGTTAGTTGCTGTGTTAATAATAATTCGTCTTGGGTGCTTGGAGTAAAAATTTATGAGTCTACTGATGACGTGGGTTTTTGATACCAATCAAGTTTTAGTTCACTTCCACATCTTATTATAACTGCGTCTAGGTAAGGTAGTTTATTGTCCTTTTCTATTTCTTTTGTGAATAGAATCTGTTTACTGTATGAATTTAACTTTAATAGAATGTCTTCAACGTCATTTGTTTTAATGACGGCTAAATTTCATCTACATATTTCGTCACTATTTTTGGTTTTGTTACCATTTTCTCGATACACAGATCTAAGAGTTCTTCCATAATTATATCAGCCACAACTGGTGAAATGGGGGATCCCATGGGCATACCAGCTTTCTGTTCATTTATCTTATCTCATATTTGAAATATTTTGTCTCTTTTACGCAGAAGTTTATAATGTCCATAAATAACCTATGTGGTATATTCGTGTGGTTTCTTAGGACATTCCATTCATTTTTTTTTTGTTTTTAGTGCTAGGTTTTCTGGGATACTAGGAAACAGAGATACGGCATCAAATGATATTAGAACCTCATCCATGTCTATCTTAATATTTTTAAGTTTGGATTTAAAATCAATAACGTCCTTAACATTATATTTTGATTCTTTCGTTAAATTCTTTAAGATCTTTACAATATATTTACAAAGGCCATAATTTGGTAGGTTTATCGATAAACAGATTGGTGTTAGTGGTACATTCACTAACATTTCGTTTTACTTTGTCGGTGACAAATATTTTTATTTTTTCTATGTCCTAAATAAAGCATCTTTGCAACACTGCCGCCCACTTAAGCCTTTTCGTCCCGAATAGGCACAACATTACCTCTGCCATATTTGGCCAGCCGTTCCATGTGAACAACTTTAATTTTTTTACCTTGGATTATGGTATTCCTGTATCCGGTTAACCACGTCATTCAATTTCTTGATCCCTTGTATTCTCCCTCCCAGTGGGTTTGCAGTTAGGAGACAGTCCTTTCTTGCCCTGTTGGTTGTATAGTAGAACCATTTGTCCTTTGGTAAATCCCTCCGTGTTTGCTGCTCGATCATACCTGACTTTCATTTTATCGCTGGACATTCTAATGCGGTTATGAACAAACTCATGAAGCTCATGTAGGTCTTCTTGCGCTTGAGGAACAGTTCTATTGTCTTCGTCTGCAGTTTTAGTTCTGTCCCGAACAAGATTTTTACTGGACTACATGAGGTTGAATCATGTACAGCTGCCCGACAAGCTAGTAGGAACTTTGGTATATGCTAATCCCAATCCTTCTAGTGTGCACTGACAACTTTTCTGAGATATTATTTCTACCATGCCATCAGAATGTGGATGCAGCGGTGTTGTTCTCGTCTTTTTGATAACATATACGTCACACATCTCCTTGAATATGACCGATTCAAAATTTCGTCCCTGGTCTGAATAAAGTTCTAGTGGAACACCGAATCGACACACCTAATTGTTAACAAGAGCGTTCAGTACTGTTTTGGACTCTTGGTTTGGAATAGCATACACTTCAGGCCATTTACTTAAATAATCTACAACCACTAGTACATATCGGTTTCCCGCATCACTAACAGGAAATGGACCTGCGATATTAATAGCTATCTGCTCAAAGGGGGCTTTGTATTGTTGAAACTTGCCACGACTCTTTCTTGTAAGACCATTGGCCGCAATGCACTGTTCGCAATTGCTATCAAACCGGCTATGAATTGCCATCAGCTTCCCAGTAAAATCGTTGAATTAACTTCTTCAGCGTTTTGTTATACCGATATGATCCCCGCTGGGACCATTATGGAACTGCTTCATTACTTCGCTTCTTTTAGAAGTTGGTACAACAATTAAGTCCGTTGTGCTTTTGTCGTCTGTACTTTCTCAAGATCGATGTAAGCAGCCATCTACCACTTTCAGGCTATTCCATTCAACCCAATATGATTTTGCTTGGCCAAAATTGGGTCTTCATTGTGGGCTTTCCACCAGTTTTCGCTTGACCCAATTTGAGTAAGCCGTACGTCAATGATGCACTCCTTTTTCTCGACATTTGTGCAGTGCCCTCACTCTACATTGCATGGCCCCAGTAGCGGTGCGCAGTCGTCCATTATTTCATGGTTCCACTGTTCCTTTTGCTAAATTGGGCCTTAATATGGACTGTGCCACTCCCGTGCCTATGGTGAGGACTTGCTTTCTGCCGTTGATAAGACCGTAAACAGTTAGATTGCTATTTTTCTGTTGCACAATGGAAATCGAGATTGTGGGGCCATCGGTCGTTGCAGCTAGCACTTGCCACTTAGCGCTAGCTCGATTTAGTTTAAAGGTGACTTGAGCGATTTGGTGTTGTTCGCCTGCTTGTTGTCCTTCTGGCGAAGCGGATCTTGATCTTTCTTTGTAGATCTGCAGTTGCGCTGAAGGTGGCCGACTTTACCGCAGTTGAAGTATTTGGCACGAGACTTACTCATTTCCTCCTACATCATTTGTTTTATCATCTCTTTTATCTCGCTCATTTTGTCACCGTGGTTATAAGAACCAGTCTCAAGACATCGTACCTTGTACACCTGTGTCTTCGGAATGACTTTTGCAGTCTCCTGTACTAGCGCATACGAGATGGTTTTTGAAAAGGATGATTTCTGCGTAGCACAAACAAATGCTTCAATCTTAAATTGATCAAGAAACGGATGGTGCTTGCCTGGGTAAGTCACCTGCACCAAACGCTCATCTTTCATGGCGAAATCTTGAAGCGTTTCGCTTGCCTTCTGCACCCTGCCTCGCAACTCCATTCTGTAAAGTTCTCTGATTTGCTCACCTATGTACTTGCGTTGTAAGGCTACCATTATGTCCTCATAATTATTTCTACAACTGGCTGGTAAGCTTTCGAGTCTCTTGAACAAATGTTCTTTTTTGCACTTTTTAACGCATACGAATAGGTACATGCATACATATATATATATAAATTTTGTTTTATTTTAATAGAGTTGAAAAAGAACAAATAACTTTGTCAAATAAAGTCAGTCTGAATTTTAACGTAGCAAACATCGCTCAATCAACTTACAAATGTATATTTATTAATGGTTATTTAATAAAAACTTGAAATAAAACCAACATATCGGCAAAAGCTTAACGAGTGCTCTTAAGAAATATTCTTTTAATTCCTACGTTGCCTGAAGTAATAATTCTTTAAAATTTTATATATTTGGAAAAAAAAAATTATTGCGATGCCAGACGATAACGCTACGCAGCGATAAATGTGACCAGTGATTCCATTATGGTTGCGTGTGTATAGAAAGCAATGTGGCAGATTACTGCTGGAACTGCGAAATTTGCGACACCAGGGCATCTCGCACCGCTAACCCAAACCAAATCAACGGCTCTGAGACTCAACCGAGCTCATCATCGTCACCATTAACACCACTAACCACAACAGCACTCCAACACTCCTCCAACCAACGTTACCTCACCGATTTCTCTGCAACAACAGACATCGATCGTTAACCAAGTGCCTGTATCTACTTATGCACACCTTTATATCGCTCCACATAACTATATTGTAACGGCTTCCATAGGAATGCCAACCTTTCTGCCAGCGGTAAATAAACGATAAAAAATGCTCCAGCTAGAGTGATTAGAGGAAGAGAAGAAAACTCAGCAGGAATTTTTAAATAAGAAATATAGAATATTGTCGGAAAGTGATAACCCTTTTTCTTCAGATATGCAGGTTGAACATAGTGTGAACTCTAATCAACATTCCAACGGAACTTTCGCACGATGATCATCCCCGACCAATATGCCTGGTATGTCAAAGGTTTTAAACAGCCTACATTGTCACAGCTGTCTGCCAGGCAGACTTTACCGTGCGAACTACCAGTGTTTAACAGTGGTCCTGATGATTGGCCTATTTTCATCATCAGCTTTCAAAATAGCACTGCAATTGCTGGTATATCTTACGCGGAAAATTTGGTACGTCTGCAAAACTGTCTTAAAAGGAAGGCTTAGTAAAAAATAAATTGCTTCTACCTTCGCTTGTACCCGATATTATTAATACACTTCGTATGTGCTTCGGTTGCGCGGAGTATATTTTAGAACGGGCTATTATAATCGCTGATCGAGTTCGCCCTAAGCGTACAAGATATATGCGGTACTATGGAAGCATGCGGTCTAGAATCACATATGAATAACCGGGTGTTAGCAAGGGA
Organism: Cistogaster globosa; assembly: GCA_937654795.1. Taxonomy (NCBI): domain Eukaryota; kingdom Metazoa; phylum Arthropoda; class Insecta; order Diptera; family Tachinidae; genus Cistogaster; species Cistogaster globosa. Next base: position 79,125,954 of record OW569404.1, read on the forward strand.
ACTGCTAGACAAATTGCCAAGTCAGTTTAAGTTAAACTGGGCTATGCTGCCAAGGGAGTAATGCGTGCCAATAATGAAAGCACTAAATGGTTATACAACATTGCCGAAGCGGCTAGTAAGGTGGTCACACCTAACTTTGGGAAAAGTGATGCCTCAGTAAACACCCATACACGGGCAAAAAATGTTATAAATAAGAGCTGTGTTGTATGTAAAGCAAATTCACATAAAATACAGGAGTGTGAAAAATTTGAGAATATGCAATTAAAAGCAAAATGGGAGAATGTAAAAAAGGAAAGTCTATGTCGACAATGCCTCAATCAACACAATGGGAAATGAAATTCGAGCAAGGAATGTGGCATTGAGGAAAATCAGTCAGATAATTAAACTGTAAGTACAATTTAAATAACGACAAATGTAAAGAAGAAGCTCCATTCTTCAGAATTTAACCTAATCCCCTTGAACTCTAAATATAGAATAATAAATACGTTTGCATTCTTAGATGAGGGGTCTTCCGTTACACTGGTAGGAGTTTATTTAACAGCTTGAATTTACATAGCGTGCTTGAACCCCTTTGTCTTCAGTGGACAAGCTGCACAATTCGTGAAGAAAAAGAATCTCTCAGAACATCATTTAAACTATCGAATGTTTTCAACAACACAAAATTTGTTCTTTCGAATGTCCATACTGCCGAGAACTTGGGCCTTCCGTGTCAAACCGTAAGTATGGCTGGAATTTTTAAAAAATACCCATATTTACAAGATTTGCCGATACGCAAATGCTTAGCCTATGATTTTGATCGGTGCTAATAACTGGAAAGTTGAAGTTCCCGCAAAAATTCGCGAGGGCAGTTGGCAACAACCAATCGCAACGAAAACCCGCGTTGGATGGACCGTACAGGGCGCAAACCAGGCTAGCTTAACCGGGCGGAGGTCTAATACACATACTTGTGTTTATCAAGAGGACTATTTCAAGCTTCACCAAAGTGTTAACAATTATTTCATATAGAATCTCCAAAATCGTCCGTATTGCTATCAGCAGACGATAATACCGCCTTGGAGACGCTCATGATTATATGTAAAAAAGTAAAAGGACAATAGTAAGTCGGCTTGTTATGGAAAAATCCCGATGCTCAATTACCTGACAGCTATGACCATGCCTATTGCCGGCTAATGTGCCTTCAGAAGAAACTCGTAAGAGACGATGCACCGCGACAAAATATGCAAGCGCAGATTGACAGACAGATTGCCGAAAAGGGTTATGCTAAGAAGTTGAACGCAGCTAAATTAGAGGCTCCAAATGAAAAAGTGAGGTATCTTCCAGTATTTTTAACTTCTAATCCAAATAAGCCAAATAAAATTCGATTGGTGTGGGACGCTGCAGCAAAATCGAAAGGAGCGTCATTAAATTACTTTATCTACACCTGTCCAGACCTTCTTAAGCCTCTCGTTGAAATTTTTTTTCGTGTTGTCAAATTTGCAATATGCGGTGATATAGCTGAAATGTTTCACAAAATTAGTGTAAGAGAAAGCGATATGCACACTCAGAGATTCCTGTGGTGGAAAAAAATGATAACATGAGCGAACCGAGCACTTATGTGATGAAAGCCATAACGTTTGGAATAAGATGTGCTCCATGCATTACCCGCTATGTTCGTGACACGAATGCTAAAGAATTCGAAACACAATTTTCACGCGCTGCCGATTCAATCCAAAATCACCATTACATCGATGACCTTATTGATAGTGAAGATACTGAACACGATGTAGCAATGTTAGCAAAACAAGTTTATCAAATCCAGCCGCCGCAGGATTTTACATAAGAAACTGGGCGTCCAACTCTGCTGAAGTGTAAAATAATCTCGCTAAGGTATCAAAAACGTGCCAAGATGTAAAACAGTGGGGCTCCACCGAAAAAGTTCTGGGCATGTACTGGGACCCAAAATAAGACGTTTTTAAATACAATTGCAAATTTGCATGCCTACGCAGGGAAGTGTTCAGGTACTTATGTCGATATTCGACTCGCAAGGTTTCTTATCGTGCTACACTAAAGGCCCCAAAATCCTAATTCAGAACATCTGGCCTGCTAGCATCGGCTGGGACGAGCCGTTAAATGAATATGTGAAATCAAAATGGTCACAATGGAAATCAAACGTTCCACTTATCTCTGACGTCAAAATCCTGAGGTGTTACTCGCAACTTCCATGTAACGCGGAAAACATTCAGCTTTACACTTTTGTCGATGCCGGCAAATACGCTTGCTCTGCCGCCAGCTATCTGAGGGTATAATTGGGCGACCACGTAACTATTTCTTTATTTTCCGCTAAAAGAAAAGTAGCACCACTAAAACCTTTGTACATCACCCGAATATAACTGCAAGCTGCTCTCATTGGTGTCAGAATAGCAAACATTAATCAAAACGTTCATTGTTTGCGAATATCAAAAGGATATTGGTTGTAAGACACGAAAGTAGTCCTCCAGTGGCTACGGGTTGACCCAAGAAATTTTAACTGCTCGTTATGCACCGTGTAGGCGAAATATTAGAACATTCTGATATAACACAATGGAAGTGGGTGCTATCAAAAGTGAATCCAGCAGAAACTACAACGCAGAAGAAAATGGATCTGTGGATTAATAGCCCTGCCTTTTTACTAAACGATCCAGACCAATGGCCTTTATGTGAAAATTTAGTCCACCTGACACATCAGAATTGAAACATCCCGTGCTTGTGATTAATCGTAAGCAAAATAATTCTGAATTTATAAACTTTCAATATTTTTCTAGCTGAAAGAGACTCTACCAAGCATTAGCAAATTTTCTCCTATACATGGCAAAGCTACAAGCAGCTACTAAGCATCAAAAACCCTGCTCTACAGTTACCTTCGAGATGATACAGCAAGCTAAACTGGTTTTAATAAAAGAGGCCAACACAGCGAATTTTTCCATCAAACTATATAGTATGAATGTATACCTAGACAAAAACGAAAACTTAATATGTCATGGCCGCACTGTGGTCAATATTTTGAGATAGCGGCCAAAACTCCTTTTGCTTTTTGTTCTCCGATTTTAAAGTTATTAGAAACGTATGAAGGTAGACAGTAGTAAACCTCGAGAGCCAAAAAGTAGAACTCTATTTCAACTATTTCACTGAGAACAGGGTGGTCCAAAATGAGCTTTTTCAGAATTTTGTAAATTTACGATATTTTTAGTTAATTTTTGAAGTTTTAATGATCATAACTTTTTTGTTCTTCAAGATTTTTGACGAAATAAATTTTGTGTTCTAACTTAACTTATTTCCTATTACTGGTAAAAAAAATTGAAGCTCTGCTGTTTCAGAACAATTTAAATATTTTTTTTTAAAAAAAAGGTCAAATTTCTCGGAAATTTCATACTTCATAGAGCACAACTCCTGTGAGTCAAGCTGAGTCAAAACACAAATTTACTATTTTGTAGTCCTAACTCTCCCCTCATTCCTATATATACATGTCCATGCATCGGGACTGCGCTTTTTGAGCTACAGCAATTTTTCTGACCCAAGGTAAGATATTCGGTACAAGTGCACGTCATATTTTTTGAGAAGTTATTTGTATGTGAAAGTGGCTACTATGCATATATTTTGATGAAATTTTGTACAAGAGTTCTTATTGACCCAAAAAATAATTCTGTTGAAATTAGGAGAAGTTGGCCCATATTTGGACCTAGTCCACATAGAAGGGTGTATCAAAATCTTGACAAAAATGACAATAGAACTCTCAATTTATGTGGTATCTGGCAATTCATTTGGAAAAGGTAAAAAATGATTTTATTGCCATCTAATATTACATAACTTAAATACCTGAAAATTGCAAATAAATTTAAAATCAATGGAAATAACTGGTAAAGCCAAGTACCTGTTATATTATTGCCAGTACCTGTTAACTCTCCAATTATGTGGTATCTAGCAATTCATTTGGAAAAGGTAAAAAATGATTTTATTGCCATCTAATATTACACAACTTAAATACCTGAAAATTGCAAATAAATTTAAAACCAATGGAAATAACTGGTAAAACCAAGTACCTGTTATATTATGTTTCAAAGAGGTAAAAAATATCATGTTGAAACTTCGAGCAATAGTATATTAATCCATGCATTCCATTTTTTTCTTCATTATTGTTTAAACAATGGCTAAATTCAGTTGTAGTGTTCTATCTGATATATATTTTGAACGGAAAGATATAAACGACATTATTTTACATACAATGAATAATCCATTCTTCAAAATATGCAACAAAAAGGAAATTAAAACTCAAAACATAAAAATAAAAAACTTTTTAAATACTTTAAGAAAACGGTACAATCAATGTTCCAGAAACAAGATTTTGTTTCACTCACGCAACCAAGAATGGCTAAGAAATAAACTTGTTTTTAAAAAGCCATCAGTAACTACTACGGAAACTGGAAAAGGTGGTCGACCAGCAAAGCCAATTAATAATTGTAGTGAAAGATCACGAAGACGCAAGCTTAAACATATCAATGAAGAAGTTTCTTGTAGCATCATAAAGGATTCATTTCTGCATCAAATTCAACCATCGAAAACTAAAAAGAGTAAAATTGCTATCATTGAAAAAATAGTGGAAGCAAGCCTCAGACGCACAAAAAGGATTTTAGAAAAAATGCCGACACCAACTGAAGAAAATAAATTTACTCCAGAAGAAGCATTTGCACTATTTTTGGATTTAAAAATGGCTGAAAACCAATATACAGAATTGCGGAAGCGAACCAATGAAACAAAAATGTGGATTTTTCCATCATATCGAGATATAGTTTCTGCCAAAAAAGATTGCGTACCTTCACCAACTGATATTAGTGTAACTTCAAGTTCAGCAGAAATAAAATTGCAGGATCTTCTTGAACACACTGCAGAACGATTATTAAAAACACTTGATGCTGACTATTTAAAGAAGTTTAAAAATTGCAACATGACTTTAATTTCTAAATGGGGATGTGATGGGTCCTCTGGCTAGAAACAATACAAACAATGTAATGCGGAAAATCCATCAAATGCCAATTTATTCATGGTTTCTTTCGTTCCATTACGTTTAACAAAAACTTATGTTGGTTCAGAGCCGTCAGCTAGTAGAGCTGCAGAGATAGATGTATGGAAGAATGAAATTCCCTTCTCAACAAAATTTTGTAGACCAATAAAGTTTGCTTACAAACAAGAAACTAAAGATGTCATAACTGAAGAAGTTGGCAAAATAACAGATGAAATTAAAGAACTTCAATCAGTGATATTTGAATTTAATGACCTATGCATCAAAGTTAACTATAAAATGTCACTTACAACGATCGATGGAAAAGTTGCACAAGCTTTAACTAAAACAAAGTCTTCGTCAAGCTGCATCATATGCCAAAAAACATCAAGTCAATTGAGCCTACCACCAACACAAGACGATAGTTTTAATGAAGCATATGAAATTGGAATGTCACCTCTTCATGCTAGAATTCGTTTTATAGAGCATATTCTTAAATTGGAATACAATTTGGAATTTGGCTCGTTAGGCGAAACAGTGAGAAACAACAAAGAAAATTTGGAAAAAAGAAAGCAAAAAAAACATATTCAAGAAAAATACCGTGAGATAGGCCTTATAATTGACGAGCCAAAGCAAGGAGAAGGAAATTCTAATGATGAAAACACAGCAAGGAGATTTTTTTCCGATCCAGAAACTGCAGCTTTTATGCCAAATCATATTAGAAGTTATAGCATGTAGCAAAAAGATAGATGCAAAAAAATTTGGTCAGTATGCTAATGAGACAGCAACCCTTTATAACCAAAAATTTTCTTGGAGACATATGCCAACCATAGTTCAAAAAATTTTGTTCCATGGGGAACAAATAATTCAGCACAATATGCTTCCAATTGGAGATCTCTCAGAAGAAGCGCAAGAAAAAAGGAACAAAGACTACAGATTCTTTCGCGAGCACAATACAAAAAAAATTTCCAGATATTGTACTAATGAAGATCTTATTAATATTTTTTTGTGCACATCAGACCCATATATGTCCAGTATTCGACAAAAATGGAAATCAACCTCATTAGAGTTAGATGAAGAAGCTAAACAACTACTGCAAAATGAAAATCAAAGCTATTTGGAAGAAATTTTTACTAATATTGTTTAAATAATACTAGTTTAAAGATTATAATTTGTTTCTAATTTTAGTATAAATTTTTATTAATACATTTAAATAAAATATATGTGCACTTTAAATCAATAGTAAAAGTTTACTAAAAATTTTATCGATGTTGTGTTCTGTGTATAATATATCCAAATGGTATTGATATTGTTAGGAATTTCAGTGTTATTTTTCAGTTTAATCCTCACAAGAATTAGCTTTCTTCCAAAAAAAACCAACCCTTGGCCCCTGTGAATATTGAGACTAAATAAATGTCAGGGGACAAAAGTTGGCATTTTCTGTCCAAAATTAAGTTTAGGAGTAATAAATAAGTATTGGTTGTAAAATACGATTGAAGAAAATAAGAAATTATAAAAAAATACCTATTTAAAATGTCAAAATATTCAATTTTTACATGGAAACTCAACAAAAAATAAAAATGCATTTTTAACCCCACATTACTAACGTTCCTATCAGTCGATTTTACGTTTGAACACGCAAATTGAAGCTTAAAATCCATGCTATTGAACAAAAAAAAAAAAAAATTGCGTAAAAAAATACCAATCCGGTCAAAAGTTATAGAGATTTGACCGCTATCTCGCGAAATTGACCACTGTGGGCCGGTCAAAACAAGTAAACAATCACGAAGATGAAATTGTCTTGCCAGCCGAACATTAAATAACGCTGCTAATAATCCGTTCATTCCATGAAGAATTTCATCACCAGTTTCATGAAGCAGTCATCAATAAAGTAAAAAGCCAATTTCACGTGCCTCTATTGCGCGTAATATACAAAAAAGTCCGCAGTTTATGGCAACAGTGCAAAAATTTCTACGTTGCACTGCAACCACCTCAGATGGCATAGCTCCCAGCTGCACGATGGGTGCATTCAACGCCCTTTTACCTTTACTGGGATGGATTTTTTGTCCCTTCTTAGTGACAGTTGGAAGGAGACGTAAAAAACTATAGGGAGTGTGTTTTACTTGTCTGACGGTACGAGCGATTCATATTGAAGTAGCCTACAGCTTGGACACGAGTGCCTGCAAACTATGTATAAGAAATTTTATCACTAGACGAGGCACTCCATGTGAAATATACACTGATAATGGCACTACTTTCAAAGCAGTACAAAAAATCCTGAAAGAAAAGTCCTCAAAAATAAACTTTGCAGACATAACAACCAAATTTGATAAAACAAAGTGGTTCTTTAACCCACCAGGGGCGCCCCACATGTGCGGTGCCTAGGAAAGGCTCATCAGATCCGTGAAAAATATTTTGTACAGTATTTATTCAACACTGAAACTTTAAAAAGTGTATTTTGCGAAATCGAGTCAACAATCAACTCTCGTCCACTTACGAAGACAATGATGCCATCACTCCAAACCACCTTCTCTTAGGCTTCTGCGAGGGATATAAAACATTTCTAAAAGATAGCGATAGCATACGACAAAGATGGCCGCTGGCTTAAGGAATACATACCAGTCATATCCCATTGGTGTAAGTGGCTTACTAAAACCCCATCTGTACGTATTGGGTCTATAGTCATTATAGCTGATGAAAAACTCCCTAGAAGATGCTGGCCGAAGGGCAAAATTATTGACACCATCATAGCTGCAGATGGTCAAGTCCGAAGAGTACCGATCAAGACGCAGTTTAGAGTATTACACAGGCCGGTGGCAAAAATAGCCGTATTAAACGTTGGCAATGATCAACAGTAAACTCGCCCAACGAGCTCGTTTACGAAGAGGAGAATGTTGCTGCCGATTATCCCTATTATATACATCTTTAAAATTATGTAGTATCTAATTTCCAACCGGGATCTTATACTTTCAGTAATTTATATTTGTACAAACAGTTAAATATAATCACATGCAGATCTGTATGCAAGTACATATGTACATGTAGGTATATTGGCATATTTCTCCGCTTTCGACTTTTATATACATCTACACTTGTTCTTGAAAAAAGCTAACGGTTCTCTTGAACAAATATTCCTTTTTGCACTTTTTAACGCATACGAATGCATACATGCATACATACATATGTATATAAATTCCGTTTTATTTTAATAGAGTTGAAAAAGAACAAATAACCTTGTAAAATAAAGTCAGTCTAAATTTTAACGTAGCCAACTCGCGGTAAAAAGAATATTATTTTTTTAAAGCTCTCGCTTGCTAGCTCAATTATAACTTAGAAATCAACTTACAAATGTATATTTATTATTGGTTATTTAATAAAAACTTGAAATAAAACCAACATATTGGCAAAAGCTTAACGAGTGCTCTTAAAAAGTATTTTTTTAATTCCTACGTTGTCTGAAGCAACATCAGTTTTTACGTTTATTTAAATTTATAAACGTTTATTTTATTGAGTTTTTTTATTGCAAATTTAATAGACACAATTTAATAACTAATTTAATTAAATTACACTTTAATTAGACGATTATTTACTTATTCGAGATTGATACACAAAAATACGCGATGGAAACTTTACCACTGTTTTACCACTGGTTGACGTTTACATTTAGAATGAATCAGCCGTTGCTTTTATATACCCAATGTTAAGGCGGTTCTTGAATATGCTAGAACTTCCTCCATTTGTTATGCAGTAGAATATTTCTTTACTAGGCATTTATCATTTTAGACACATGATGGTTGTTATTTGACTCTAGACCTTCCATTATTATTTTAATTTTATTATACATGTTGTGTATTTTGAATAATTGTTATACAATGTAGGTGCGTGTGTAGTTGTGTGTTGCGTTTATTTTTATTGCTTTATGTTAGTTGTTTTTGTTTTGTGATCAAGAAAATTTTTGGCTTTTTAAACAGACACAATAGGTCATTTCGTTTTGCTTTGTCGGTGACAATCATTTTTATTTCTTGTTATGACCTAAATAAAGCATCTTCGCAACAGTATTTATTTAAATACAACATGCAAATCAACTAAATGCGCATTTAAATATGAAGTCAAAAATTGGCCATAATTCATTATGTACTGAATTAAGAAAAATCATGAAACAAGAATAAGTGTGTGTGTGTATTGTCGGGACCATTTTTAATATTAGACCAGAAAGGGAAATGACTTGGATGAGATATGGATACTTGGAAAAATCATCTAACCATACTAGTACTAGAGTGTTGTAGTGCAAGTTCGTTTGATCTTTGTAAGAATAATTGCTGCTTATCCTTAGGGCTTAAGTTATAATTGAAATCATAGGTCCTGTAAAGTCCCTGGAAAGTAGATGGTACCCAACTTCAAAACCTCAGCTCAAATGCTTATAATAAATTTTGGATTAATCAGTATAGACGTTTATAAATGGTTGAGTTATTTTCAAAATATTTTGAGTCTGCTTTTAATTCCAAAAACAACACCTGCAAAGCTAAAAGATTCTAAACCATATTTCTGTTGTTTTAAATTTCTTTGCTGTGTAATGCCCTAGCTAAATTAAAGAAAAATTAAAAAAATAATATTATTTGTATATTTATTTAATTGCCTTATACTTGCATTTTCTTCAATGTTACAAAAGTTTCTTTTATCAGATATTTGTTAAACAAATTATTTTTTACACAAAAGTAAAATCAACTGTTTGACAAATTCTTGCTAGTAAAAATTTAACTTGCTAAAACTTGCAAACATTTTTTCTCTCTCACATTTCAAGGCTTTTTTCACTCTCTAATTATTCTAGTAATAATTAGCAAATCTTAGGGCCAGTTTCTGACTTTATATTTTAATACGTATTTAATTTATTGGTATTTAAATGTAAGTAGTATTTAAGTACAGTTTCAGTTTTGCAGCCATTTATGATCTTTCTCATTTAACTGTAAAAAAAATATGGTAGCATTACGAAATGTCAAAATAACTATAAATAGCTTGCGAAAAGCAGCTGCTAACAAACACAATGAAATGCAAGTTTTGTTCAAAATACTTAAAATATATACACTCGTGTACTCAGTGAGTACTACTCACCACCTAAACTTATTTTATTTATTCATTAAACTTTTTAAAAATAAAAACTATTTTAATTAAAAAATGAATGCAAAACATAAAGTTTTGTTCTATCAATAGCTAAAATGTTTGTTTATTTTTGTCTTGTTTTGCGCAACAACAACGAAACAATGACATAACCATATCGTGAAACTGTATTATTTAAATGGACTTTAAATGAGCATGATTGGTCATTTAAGTTGCATTTAAGTTTGTTTTGAAAAACTGAATTTCGTATTTAAATAGAACTCGAAGATAAATGACAATTAAATATAATGTCAAAAATTGGATCTTTGTAACAATTTTTAGTTACTAAACAGACTGTTTATAGAATTTTACAATATATTAAAAAAAATTTTTTTAGATTTTAAGTTTAAAAAAATAAGAAATTTTTGTTAACTTTTCCCCCATCACGACTTGAACCGTGGATATTATAAATTAAATAGAATTTTACTTTTTCGGCTTAAAGTCCAATTTTAATTTAATTTCTAAACACAGGGAATTCATACTTAACTGACCAACAGTTAATATGATACTGGAACAGCATCTGTAATGTTGTGAAGAAACAAGTAAGAATGATTAAAAAATATAAATTACATTTGTGACCACACCGATGGCTTGGTACAAAAAGCAAAAACAAATGTACAAGACGAGTTACAAAAAGAACAACAAAGAGATGCTTTATGTTGTATATGAACTTCGACCAACGAAATTAATATTGATTGGTTGGTTAAATGGATGAAGCTTAGAATGTGCACAACCTAAGTAGATAGACACGAAGAATGCTGATGAAGAATGTGGCAGTCCAGAAAATGCTACATTTCATTCTTTCTTTGGAAAACGTCCACATACATTTGTAAATAATTTTTGTTTCTAAAAATGCTTAGAAATTAAATTAAAATTGAAACTTAAGCCGAAAAAGTAAAATTCTATTTCATTGAAAATAAGAAATTACACATTGACGAAGTTGAGGGCACTGCTAGTTATAAATATACCTCGCGTTATTTAAAATATTAGTTGGGATAGATGATGTTTTGAAATGTACACAAGCTATGTTAGGGAGATGCGAAGAATACTGATGACAGATGCAGCGATCTAGAAAACGTTGCTTTACATTTGTAAATATTGATAGGTAATATTTGTTTAAAGTAAAATCAAGGAATGATAGAAAATTTTATTCTGTTTAAAAGATTTATAACATAAATTAACAAACTATATTATGAAAATTTTTTTTTCAATTAAAATAAAACTATATTAATTTGTTTATTCTCATTCTTCAACACCTCAACTAGCATGAACACAAAGCTTAATAATCCCACAGCAATGCATGTGCTTCAAACCTGTCAAGGACTTTGTTAAAACATCAGCGGCTAGATTTTCAGTGTATAAATAATCGATAACAATTTTCTTAGCAATAACAAGACTTCTTATAAAATAATGCCTTATGTCGATATGTTTTGAACGTGCATGATAAGTGTTGTTATGCGACAAATTTATAGTACTCTTGTTATAACGTTTAATAACGACCGATGATGGTCAGTCTAACTCATTAATGAGAGACCGTAACCACAACCTTTCGTTCGATTTCTCGTGATTTTTATTCCGCAAATAGAACTAGCAACTTCAATGTAATTTATTTTAAAGATTTCTGCTAGATTTTTTAAATATTTTTTTTCTTGATTATTAGTAAATATTAAAATGTCATCAACGTAGATTGTAACAAAAGTTTATTCATATACTCTTCTTTTAATAAATACAAGGTTCCTTTTTTTTATGAAAAAAATCCATATTTTTTCAAAGTACGGTCAATTTTTTGGTTCCATACTCTACTTGCTTGTTTAAGATCATACAATGATTCCTTCAGTTAATCATGTCCTTCTCTTCACTGATACCTTCTGGAACATTCCTTCTTTAAGTTGACTGTAGAAAAGCTGTTACTACATCCATTCGATCAACATTCAAATTATGTTGCACGGCTAAACGTAATAGAAAAAGTATTGATGAATATCAGACTGCTGAAGAAATTGTTTCCTTCAATCACTGCACCAAAGTCATACTTTTTAAAATTTTGTCGTTTGCGTGATCGAAACGTTTAGGCCATAAGCTGTGTTGTTGAGAATCTAACTTCCAAAATTAGAATATTATTATACGCTATCTTCAATTTGAACATGCCATTAATCTGGTCACCTGTAGCAATAACATTACGAGCGTAGTTTAAAACCTTGCCTTCACTTCTATTAAAAAAAGTAGCACTACTCCTTCGAATCTCGAAGAGAGGGGAGGAGCTTGTATTAGCCCAAGAACCCTGGCTCTATCAAAGCAGGGTTTGGGGACGCTAGAGGTTTTAAGCTACTACAAATAAATAGTGCGGGTAAGATCAGATCGTCCGTAGTAGGTGAAAGCAATTGGAATATATTCATTATACCTGATTGCAGTGATGAAGATACGCTAGCACCTGCATGGGAGACGAACACTGGCATGATCATAATAATCTCCTGCTACATGATATACGTTCACAAGATCGGGATGACAGCCAGACGGAATTTGCTGGTTCTAATTGGAGCGGACGCCAACACACATTATATCGTATAGGGTGACTCGGATTCGAATGCAAGAAGTGAATCTCTGTTTGATTTCATTCTTTTTAGTAACCGAGACGTAGTAAATGTTGGGTCAGAACCCACTTTTGTTTAATCAGGGCTTAGGAGCTCGTTCTTTGATAGTAGATTTATTCGATGTAGTAATTTCAGTAAAAAGGGTCATTTAAATTGCGGTGAACGCATTAACGAGTGTGTTTAAAGGTGCGACTTCGGAATCTTACAGGATAAATATCTGCCGAAGTAAGAGCAAACCACCCTGATAAGGCTTAGATATCGCGAAGTTTCGTAAAGCTTCCTAAATGTTTTTCAATAACGCAAAGAGATCGGGTAACTGGTCAATGAACAGATTTAAAAACCTGATAAGTAATGCGAAGCAGAAGTCCTGAAATCCTTCTGAAGCAGAGTGGAGGGTTCATCCGAGACGAGTAGACTTCGCAAAATCATATCAGTGTCTCAAGTGTTATTAAGAAACCATGTGGCAATTGGATCTTAAGTGCACCAAAAACCCTAGAGGTTCTCATTGGCACTTTTTTCCCTTGCTGTACCCCATTAAGAGGAGAATGCCATGCATTAGTCCCTTTCCCTATAAAGAGGAAGAGACATATTTTGGCTCTGAATATTTTTGGTCCTTTTAAATCAGCGGGTCCCGATGGCATAACAGGCTGATCTTCAGCATAATGCGGACATGTTATACCACGGCTAATTCGGATATATACAGCATGCCTTACATGGATTTTTGTTCCGTGGCTTTCATTCCCAAGAGACAGAAGACTACGCCTAGTGCACTGAAGGATTTTAGACCTAGAAGCCTATTCTCTTTCTTTTTGAAAACACTGGAACGGATAACTGACCTGTAGCTGAGGACGACAATTAATCCAAATCAACTCTCCGCCTTTCAACATACATTTACCAATTTCAACTTCGTTGAGATGGTACTACGTGCATTTGGGGTTTATTGAAAAATCATTAGAGCTTCCGTCGCTTTTCTTGATATAGAAGGAACTTTCAACAATGTGAAACTGGATGCCATTACGAAAGCTCAGGGGGGACTAAACGTAAGTTAGTCGATAATTAGCTTTGTATGGAATCTTTTGACCAATAGAGTTATTATTTCTAACATGGTGCAAGCTACCATATATAGAGTAGCCAACGGTGTTATATCAATCCTTCTTACAATAAACTCACTGCAAACAAAAATATACTCCAAAAAGTTCAGGACTGTGGCATATGCGGATTATGTTGCGGTTGCGGTGTCAGAAAAGTTTCCCGATACTATTGCAATGTCTGCAATCAAGGCTAAGCTGTATCTGTAGGTGGAACACTGAGAGCAGGCTTAACGTAAATGCTCCGAAAACGGATTTGTGCTCTTGGCAAGAAGAAACAAGATTCCCACCTTCCAACTACTACTCCTCAATGGAAAGGAGCTTAGGTTATCTGACATAGCAAAATATCTGGGTGTCATCCTGGACTCCAAACTGTTATGGAACCCTAATGTAGAATTTAGGGCGAGCAGGGCTTCAGTAACTCTATGTGTTTAGAAAGCCTACAGGTAGAAACGAGGATATCAACCCTAGCACGGCGTATTGGCTTATCAACACGTTAATTAAACTAGTACTAATGTACAATGTTGTCGTTTGGTGGCCCGCACTGCGTACTTCAGTTTTGATGATCACTAGTGCAATACGCACGACTTGAGTGATGTTATACAGATGTTTATACAGACGTATCAAAGTCAGATACCGGAGTTGGGGGAGGCGTCTTTACTTTAGATCAGGATGGTATTTAGTCTACAGCACCAACGTAGCAAATTTTAGCTCAAATTTCAGCCATTAAGGAGCAGTGAGCGGGATGAGGTATCAAAAGATATAAGGAACGGAAATTTGAATCTGCACTGATGGCAAGGACGCGATGATAATCAGGTGTCTACATGACATCCAGATTGGTCTCGAGAACATCTCTAGATGAGACGGCGAGATATTCCAACCTGGAACTGTTTTGGGTGCCGGCACACTCGGGCATACCCAGGAATAAGTTGCGGACAAATTCGTTAGGTCTGAAACTCAGCAAAGGGACTGGTTAATAAATCTACTAGTCGGAATCCCGTTAAAATGCTGTAGGGCTATATTTCATCGGGAACTTTTTGGAGTCACGCAGACTAGGCCACCTGCATAATTTTGAGGGCATTATGGCCACAGTTTGATAGAACGAGATTTGCAAATCTGCTGAGGCTTTTCCAAGGACTGCTGGTGGCTCAGTAACTCTATGTGTTTAGAAAGCCTACAGGTAGAAACGAGGATATCAACCCTAGCACGGCGTATTGGCTTATCAACACGTTAATTAAACCAGTACTAATGTACAATGTTGTCGTTTGGTGGCCCGCACTGCGTACTTCAGCTTTGATGATCACTAGTTCAATACGCACGACTTGAGTGATGCTATAGAGATGTTTATACAGTCGTATCAAAGTCAGATACTGGAGTTGGGGGAGGCGTCTTTATTTCAGATCAGGATGGTGTTTAGTCTACAGAACCAATGAAGCAAATTTTGGCTCAAATTTCAGCCATTAAGGAGCGGTGAGCGGGATGAGGTATCAAAAGATATCAGGAGAGGAAATTTGAATCTGTACTGATAGCAAGGACGCGATGATAATCAGATGTCTATACGACATCCAAATTGGTCTCGAGAACATGTCTAGATGAGACGGCGAGATATTCCAACCTGGAACTGTTTTGGGTACCGGCACACTCGGGCATACCCGGGGATAAGTTGTGGACAAATTCGTTATGTCTGAAACTCAGCAAGGGGACTGGGAAATAAATCTACTAGTCGGAGTCCCGTTAAAATGCTGTAGGGCTATATTTCATCGGGAACTTTTTGGAGTCGCGCAGACTAGGCCACCTGCATAATTTTGAGGGCATTATGGCCACAGTTTGATAGAACGAGATTTGCAAATCTGCTGAGGCTTCTCCAAGGACTGCTGAGCACACTGGTGGCTGTGCTGACCAGTGTAGCCAGATAGGGGGATTTCTCCCCAAATTATAGATTTCAACATCAGTTTGAGACAGAAATTTGAGGGGGGATTTGGGGATTTTTCATTCCTAGCTTTTTTTATTATCGACACTTGTTTGATTTACAGGCGCTAAATTTAATATTTTGACTATTTTTCTGCCTGTACTACTGTCCCGATTATGAATGCAAATTCCGGGAGAAATTTTTGGTTTCTTATTCCTCCTATTGTGAATTACTTTTTCCCTAGGATTTGTTTTCACAGGGAAAAAAGTAAGCATTCTACATTAAAAAAAAGGGGAAAACGGTTATTATTTCGTTGGAGTTTTTTCACTAACAATTGTGAATTTTTACTATATCTTAAAAAGTGTAAGTATATATTAAATAAAAAATTATTAAGAAAAGAAATTTAAGTATAACACATATTAATGGTTAAAACATTTTTTTAGGTCCAAAAGCTCAAATAAACAGCAGCTGCAACATTTATTAACACTCATGCAGGAAATCCCGAAATTGTTTGTGGGAGCACGTCAAGAACTTCAACGGTTCTGGCAAAGAGCAACAGAAGAATTAAATTCTCTGGGTCTGCCAAATAAAAACATTAATGAATGAAAAAAAGGTAGGTTCTGTGTGCATTAAAAATTTCTATTTATGTATGTACACATGTTAATTCTCTTATATTCAGGTATGGACTGACCAAAAAAATATGTGCGTCAGAAAGCAGCACAAATTTACAACAACAAAAGGGTACAGAGAATACAAGTTTTCAACCACCGAAAAAAGCAAATACAATTTAATTACTATGAAAACTTCCGTTGAAGGTGTACCTGGTAATGTTTTCGGCTTAGGATCACAAAAAAATTTTGAAGATGCTTTAGACACAGCGCCGTTCTTATGGCTGAATTGCAGCAAAATGGGAGTGTTGAAGGTGCGGAAGCATCCAAAAGTACCCAAATGTCAAACTCGGCTTCTAAAATAAAGGCAAATATTTATAAAGAAAGGCAAATGCTAGTCGCACTTGACGTCCAAAGAGATTTACGGGATATATTAAAAGAAGTAGTAGTAAATCTTAAGGAGCAACAATAAAATTTATCAATCCCTTCACAAAATGTACGACCTGCAAAAAAAAACATTTTTAACAAGTGGAAAATTTAGAAAAAGAAAAACTACGGGAAATGCGGCGCCACCACTCCTTCATGAAAGAATTGAGGGCTAGGGAGGTTCAATGTAAGTTGGAGAAAAATGTATTGCAGTTTCAGTTAAATGATCTCACATATAAGCCAAGTTAAATTTAAAGGACTGTTCTTATTTTTATATTAATTTGTTAAATAGCAAGTAAGTTTTTATTTTATTCCAAAGAGTGGCTTTTTTGTGTTTTTTATTATTAATGTTAATAAAAGAATGAATTAAAAATAACTGAAAAAGTGCTCTGTTAATATTTTTATACTTTTTTTATAAACAGGGCCGAGTAAATTTCTTGTTTGGACATATGTATTTGGTGTACTCAAAACTGAGTTCACATGATTTTATTCGAAAGTAAATTGAATTTATTAATACACTAATGACTAAAAAAAAACAAAACTAATAGCTATTAAATTTGAAATCTTTTTTATTAATTTTGATCTAATTAAATTGACTTTAATACATTTAAGTTTAAAAAATTTAATTTAAAAAACAATAAAATTTAAAATTATTTTACTTCAAATATGGAGAAAAATCACTTTTAAGCAATATAAAACATTATATCAGTTTTTGGACAAATACTTGCAATTTTAAACAGTACTACTACTAATATTATTTTTAATCAACTGAGCTGCAGTAAGATATCTTATCGGAGTTGGAAAACTAATTTGATCCTCTTCGGTGTTGATTTCACTCAAACAATCATGTGGTTCTTCCCTTATTTTAAAATGTATACAAATGTTGGGTAGGGCGCAGCATACATTAATAATTTTAACTGCCTTCTCCGGACAGTAGTGAAGCTCTCTTGCGCCAAGGAGACATCTCCATCTACTTTTTATACACTGTTAGTTTGCTCAATAATGCTGCGACACTTTGCATGCACCTCGTTGAACCGCATTTCTTGTGAACCATCCTCTGAAACACGATGGGGTGTCAATAACCATGGTTCCAAAGGATAACCACCCAACAAATAATGAAAATTTTAATTTTATAATTTCGGTTCAATCTTGTAACAGGTTTTACCTAAAAGCCAAAAGTTGCGTATATCTTCTAAATATTTTTCTTCTAAGTGAGCCCTAATATTACTGATAGCCCATATAAAAGAATCGTGGCAAGCGCCAGGGTGGGATGCGTTAACATTACCTTGTTCATCATCGCAAATAAAATATTAACAAATTATTCTCCTATAGTCATATCCAATTTTAAAGCATATTTACCAGCATAGCATTTAAACTGTATATTAACAAATTATTCTCCCATAGTCATATCCAATTTTAAAGCATATTTACCAGCATAGCATTTAAACTGTATTTTCCTTTTTTGTTATAGAACAAATGCTTGTTTTCAGCGAGTGCAATGATTTGTATATGGGTTCCATCAACGCATCCGTAACTCCTGGGATTTTATATTTTTTATAAAACGCCAAAGCAATTTTTCTTTTTTCCTCTGTAGTAGGCATTTGGATCCACGTTGGGAAAAGATGTGCTTCAAAAATGTCAAGCTGTTTTGCGAGAACTTTACTTAAAGTAGATTGAGCCAACGAAACTTCAAAATCTTTTCTAACGCCAGTTTGGTACCCGCCTTCGGCGAAAAAACGCAAACAACCACTTAGTTTAATAATAGGGCTAACAGCAGATTGTTTTTTAATTGGATGAGAGCGCTATGTAAGCACTTATAATAAGTAAGTAAAAGCTCTTTTATGGACTCTGTAATATTTTAAAAATCTACAACAGAAAAAAGTTCATATTTCAAATCAAACTAACTAATTTTGTACTTACAATGATTCATCCAACTCAAGCGAGTTTGATGCATCACGCATCTGCCTCCTTGCAACCCTCTGGCTGATTCTTCGAGTTTCTTCCTCAGAACCAATTTCTTCCACAAGCACTTGGAAAGCTATACGAATTTACACAATTCTAAGAAAAACAAATCTACAATTTATGAAAATCAACTTTTCAAATACAATCACAACTACAAATTAAATCACAACTACAACCTAAAATTTAAAACACATAAAAGCTGATTCTAAGTTTCCCTTTCTCTAATTTACTTATTTCCCCAGTTACTAGAATAGAAGGATTTTTTCTCGGGAACAACAAAGTGCGAAAGTAAATAAACTCCGTGAGAATATTCATGATTGGGCTGATAGTGGTTCAAATATTTGTGTACGCAAATTAAAATTCTATTATAATACCAACTGATCATCTTTTTTAATTATTTTCGAAAAGTGTGCAAAGTAAAAACAATGCCATAACGATAAAAATGCATAGAACAAAATGTTATGTAATAATAAAATTGTTATAACGCCTGCTTTTTTAAAACCGTTAATATTTAAAGTTAATAGAATGCCTGTAAGTACTCTTGATTGATGAGTCATTGGATGTATCAAGTTAAATAAATAGCAGTTTGCATTCGATATTTTAACGAAAAAAAGTAAAAAAAATCACAGATTTTTTGGGCCATTTAGCAGAAGAAGAGGTAAAAGCAGAGGCATTATCAGTTTTTTATGAACATGGGTTTGGGTCTTATTAATTTATGTGCATTATAACAGACGGTGCAATCAATATTTGTGGCGCAAGAAAGTCTCTTTATGTTTTCCTTAAAAGGTTAGGTTAGTTCAATTAAATTAGTTAAATGCTTTGTCATTCACTAAATTAATGCAACTTGGAACCAGCAAAATCAATCCCCAACTCTGTCAAACTTCTTGTTAATGAATTGTACAACTACTTCTTGCACTCTGCATATATATTTGCATAGAATGTTCTAAAGAATTAAATTGTTACCAAATTGGTTTCAACGAAAATTGTTTAGAATGCTTAATCTTGCTAGAGAAAGAAAAGCTTTAAAGATTCTCCGAAAATATGACAAGCTACGAACTGTTCAAAAATTAATAATTTATGAATATTTAATCCATTAATAAATAAATTTGATCCTGTTTATAGAATTATAAAAATATCCATAGACACAAAAGTTTACTTACGAAAGCTATAGAAATAAATATGCACCCAAAAATTTCCAATTCAAAATACATTTTTGGCTCTTGGGCAATAGTTTACGCATACGAAGAAAATGCTTGAAATTATTTCTTTCTTGAACTCGCTGCCTCTGTGTCCAATCTATTAATTATGCCAATAATCAATGCAGTTTTAGAAAGAATATATTTCGCACCTGTTCAACTAAAGGGCTTCAACTCAAAATGTTGAATTTTTCAGTAGAGACAAAAAACTGTTTATGATAGTATTAAAGGAATATAATAAAAAAATATGGCCTCGTCAAAATAATTTGTTAACTTTTATATAACACTCGATTTCTTTTGTTTTTGTTGCTGTGAACATTATCTCCTTTGTTTTGAGTGTGGCCTTGAATCAAATACTTATGAGTTATGCTTATGAATTGCATTAAAGTACACTGAGAGCAATTACTATTTTTTTGCTGCCCACAGCAGTTGTCGGAATAAAAAATCAGATCTAACTCTAAAGCATTATCTGATTTTTCTGCAAGATTTTTTAATATACATAAAAACACATGTGCCAATCTCATTAGCCCCACGCTTTACTTCTACTTCAGTCCAAAAAAAGCAATCCACATTTTTTGCTTTAAGGTCAGAAATAGTAAAATTGTAGTAGTTTATTTCGCTTTTATAATAAAAGCTTGAAGAAAATCCTTTTGGTAATTGAAGAACTGCCTGAAGATCATATACAGCTGCATAGCATCTACTCTTGTCCAGGACCTTTTCCTTTCGACATAGTTCCTTTTCTTCTTGATGTAATGTGTAAGATTCGTTTAAATCTTTTTTTACATTATCATCAGGATTTAAGAAAGATTCACATAGCTCACATTGATCTTTTTTGGGTTTAAAAAATGATATATTAAACTTTTCTTTAAATATTCTGTAGAACATAATTCTACTTGCAGGGACTAAATTCTCTGAGATACGATGCTCTTTGTAGTCCTTATATACGTCTCCAATACTTTTCCCACTTTTAATACACTCGCGGGTTATTTTGGCACGTAAGTAATGGGACTCAATTTTTGGTATATTTATAATAAATTGCCTTACACTGCACAGTGGGGCAGAATCAAAATATTTTGGAAATAATTCTGCCATTTGAAAACGGCTAGGCCGATTGATTCAAAATTTGGCACGAGCATAGTAGAGGAGTACTTGAGCTTAAGTTTTGAAGGTGGTTACCCTCCACTTTCCAGGGATTGCGCTATGTGATCTCAAAGTTGGACACCTCATTCCTGAAAATTTTTCTAACGCTTGGCATTTCTTCAATTTTTGTCTGATTTTTAAATATTTTACATGGTCTTAAAGCTCTCGTAAATACCTACAAAACGGTGCTTTAAACTGCATGTTTATGTTTAAAAATGATCGAGTTATAAGCATTTTAAAATTAAAATTTTTGATTTTTTCCATACCCTGGTCCAGTTTTTTCGAAATATTGGGTACAATTTGCAGCAAATTTGTTTGAGTTTTTTACCGTAGATAGCAAACAAAATTTAAGATTTTCTGAAAAAAATTTGAAAGTAATATCTTTTCTGGCTTAAAAATTATACGATTTTCAATTTAAAAAATCCGAAATTATTGCATTTTTGTGTATTTTAGCCTAAAATGGGACACTAATCTAATTTTTTAGATAGAAAAAAATTTTCTTAAGGAATATATAAAAATTTTTTATTTTTATTAAAGCTAACTATATGTGTGTACGTTTAAACCAAATTTCGTATAAAACTGATCATTCTTGTAGAAGATGTAAGTCTTTCAACTTGACTTATTTTACATCGAAATTTTGACTTTACCCCATATTTTCTAAAATCCCAAAGCTGGGATCGGAAAAAGAAGAATACTTTAAAAAAGCTATATATATTCCAAATTGTTTCAAAAAGTATTTCGTGAGCCCTAGTCCATATGTGGACTTTATGGGCAAAGGAGTAAAAATTTCCAATTTTGGGATTTTTCGTCTTTATTTTGGGAATTATGGGATTTCCTTTAGCTTAATGTTGCAAATTTTTTTACCGTTTGATTTTAGTTAACAAAGTACATATGCACAGAAAATTTTATCTGATTTGCTTAATTAATAAAAGTTTTATAGCACATTTAATATTTTTACTTTTCTCAAATTGGACCGTTTTTACCATAATTTTTCGAAATTTTCGGAGCTCAGCAACGAATATTAAAATTTTGTTCTATTCTTTTATTTTTTTTATGCATGTGAATAAAGATGACACAATTTCCTGTTAAATAAAAAAAGATTCACCTCAATATCATTCTTACGTGCAAAACTATGCGTTCTTACATATGAGTGTTTCAATATGTATCTCACTTTTATACATTTATGTTACGGAAGTAAAAATTTTCATGCCTGTGTAAAAAATTGTGTAAAAAAACAATTATACCTGAAAAAAGGGTTAAAAATGTAAGGGTTAAAAATAATGGTGCAGGTGTTCGTTTTAGGATGACCTATGACTAATTATGTCTTACCTAAGTGCCTTTTTTGATTTTTAGCTAGCTGCTTTGCTTCTTTAGGTACCCAACTGTTCGATGACCTGAACACGCATATAAATATTTGCATAAATACAATAGATATCATATTTAAAAAAAAAACATCATGCCGATCACATTGAAGTTTGAGACATTGTGTTCTTTTTTGTGAACTGATGCTACAAAAGGACTTGAGAGAATTAAGGCCATGAAATATTTATTAAGGCTACATACAACTGCAGAGTTGATGTCATTGGTACTGCAAAACTGGAAAAATTTTTAAAATTATTTGATCAAAAAATGAAATCAGTTCGCGGAAACAAAAATAAGTTTAAAGTAAAGTATCTTACTTGGATGGATACTGTTGCGAAATTCTCAACCTACATCGCATTATGTGGAGCTCCCTGCAAATCTTATGATGACTTATGTTCGAAGTCTAAGAAAAAAAGGTTAACCGAAAAACTTTCTTCAGTTTCAAAAGATGAAGTTTCCGATACGTTCAAAGAATTGCTAAAAAAAGAAAATCAGCCTTCCGAGGCAGTGCACATCGCCAATATTCTTCCCAGCGCATCTCCAAAACGGTTGAAACGAATTGTTAACAGCATAGCTACTCCGATATCGCAGTCAAATTTTACGGAGGAACAAGCTATTGCTCTGATGTTGGAAATGAAAATAAGCCGAAATAAGTACCAAATTTTGAGAAAAGCTTTACTTGAGAAAGGACATGCAATATTACCATCATATAAGTCTATTCAAGAAAAAAAGAAAGCGATTATGCCATCTCCAATAACAGTTGATGAAACGAAAGCTTCTATTGGACTATCTTCTTTGCTAGAAAATACGGCGTCACGGATTATTTCAGATTTTTCTACTGACCAACTAGAAAAGGTTAAAAACTGCGATGTAGTACTATGTGTAAGTGGGGATGTGATGGAATATCAGCCCTTCCTGAGTACAAACAAAAACATACAATAGATTTTAAGAGCATATTCATGGCATCCTTAGTACCACTAAGAATTCGTTCATACTCACTGGTTGCATCTTCATCAGTACGTGCAAACACTTTTGAAGATATATGGAAAAACACAACCCCAGGATCCAAAAATTTTTGTAGGCCTATTTGTTTTGAGTATGTAAAGGAATCAAATACTACGGCAAAAAAATTAGTCGAGCATATCAAAGACGAAATAAGATCATTGGAACCAATATCAATAAAAATAAAAGAATACTGTGTTAACATATCCTTTCAACTTAGTTTAACAACGATTGATGGAAAAGTTAGTAACGCTATAACTAACACATCTTCTTATTGGAAATGTTCCATATGTGATCAGAAGAAGTCAGAATTCTCAGATAAAAAAAAACCAACGTAGTCAACGAAGAAGTTCTATCTTTCGGAATATCCCCCCTTCATGCTAGAATAAGATTTTTGGAGCATTTTCTGCATATTGCATACGACTTAAAATACAGAAGTACGACAGAAAATTTAATAACAAAAAACAAAAAACAATGATGAACTAAAAGCTCTAAGAGCTTCTGAGAAAAGTAGAATCCAAGAAGAGTTTAGAGTACAAACGGGGTTAATAATTAATAAGCCTCTGAGGAGGAAACACTAACGACGGAAATACTGCAAGAAAATTTTTTGGGGATTTTGAAACTACTTCAAACATAACTGGAATTGACAAAGAGTTGCTTAGAATGGTTAACGTAGTTTTAATGTCAATTAAATTTAATGGCAATTAATAGCAAAACTCAAATTAATTCTTTTCGATTTGGAGAATATACAGCAAAAATATCTCAGCTACTCGTTTCCCTATATCCATGGAGGGATATGACGCCCACAGTACATAAAATATTATTTCATGGTAAAACAATTATAGAATCGAATATTCTTGCTCTCGGGGAATTAACAGAAGAAGCCCAAGAAGCAAGAAACTGCGATTTCAAGTACATTCAAATATTCAGTTCTCGAAAATGTTCTAGGCAGTCACAAAACGAAGACATTTTCTATAGCCTATTGTTATCTTCTGATCCTGTACTCTCATCAATGAGAAAACGTTGAATTAATTATGAGGCTTCTTCACCTTCTAACAAAACAGAATTAAAGGATTTACTTTATCTTTTAGACATGCATAATGATATGACAGATTATTTTATAGAAAATAAATAATAATTTTAAGGAAATAAAAAATACTTTTAACGACTTTTCGTAAATAAAAATTAACAGAAAATTTTATTTTTTATCTGATGTTTTTTATAATGATTATTAATTTAAGATATGCCTCTTGGTTATCCTTTATTCAGGTATAATTGTTTTTTTTACACAATTTTTTACACAGGCATGAAAAGTTTTACTTCCGTAACATAAATGTATAAAAGTGAGATACATATTGAAACACTCATATTTAAGAACGCATAGTTTTGCACGTAAGAATGATATTGAGGTGAACCTTTTTTTATTTAATAGGAAATTGTGTCATCTTTATTCACATGCATAAAAAAAATAAAAGAATAGAACAAAATTTTAATATTCGTTGCTGAGCTCCGAAAATTTCGAAAAATTATGGTAAAAACGGTCCAATTTGAGAAAAGTAAAAATATTAAATGTGCTATAAAACTTTTATTAATTAAGCAAATCAGATAAAATTTTCTGTGTATATGTACTTTGTTAACTAAAATCAAACGGTAAAAAAATCTGCAACATTAAGCTAAAGGAAATCCCATAATTCCCAAAATAAAGACGAAAAATCCCAAAATTGGAAATTTTTACTCTTTTGCCCATAAAGTCCACATATGGACTAGGGCTCACGAAATACTTTTTGAAACAATTTGGAATATATATAGCTTTTTTAAAGTATTCTTCTTTTTCCGATCCCAGCTTTGGGATTTTAGAAAATATGGGGTAAAGTCAAAATTTCGATGTAAAATAAGTCAAGTTGAAAGACTTACATCTTCTACAAGAATGATCAGTTTTATACGAAATTTGGTTTAAACGTACACACATATAGTTAGCTTTAATAAAAATAAAAAATTTTTATATATTCCTTAAGAAAATTTTTTTCTATCTAAAAAATTAGATTAGTGTCCCATTTTAGGCTAAAATACACAAAAATGCAATAATTTCGGATTTTTTAAATTGAAAATCGTATAATTTTTAAGCCAGAAAAGATATTACTTTCAAATTTTTTTCAGAAAATCTTAAATTTTGTTTGCTATCTACGGTAAAAAACTCAAACAAATTTGCTGCAAATTGTACCCAATATTTCGAAAAAACTGGACCAGGGTATGGAAAAAATCAAAAATTTTAATTTTAAAATGCTTATAACTCGATCATTTTTAAACATAAACATGCAGTTTAAAGCACCGTTTTGTAGGTATTTACGAGAGCTTTAAGACCATGTAAAATATTTAAAAATCAGACAAAAATTGAAGAAATGCCAAGCGTTAGAAAAATTTTCAGGAGTGAGGTGTCCAACTTTGAGATCACATAGCGCCATCCCTGGAAAGTGGAGGGTAACCACCTTTAAAGCTTAAGAGTTATATGTATAACTTATTTACACGAATCTATTGTATGTACACTTGTATGAGAACCCTATATTATTGTATGTACTTGTTCATAAAATGCTTGTTTGTAAAATATTTTTATTTATCATTATATCATAAGAAATTGAATTATGTTTTCAAATAATTGTTTTGTATTCAGTTTACGTTTGGAATTCAAATGGAAACATTTGAATTTAAAAATAAATAAATTAAAAAAAAATAAAACTAATTTATTTTTTTTGGTTTTAATTGGCGCAGTCGGTAGGATCCTTTTGTTAAAAAAGGATCTTGTATTTCGTGTGTGTGCAAACACTTATAAATAATAAGTTAAATCCTGCGAATCCTACGGGACCCTCCAGGATTGATTTAGAAAGGATTTTCGTAATTATGAGTAAATAATTACGTGTAAAAAAAGAACATTGTATAAAAAATAAAGGATCAGAAAAATAAAAGAACAGAGAAATAAAAGAACAGTAAAATAAAAGAAGAGGAAAATAAGAGAATTAAATAAAAATGGAAAGATAAAAAAACAATTAAAAAACTAAGAACTTTATTTGTGATGTGATAAAATAAATGAATGTATTGTGTAATTTGAAATGAACAAAACAAGTGGTAACTTCATTAAAAAAAAATAAAGGAACAGAAAAATAAAAGAACAGAAAAATAAAAGAACAGTAAAATAAAGGAAGAGGAAAATAAGAGAATTAAATAAAAATGGAAAGATAAAAAAACAATTAAAAAACTAAGAACTTTATTTGTGATGTAACAAAATAAATGAATGTAAACACTGAAAAATCAAGATTGAATCTCAACAGATTGTGAGTGGTTTTATGTGGTGTGTTAAAACTCCATAAAGTAAGAGTATTGTCCGCTAAAGGTCAATAAAAAAAAAACAAAAACAATAATAATAAAATTTGTTTAATAACAGATTTCAATGAGAACTAAATAAAAATGTGAGATTTTATTATTTGTAATAAAATTAAAACGTGAAAATCTGTGAAAAGCCAATTCAGTAAAAAAAAAATTAAACGGTTTTCGGTACCAGTAATGAACATTTTTGATGACGATTTTAAAATTAGTGTACCCAACAAACAATTAAGGAAATCATTAATCATACGTACTGTGTATATAAAGATGTTGGATGGTGAAAGAAATAAACTGGGAAATAAACTTTTAATTAAAATATGATATGTGGAGTATGTAAATAAATGGAAAGAAAAACATTGAAACAAAAATAAGTCCAACAATAAATATATAAAGGCTTTCGGTCAATGAAGAATTTTTAAACATTTGTGCTTGTGTTTGTGTCTTGCAAGAGAGAATTCAGTTGCTTGAAGAATTTATTGGAAGAAGAGAAAGAAGAAGAAACAAAGGAGGAAGAGGACATTATATCAGCATTTGAGTAAAAAAATTTATTTCTTGTTTTCTGTAATTGTTTTTATCTTAACATATAAATGTTTTAAGTATTTGTTTGTATATTTTAATTATTGTATTCTTTTTACATTTTTACGTGCGTGTGTTGTTCTTCTTTTGTATTAAATCAAAGTTTTCTTTCTTTTGATCTAAAAAAAATTATAATATTTATTGATTATTTAAAAATGGCGCATACCTTAGATCCTGTTAAATTTCTGGAACGGTTACCAGAATTTTCTGGAGATAAAAAAGATTTGTATACATTTATCTCACTTGTAGATAAAATAAATCCTCTCTTTGTTCAGTATGATGCGCCTTCTCAGCTTTTATTTCTGGATTTAATTAAAAGCAGAATTAAGGGTAAGGCCAAGGAGGCAATAGAAATTAATTTTCATGTGCAATCTTGGTCGGAGATAAAAACAGTTTTAATAAATTATTTTGGGGAAAATCGAAGTGTGGAAGAGTTATATGATGAACTTCGTTCTGTGGTTTTTCGAACGAGCGTAGTTGAGTTTTATAATAATATTAAAGATAAATTACGAAGTTTGAATAATAAGGTTGTTTCAGTTTTCGGAGTTGATGAAAACAGTGAACAAATTGCTAGAAATAATTTGAGAACTTCTCTTGATATTTTTAAGCAAAAAATACCAGAACCAATGAAGACCATATTGGCATGTAGGAATCCTGATACTCTTGAGACTGCAATGAATATACTTTTTACATCGGGGTATGCTAACTATGGAAGTGGAGGAAACGAAAATAATACTGGAAGTAGAAGTAAGAGTTATTTGGGTACAAATGGTAATCGTGACAATAGAGGGTTTCAAAATATTAGAAATATTCATGGTGACACACAATTCAATTCAAACAAACATCAGAACAACAGTTATAACCATAAACCGTTTTATAGGAACAATCAATACAATCCTAACGGATCTTATGGAAATAATAATTATCAGCAAGGTAGTAAAATTTTTAGTAATAATCAAAGTTATAATCGTAATAGGGGAAGTTACAATTATAATGTTAATCCGAATTGTTTTCCGACGCAAGAAAGTCCTGAACCAATGGATATTAATACGGTTCAAAGTTGTAACACTGTAAGTGGTTTGCCTAAAGTGCCAGTTTCGCGGAAAGTGTTACGTAAGAATTCTTCTGGTCGTTTCAATCAAAATTCTTCAGCTGAAAATGTGGTAACGGAAAATTTTCGTTTTCCAGCCTCTCCGGGGAGTTACCATATATAATAATAAAAGAAAATCTTAAGTTTATAGTGGATACTGGAGCGACGCATTCACTTGTAAATCCAGGTTTGTGTAATCCAAAATGGAGGATCAATTCAACAGGAGTTGTATTGAAAACAGTTCAAAGTGAGATATTTTCAGACAAAATTTATCAAGTGCCAATGTTTGTTGAACTAGGTAATGTAGATGATAAAATAAATTTAATAGAGTGTAAGGTACATGATTATTATGATGGAATCATTGGAAATGATATATTGCGAGCTCATAATGCTGTTATAGATTATAGTAAAAGTCAACTTATAATAAATAATAAAGTTGTGCCTTTATTATTTCAAAAAAAGCGTAGAGTTGATTTAATTACAAGTGTTGAGTGTGGACTTATTCACATCAAGGAACATCGAAATGAATTTGGAGAAATAATTTTTAGTGAAGGGGTTTTTAATGTAGAAAATTTTAAGGTTGAATTAGAGACAGTTGCTGAATGTCCAAATGTAATGTATATTAGTGAAAAGGATTCTTGGCCTGTTACTTCCGAAAACTATCACTTGGTAAGTGATATTTCAATGCAAAAGAATATTTGTGAGTTTTCCTTGTTTGATCAAATTAGAATGGACCATTTGAATAAGGAGGAAAGAAATAATTTAAAGCTTATTTTGAGTCATTATTCTGATTTGTTTTATAGAACAAATTCTAATTTATCTTTTACAAATGCAATTAAGCACAGAATAATTACAAAAGATGATATTCCTGTATTTTCAAAAACCTACAGATATCCGTATGTACATAAGGATGAGGTCAGAAAACAAATTCAGGAAATGCTGAATAGTAAGATAATAAGACCGTCAAAATCACCTTATTCTGCTCCTATATGGATCGTTCCAAAAAAGGTGGGTGTTAGCGGAGAGAAAAAGTGGCGATTAGTTGTTG
Organism: Cistogaster globosa; assembly: GCA_937654795.1. Lineage (NCBI taxonomy): Eukaryota > Metazoa > Arthropoda > Insecta > Diptera > Tachinidae > Cistogaster > Cistogaster globosa. The sequence goes on from OW569404.1 coordinate 79,155,489, forward strand.
ATTATAGGAAACTTAATGAAAAGACGGTAGATGATCGTTTCCCTATTCCAAATATCGAAGAAATTTTGGACAAGCTTGGTAGATGTATGTATTTTACTATTTTAGATCTAGCAAAAGGATTTCATCAGGTTGAAATAGATGAAAAGGATACTCATAAAACGGCATTCTCAGTTGAGGGTGGTCACTATGAATTTTTAAGAATGCCTTTTGGACTCAAAACAGCACCAGCTACTTTCCAAAGACTTATGAACAATATTTTGGGTGAATTGGTGAATAAAATTTGTTTAGTTTAAATAGATGATATAATTATTTTCTCGACGTCCCTTCAGGAACATATGAATTCACTTCGGCTTGTGTTTGATAAATTAAGAGATGCAAATTTAAAGATTCAAATAGATAAGTGTGAGTTTTTAAAACGGGAGACAGAATTTTTAGGTCATGTAGTAACACAAGATGGTATAAAACCAAATCCAAAAAAAGTTCAATGTGTTCTAAATTACCCGTTACCAAAAACCCAAAAACAAATTAAACAATTTTTGGGACTAAGTGGGTATTATCGTAAATTTATGAAAGATTATTCAAGAATTGCGAGGCCGATTACTAAATATCTTAAAAAAGATGCTAAAGTAGATATAAATGATCCCGATTACATAGAGAGTTTTAGAATTTTAAAAATGCTTTTAACTAATGACCCAATTTTAGTGTACCCTGATTTCAATAAAAAATTTGTTTTGAATACGGATGCAAGCAACTTCGCCTTAGGAGCTGTGCTGTCGCAAGACGATCATCCTATTTCCTATGCGAGCAGAACGCTCAACCAGCATGAAATTAACTACAGCACAGTGGAAAAAGAACTGCTGGCTGTGGTGTGGGCTGTTACATATTTTCGCCCATATTTATTTGGGAGAAAGTTTGTTATACAAACAGATCATCAGCCTCTTCAATGGCTTTTTTCGATTAAAGAGCCAAATTCGAAATTAATACGATGGAGATTAAAGTTGGAGGAATTTGATTACGAAATTTTATATAAACGTGGTATAAACAATGGGAATGCGGATGCGTTATCTCGTATTGAACCCGAGGTAAATTTAATTCATCAATCTCGATCGTGTGTCATATCGGAAAGCAGTTCTCCAATTAACGTGTACAAGAATCAGTTTATTCTGGGAAAATCTGACTCTGCTTCTATTAGAGTAACGAATCATTCAATCTTTAAAAATGCTAGGAAAGTAATAACTGCGATTAGTTTTAGTGGAAATGATATAGTAAATATTGTAAGAAGTCATTTTCATCCAACAAAGGTTAATGCTGTTTTATTCAAAGATAATTCAATCTATGGTATTTTTAAAGAAACTGTTTTAAAATATTTTTCAGAGGGCTCTTGCCTAAAAATTGCGAAGTGTAGTAGTTGCCTTGATGATATTTTGGATGAGGGTGATCTTCTTGAACTTATACAAAATGAACATTATAGGAATAACCATCGCGGTATAAATGAAAATTTTGAACAATTAAGAAAGAAAATTTATCATCCGAAATTAAAATTAAGAATTCGACAATTTATTAATAATTGCCATATTTGCAATGTAGAAAAGTATGATCGTAATCCAGTTAAGCAAATTTTTAAGTTAACTGAAACCCCTAGTAAGCCTGGTCAAGTAGTACATATAGATGTTTTTTATAGCCTTGATAGAACATTATTTTTAACATTAATAGATAAATTTTCTAAGTTTGCACAAGCAATTAAAATTCAGAATAGGTCTTGGGTGGAGTTTAAAAGAGCTCTGATTCAATATTTAAGCATTGTGGGTAAAGTTGGTAAAATCGTAACTGACAATGAGTTGGGTTTTAAGGCATTACCATTACTTGAATTTTTAAGACAAAATCAAATTGAAATACATTTTACTTCAAGTAATAACCATACTTCAAACGCAGATGTGGAACGTCTGCATAACACATTAAACGAGCATATTCGATTACTAAGACACGACCCTGGTCGGGATAGTGATACGGTTGAGGAAAAAATTTGTAAAGTAATTATGTTTTATAACAACACAATACATTCCACCACAAAATGTAAGCCTACAGACTTTCAGAATGGTTTAATAAAGTCTGAGGACTATCCAGAAATTAGAGAAAGAATTTTAAAGTCAAAAGAGAAATCAATAATAAATTTAAATCACAATCGTGAAGACTGTGAGATTCAAACTGGGGAGGTGTACATAAGGAGTAAAAGAGGTGGAAAAAATCATGCTAAATTTCGAAAAATCAAAGTAAAGAAGTTTGACAGCGATCATGTAATAACTCAAACAGGTCATAAATATTATAAGTCAGATATTAAAAGAAAGAAAAAGTTATAGAGTTTAAATTATGGTGAACTTTGCCTTTCAAGGGTTAACTTTAGTAGTCAATTTTGATTTTAATTGAATATTTTAATTTTTATTGAACATCATACGTACGTAAATATTCTTGTTATCATGATTTTAAAATTTTAAATGTGAAAAAGAAAGTATTAGTAAATATTGTTAAATATTATTTTATTTAATTAAATGTCATTTAATTGTATTTAATGTTATGTATGTTTTCCTCGGAGCGTCAATCTAATGATGGGGGAGTTATATGTATAACTTATTTACACGAATCTATTGTATGTACACTTGTATGAGAACCCTATATTATTGTATGTACTTGTTCATAAAATGCTTGTTTGTAAAATATTTTTATTTATCATTATATCATAAGAAATTGAATTATGTTTTCAAATAATTGTTTTGTATTCAGTTTACGTTTGGAATTCAAATGGAAACATTTGAATTTAAAAATAAATAAATTAAAAAAAAATAAAACTAATTTATTTTTTTTGGTTTTAATTCTTAAGCTCAAGTACTCCTCTACTATGCTCGTGCCAAATTTTGAATCAATCGGCCTAGCCGTTTTCAAATGGCTGAATTATTTCCAAAATATTTTGATTCTGCCCCACTGTGCACTGTTGATGATTATTATGTCTTGCTCTAGGGTCGGTTTTTGTAAATCCTTCTTCATTTCCTTTTTTCACAGCGGTGGATATGGCCTTGTCACTTTCGTCAAGCGTTGCTTTAAAAAATTTCTTGCATACTCTTATGGATTTTAAATTTATGTCGAAGAAAAATGACGTATTTAATCCTCGAAGGTCTTGTGTACTGTATTTAGGCTTAAAATGGTTTGTATGGCTTGCGATAAACTCTCTCTGTCTTTGAAAATCGCCTGTAGACCAATATTTATTAAAAATTTGATGACGCGAGGAGTCCAAAATTTTGTTGCTACATTGAAGACGACACTTTATTCCACAAGCGGGTTGCAAAGACTTTTCGTTTCTGTTGTTTTGAGTATCATTTTGAGCTTTACATTTGAAACGTTTTCTATTTATTCTGACTTTGTATTTTTCTATGTCCGATGAACTGGTCGCAGTAACAGCTGATGGATGAAAATCGTCTTTAGAATCATCGCTGAATAGACCTGAACTACTACCATCTCTATCGACATTTGAATAGGTCTGTGTATTGTTTTTGTTCTCTCCACGAAGAAAATCCGCATAATGTTCTACGTTGCAAAACGTCATGTTAACAATTGTAACTTAAATATTTTAACTTTATTATTTAATTATAAAACACAGTTCAAGGCGAATAAATTACCAGGTGGCAGCGTAGGCGAATTCAGTATTTTTTGCTGGCGTACACCACTGTCAAACTCCATTTATAAAAAATTTGTGGTGTACGCCAGCAAAAAATACTGAATTCGCCTACGCTGCCACCTGGTAATTTATTCGCCTTGACACAGTTATAGCTTTTAATCAAAAAACGCGTGTTTCCTTTGTTAAAAACGTGACTTAAGTGATTTTAAATTAAAACACTATGTGATAAAGATAGAAAAAAGTAAAGTCTCTAAGCACACTGATAAGAATTCAAAATAAGGTTGCTACGTGAAAAAGATGTGATAAAATATTAAATATTTTTACAATTTCATAATAATTTTACCTTGGTTCGATTTTTTCCACATAATTTATAAACAAAGGAAATTTTGATTTTCATAGAAGGCTTTTGTACAATTTTGAAAATTGAAAGAATTAAAAAAAAATAAAAAATTAAATATTTCAAATTTTGAATATATTGTTACGTTTATTTAGATTTATAAACGTTTATTTTACTGAGTTCTTTTATTACAAAATAAATAAACACAATTTATTTACTTATTCGCAATTAGTACACAAAAATACGCGATGGCAACTTCACCACTGTTTAACACAAAATCTTCACTGGTTGATGTTTTCACTAAGAATAAATCAGCATGTATGGCCGTTGCTTTTATATACCCAATGTTAAGGCTCTTGAATCTGTGGCAACCTCTCACAGACATTACTTAAAAATACAACACATCATCTAACAATCAACTTTGATGCATGTTTTTATTTTCCTATTTTTGGTAGAATGAGGGAAATTAAGGGGTTTTCCCTCAAAAGAAAAGTGTCTAAAAATTTGATAAGCACACAATACAAGATTTGAACAATAAAAGAGGAAAACACTGTTGTTTTAATTATAGTACCTACCTATAATTGGTGACCCCGTTAAATTAATAACAACAAGCTGACAAATTAAACAAAAAATGAGTCTTGAGAGATCACCGCCACAAAAGAGCTTCAAACCATTAGAAAATTCAAACATCGCCGATGCAGGTGAATGCAGTAAAGTTGTGGGCAGCAATGACGACAAATTGTCGGTAGAAATTGCAGGAATGCACCATTTGCCTAAGTTTTTGCCATCGGACCCAGAATTGTGGTTCACGCAAGTAGATGGATTGTTGCATGTGAATAGAATTACGGCAGACTTATCCAAATATTACACAGTCATTACTGCCTTAGATGCTGACACCTTAATGCAAATAGCCGATGTCGCTAAAAATCCCCCGGCAGCAGGCAAGTATGAAAAATTAAAAAAAGAGTTAATTACTCGTTTTGGTACTTCTAAAGAAAAGCAGCTGCTAAAACTTTTAACTGGTTTGGAGCTGGGAAATAAAAAACCCAGCCATTTACTTAGGGAGATGAAAGAATTGGCGGGTTCTAGCATATCTTCTGAAGCATTATCTGCACTTTGGATGCAACATATGCCAAGTAACGTCAGATGCATATTGTCCGCGTGTAAAACTGAAGATGTTGAAACTTTAGCTGAAATTGCTGATCGCATTTTTGATAACTCCCCCCCCAGCCACCATTTGTCATGGTAACATCAACAACACCAAGAGACATTGCATCTCATTGTGATGCGCTTGCTTCACATTCAAAAACTACTGCTCTTGAATCCCGTGTTATAGCTCTTGAGACATCTTTAAATCAAATCATTCAAAAACTCAGTGAACTGTCCATTGAATTCGTAACAAATAATACATATTTACAACGTCGCTGCAGCAGCAAAGAGGGTGATCGTGGGAGAAGCAGATCTCAATCCCGCCGTCAACCGAAAGTATGCTATTACCATATTAAATTTGGTGCTAGCTCAAAAAAATGCAAACAACCGTGCGAATTCAATGCACGTACCATTCCACCGCAGGAAAACTAAAAAAGCTGTCTTCGGTTTGTGCGACGAATGACAGCAACATTAATTTAAGTCGCACTTCTGAAAAAAGATTACACATTTTCGACAAGGCACACAACTTAACATTTCTTGTAGATTCAGGCTCCGTTGTGTCAGTAATACCAAAAAGATTTTTAAACAGATCTATGACAAAGTCGGATGATCTGAAATTATTTGCAGTAAATAACACATCAATTTCAACTTACGGAACAAAATTTCTTGAAGTAAATATAGGACTGCGGCGACCATATGGTTGGACATTCATAGTAGCGGATGTAAAATCCCCAATAATCGGTGCGGATTTCTTATCGTACTATGGGCTGATTGTAGACCTAAAAAACAAGCAATTAATTGACTCACTAACATAACTTACATCTGTTTGCCACGTAAAATATTCGGATCAGTCAAGTGTATCAACAATTAATTCATCGTCTAATCTTTACGATCTTGTAACAAAATACGTTGAAATTACAAATCCAAATTCATATCGTTTAACTACCTCATCCAATGTTCAACACAGAATTATAACAAACTGTCAAGCAATAGCGGAGCCTCAAAGGCGCTATTTTGGTGAAAAATTAAAGGTCATTAAAGAGGAATTTACTAATTTGTTACAACTTGGAATAGTCCGTCCAGTAGTCCGTGGTCTAGCCCCATCCATCTTGCAAAGAAAAAAACAGGTGGATGGAGAGCATGCGGAGACTATCGGAAAATAAATGCAAATACGCAGCCAGATCGTTATCCTATTCCTAGAGTGGATGACATATCAGAAAAATTAAATAAAAAAACAATATTTTCTAAAATTGATATCAACAAAGCATATTATAATATACCTATGCACCCAGCCGACATTGAAAAAACTGCTGTCAACACACCAATTGGATTGTTTGAATTTGTGGTAATGCCTTTTGGGCTAAGAAACGCTACTCAAACTTTTCAGAGATACATGGATTCAATTTTTCGAAACTTGGACTACGGTTATTGTTATCTTGATGACATTCTTATATTTTCAGAAAGTGAAGAGCAACACTATAACCACGTGAAGACAGTTTTAGAAAAATTAAAGGACTCAAGCTTGTCAATAAACGCTTTGAAATGTGAGTTCGGGGTTCCTAATTTAATATTTTTAGGATACCATATTTCCTCCCACGGCCTGAAACCTCCTCTGGACAGAATTAACGCTATAAAAAACTACCCTAGGCCTGAAAATATTGTAGAGTTACGAAGATTTCTGGGAATTTTAAATTTTTATCGTAAATTTATTCCTAATGCGGCCACTATTAAAGCACCTCTCAACGGTTTATTCAAAGAATCAAAGAAAAACGATAAAAGAAAAATTAATTGGACCGAAGATTTAAAGAGCTCTTTCGAGGCCTGCAAAACAAGTTTAGCCAACGAAACGATGTTAAATTTTTTAGATCCACAGGCGCCACTATCGTTGGTTACTGATGCATCAGATATAGCAGTAGGAGCCCATTTGGAGAAATTCGTTGATAACCAATGGAAACCAGTTGCATTCTTTTCCGCAAAACTAAAACCGGCACAGAAAAATTATAGTACGTATGATCGTGAGCTGTTATCAGTATACTTAGCTATTAAATATTTTGAGCATCTACTGGATGGTCGTAATTTTGTTGTACTAACCGATCACAAACCATTGACGTATGCTTTACAGCAAAGGTTGGACAAGGCATCACCTCGTCAGGTACGCCATTTAAATTTTATTTGTCAGTACACAACTGATATTCGGCACGTTTCTGGCTCTCAAAACACGGTTGCTGATGCTTTATCAAGAGTAAATGAAATCAGTATGCCCGAAGCCGTAAGCCTGAAAGAAATTTCACAGCATCAGGAATCGGACACGCAATTAAAGCAAATTTTAGAAAATAGTACATCATTACGTCTTCAAAAAATGAAATTAGACTCAAATCACGAAGTATACTGTGACTCATCAACATCAACAGTTTGTCCGTACATTCCAATGGCTCTGAGACGAAAAGTTTTCGAATTAATCCATTCCTTGTCACACCCTGGAAAAAGAGCTACACTAAAACAAATACGTCAAAAATTTGTATGGCCGTCAATGAATCGAGACATAAGTACTTGGGTACGTGAGTGTTTAGATTGTCAACGATAAAAAATTAACAAACATACAAAGCTACAACCTAAACAATTTAAAGAAACTGATCAACGTTTTGACCATGTACAAATAGACATAATAGTTTTCCCAGATTACATGGGTTATCGTTATTGTTTAACAATGATTGACAGATTTTCACGCTGGCCGGAAATTGTTGCCTTAAAAGATATGTCAGCAAGCACAGTAGCAAAAAACTTTTTTAATTTCTGGATTTGTAGATTTGGCTCACCTAAAACTATAACCGCTGATCAAGGAACCCAGTTTGAGTCCGCTTTGTTCACGTCGCTCTCACATTTAATTGGCTCTCAACGCATACGTACTACACCATACCATCCGTCATCAAATGGCATGATTGAACGATGGCATAGATCACTGAAAGCAGCATTGATGTGTAACAAAATGAGCCCATGGCTAGAAATTTTACCTACCGTTTTGCTGGGGCTGCGAACCTGTCATAAAGAAGATTTGGGTGCCTCTTCAGCAGAAATGTTGTATGGCACCACAATTCGTGTTCCAGGAGAATATTTTTCAAACCTCGACGAACGAACAGATCCTATCTCATTTTTGGACAAATACCGAGAATATATGCGGCATATTCGCCCCACACCAGTTAATCATCACATCAGCAATACGAAAGTTTTTGTTCACAAGGACTTAATGTCTTGTTCTCATGTATTTGTTAGATCAGATCATGTTAGAAAACCCTTAGAAGCTCCTTACACAGGTCCTTACAAAGTTTTGCAAAGAGTTTCCGACAGAGTGATTTCAGTAAATATAAACGGCGTACCACACAATATATCTCTGGAACGACTAAAACCTGCTTTCATTGCAAGGGATCCTGATACACCGCCAACACCTTTAAAAACATGTAGTAGAAAAAAACCGACTCAGGATTTAAAACACGCAGTCATCACAAGTAAAACTAACACTATGCCAGCACCCTTAAGGACCTATAGTCGTAAAAAAACCGTTTCTTTTGCACAAGACTCATCTCGTAGTCCTACCACCATCTTGGGGAGAAAGTAGCTGTGGCAACCTCTCACAGACATTACTTAAAAATACAACACATCATCTAACAATCAACTTTGATGCATGTTTTTATTTTTCCTATTTTTGGTAGAATGAGGGAAAACCCCTTAAAAAGAAAAGTGTCTAAAAATTTGATAAGCACACAATACAAGATTTGAACAATAAAATAGAAAAAACACTGTTGTTTTAATTATAGTACCTACCTATAAATCTACTAGAACTTGCTCCATCTGTTGGTGGAATTATTCTTTACTACGCATTTATCATTTGAGACACATGATGATTGTTATTTGATTCCAGAACCTTATTATTATTTTGAATTTATTTATACATGCTGTCTATTTTTATTAATCGTTATGTAGGTGTGTGTGTGTAGTTGTGTGTTGCGTTTATTTTTATTGCTTTATGTTAGTTGTTTTTGTTTTGTGATTAAAAAGTTTTTGTAGAAACTTCTGGCGTTGTAAGCATTCACAATAGGTCATTTCGTTTTACTTTGGTGGTGACAATTATTTTTATTTCTTCTTGTGACCTAAATCAAGCATCTTCGCAACAATATAAAGGAAAAAACTTACTTTTTTTCATATTGTGGAAAAAATTTAAATGAGCCTGCAGTTCAGCCATGGCGGTTCTAAGCCCTCCAGACAAAAATCGGGACTTTTCAGATTTCTCCGATTCTATTGTAGATGTTAAGTCTCTGAGGCTATTGCCAAATAACAATTTACCAATGAGCCAATGTGAACCAAAAGCTAAAATTCATAATATTTAATAAAAACTCACTTCCAAGGTCTAGCTCTTTGTCTTTAAAGGATTTGATGGATGATTCTGTACGAAAGGAGCTTGACGAATTTATAAAAGTCAAGGGAAGGAAAAGAAAACGTGGCGATCCTATAAATTTAAATGTTTCTGATTGTGAAACAGAGATAATAAATAATAACAACCGATTAGGGTGAAATTGAAATTGATGAGATGCATACAAATGATCGATAAGAAAATGCCAAAAAGCCGCAAACTGTAAGTTATTGTCCTCCAATTATTATTAAATATTTAAACGTGAAAGGGCTGGTAGATCAGGTGAAATCAAAAAATGTTGATTTCAAAATAAAAAATATTTAGAGAAATAAGTGTAAATTGTTTTTGCGTGATGTGGGTGCTCATCAAGAAATGATGGCTTTGCATTGAAGAAGATTAGGATTGTATTGCGTGGTCTTTACTACAAGACGGATATTGTTGACATCAAAAAGGAATTGGACTTTATTTTACCTGATACAAAAGCAAAATGGAATTGACACGGGATTATTTTTAATTACACTGCTTCCCGGCAAAAATGCAAATGATTTTGTACACATAAGGTGTTTACTACATCAGTCTGTTTCTTGGGAAGCTCCTAAGGCAAACTTTAAAGAGGTTCAATGTTGGCGCTGCCAACAATGAGGTCATTTTTCAAGCAATTGTAATAAACCTCGAACTTGTGTTAAATGTTCTGAAAAACATGGTCCAGGGGAGTGTAAATTAGTGATTGATGAAAATTCTAAGTCGTTTTGCATTAATTGTAAAAGTTTGGGTCACCCAGCGTGTTGGCGGGGTTGTCCCTTTTCTTGAACTACTGTGAACGGAAAAATAATTTGTCAGTTTCAAACAAAAAAAGAAATTTATTAGCCACACATAACGTTAAAAATAGTATCGAATCTCATTTCATTGTTAATAATAAAACTTTCGCTAGTTGTTTTAGCTAAAGCTAAAAAGCCGCCATTAATTGAAGAATTTTTGAACATTGCTAGAGAATTGTGTAAAGAGGAAACGTTGTCATTGGAAGATAAAATAAAAAATTTTATGACAAATTATAAAAACTCTTCTAAAGCACAAGCAAAAATTGATTGCTTAAAACTTCTTAAAAAAATTGAATCGATCTTTGGTAAATAGAACAATGGATATTCTTACTTTTAACGTTCCTTCCATTCTTAGTTCAGGCAGGAAAAATGATTTAGTCAATACATTGAAATGTAATAAGATTGATGTCGCTTTTATACAAGAAACGCATCTAAGTTTAAATCATAAAATTGTTCTTGAAAATTATTCGTTTTTAAGAGATGAAAGTTTTGTTGGAGTCGCTATTGCTTTGAAGGAAAGTTATACCTATAATTGTGTTTCTATTGAATTAATCTCTTTTCCAAATTTATTTGTTGAAGTATTTTTGTTAATGAATGGATTACCAAAGAAAATTTTATTTGGTTCATTATACTTACCTTGCAACTATAATTATAATTCTATTTATAATGGTTTATCTGCTATTAAAGTTCTTTCTTCCAACTACGATGGAGTTGTGTTAGGCGGTGATTTTAATGCAAAACATGTATCTTGGGGGGATGTTTTAAATAACATTAATGATAATGCGTTATACAGTTGGTTAACAGATTGTTGTTCAGACTTTGTAAGATTTTCTGATACTTTGCCTTCATTTCCCAATGGAAATTCATTTCTAGATCATTTTTTGGTAAGTACAAATTGGTTGACCCTTTTGTTCTAAATTTTTCAATAATATCTCTTCCTTCTTTTTCTGATCATTTGCATTACTTTTTCAGTTAAGAATTATAAACTTTGAATTTATTTTAAGACAACCGCGTGTTTTTACGTCATTCAGGAACACTAATTGGAATGTTTTTAGAAATGAAATTGCATCAGAAATGAATTTAAATTTTCCTCCTTCGAACGTGAGCTTGTCCAATTTAAAAATTGATAATTTTATCGAAAATTTCTCTTCTACAGTGAATCAAATTACTGAGAATCACTACGAGAAAATCGACGTTCGAAATAATCATGTTATTGTTTCGGATAAAATTAAAAACTTATATAAATTAAAGTATGCTTGGCAGAAAGATTTAAGGAACATTTTCAGAAGGACTCTAAATAGATCGACTTCAAATTATATTCTTCTTTCGAAACAAATTCAGTTGATAAAAATTTTTATAAAGGAACAAGTTTAAATTGAACAGGCTGAAATTTTCAAAAATCGCCTCGCGAATATCAAACCTGGGCCAACAGCTTATAAAAAGATTAAAAATATTTTAGGAACTTCAAGAAATTGTGCTTTTTCAAAATTAACGGTAAACGGCATTAAAATTACTGATAATATCCGAAAGTTATCAAACCTTCAAAATCATTTTTCTTCAATATATTCAGATCTAGGCCCACATCGGGATGTTTCAGCTATTGAAAACTCAATTCGACATTTATCGTCCTTTCCAAATTTGATGTTTAATTTTGATAAAATGGTTCCATCATCTAACACTCATAGGGATAGTTTTCTAACTTATGCTGATGAATTACTGCCAGTTGTCAAGTCGTTAAATAACAAGAAATCTTTTGGCTTGGATGGCGTTTCTAATTTCCTTATAAAAAACTTCCCGAAATTGCTTTAGATTATTTAGTTATTATTTATAATAACTGTATTAACAATTGCTATTTTCCAACTTCTTGGAAAAAGACAAAAATTTTTCCTGTTCAAACAAAACAGAACATTTTTGATTTAGATAATGTAAGACCAATATCACTTTTATCTAACCTGAGAAAGCTTTTTGAAAAAATCATTATAATTAAGTTGGACAACAATTTAAAAACTTCATGTATTCCAGTTTATTAATTTGGCTTTAAGAAATTTCATTCAACAAATCATGCTTTTGCTTAAATTTCAGAACGATGTTGTGAATAATTCGTGAGAAAAACGTTGTACAATAACGGTTTCTCTTGATATAGAAAAAGCTTTCGACAGCACCTATCATGATGGTTTAATTTATAAGATGATAAATATTGGTTTTAGTACTCACCTTATTAAACTCATTCACAATTTTTTAACAAAAAGAACTTTTTGTGTTCAATTACAAAATGAATTTTCAGCCTTTGGCAACGTTTTTTGTGGTGTTCCTCAGGGTTCTATCTTAGCACCACATTTATATAATATTTTTATCTATAATTTTCCATACACATTTAACTGTGCAACGGGAATTCTTTATGCAGACGATTCACTTCTGTATGCTCACGGTATTTCTCCAGAAAATACTCTTATATCAATTTCATCATATTTAAATGAAGTAAATAACTATTATAAGCACTGGGGTATTAAAAATAATCCACGCAAAAGTAAAGCTATTTGTTTGAGGAAAGTGCAAATACTTTGTTGTTCCAGAAAGTAAGCAACTTTTTTTAAGTCTGGATGGACAAAATTTTCCTTTTGTTGATAATGTCAAATATTTAGGAGCAAATTTTTTTTTAAAGCCCGGGGAGGTAAAATGTTATTTGGAAGAATGCTTAATAGCAGTTATCTGCCGGAAAAAACAAAATTGATAATACATAAATTAAGTATAAGACCGTTACTTTTATATGCATTTTTAACTTGGTTTCCTATATCTCCAACGGTAATGAAAGAATTTGAAATCTTTGAGCGAAAAACTCTTAAGGTACGGTTACACTTGACAAACATTTGCCCGAAATCGTCAAATATTTGCTTGCCGAAGTCTGACCACAAAATATTTACTAGGAGCAAACAACACCACAGCTGATTTTGGGCAAATAAAATTATTTTCCAGCAAACAAAAATGCTTCTAATGTGAACATTGTGTGACGGCTCGACGGCAAATATTTGACTCATTTTTGGGCAAAAAAAATATTTGTTCTTACAAAATATTTATAAAGGTACGGTCACATTTGGCAAACATTTGCCTCAGATTTGTTTGCTCTTGTTTGCCCTAAATTTTTTGAAAACAATACAAAATTTGTTTTGTGGTCACACTACGCACATTTATTTGCCTAATTTTGTTTGTTCAAACAGTTATAAAATAATGACAGATAGGATGTCTTCATTGGCATTTAATTTCTTCAGCATTATTACGAAATAATTGCAAAGAAAATATTTAAAATATTATTGAATTGTTGAAAAACTAATAACGAATGGTAAAAAATGATTGCTCCTATTAAGTTTTAATTTGCAGTACAATATAAGTTGAAAACAAACAAACAATAACCATTTGAGATGGGAACAAAAATAAACAACTGAAGGAAAATCTATCCTATCTAGGCAAACTTTATGCGCTTCCAAGGCGAATTCACATAAGGTGGCAGCGTGGCTACAACAATACGACAATAAAAAGAAAAACAGGCACTTAAGTGTATGATAAACTTTAGAACACACATAATTACTACACTTTTTTTCAATAACGTTTTTACTAAGATTCGTTTTTTAAATTGATTTAAAACTCTTCTCACCATTCTTTTTTAAAGAATAATAAAAAAGAAATTTTGTGATATAAAATGATTTACTTTTGACAGCTATTCCACATATTACAAAATTAAACAAAAAATTCTCAGCTACCGCAACGATGCCACCTGGTAAAATTAATTTGCCTTGATGCGCTTCCTTTTTAAAGTCCCAAATTAAGCTTTGATTCTTTTCTTATACTTTACACGAAAAGTAAAATTCCAGATTTTAATATAAAAAGAAAATATCCACCGCTGATGGTAATAAACTATAAAAATTAGGCAAGTAATGAAGGCTGGCATTATATTTATATACACAATGTATAATGTATACAGATTACAATCAAAATAATTATTGTACATAATGGCAATGTTAGAAGAAAAAGTATAATGAATAACTCCCACGTATGAAAGTCACAAAAAAACAAAGCCATAAAAAAATGTTAAATTTTTTATCTTCCATGCTATAAAGAAGCACTAATAGTTGTTCTCAGGGAAGAGAACAATAAAAGGAAAAACCTAAATAGGAATTAAATTCCACTTCTTAATAAAAAATTGTAATAAGCATTCATTTCCTTTTTTTTTTTTTTTTTTTTTTTTTGTTAAAATATCAAATATTTGTATTTAATTTAATATAATATTCAATCTACAGCTGTTGATTTGTTTATTTTTTATAAGTGTAGACAAATAATATTTTTTAAGTCGCTTAAATGAAAAGACAACTTGACGAAGAATCAAACTGTAACTGCCGTGTTCATAAAATACTAAAATAGTTGTATACAACATTTTAATTGGAACAATTTCCAATTTCAGAAGATAGAAGAAAAACACTTGAATCTCACCGGGGTTTTTAAAAACTGTTGCGTAATTACTTACAATTAAACGCATTTACAGTGGCGAGCACACATGGATACATGTTTTATAACTTTGACTTAAAAACCCAATAAAACTCACAAATTTTTTAAAAAAAATATTGGGTTTTCATTTAAAATGTTAAATGAATAAAATAAAGGTTAAAATAAATTGAATTTCATAAATTATTAAATAAAATGTGAAGTTTTGGGTATATTTATGGTAAATGGCAATGTATCCACTTTTGCACGTTAAAGTTCATTTAATCTGGCAGCACGAATAAACGGACATTGGCGGCGAATTTATGATATTATTGTTATTTGATATTTGTAAAAATATCAAAGCAACCAGTTAATTAGAGTCTTCAAGTTGTTCAGATTTTTTTTTAATTTTTTGCTTTTCTCTCGTTTTTAAACAAAAATGAGAAAAATATCGGACTTTTTAGTAAACCAAGTGGTGGTTATGACAAATAATAATTGCTCAGCCCGCGAAATTGCTAAGAAGTTGGAAATCTGTCATCGAACAGTGCTACAAGTCAGAAAAAGAAAGAACATTAGCCCACAAGCTGTAAAAAAATCACGACCTTGTTTGCTTTCGGAACGAGATGCCAGGACAATGGATCGATTATCTTCCAGACAGGTAAAAACACCCTAACAGGCTGCGGCTGCTATAACCAACCTGTAAGCGAGTGGACAGCACGGAGAGCTCTTCGAAAAATTGGTCTTGTATCAGCTGTGAAACAAAGAAAACCTGCGTTGTCTGAAAAAAATGTAAAGGCTCGGCTAAAATTTTGTAAAGAGCACAAAAATTGAACCGTCGAAGACTGGAAATGGGTTATTTGGTCTGACGAAACCAAAATAAACCGTTTCCAGTCTGACGGCAAAGAATACTACTGGCACCGCCCCTGTGAACGCTTACAAAAACACCAAGTCAAAGAAACAATGAAACATGGCGGTGGAAGTTTGATGGTGTGGGCATGTTTTACTTTGTGGCATATTGCTCCCTTAGTAAAAATAGATGGTATTATGAGAAAGGAAGATTACCTTCGCATCTTAGAAGACAATCTTCCTGATTTTGTCGAAGAAAGCGCTTACCCAGAAGAAGAGGTGATATTCCAACAGGATGGAGATCCGAAACATACGGCAAAGATCGTAAAGGAGTGGCTTTCTAAACAAAAGTTTAAGATAATGCAGTGGCCTGCACAAAGCCCGGATCTCAATCCTATTGAGAATTTGTAGGCTTTGTTAAAAAAACGGCTTGCTCAGTATGAGAATCCGCCAACAAACATAAATGACCTTTGGTCCAGGGTCCAAACGGAATGGGCTAATATTCCTCATAGTATCATCGAAACATTGGTCGAAAGTATGCCGAGGCGAATAAAGAGTGTCATTAAAGCAAAAGGTCTTTGGACAAAATATTAAAACTTCTGTATTTTGAAAACGTGCAAAAGTGGATACATTGCCATTTTACTTTAATTTATAAAAAAATTTACATTCGCTTTTATAGTTCATTAGTTTTAATTTCTTTTCATTTTCATTTTATTCATTCAACATTTTAAATAAAAAACCACTATTATTTTTAAAATATTTTGAGTTTTATTGGGTTTTTAAGTCAAAGTTATAAAACATGTATCCATGTGTGCTCGCCACTGTATATGATTTAATGAAATATTCAGCTCACATTCAAATGTAAAACAAGTGTTTAGCTTAGGACTTATGGAACACATCTCTTTTTATTGCAAATCGAAAGTTTTGGAAGAATAATTTAGGTGTTTAAAATGGATTATCACTAAAGTTTTTACGCACTGTTAAGAGTGTCGTGGACTAGGCTACGGATTCTTAGCTTTGTTCTCACGCTTCGGCTGATGCTTGTTTTTACTCTGCATACAGCCGACTTTTTTTTTGGCTCTTTATGCAGTTTAAATGATTTGTAAATTTAATTTAAAGTTGAACTATTGGAATGTATAATTTAGGTTAGTTAAATTTAAGCGTGTTAAATTCTAGGTTATGTAATATAAACTAATCGGTATTGATTATTAATGTCAAAGCACGTGGCTGGTCTTATTTAATCCTATTAATAAGAATTTTAAAATAACATAAATACATTTCACTATAATCAGAGCTTTGTGTTCAGAAATATTACAGCATATAGTTTATAACTACAAATCTCTATAATTTCCGAACTAATAGCTTCTAACAGGATTACTTGTTATCGCTAGAAGTAAGAAAAATTTTTTTTAAGTCTAGTCTAGCATAGCATTTCAAAATAAAAACAAGAGTTACATTTGGAACTCTTATTTTCGAATAATATAAAAATTTTATATATTATATATAATAAAGGATATTATACCAATCGTAATATATGTTTCGAAAAAAAGCTATCTATTGTCGACAAGGAAATTTTTGTTATAAAAAAAACTTTTTTTAAAATGTTAATGTAATTTGCAGGGACTCTATTTAAAACCAATATTTATCCAAAAATGAATAAAAGAAAATTTGTTACAAAACACATTTCAAAGTTATTTTAATTTTTTTTATGAATATGCCGAAGTTTAGATTGGGACATAAAGTCCTCCAGTTCTTAAAAAACTATTTTTTTTTTAATATTATATTTCCGATTCCGGAAGGTAAAAAATTAACTGTTTGTATCTCACCGGGGTTTTTAAAAACTATAACGTGGAATGGAACAATTTTTTTACGTAAAATTAAGAAACCATAATCCATTCAAAAGCGAAAATGTCGAAATATACCAAATTATATATAAAAACTTTAATAATATATAACTAGAAAAATATGCGTTTCCTTTAAGTTTTCATTTACCTTTTCTTTTAAAAATTGCATTTCATTATTTCTATTATTTGTAATTTTATGTGTTTTTTATTAATTATTAGTTAATTATTTAGTTTAAATACTCAGCAACATTGATGATACAGCTGTTGTTTGCCTGTGTTTTTTCTTACAAATATTTTGTAAGAACAAATATTTTTTTGCCTAAAAATGAGTCAAATATTTGCTGTCAAGCGGTCACCCTATGTTCACATTAAAAGCATTTTTGTTTGCTGGAAAATAATTTTATTTGCCCAAAATCAGTTGTGGTGTTCTTTGCTACTAATAAATATTTTGTGGCCAGACTACGGCAAGCAAATATTTTACGATTCCAGGCAAATGTTTGTCAAGTGTGACCGTACCCTTACTTGTGCCTTTCATACGTGGGAGTTATTCATTATAATTTTTCTTCTAACATTGCCATTATGAACAATAAATTTTTTGATTGTAATCTGTATACATTGTACATGTGTGTATATAAATATAATGCCAGCCTCCATTACTTTACTAATTTTTATGCACTTATTTCGTAATAATGCTGAAGAAATTAAATGCCAATGAAGACATCCCATCTGTAATAGTTTCAAGGCAAATAAATTTATGTTTTTTTACAGTTTGATCAAATATATTTTTAAAGCAAATATTTATTTAAGTGCGACCGCACATCAACCATGTTTGCCTATATTTTATTTGTCATTATTTTATAACTGTTTGAACAAACAAAATTAGGCAAATAAATGTGCGTAGTGTGACCACAAAACAAATTTTGTATTGTTTTCAAAAAATTTAGGGCAAACAAGAGCAAACAAATTTGAGGCAAATGTTTGCCAAATGTGACCGTAACTTTAGACTATGCATTAACCAACATTTTAAACGAACAAACAAAAAATTTTCTAATGAATATATATGTATATATGTATATATATATATATATATATATGTATATAATTTAGCTCAGGTAAAACCATTGGCGTCTTATGCATTTGATTTAATTATTAATTATTTGCACAGTCTAGACAATGCAAGTTGGTTTTAATTAGCTGAACACTATTTACTTCTCTCCCTTGGGCTATGTTGAACAAGAAATTGCTTGTGTTAAGTTTACTTTCAAAATTTTATGTCTCGAAAATTCAAGGTGTCCATAGGGGCTAATTTTATTATTATTTTTATTTTCTTTTTGTTTTTTTTTTTTCTTTTGTTTTTGTTCCTTAGTTTTAAGTTTAGTTTATTAGTCCATTCTTTTTTATTAAAACTCTTCTGTATTGTGCCCGGAGCAAGCACTTAATTTACAAAAATTGTAACTGTACATCCACACAAACTGATAAGCTTGTTGCTGTGTAACTTTAAAACTATTATTTCAAAACATTATAGATTTAAGTTTACTTTGTAATCTTTTTTTTTAATTATACACCTTGTAATATTTTTTTGAAGTCTCAAATAAACTTAACTTTACCTTGGTTCATTTCACTACGACAACTCAAAATACTGTTATCCTATTTGTTACTTTTATAAAATGAATAAGGCCGCAATTCGAAATAATTCCCTTTAGTTGAAAAAACTTCGATCAAAATTATGTTTTAGCAATTTCGACCGAAGTAAGAACAACTAAAAATATATCTGTTTTGTTGATACAAAAGTAAGTACTTGGAGGGCATGGTGACCGACATAACGGTTTTTTTAAGGAAAGAGTAGTCAAAAGAATGGGAAAAATTTACAGTGGTTAGAGCTGATAATATATATCGTTTTTTAACAAAAAGTGAAAAATTTTGAATTTTGAGTTGACGCCCTCTAGTGGAACAGGTGCGATTTGTGCATGAACACTATAAAAACCAAACTGTGGAATTAGCTACAGTTTCAATTGTTGGAATTATTGATGAAAATAAAATCTGCTATTATAAGTTTAAAGTTCCTGAAGCAATAATAAAGTTTTAAATCTAAAAATATGTAAAAAAGAGTTAACCAAAAGGTACGAATTCATTCATATATATTTATATAAAAAACTATATTTTGTCTTCTTTATTGAATTTAATGCTTTAAATGATACACTTCTCCCTGAAGTAACAAAAAAAAAAAAAAAAAAAAAAAAAAAAAAAAAAAACAATTTTAGTTATGTTTTTTATTTTAGATTATTATATACTCCTAAGTTTAGGATGCTCCATTTTTAATTTGTAAGAAATTAAAAAATATATTTTTTATTTCTGTATAATATACTCTTTTATCATTCAGTTTAAAATATTAAAATTAATGACATAGTATATAATAAATTAAAAAGTTTGTTTTTTCCAATAAAAGTGCTTATTATAAATTGTTTCTGCATCTGCAGATCTGATAATAAGTTAACGTAAAATTATGGAATTTAAAGAACTTTTTTGAGAATAATATCTTCTTTTATTTTTCCAACCTTCGCAATCGTATTAACTTCGCCTACACTTTACTTGCATTGATTCGTTAATAGCAATAGTAAGTTCAGCATTTTTTTTATAGAAAATTTGAATTGAAATATTTTGAGTTTGAAAACGTATGTGTTGTTGCTCCAGAATCAAAGTACCATTCACTTGTATTTTATTTTCGAACAGAAAAGCATCCGAGCATTGCATTCACATTCTTTTTACATTTAGGTTTCGTGGATTTGTTTGGACATTTTGTTGCAATTTGTCCATATTGATTACAATTGTAACATTTCAGTCCTTCATTAAAAAAAAAAACTTTTTTTGGAACAGCAAATGCTACATCTTTTCTTTCCTTCTAAATGTCTTGTAACAATTTTAATTTAATATCGTCACCTGCTTTTTAATTCCAGAGCTTCGAATTCCCATTATCATTGCATTGTATTTTTCCGGTAAGCCTGTTAGCATTATAGAACCTACCCATTTTTCATTTCCATTAAGAGCAGCTGCTTTTAATTTATGAGCTGTTGTTAAGATCTCATTAACATATTTTTCAATACTGGTACTTTGTAGTTTTGTTTAAGAAAACTTTTGCATCAAGCCAACTCTATTTAATAGTCCACTATCCTCTAGAATTTTTCAAAGTGTACTACAGATTTCATAAGCAGTTTTGCAATTACAAATGTCTGTGAACACAGCCTTTTCTACTCTTTATTTTCTATTTCGTCATTTAAAAATAGGCTTTAAAAGCAAATTACCAATCTTCGCAGTTTTTACTATCACGAAGCTTCTCACTTTTATTTTTTGTTTGGTAATGTTCGTTTAAAGTAAAATCAATAACTGATGGAAAATTTACTTTGTTTAAAACTTTTATAACATAAATTAACAAACTACATTGATTAAAAATTAGGCCGACTTCCTAAACGCAAGTTGCAATGCATATTTCCAATGCATACACTTCGTAAACGCATACGCAAACTTTCTGGCAAAGTCCAATGTTCCTAATCGTTTGGCAACTCATTTTAATGAGTATCAGGTTTCAAAATCGCGCATCATTTTTATTTTGTTTGCAAACATTTGAGTTGCAATGGCTGAGTAAGTATTTTCTTGTTTATTTTTAATAAGTTATTTATAATTGATAGGTTTTATTGAAATAATTAAACACTTTATATTGCAAAGACCAAAAGTAGACCCATCAGCGCAAAAAATTATTTATGTTTATGTATTCACTCTACGTTTGTACTTACATTAAAGGTGCTTCTTTGCATACGAAAATGTGAATAAAAAATGTCATTATCCATTAATTCAATGCATTCCTCAAAATTTTTATTTTTGATCACATTTCTTCTCGGGATATTTATTGTTCTTAACAAAAGTTTTCTCTTCTTTTTTTTTCCAAATCAATATTTTTGGAGGATTTGGCCTGAGATAATTCCTCAGCACTTCCCAACAAAATGGATAAATAATCTTTTGTAACCTCCATTTTTCCAAAAAAATTAATTTAATTTTATACATGTTTTGACATTTGTTTTAGGTATGAGTTGCATACCGACGTTCCTAAATGCCGATAAAATGCAAAAAAAAATGTCTCTGCAACGCAAGGTTGCACTTAAGACATGTTTAGCATTGCATACACATTTTTTAAATTATGCATTGCAACTGGCGTTTAGGAAGTCGGCCATTATATTTAAAAACAAATAAAACTATACAAAGTTGTTAATTCTCATTCTTCTACAGTAAATAACTTTTCTTTCTTAAGAATATTTAGAAGTTGAAATAAAAATGAAATTAAGCCAAAATTAAATAATAATTTTATAAAAATAAATAGAAGAAACGTTACTAGCTTTAAAGACAATTTGAATCATTTGGTAAAATATAAAAACACCA
This sequence comes from Cistogaster globosa, assembly GCA_937654795.1. Classification (NCBI taxonomy): domain Eukaryota; kingdom Metazoa; phylum Arthropoda; class Insecta; order Diptera; family Tachinidae; genus Cistogaster; species Cistogaster globosa. The sequence continues at coordinate 79,177,456 of OW569404.1, forward strand.
ACAGAAAAATAGTTATGCTCTTTGACACTACATAAACCACACCAACAAGATCAAATTGTCTCTTTTTTTATGTAGTTTTTTTTTTTTTTTTTAAATCTAAATTTTTAATTGTAAGGCTGCAAAATCATAGCGGCAGGGTATTTCACTAGTTATTAGATATTTGTTAACATCCCTCCAGGAAACTGCGCATCGATCTATACCTTCGTATAGGAAGTGAAAATCCTGATCGGAATTATTTATGTTTTTTTAAAAAACAGCAAAACTTTGAAGGCCAGAAAGGCATTCGGTGCTGTTGTTGTTTTAAATTAAATTAGTATACATTTGTTTTTTTTTTTTATTTGCTCAATCGACTAGAAAAAGTAGTTGGTTTTTTCGAATAATACTAAACTTTTTATTATATAAATTTAATATATTAAACATTGTCATGTGTAGATGTCGAACTGTTGTGTAACAAAAAAGTTGGGGATGTAGCCAGATTGTTGGCTGCGCTGGCATGTTGGTGGATGCTCCGGCTAGGGCTCGCCGTCTTCGAAATGAAGATGAAGATTATTAGTTAAAATATCGAGGCCCGAAGCAAATCATACACCTCCTTTTGACACTCACACACACTCACCTTGGCTTCCACCGGTGATCTGTAGAAGCTAGATAACCCTCCGACTTAAGGTCGCTAAACCTCACCATGACAATACAAACGCCATAACTTACCTTTTATTTCACGTTTATGCCGCACTTACCGCTAAAAATTAAAACCTATTCCATTATTAAAAATAAATTTTTAATACTTCATAATTCGAAAACATTATAAAACTTTATTATTTGAATTTTTGATCAAAACATAACTACGCTTGAATGCAAAATTACACCAATTAAAAAGTATTTGAGTTACAAATAAGTGTTGGTATAAAAAGAAAGAAAAATTGGTGTGTTCAAAAATCGAAGATAACTAAATTATCAAATAAAATTGAACAGAAAATGATTCAGTGGCTTTTAACCATTTCCCGGTCTCCCGATATCACTGCTCCAGGATCGCTGTCCGTCCGTCAGTTGGTCCTATATACGGTGCCGTTTATATTGTTACAAAATCCTGTTTTACTATATATTAAACTTTCTAAATTGCCCTTATCTCGTTTCTTTCTAGCAAACACCTACAATCTTCCTTTTGCAAATAGTTTCCTAGGATGAGCTCAACCTAACTTCGCGCACCTTCTTAAAAATTTCTAGAAGGGATTGGGTAATACTAATTGGTAAGTGTTCACTTAAACGCTAAAAGGTTATATATATAAAGTATAATATATGTATATAAAAATGTATTACAGGTCAGTCTACAGTCAGTCAATCAAACGTTCTTGTCTACGATAGGGGACACCTTGACTCGGTTACTTGTACAGCGGCTATTCCTTTCTCCGTTGGACGCGAGAGTGGCTGATTTTAATTTTATCAACTTTTATTGTCTATAAATTTTACTGTTGAAATTTTGTTGTTTTGAGTTTACTTATTATTACTATTTCTTTGTTATTGTTTAAAAATTGTTCTAAGAACTTTTGTTCATTTTTCTTTATTTAGTTGTAAGTATTTATTGGCTTTTTGTTTATTGTTTTCTCTTTCAATTCAATAAAACTTTTAAACACAGATTGTTCTAATTTTTGTTGTTGGTTATTTTGTTTTATACAATAATTTTTGGTTTTCACAATAGCGTTATTTTTCAATTGTACTTATTCACTTCAATTGCCACGTCCTCTCACCATCCGTATTAGAAAAAGAAGGCCGACATTTTTTCTCTTGGCTGCCCAGGAAACCTCATCTTCTATTTTTTCTTTTGGGCGCCATGTCTAATCCCCATTTTAAAAGATTTCAGCAATATCGTTTCTATGGTTTACTTTTTTTTCGCCAGGGTTTCTTCTTTTTGTCTTTGCGTCCTTATACCTGCCTACAGCTGTTAGTACTGCTTCATCAAAACTTAATGTATTTTTAACTTTCTTTTCCAGGACAAGAACACCAAGGAATTTCAAGGCATGTAATAAGGTAAGTGAAATAAGGTATTCATTTCGATTAGAATCATGCTGTAAACACAATCAAGTCCACCGACCATCGACTACAAGATGTCAAAAATAGAATACATGCGTGCTTATGAGAATAATTCTTTTAGCCGCTACACGACTACCGACTACACGGCTACTTTTGTAGCCCGTAGCCAACTTAGGCTTATTTCTATTTTTCTTGACTACAAAAAACAGATTAGTGCTGCCAATACAATAAATGCATGAAATGGTGGTTTTAAAAACGAAATACATTAAATATCGCTATTAAAAACGCGAAAAACTTTACAGTGGCACCATTGAAAAATAATAATCATCTGTTCATTTATTTACATTTTTCATTTACTTTTTATTTGGCGCATTTTTTGGTTTTGTTGGTTGTTTTGCTTAACTTTAATACATATGTCAAAACAGATGTTTATTTTTTTGTAGTTAGTGGTCGGTAATCGTTAAAAGAATTAAGTAGCTGGCGACTTGGCTATTTTTGTAGCCAGCTACTTTTGTAGTCGGTAGTCGATGGTTGGTAGCCTTTGATTGTGTTTATAGCATCAAATGTCAGCAGATGACATCGGAGTACCGTGGTTTTTCTGTCTGACGGCGAAAGACTTTTTATCTAACACCGGCTTGCAGCTTCCTACAAAATGAGGTTAGTGCCACTTCCTTATTTTGTTAATTTTTTTTATAGCGTCTCTATTTCAAACTTCCTATTTAATGCAGGGCAAAAGAAACTAATAAGGACATAAAGCTAAACCAAATGAAGTTCAGAGCGTTGGTTCGGTTACCAAAAGGTCTAAATAAAAATTTTTCTTTCGATTGATCATCACGGTTCTCCGCTAAGTAGGCTTATTGTTCCTGCAAACACACCAAACCTTCGGCCGGACTAGACAATAATCATCAGAGACCTAGAACAAATGCCTTAACTCTCTGTCGATCAGAACAGGGGATTAGCAAAGAAACAAATTATTATTTATTCATAATTGTAACACCCAACAACATATGAAAATCAGGTGAGTATACCAAAGATTCTGTAAATATTTCCTGTTATAAGTAACGTTTTAAAATTTATTTTCCTAATCTGATTATTATTACTTATTTATGTATGTATTACTTATTCATTTAATATTATATTTACTACTCTGTATTATCTCATCTATTAATTCACAACGGATATTTAAATGTGGTATTCGCTTATTCATTAAATGATTTAGGTGTTAACTTTTTTATTATATAATTAATAATGCATTTTTTTTATTTATACTCTACTATTTATGATTTCACTTATTTGCTTGCTTATATATTCAGCTTATTTATTCTTATTCTTTTTGTATCCGTTTATTAATTTTCTATATTATTCAACTATATATATTAATATATTATATTATATTATATTATATTATATTATATTATATTATATTATATTATATTATATTATATTATATTATATTATATTATTTTATATTATATTATATTATATTATATTATATTATATTATATTATATTATATTATATTATATTATATTATATTATATTATATTATATTATATTATATTATATTATATTATATTATATTATATTATATTACATGTTTATCCTAGATTTATACATTAATATTTATTCACTAATTATATTAACAAATTCTTTATTTACTATATTTAATACATTTCTTAATCTAGATATTTAATATGTTTATTACTTATTAATTCATGTGTTATATAAACTTTATATTCATTAAATTAGTTAACTATTTACCTTTATATTACTTATTTTTGTTTAACCATTATTAATTATATTTGTTTATTATTAGATTACACATTCATTTATGTTGGAATTTATGTTATAATTTTCCATTTATTTTATATTTTATTTATTTATAAATCATTGTTATTATTATAATCCATCTGTTTATTCGCTTACATCCACTACTTCATTCCTATTATTACTATTCATACTATGATCATTATTACTACGATCTACATCTTCATTAGTACTAATAATAATTGCTATTATCAAGGCCAGAACCCTCATTATTATATTTCTATTTTTACTATTTTTAGCAATACTGCATTATTATTTCATATTGGAAATTATCATTTGGATAAGGAAAAGATCGAAACGCTTCCTTCCTGCAGCCTAGATCTAGATATGCGAGACTAAACTCACCAAGGAGTTTAACGCTAGTGCATTAAAGATACCCCCTGTATATCCAGCACACAGCAAAAACTAAACGCTTTTTCTAGTGACTATAGAAAACATAACTTTAATATTTTCCTTACCCCCAAACAGAGAAACGTGAGGTGTGGCCAGGGAACAACGCTAAGCTATCAGCAACCTTTTTTAGATTAGTAAAGTTTTGTAACACACTAATCACCTTACTAAAGTTTTAATCTTCTATTTTTAAGGTCATTAAAACTACTTTCACCATTAAAATAAAATGTGGCAACAAATGGAAATGTGGTAACAAAAGTAGAAATGATTACAACCATAAGAACTGCAACAAATGGGCACCAACGAATTGTGCATGTGAGTAGTCGAATCTTTTTTATTCATACATGGATCATTCGTAGAAGTAGTTAACTCATATTTACGTGTTCGCGACTAATACCGTTTCGAACGACAGCCCTTTCTCTTGCCCGGGATGGTGAAATTAACTTTCCTAGTTTGCAGGCTCAAGCGGTCTAAGAGACACACTTGCTTCCTTCCTTTTTTTTGGAAATACTTATATAAAAATTCTTTGCTGTAATCCTGCTGTAAGAATGCTCCCTGGTATAAGTTGCCACCCTAGATGACTAACAACTCCTAGCCCTTAATGGCAAAGATCCCCAGGGTATTAAAGGAGGTGCATTATTAGAGTGGCAATGGTTACAATATGTAATCAGCTTAGGAGCGTAACGGATAAGCAAATACTGAAGTTTGTCTCTTATGTGCAAATAAAATCAAAATTATAAATAAAAAGGAAGAAGGCAAATATTATTCTTTGATACCAGGCACGCCATTCTATCGAAATGACACCATTCGCTGGCCGAAAGGACTGTAATCCCCCAGGCAGTAACGCCAGGACTTGAATCACAAATGATAAGCTACTGCTTTAAATCTTTTGAACGTCTTCTATCTCATACAGGCTATTCCCCACAGGTTTTACTATTTGGCATTTAATAAACTTTCGCGCGAGCTTGGCATTAAAACTACATCGGAAATCGCTTTGTTGAAAGTTTTTCCTAAAAACTTCCTGATCTGGAATAAGTTTAACGTAGCGACTACGCGTGTTATAGGTCTTTTCGTTTCTTGTGTACGCCTTATGTAATGACTCACTTATTCCCTCGCGTATTAATGATATTCGCTCGGATTTTGAGATCACGTCTAGCTCGGGATCAATTAGGCTCTTAAGCATCCTTGCCAGCTTATATACACTTCAGTGGCCAATCTCAGCGAAAACTCAACAGCGGATCGCTTGTCCCAATCGGCCTGATCATCTTGTAAATGTGAACGTATGGCAGATAGAATCGATTAATTCACCCTTTCGGATGCGTTGGCCTGCGGTGAGTGTGTTGCAGTTCTCACATGTTTAATACCGAAATTCTCCAACAAACTGGCAAACTCTTTACTGAGAAACTGTTTTCCATTAGCGGAGACAATTGTCTCAGGAGTCCCAAATTTGTGGAAAACCTCTGCGATTAAAAATTTAATTATATTTCTGGCAGAGCTTTAAGTAAAACAAATTTAGTTAAGTGCTCCAAAACAATAAAAATATAGCAATTACCATTCTTTGAACGCGGATACGGGCCAAGGAAGTCCACAAAAATTCTCTGAAATGCCCGGTCACTACTTATCTCCGCCCCCATAGGTGGCCTAAGAATTCTGTTAGCGGGTTTGGTCTCCTTGCACACCTAACAATTAACAACGAAATGGCGAAATTGAGTGTTTTGGTTTGGCCAATAAAACTACTCTTTGACTCTATGTAGAGTTTTTCCGACACCACCGTGAGAAGCTTGAGGAGAGTTATGTGACTTGTCTATGATGATCCTAGTCAGTTCATGAGGAACGCATAGCTTCCATGAGAAATACTCATTCATGATCAGTCCATCATAAGGTCGTACTCTTTTGTACACAAAACCCTCAACTACTTTCAAATCAGGCAATCGTTCAGAATTCGCTTCTATCGTAGAAACAAGCTCTAAATAATCACTTGACTTAAAAGCATCTGAGTCAAGATCGATCAGTCCTCCTACCGCTGCAGAGACTTTCTCCATGTCGCACCGAGATAAGGTATCGGGTACTACATTTTGCTTCCCCTGCCTATGCTCTACTGTGAAATCATATGATTGCAGTTGTAGACATCATCGAGCTAAACGACCACAGAGATCCCTATGTCACATAAGCCACTTTAGGATGCTGTGGTCGGTTATCACGGACAACGGCATTAGTTCTATGTAAGGCCTAAACTTCTTAATCGCCAAGACCACCGCTAGACATTAGCGCTCAGTAACAGAATAATTCTTCTGCGCCGACGTTAGCTTGTGCGAAAAATATGCTATAGAATGCTCTCCATCAGAATCGTCCATCTGAAACAGCACAGCTCCTATGCCAGTATCTGACGCGTCGCACTGAACGTAAAAATGCCTAGAAAAGTCTGGGTGATTTAGCAGTGGGCTAGAAATTAGCGCTGTCTTTAGCCGATCAAACGCGCCCTTAGCTTTCTCCGAGAACTTGAATTGCTTACCCTTTTTCAGCGTTTCAAAGATTGGAGCCGCGATGGTGGCATAGTCCGGTATAAATTTCCTATACCAGCCTGTTGCCCCCATGAAGCACCGAACCTGTTTAGCTGTCTTAGGATAAGCAAAACGAGTTATGGTTTCCACCTTAGCCGGATCAGGTTTTATTTTGCCTCCTCCTACTATGTATCCCAGATACCTTAACTCTATAAAGCAGAATTTAGATTTTGCTACATTGATGGTTAACCCTGCTTCTAACAATCTACTAGCTACTCGTTTCAACAACTCCAAGTGTGTATTAAAATCTGGCGATACAATCAGAAGATCATCTAGATAGACGAAAACTCTATCACGAAGGGCCGCGGGGATCACTTTATCCATTAGACGACATAATCTTTGGGCCGCATTACACAACCCAAAAGGCATAACCGTGTAATGATAAAGTGGTCGTCCTGGTACCGTGAATGCAGTTTTCTCCCTACTAGACAGATCTAATGGTATCTGCCAAAATGCATCTTTCAAGTCGACACTTGATATATATATCGTATCTCCCAAGCGACTGAGCAAACTCTCAGTGTGCGGTAGCGATTAGACATCCTTGACCGTCAATGCGTTGAGCTTACGAGCGTCCAGGCACAACCGGTTCATCTCACCCCTTCTTACCAGTGTAACCGGATGACTCCATGGACTCTCACTAAGCTCAATTACACCGAGGTCAAGCAGCCTGTCCAGTTCCACGAACATAAGTTTCTGCACAGCCGGAGAGACGAAGTAATGGCGGCCTTTCACCGGAGTTGCATCACGGGTATCTATTTTATGTATCTCCAAATGCAACTTTTCTAAGCCCGTTTTTGTATAACAGGGAAACATCGATATAGCAATATCCAATTCCTGTTGCTGCCCAGGTGACAGCCTATGTGTTAAGACATCTTGGGTACTATCCGCCTCTGTACAGAGACTAACTCCATTTGTCGTAAGACTTTCGATACTAGCAAACTCAAGACTCAAAGTACGCACTAAGTAGAACGATATGACCTGCGTCGCTTGGCCAAACGTCACTTCAGCTCGCACACGGCCGACAATGTTATGCATTGTACCGTCAGCAGTCTTGATAATAGAAAAAAAATCGTGGATCTTAAGCTCCGCTTTTTCAACGAAATCAAGACATCCACGGCCTAAACACGTTACTGTAGCACCACTATCCAACAGACCTTCAATCTCGTGACCCCCTAAATTAATGCATGAATAAAGACGTGCGTCTTCACCCTCGTATAGAGAAACCGCAGAGATCTCGTGCCTTAGTTTTTTGCGAATTTTATAACGTTCTCGCGCCTTCTTAACCTTATTGGATACCGTACCGAAAATTCGGAACTTCACCTCGTCATATCTTTTAATACGAATATGCAAAGGCTTAAGCTCCCATTGCTTAGTTGTATATCTTTCTTCTACACCTACTCTATTCTTGTTTTCCAGAATTCTAAACTCACCCTCTTCCTTCTCCACTTGCTGACCTGTAACTGGGCTTAGACCTCGGTCGACCGCGCCTCCCCAGTTCGAGACGGTTTCGGGACCGGTTTCCCGCACATTTTGGACATTTTGGTGCAGCTACATTCTCCTTACCGCACCTTAAACAAAACTGACTAGTAATATGCTCGGGACCATCCACAAAGCTGTGACCGACAACCTTGCAGTTCCAGCAGGTGTAATTGCTGGTAGACCGTATCCCGTCCACCTCCAGATCCATCAAAGGCAAATCCTCATCCTCGTTTACCCTTTGCACGAAATTTATGCGCTGCTGATATAGCTGGCGCTGACTAGCTAATAGGTTTTCTGCCCTTCTCACTTCACGGCAAAATTCAGACAATGTTCTCAGCTGCACAGAAAACCTTATTTGCACCAAGGATGGTTGAAGATTGGCTATCATTATTTCGACTAGCTGTTCCTCCTCATAGGCATTTACTTGCTGGTTGCGCAACTTAATGATCGCATTATAAAAATCGTCAAAATGTTCATTTGCCGACTGGCGACGACTTAAATTCTTCATCCGTACTTGATACTCTTTCTCAAACTGCCGATATTGGGATAAAAGAGCCTTTTCCAACTCGTCCCACGTGGTGATATGGACTTTCTTGCGGTAGTCCCAATACCAATCAAGCGCTGGTCCTTTAAGTAATAAATGAAAACTACGCAAAATGTCACTACTGGAGCAGTTGTAATCTCTACCGAGAGCTCTAACTCGAAAAATAAATTCTTGCACATTCATGGTCTTTCCAGTGCCATCGAATTTAATACCCCATTTGGCCAATTTATACGGGTCTAATGACTTAGACCGATTAGGCAAAGACATGGCAAGATAGTTTTGTTGCGGTTGGTTTTGTGGTGGAAAAACTGGAACAGACCAGGTATCCTGTGGATAGCCTGGCTGACCGAATGATGGAATACTTTGTTGAGTTATTTGACTCTGGTGTGGTAAAACCGTTTGCTGTTGTAATTACACCTGAACTTGTGGTCCAATATATGGCAAGGCATTTTCCTGCTGTCGATTCAGCCCTTGAACTGCTGGTTAACCATACGAAACTGGGTTTATGTGTTGTGAAACAAACTGCTGCTCTTGTTGTTGAAAACAATTTGAAAATTGACCAAGGTTTGATGTTTGTTGGCGTAGAATCGGCTGTGATGGACCGGTATTTAACTGCACAGTATGGGTATCTTTTCCAGTCTCGACCGCATGTGGAGCGGGAATTAAAGGTGGCGGTAATCCATGGGTGTTAGGCTCTTGTTGATGTTGAAAGCACCCAGTCACAGCAGAAGGCCGGGAACCAACTGTTGGCTGAGTGTACACGACCTGCGTTTGATTTGGTTGAGGAGTTATGTCCTCAAGACTAGAGGTAATAACGGGAGCTGACCCTGAAACAAGTCTGTGAGCTGAAAGAGAGGCCAAGGCCTCTTTTATATCCGCTAGCGATTTCTGAATTTTGTCATCGACTTCTTGCATCATTCTCGTCTGGCGCAGACCAATCGACGCTTATACGATTTGTTGAATATCCCTAAAATCAGACGACCCTGGTGGACGAGAGTTAACGAAAGTGCTTTTCTGAATATCTCTTCTAATGTTCTGTAACGCCGCAAAAAGCAGGCGATATAACAGTCTGGTCACAATTTTCCGAACTAGATGATAAATCATGTGAAATTAAGGTCATAAAAATCGGCTCATTCAAAGTCGTAAACGTAGCCGAAGTTGTTGTTACTACTGCTGTAACGCCGGACGATTTACCTGCTAAAGACGATACTGTTGTGGTAGTTGGGGTAGTCCGGGTATCCGTGCTGCAAGAAACACCCGCACTGGTCAATGGTATGTTTTCGGTCTCGGACAACATTTGGCTTGTACGCCAAGTCAAAACCATCAAGTAAATACGTATTTTTATGTAACGGAAATAAGGTAATCCTTAGAGATTGTTACCTTAATAAAGGTAATTAAACCTTTTCGCAAAAACGATAAGTGTAAAGAACACGATTTGAAAAACTAAAACGGATGAAATAGAAGGTAAGGCAACTCTAATAAAAAGATTTACAAAAATTAAAAACTTTTCAGCTGTTAACTTGTTGTTCCAAAAACAATAAATTTCTTTTAGTAAGCGGCGGTATTGCGGGAAAACGGTAAAATTAAAAAGGCAAAGTATAAACGTTATTTGAGTGTGTGTTTTTAAAAATAAATATATTTGTGTCTCTATTTTTTTAGAAGCTGAAAAAAATAAAGAAATATAAAAGTTTCCTTTAAATCTAAGATTAAAAGGAATATTGGATTTGTTTTGCTTACGTAACCGGAAAGAAAATTGTGCTGCAACGATAAACTAAAGTCTACCCTTACCACTTCATGGACTAGCCCCAACTTTTAACGCTTTAAATTGCATCTAGAGCGATTATTTGAAGAAGCAACAGTACTATTGCTATGGCTATTGATTTAATGATGAAATTTTAAAAGGTACCACTAGCCTTTTTCTTCAAGTTGAGCGATTAAAACTCTGTTGAGTAAATCTGTGATATTATTTAAAAAAAAGCTTCCAGTTGAACAAAAAGGTCAGAGGTATACGAATCTACAAAGTGTCAGGACCACTTCACTCATGCAAAAATGTCGCAACGCGATACAAGATGCTTCGTCTTACATACCGGGACTTACATATTGCTAAGTGAACGCCGTCAAGACATTTCAAAAGATCCACTCAAACTACGGTAAAAAGGAAAATAACTAACTAGAATTTACTTTTCCGCTGCCTAGTACAGCAGGGACTCTTGAATACCTAACGGGATATGTACTCTCCAACCAAGAAAAACAAAGAAATAAAACAAATGGATGAATCTGCCTATCAGTATTTGGTTCGGGCCCCACTTTGGGCACCATTTTGTCATGTGTAGATGTCAAACTGTTGTTTAACAAAAAAGTTGGGGATGTGACCAGATTATTGGCTGCGCTGGCATGCTGGCGGATGCTCCGGCTAGGGCTCGCCGTCTTGGTGGGGTTCTTGCCAACCAACCTGACGTAGTAGCTACGCACATATAAACCATGCCAGTTCGAAATAAAGATGGAGATTATTAGATAAAATATCGAGGCCCGAAACAAATCATACAACTCCTTTTGACACTCACACACACTAACCTTGGCTTCCACCGGTGATCTGTAGAACCTAGATAACCCTCCGACTTGAGGTCGCTAAACCTCACCATGACATCACAATATCTTTCCTGAAATGTCCCAAGCGCCATAACTTACCTTTTATTTCACGTTTATGCCGCACTTACCGCTAAAAATTAAAACCTATTCCAATATTAAAAATAAATTTTTAATAAGCCGATGGCCTTGGCAGCCAGTGCTATCCTTCAGGGTTAAATATTATTAATTTTATATGTATATAATCTTAATATTATGTAAATAAATAAATAAATAAATATTTAATACTTTTAATTCGAAAACATTATAAGACTTTATTCTTTGAATTTTTGTTAAAAACATCACTACGCTTGAATGCAAAATTACACCAATTTAAAAGTATTTCGAGTTACAAATAAGTGTTGGTATAAAAAGAAAGAAAAATTGGTGTGTACAAAAATCAAATAGATAACTAAATTATCAAATAAAATTGAACAGAAATGATGCAGTGGCTTCCAACCATTTCCCGGTCTCCCGATATCACTGCCTCAGGATCGCTGTCCGTCCGTCAGTTGGTCCTATATACGTTGCCGTTTATATTGTTACAAAATCCTGTTTTACTATATATTAAACTTTCTAAATTGCTGTTATCTCGTTTCTTTCTAGCAAACACCTACACGAGGCAATCTACCTTTTTGCAAATAGTTTCCTAGGATGATCTCAACCTAACTTCGCGCACCTTCTTAAAAATGTCTAGAAGGGATTGGGTAATACTAATTGGTAAGTGTTCACTTAAACGCTAAAAGGTTATATATATAAAGTATAATATATGTATATAAAAATGTGTTACAGGTCAGTCTACAGTCAGTCAATCAAACGTTCTTGTCTACGATCGGGGGGGATACCTTGACTTGGTTACTTGTACAGCGGATATTACTTTCTCCGTTGGATGCGGCAGTGGCTGATTTTAATTTTATCAACTTTTATTGTCTATAAATTTTACTGTTGAAATTTTGTTGTTTTGAGTTTACTTATTATTACTATTTCTTTGTTATTGTTTAAAAATTGTTCTAAGAACTTTTGTTCATTTTTCTTTATTTAGTTGTAAGTATTTATTGACTGTTTTGTTTATTGTTTTTTTTTTCAATTCAATAAAACTTTTAAACACAGATTGTTCTAATTTTTGTTGTTGGTTGTTTTGTTTCATACAATAATTTTTGGTTTTCACAATAGCGTTATTTTTCAATTGTACTTATTCACTTCAATTGCCACGTCCTCTCACCATCCGTATTAGAAAAAGAAGGCCGACATTTTTTCTCTTAGCTGCCGAGGAAAACTTATCTTTTATTTTTCTTTTGGGCGCCATGTCAAATCCCCATTTTAAAAGATTTCAGCAATATCGTTCCTATGGTTTACCTTTTTTTCACCAGGGTTTCTTCTTTTTGCCTTTGCGTCCTAATACCTGCCTAACAGCTGATAGTACTGTTTTATTAAAAAAAAAAAAAACAACCGGGTGCACACGACACCATAGACATTTTATGCAATAACAATAGTAATTTTATTTTGAAATAAAGTACAGATTATAATAAAATATAATATACATATAAAGATCTCCATTTCCGGAATGAATAGATCTGTTTATTACTGCAATACAATTGATGCTATTTTCTTTATTTATGTGGTAATTAAAAAAAAAAAAATAACTTTAAATTTTATTGACAAATCTTAACTTTCTGTACAAAAATACAAGAACATATTTTTTACATTATTGTTTTCTAGTGATAAATGAAATAAAAAGTAAAATAAGAATAATAATTATAATATACATGTGTTATTATCCACTTAATACAATACATAAATAATATGTATTTAGGTAAATTAAAGCAAGGCTTGTTTTTAACATAACTTTTTACCTCATTTGTTTAAATTGAGTTGATTTCAGAGATATATTGATTATTTATTTATTTATTTTTTTACTATTTATGAGAAAAATTTGTTAATACATTAAATATTAAAAATAAATAATTAATAATAAATAACAATTTATACAGTTATAATATGTACCAATGAACAGACAAACTAAAACTATGGCTTAAAAATCTTTCCTTTTCTATTTTATTTCATTTTTCTCATTTTAAGGAAGTAAAAAATTATAAAAATAACAATTGTAGGGATATGGGCAGGTTAGAATTAGATGATGGGTTACTTATCTTTTAGCAGCCTTGTAGTAGTCTTTTGAATGGTATCGTCAAAATTATTAAAGAAAGGATTAATTCTGCATTTATATATATAATATCGTATCTTTTTAAAAAGTAAAGAAGTAAACGAAAAAGCTGCCTAAGCATTAGAATGGACGCCAGAACTACCGGAGCCACCAGTAATGTTAGCACTAACTGGAGCTGAAATTGATGAACCCGTACGTACGATGCCAATAGTTGATGTTGCCACATCACTACAAGTGTTTGTTGATGAGGACGTCGCTTCTAATTTTAGCCTCATTTCTTCTTTACGAGTTTGCACAGTAAGTAATTCATCACTAAGATCATTGCATAAACGCAATAGGAGATTATTTTGCTCACGTAAATGGCGCAGCACTTCAGTCACGTTGTTGTTGTGCTCCTGTTTAAACGAAACGTGACGTAGTGTTTCACTAATTGCATTCACTCTTTTTTCATACAGTTCGGAATTTGGTAATGCAGTTGTCATAGTCATTGCTGTTGCAGCTACTGATCCAAAAGGCGTTGGTGCCGCCCCTAGCGATGGAATTCCACTTATATTCGTATTGGCAGACAATGATGTTGGCGATTGAGAATTGCGTGGGGTATAAGGTTTACGATACACTTCAAAAGCGGAAACTCTCTGATTCGATTGCAATGAGAGACGTGTTGGTAGAAGCGCTCCAGAGGCTGTTTGAATATTGTGTCCTGCTGAGGTCAGAGGGGGCAAGGAATGCTGATCATTCTAAACAAAGTAAAATATCGATATTATTATTATCACGCGTAATATGTTTAAACTAGTAAATAAATATATGCAAATATAAATTTATGGACACTACCAGGTATACATGGGATGTGTAAGTATTGAAAAGAAAAAATTAAGTTGAGTGCAAAATTGGTGTTTGTAATTATTTATTTGGCTAGAAAATTTAAACTAAGACGGGTAACAAAATGAGGACCATGATAAATCACAACAGTTTTAACCAATAAATTGACCTTTGGGTTGTATTAAACCCCTTTCTATCCGTCTTTCGTGACATAATAATTTGCATATATGAAGGATTTTTTTCATAGATTTCTTGTACCCTTCACCACAAAAAGTGGTTAAGAGATATCTAAGTTTGTCATTCCGTTTGTAATTTCTACAATATTCACTTTCGACCCCATAAAGTATATATATCCTGAGTTCTTATGCATAGCGAAGTCGATTAAGCGATGTCCGTCTATCCGTCCGTGTAAGTTTTAAAATCAACTTTGCCAAGGCACTAGATGAGCTAGAGAAAATTTAAACACGCCAATCTATCAGATATATTTTCGGAAATTTTGCTATTAAAAATTAGCAAGATCGGTCCATGTCTTTCCAGGCAGCTGGCAAAACATTTCTAATTTTTCCATATCATTTGGAACAATGAAGTAACTCCAATCACAAAAGACTAAATGTAAGGGCGATAGAGAATTAAAAAATAAGAAAAAAAACATCAAGTAAAAAAAATTGGCGCTCGCCCAATTTTGTACCATATTTTTCAAGACATCAATATGGGCATCATTTAAAAGCTTTTATTTATTTATTTTATTTCTTTAAAAGTCTACGGATATAAATCCTTACACACCGACAAAGAAAATAATAATAAATTTATTTACAATTATACTTAATTATAATATAATTATAATTTTAAAATGAGTATTTAAAAACAAAACAATATTACGTTTTACAACATTAACATTTACTAAAAACTTGAAGTGTAACGGTGTCCAGTAGCGGGTAGATCGTCAAGGATCTATATTTCTAAGAAGAAATTCTGATACAACATCACCATTTATTAGTTGCAATAAAAGACAAATTAAGCATTGCCCTTCGACTTTTTAAAGTACGCAATTTAATAATAGTCAGCCTTGCTGTATTCGACGGAAGATTAAATCCATAACCACGGAATAAAGTTCTTAAACAGAACAAAAGAAATTGTTTTGGACTGATTCTATACAGTCAGTGCGAACATTATAGTTTGGGTCCCATACAACAGATACATATTCGAAAATAGGTCTTACAATAGAAGTATATAATTGTGTCAGTGAACTCTTTTGCCTACCTTTGAATAAATGCTAACACACCACGAGCTTTGTTTAACATCATAGTAAAAATTCAGTAACTGATTCCAATAAACATCCATAAAGTGTATATTGAATCGTAGAAATTGAATTCCGTGAGAAACGCTTCTCTAAGCTTAAGTCCATTAAGTTGATTTTAGACCAACCATAAAACCTCTTTAAATCTTGTTGCAAGAAGAATCCATCTGCTGACACTTTGTAACTTAAAAAAGTCTTCACATCATCTGTATACATTAAAACATTGCAAAACTTAATTACATACGGCAAATCATTAATAAAAAGGGAAAATAACATAGGGCCTAGGTAGCTTCCTTGAGGGACTCCAGAGTTTACAGCGATTTTTTTTCTGAGAATGTATTATTAAAAGTGTTTAAAGTAAAGCCCATTAAGTATGTTTGTGTAACTTTTTCTAAAGCTTTGCTGAGGTCTGTATAAATAACATCTATTGTTTGATCGTCATTAAATCCACGATTTATTAAAGTTATAAGTTGTAAAACGTTTGTGACTGGTGAGTAACCTTTCCTAAAACCATGCTGATGCGGTCCGTTATACCTTTGGTGCAGTTCTGTCAGACTTCTATCGGACGCGCTCCAGGTAGCGGATAGGGGGGAGCGCATGTCAGGCACCTATGACACATATTTACTATGGTCTTAGGCGTCTGACATAGCTCAGGCAGAGTCTAGGCCTTGTGCTTCCCACTACGTGGTCGCACACGGTCTGGAAATGCCAGGTTCTTGTAGGAGCGGTGGCTCCCTTCTGGCAAATGTCTGGTCAGGGCACCACTACACCATAAGTGGTGCCATGGCTAAACAATTGTTCATGTGCATATTACCTCACAGCACACACTCCACAAGTGGTTCTAAGGGTGTGGTATGTTATCGGAGGTATCCACGAATCTCTGACCCTGGCATCCTCCAGGTAATAGATACATCCACCCACAATGGTTCATTGTCTGGTTGTCTCGCCAGAATGTTAGCCAATACCTGGGACGCATTGAACAAGTGGTCCCAAGTAGTGGCCTACAGGCAGTGACTGCCTCCAATTAAACCCGCGGACTAAAACTGGCTCCACTTGTAAGGTCAAGGTGGTTGGTAGCAGTGCCGGGAACCTGAATGAATGAACCTGAACCCCTCCGACGCCGAGGCACGGGTTGGTTGTAATTTTAGTTGCCTAGTCCATGTACACCGTCACTGCATGGATGGTCGATCCCTTTACATGCCTACTCTTTGGAATTACATAGAAAAATTTAATGAAAACAAAACAACAACACAACTAGTATAGCAGGAGGTCAGCAGGGAAAACCCATGCTGACTGAATGCAGTTTAGCCTCCGCTGTTCAGTATTCTGACGTGGCTGAGGCAAAAACAACGAGGTACCACTCGATTTTTCGGCTGGTACTTCCAAATCCCGTGCTGGCATAAGACCAGCAGAAACCCCTGCTTCAAGTGCTTCGGCCAGTGCCGCAGGCAGCCTTTTAGTAGTTGTACAGGTTGGACCCTCGACCCAGTCAAGAAGTTCAACTAAGGTACGTCACCCCGCCAAAACGGCAGCAGAACAAAACCCAAAAGACCGCAAAAACAGTCTACGAAGGGCCTTTGTTGAATGGCGCACCGCCCAACGTCTTTTAGACAAACTCGGCAGCATCTCACCCACGAAGCTGTCGACAAAGAAGAAATCTTGTCTAAATTAGGCAAACGCTCACCTTGCTGCTGCGAACATCTCCAAACCCGATGTTGGTGAAGACAAACCATCTTCATCGACAGCGCCCAAAAGGCAACGGTCGGGGGAAGAGAAGTCACAACAGCAACATCAACAACCGGACAGTAAACGACAAAAAACGCTTAATCAGCAACAAGCTCAACCCAGGGTCATTAATAGACCTTACAGTGGGGTTGCTAAAAACCCACTGATAAGAGCTATTATGGACAAAAGCGCCTGTGACGGCGTCATCTCTCGTGAAAAATGGGAGATGATTTGTATCAAGCTGCTGGAAGAGTATTTTAAATTCCTTGAAGCCAACCCAGGACCAGCGCCGCAGAATGAAGATGCTGGTTGGTTTCAAGGCCACATTAAATTGCTATCTTGTTCAAACGAAAACTCGGCGCTGCAACTTAAGCAGGCAGTCACGTCCCTCGGGGAAGTGTGGCCCGGCGCGAGATTGGATGCGGTCCCGGTCAGCAATATGCCTCGAAGACCGAGATCCATCGCGATCATACCGAGGGAACCACACGACCCTGCGACCATTTTTGCAATCATCCAAGAAGGAAATTCTGATCTGCCGACCAGTAACTGGAAGGTAGTAAAGGTCTCCGAACCGGAGGGATTGATAAGAAAGGCGGTTGTGGTCCTTAACAAGGAATCGTTGTCATCACTTTGAAAGAAGCAAGGCAAAATCTTTTATGGTTTTGACAGTGTCACGTTAAGCATCTATCTAGGTGATGACAAACCCAACCCCGAAAACTCCAGCGACCATTTGGAGGTGTCGCAAAACAAGGACGTGGTTGTTTGCCACGAACCGGTGGAAGCTAGTTCGGACATAAATGAACCCGATTACACGGAAATGACAGAGGGCTCCCAATCAGACTCTTGCCTGGTTGGAGAGCTCTTTGAGCGCCTGAGCGTTGCGGAGGACGAACACGCTCTTCTAGATTCCGATCCAGACGACGTTAACGTCACCGTCATTTATGATCCGGACCAAGAAGACGGTGAGGGTGATCCAGATCAACCTCCACCACTCTAAAGCAGCGACTGCTGCATTAATTCGAAGGCAAAGACATCGCATTGGTTCAAAATCCGTGGTTAAACAACGGCGAAATATGTGGACTCAATGCAAACGGCTACAAATTACTGTATGTCGCAACTTCAGGTAATAATAGAAAGATTAGAACCTATATTTTATCGAAAAGTCACCTAAATATTTTCATTTTATCTGATTACAGTGATGAAGATTCGGTGACAGTGGCATGGGAGGCAAAGGAATCCGCGATGTGGATTTCTTCCACCTATATGCCTTACGACCAGATGGATCCTCCATCTGGATCATTGATCAGGAGGATGATCAGAGCAGCGCAGGCGAAGGACACACCTATCATCATAGGCACCGACACGAATCACATCTGGGGTAGCTCCAACACCAACGACAGAGGTGAGTGTATTCTTGATTTTATGTTACCTTATAATCTAGTAGTAGCGAATAGGAGTTCAGAATCAACTTTCGTAGTATCATACAGGCTGGAGGTGTTAGACAGCACGCTTGTTGATGCACACCATGAGTTCTTGATTGAGGATTGGAAAGTCTCCGAAGACTGTTCCTTCTCTGATCATCGTTACGTTGTCTTTTCTATTGTGAACGGAAGGGGCACTACTGCTGTTTACGTTAACAGACGCAAGACGAACTGGGAGGATCATAACACGATCCTTATGGATGCATTGGACTATCCAATGCTCTTAAGGGACACGGGGGATATTGAAAATGCCATGAGCAGACTTACCAGCGCTTTTAAGAAAGCAATCGAAGGGTCTTGCAGACCATCAGTGCAACGCACAAATAGCCGAGTCTCGTAGAGCTGGCCGCAGACTCTTCAATGAAGCAAAGAGGTCGGGAAACTGGTCACTCTTCTAGACTTCCTTGAACAAGTTTAAAAATCAGGTAAGGAATGCAAAGCGCAGATCCTGGAAGGCCTTCTGCAGTGGGATAGAGGGCTCTTCAGAGACGAGCAGGCTGCGTAAAATACTTGCAAAGCATCCGTCAATTCCGGGGTACATTCGAAAAGCTGACGGCACAGGGGAGAGTGGATACTATCCACTTTCTACGGATGGCGCTAAGTGGGTTCGAAGTTGAGTACATCGCACCTGCACATTTTTCTAATGCTTGGCATTTCTTAAATTTTTTTCCGATTTCTTTAAACTATACATTGTCAATAAAGTCAATACCTACAAAATGATGTCTTAATCTTTATGCTTATGTTTTAAAATGTTTGAGCCATATCATTTTAAAATTAAAATTTTTGATTTTTCGAAACCCTGGTACAATTTTTTTCAAAATACTGGGTACAATTTTCAGAAAGTTTAATTTAATTTTTTACCATTGTAAAGTATTTTATATAATTACTTTTATAAGCTTTCATAAGAAGAGTAACTATAGAAGTCGACTTGACTTTAACATTAAATATTGGAGAAATGTTTATATTTTTTACGTTTGCAAACTGTTAATTAATAGTTATTGTTTTTATTGATTTATAGATTTTAAGAAAGTACCGTTATCTTTGTACAAAAGAAACTAATTTTTGAAAATAAAGATCATTCTCTGATTTAGCCCCAATTACGGCAATAAAACTGGAATCTTTTTTTTATTTTACCTGGCATTTAAAACTGACTTGTATAAAACAACTGTCACTGGGGTTTATTAGCGCCGCACAGAGGCACATTTGGCGAGAAGGCGGTAAAAAATCCGTAACTTTAGATTGGATCGGAGTTTTGATATTTTAAACTTTAATTTTTTATGAAATTCATAAAATTTGACCGACAAAAAAAGTTATGAATGGTTTAATATTCGTTGCCATTATTAATTGAAGTTGAGTATAAAAGACAAGTGTTAAAACATTAAAATTTTTTTTCATATGTATGTCCAATTTTTATTGTTACAAATTATAATTATTAATAGTTTTGTAAACTAAATCTTGTCAGGAAACGCCAAATTTTGGCCGCCGTAATATTTTTAAGCTTAAAAGCAATAGGGGCCAAAGGTTGGTTTTTTTAAACATCCTTTTGAAATAAAAAATTTTAAATTTGTAAAAAGTAAAACTTTCTTAATAACAAAGTTTTTATGTTCATAAAGAGAATTTTCCTTTAAGACCCATTTGTTCTTTTATTAATTTTCCATCTTATGAATTGTGTAAATATATTACAATAATATTGAAAAAGATTACAGAGAATTCTAAATATAATGTTATGAACTCAAAAGAACTTAAGGAAAGGATAAAGAACCAGTGTATTCAGAATGAGGAAAAATTAGTTTCATTTGATGTAGTATCATTATTTCAGAATATACTTGTTGACTTAGCGATAAATATAATAGAAGATAAATGGAACGTGATACAGGGATATACTGGATTGGAGAAATGTTTATTTTTACGGATTTTAAACCTTTGTATAGAAGATAATAGATATTTTCAATATAATGATAACATATATTTGCAACAAAAAGGACTTCCAATGGGATCCCCAGCCTCTCCAATTGTGGCAGACATTGTTATGGAGAAATTATTAGGCATCTGCACTGAAGAACTTAGTATTAAACCAAAATTAATGACTAAATATGTAGATGATTTGTTTTGTATTATTTCGGAAAGCTGGAACCAGTTAACAAATTTAATAGTTGCATAAAATTTACAATAGAAATAGAACGCGATTTTAAACTCCCCTATTTAGATACGTTAGTAATAAGGAGAGGTAATAAACTAAAAATGGATTGTTATCAAAAGCCGACAGCTTCCGGAAGAATTATCAATTTTTATTCCAAACACATCAAAAGAATAATTATTAATACAGGCAAAAATTTGATAGAAAAAGTATTTAAGATAATTGATAAGGAATTTAACAAGATAAATAAAGATAAAGTTATAAAGATACTAACCCATAGTAATTTTCCAATTGTTTAAACAATTTAGGTACGGAAGAGCATGTAACACAAGAAGTGTCACAGAAACAAAAGTTTACAAGTTTTTAATTTATGTACCAGAAATAGCAGAAAGGGTAGAAAAAGCAAAAATTTTTGATTCGGAAAACTATAAAATGGCTTACAAAACATTCAATACTTTAAACAAATTATTTAGTAAAACAAAAGATAGAATACAAAAATGGGACATGTCTAATGTAATGTATACAAAATACCTTGTAATGGTAGTGATAGTGAAGTTTGTAATAAAGTATACGTAGGTACAACAAAGAATAAACTTAAAACTAGCATAGTTGGACATAAATCTGATCAAAGATATAGAGACGTAAAAAATACACAAAAAACTGCATTATCTTTCCATTGTGCCAATCTAAATCATCATCCTAATTTTGAAGATGCATCAGTTTTAAATATAGAAAATAACTATAAACGTCGGTATATGTTAGAGATGTTACAAATAATTAAAGTTCCAACAACAAAAATAATAAACTTTAAGGCTGATACTGATAATGTTGCGCAGTGTTATAGACATTCAGTGTATAAAAAAAGTAAACGTTACAATGTATCTGACTTAATTGTTTGTAATATTTTTATCAAATAAAATTTTTGTGTTTGTATGTATATGTAGAGAAGAATAAAGGTCAAAAAACATTTAAATTTAATTAATTAATTTACATATGTAAATACGTATACTTTCAAATTAAAGAGCCACTATACATTAGGCCATTTTAGTAAACATTTCTTCTAAATAGTATTGATTTTCATCTTCCCTTTTTGTCGAATGTTGGACGTATTTTTTTTTAGTGCAACATCAACATTTGTTTCTTTTTTCTTGCTCTTCTTCAGACAGATCTTCTATTGGAAGCAAATTATGTTGAATGATTTGTTCCACAATATACAAAATTTTATGAACCATTAAAGACGTATATCTCCAAGAGTATTTTTCATTGTTAAGTGCAGCTGTTTTATTGGTGTATTCACCAAATATTTTTGCATTTATCTTTCTGCTGTATGCTAAGACTTGTAATGTGATTTCTAATCGTCTTATTAACACATAATCTACACCTGTGATAGGTGCTGCAGTTTTTGGATCGGAAAAAATCTTCTTGCAATATTTTCATCATTCGAATTTCCTTCTCCATGTTTAGGTTGGTCGATTATAATGCCTAGCTGAAGATACCTTTCTTGAATTTGTTCTTTTTTCTCTCGTTTTTCTGCAAAATAAACAGGTACTAAGAACAGTCAGGTACAGATCGTCCCATGCGCTGTGTGAGCACATCTTCTGTGTACAAAATTGTGTTATTCAATTAAGCAAGGAATTAGCTTACATTTCTTTACCCATGAAATAATAAAACCTGCATTTGAAAGAATGCCATAATAGACATGTGCATTCACGTATTTTATTTAAGACTTTTTTTTAATTGTTTTATTGTTCTGGATTCATAATTCTTTATAATCTTACTGTCTTATGATATATTGGCCATTACTAACTCTAATAGGTAACCAAAATTTCATCGAATATTTAGATTTTGCAAATGTGATAGGTATATTACTAGATTTCATCGCAAAAGTTATAAACCCCATCTTTCAAGGAGATTTTAAAAAAATGTGGCTTTACCTTTGTGTTAAAAAGTTAAAATAATTCAAAAATAGCTCTGTGGATTTTTTTTTAATTTCGTATGTATTCATAATTTTTGTACAAAATACCTGACCTTTGGTCAGAAAAATTGTTCTGTTGCAAAAGGTCGCAACCTGGCGCACACATAATGGGGTATAGGTGTGTAGGGGAGGTTTTGGGCTATAACACAAAGAAATATCTTTTTGACGTGGTTTGACGGGAGGGACTTACGCTCTGCCAAGCTCGAGATTTTTGAAGAATTTTGACCTTTTTTTAAACAAAAAATTTAACAACTTCTAAAAAATGTAACGACTTTATTTCGCTAGCACTGATAACTAACAAACTGCATAAATAAGAAAAATTTATTTTGGTTTGATATCTTTTAAAACAAAAAAGTTATAGTAATTTGAAAATTAGAATTTACTAAAAAAAATTCATTTTAAAAAAATATTCGAAAAGTCTAATTTGTATCACCCTGTTCAGTGTGTTTTAGTTTGAACAGAGTTCTAAATTTTCGCCTATCGAGGTTTACTGGTATTTACTTTTAAAAAATTAAGAAAACACTAAGATCGGTAACCACAAAAAAAAAATGATTTTTTGTCCGCCTTCTCAAAATATGTGCCACTGTACGCCGGCAAATACATTTCTTTTTATTCAAAACCAAAAAATTTTTAAAGTTAAAAACATATTTTTTACATAGCAACCCTGCCAAAATTAAAAAAGCTGATGAAATCAGGTGATTTATCGCCTTCTGTAATTTTTATAGACGATTTGGTAAGGTTTTTGCAAATATGGCAAGAATTTGAATCAACTTTTAAAAATGATAAACCATTTATATGGGACGAAAATTGTCAACAGTCATTTGAGACACTCTAAGCAAAACTAATAAATAAACCAATTCTTCAGTATCCTGATTTTAGTAAACCGTTCATTTTGACCTTCCATTGTTCGATCCGTTCGAAAAAAATTAAATCGAAGACAAAATAAAACCTTAAATATTTTACTATAAAAAGAACACATATCCATTATGAATAAAGATCAGCAAACTGCCTTAATTATAGAATACCATGACTTAACGTTAGTTGGTCATTTAGGTGTAAGTAAAACAACTCTAAAACTAAAAGAGAGGTACATATGGAAAAATATGGGTAAAACGGTAAAAGAACATATCCGAAATTGTAGAGAATGTAAAGTAAATAAGCAATCAAAACATAAGAACAAAAAATCATATCCCTGATACCCCAGGAACAAGCTTTGAAACAATCTCAATAGATACAGTAGGCCCACTTAGATATTCAAACCAATTCAGATACATATTGACAATGAAAGATGATCTAACAAAATATATTGTGGCATGCCCTATCGACTCAAAAGATGCAGAAACGGTCACAAAAGCTATGATCTAAAATTTTTTTGGTATACGGCCATTTTAAGATTCTTTAGTCGGATAAAGACACTAAATCCCTAAATAAATTTATGTCTGAAAGATGCAAAACCTTGCATATTAGACAAATTTTCAGCACACCGTACAACCATTAAACTCTTAGGTTCAATAGAGCGTAACAATAGAATACTTAACGAATTTCTCCTATATAACTGCAAGAATGATGAATGGGACATGAATGGGGATCCTATATTTTACCTTTGCCTATAACTCAACGCCTTATATCGACCCAGATTACACACCTTACGAATTGGTATTTGGAAGGTTGCCAAATTTTCCCAATAACAATATTTAAGATTTTAAACTAATACACGACATTGATACAAGGATTAAAAACTAAACTACAATTTTCTTTAAATAAAGCAAAATAATATTTAGAAATACAAAAAGAAGAATAAACAGCTGCTTCAAAACAAATCCTCTGAATTTAAAAGTAGGAGACTGAGTTCTATTACGCAATTGCAATAAAAAACGAATCAGGCACCATATCATTGCCCATACAAGATTATTGAATGTAATATCTTAGAATTAGAGATACCACTAAGAAATTCCACAACATTAACTTAAAAAATACAAAACATTTTTTATAACATTTAAAAATTTTTCATTTTCATTCCTAAAAATGTAAAAATTTTCTTAATTACTTATATATGTTATCATAAGTAGAGTAATTATAAAAGTCGACTTGACTTCAACATTAAAGGTGTGTTTAGACTACGTGTAGAAGTCATATTCCATATTGCTATCCATATGTAATTTTGTGTGTATGTCAAAATCAGTGTTAAACATACGGTTTATAATTTTCATGTTCAAACTTGGATATGTTACGTACATATGACATATTCTCAAGATTTAAGATTGAGCACAAGAATTCTGCACTGAGGTACTTGGCTTTGTTCTTTTAAAAGTAGTAGTATTTTCACATTAAAAATTCTTAATTAATAAAGCAATTAACATACAATTCTTGCTCATTGTTCATGCATAATATGTATTAAAGTATGCAAGCGTTATTTATAAGTTGTAAAGAAGAAACGCAAATTTTACCACCTGATATTTTTTTTCTTATTTTTCATTTTTTTATGGCCCCATAAATTTTTTTATTGTAGTTAGTTCATTGTTGCAAATGATGTGGAAGAATTAGGGAGAGGCGTAGTGTTTCGCTCGCTTCCTCTAAAGACATGGATCAATCTAGCTGATTTTCAATAGCATATTTTTCGAAACTTTGTCCGATCGATTGACGTATTTATATTTTCTTTAGCACATCTAGTGCCTTGGCAAATTTGATTTCAACAGTAACACGAACGAACAGACGGACATCGCTCAATCGACTTCGCTATGCATACGAGTCAGAATGTATATGCTTTATGGGGTCTGAAATGGATATTGTAGAAATTACAAATGAAATGACAAACATAGGTATACGGTTTTTCCACTTTTTGTGGTGAAGGGTATAATTTTTTTATTATAAAAAAATACTTATAATAGTATAAATTAAGACTTTCAAAACAATTAGGTAGTCATAGTAACACACAGCTCAATTTAAACTGAAATCAAAACCATAGTTACCGCTGGAAATTTTGAAAACGTGGCACATAAAGTCGTTTTATGTACATAAAGTCACAAAAAAGTATTCGTCTTGCTTAAGCCAATTATACATGAGTTCCCATTCTCTGGAGTACTAATGCAAAATATTACGTTTCTTGGAAGAATATGTAGCATTATTGCAATTTCCCTAATCGAACTTAGTAGCTTTCTCTGACTACTACATTTTAATACTTTCATTTTAGTTTAATGTTAAGTGGAAAATCAATCAATTTCGAAAAAAATATATAAAAAAGTGACAAAAACAAATGTAGATTGCTTTTTATTATGTGACATCCATGCCAGCCTACCAGTCGATGTTCTTCTTCTCACCGGTTTTGATTAAAAAAATAAGAATAACGAAATATGCAATCTATTGATCCGTCACAAAAAGTGGGAAAGTTGGAACAAAATATAGAAGGCGCCAAATTATCTGACTTTAAAAAGGTCCTACAGAAAGTCACAAACCTCTAAAAACGGCCAAACTGCGACTTCAGTCGAAGAACGGTAACGCTGATCAAAACATTAGTTATACAAATAAAACGTTGAATAGCAACAATCAGTATAAATAAATAAATCTTATCGAAACAATTATTAACAGAATAGTAACTATTTTAATAACAATCTAAATTATAATTATATAATTTATATGTATGTAACTTACTTATTGTACAGGGCGTTGTCATTTAACCTGCATTGTTTCTTCATCAAGTTTTTCACTATGATATTTGTATTGTTCGGTTCTTAATTGTACAACTTAACTTACCAACATAAGTTTGTTATAACTGACTTAAGTAGTAAATATCAAAAAGCATTTCTTTAAAAAAAACTGTTAAATAACTCAAGGGAATATCATGTAATAAAGGTATAAAATTAATTTATTAATATATGTGTCGGTATTTTATTTAATAATCATCTTTTGGTGTGTATACCAAACCACTGGTTTAAATCGTCAAACCTTTATTTTAATTTTTTCAGTGAGCTATTTTACTAACAAGAATTTTTATAACCTACACCACAAAAAGTGGAAAAAGGATATATCTAAGTTTGTCATTTCATTTGTAATTTCTACAATATCCATTTCCGACCCCATATATATCTTGAGTCTTTATGCATAGCGAAGTCGATTGAGCGATGTGCGTTTGTATTAGCGTTGAAATAAACTTTGCCAAGGCATTAGATGAGCTAGAGAAAATTTAAATACGCCAAACGATCAGACATAGTTTCGAAGGAGTTGCTATTGAAAATCATCAAAATTTTTTCAAAAGACGTAAAATTGTTTACAAATGTTTTTGAAACAATTTAAGATTCTAAAAATCGTAATGAAGATATTCTCAACTGCTCAAATGATTTTAATAATCCAAAAACAGATCATAAAACTTACGTTCAAAATCCTTTAAGATTTAAAAAGTTGAAATGGTATTGAAAATGAAAACGAAATAGATTACAGAAGTGCTGGTGATAATAAAACGTATTCCAGTAAATAATCAATATTTTGTGGTTTTGAAGAGGGAGAATGTGGACAAGATTTTGAAGAAACATATGAAAAAATAAAAACAAATTGGAAGCGAAAGAGAAGTAGGCCTCGTGTCTCAGAAACTAAGATTTTGACAGTCCTAGAAAAATTGTGAAAATAGACGTTGATGAATTAAATATGGTAAATGGTTATAGTTTTCATCCAGAAAGTGTACGACAAGCTTTAGTTAGTGACGAATCCAAAGAATGGATAAAAGCAATGAGAATGGAATATACATCTTTACAATAAAATAGAGTGGAGTTTACTCTTTGAGTTGGTCAAGGATGTTTTCAAAAATATACTTGTGCTCATATAATTAAATCACAAGTATGTATTTTTTGGTATACTTTAAAGACATCTTATGCACATTTTTATCATAAATTTTTACTGGGAAGTACCGTTAATTTCGAATTCGAATTTGCATTTATAATTTATGTGTTAAAAAGAACGTTCTTACCACGATTATATTGATAATATTTGAAATGGTCGTTGTAGGTGTGCTGACACAATTAAGTCACCTTATTTCTGAAGGGTATATTTACATTTTATTACAGGAAATATCGTAGGTATATAAAAATTTAATAAATTTAAGTTAATAATAATATATAATAATAATAGCAATAGGAAAAAACAAATCATCAATTTCAGTTGAGAGAAAAATCATTTGGGAGACATATAAAAAATTTGGAAATATTGCGAAAGTTTTACACATTTGGACAGCATAAATGACTTTACCACGAAGTCATTAATGCTGTCCAACACTATAAAAAATAACACGATTGAAAGTTTGACACAATAAAAGGTAGGAAAATACTCCTACAGAAGATAGACACTTGGTAAGACGAAGCAAATCTGATCCCTTCCTTATCTCCAGCGAAATTAGGGCGCAATTAGAAAGATACAGTGGCATTAAAATAACTGTCCGAACCGTACGTCACCGTTTGCAAGAAAATTCTTTGAATGGACGAGTAGCTAAAAGAAACCGAATGTATCAAAAAAAAAAAAATATCAAGCGAAGAATGACGTTTGCTAAAGAGCATTTGTGGAAAAACGTAAAATTTTGGGAATTGGTGGTTCAGAGCGACGTATCCAAATTTAACGTGTTTGGCAGTGATGGTAAACCATATGTCAGACGTCCTCCACGGCAAGAAAATAACCCAAAGTATACCAAAAAAAAAAAAAGCATAAAGCATGGTGACTCATCTGTGATATCGTGAGGTTGCTATACCTCATCAGGTGCTGGTCCAATTTTTAAATTTGATGGCAAAATGACGGGCGATATGTACAAGAGTATACTGGAAAGGAATTCGAATAGTGATTACACCGATTCTTTACCCTTAGCATAGACATTTCAACACGATAATGACCCCAAGCACTGCTCACGCGTAGTCAAGAATTGGATTTCATCAAGCAATATTTAAGTTCTACATTGACGAGCACAAGGTCCCGAATTAAACCCCATAGAAAATCTATTGGAAATCATAAAGAGGGCTGTAGCAGCACAAAAACCAAGCAACAAACATGTTTTATGGCAAATAATTCAGGAGGAGTGGAATAAAATAAGCCCAGTCCGATGTGCTGCTTTGGTTCACACAATGCCAAAAGGATGTGCTGAAGTGTTAAGAAACAGACGTTTTCCAACCAAATATTGGGTGAATATAAGATAGAACCCATTAAGTTTGCCATATTCTTTTAAAAACAATATTTTTGGCAGGTGACTTAATTGTATGAGCACAAAATATTTGAAAAAGAACCATGCAAAAACTAATAATTTTGTTATAACTTAATATAAATAAGAAATTAGCTGTAAATATAATTGAATTTAAACTAATTTAATTTTGTGGATAATTGTTTTCTTGATTTAAATAAAAGTTATAGTTTTAAACAAATTTGAGTACTTAGTTTTTGGAGTAACTTAATTATATGAGCACAAGTGTATAAATAAGACTATTGTGAAACGTATGCGTATACGCCATTCCACAACACGTTTAGTTTTGTCTCTGGCTCTGCAGCATATTTAAACGGTGATTTTAGGGAAGAATTATATATGAAGCAACCTGAAATGTATGTTAATAAAAGTCAAGAACACTTAGTATGCAAATTAAAGAAGTCACTATATGGACTCGCACAAGCTGGAAGGGAGTGGAACCATAAGATTAATACAATTTTGCTAGAAATTGGGTTTAAGCAACAGAAAATGGATAGTTACATTTATATTTACCTAATAGAAGTGACGTTAATATCGTTGCTCTATATGTTGATGACATCTTATTAGCATATTCTTGGGAAAAGTCTTTAAACAATTTATTGGAGAAGTTATGAAGAGCATGAAGAAATTGTCGATCGTAGTCAAGCTACATGTTATTTGGGAATAGAAATCATAAAAAAGAATCCAGGAGAAATTATTAAAATTCAACAAAATAATTTTGTAAAAGATCTCTTAAAACAACGGAATATGGAAAATTGTAAGCCTGCTAAGACAACTTGAAACCAACAATATTGTGTTGTGACAACCAAGGTGCAGAAAAGATAGATGAATAGGATTTTTCTGCAATTAATAAAAAAATCCCAACAAGAGTTACCGCAAGACGTGTGAGCTCACCAGACATTTTCATTGTCTGCTCATCGCTACTTGCCTATACAAGCTGGATAATCCAAGTTGCATGTAACTCGGGCCACATTCTCATTGTGATCACTGTTGAAAAGCTAATTGACTTTTTTAATTTTAAAAAAGCCAGCTGGCCTATCCTACTTGTGCTGGGGAGCGAAAGTTTTCAGACAAACTCTTCTCAAGGTAGCCCTGCGCTTCATACCAGCAGGTAGAGTGCCTAATACTAGACCAAATTTTCCAGCTAGTGCAGCACTCATTGCTGCATTGAACGCGATCGTTTACGCGCTTACAACCCAGCAGATAAGCTTATTGAACCGCTGACGGCTAAGATAAACATCCTTGTCAAGGAACATCGCCGCATTAAATGGTAAGAATGCCTTAACAGTTCTTCTACAGTTAGCTCGAAAACGCTCTGGTCTACTATTTAAAGTCTATCTGCCTCTAACTGCAGCAA
The DNA here is from genome assembly GCA_937654795.1 of Cistogaster globosa. Lineage (NCBI taxonomy): Eukaryota > Metazoa > Arthropoda > Insecta > Diptera > Tachinidae > Cistogaster > Cistogaster globosa. The sequence goes on from OW569404.1 coordinate 79,208,069, forward strand.
AAATCTCGCAGCTATAGGATTTAACAACATTCAGCATACAGATGCAAAGAAATTAGCAAAATTTTTATGCCGACACGCACCTCGCAGAATAGGGACAAGGAGCCATAATCCCAAGAACCAATAATCTAAAACGAGATTTGGTACCTATTTCCTTCACTTCTGATGAAGTGAAAAATATTAGCCTCAAAAGTTCTCGGTTCTGATGGCATCTCAATGCTAACGTTAAAAAAAAATTGGCAAAGTACCGTTTAAATATCTGACGCGCATTCTAAAAATTTGTATCTGCAAATCGGTGATTCCTGATATATAGAAGGTTGCTTGAATAATACCAATACTAAAACCTAACAAACCCGCTACAATGGGATAATCTTACCTCCTAATCTCCATTTTACCACCCGTAGCAAAGGTTTTAGAAGCGTTACTATTGCCAACCCTGAAAGATAACCTCTCGCTCGCCACAAACCAACATAGCTTTAGATAATTCTATGGTACTACAACGGCTTTGCGTATGATAGCTACCTAAATCGCTGACGGCCTTAATCAGGAGAGACCATGTTACCGCACAGTTGTGGTAACACGGATGATCACTCTGTGCTGATAAATCACATCATCAACTCCCACTCTTTGAAACGATATCAAACACTGGATTGACAACTACCTAAGTGGTAGACAAGCGATATGAAGATGTCGGTTGATTTCTTGGACGACGCTGAACTAGCTGGTTCCTCCGGTGGAAGTACTGCCTTCCTTTGGTGTGTGCTTTATATTTTTGGAACTAATTCTTGGGAAGATGCCATTTAAGCCTGAGGGCCTCGGTGAGTTCTTTCTTAGTTTATGTGGATAACTCCTTCTCCTCTTATCTGGTGTTTGTTGGCCTAGACGGCGTTGGTGGAGTATAATGGTTCGTAAAAGACTAATCCACCCCTACCTGGCTTAATCCTGATTCTGCCCTCCGTTAGTGTGGGTGAATATACTTTCCTATAAGCGGCAGTGCCGTTTCTTTCCGGGGCCCGTCTCCTCTGGGGCCGAGCGTCCAAAGATTGCTGCGAGGGTCGTTGTTGTCGACACCAGCAATTTGACGGTCATGGAGCGCTCTACATGCACCATTGTAGGTATTGGCGATCGCTAAACTCCCAGTTTGCACATCCGTTTCGAGGTGTTGGTGGTGTTGTTCTCAATCTAATGACGGCGGGGATCTTGGCAGTAGTGATGACGGTGCGGATGGTGGTCGACGAGCTCCTGTGCGGCCGTCAAACCCGAAGAAAGTTCCACGGATCTCTTCCAATATGGGACCTTCGAAAGGTCCCGAGTCCTTAATATAGTCCAACGTGTTGGCCTTTGGCCACTTAGAGGCTGGCGGAGCTTCATCTTGTTCGGCGAAACTTATTGAAATGTGATTAATCTCTGGACTGGTCGGTGTGGAATTGGTAGGAACGTGGTTTCGAGTATTTCCCTGATTTGTCTTGCGAAAATAAGTGGCGAGCTCTAGAGAGCGGTTAAATTGGGTTGCTGGTTGTCTGTGGCGGTCACTAGTTGGCCTACGAGGTTGGTGGCTGATGGAACTTGTTTTCCCCAGCTGCTGGTATCCTGAGGTGGGTATCGCGCTGGGCCCGGTTCACGCCGGGCCACCAAGCCAGCACAACTAAACGTAGCCTTGAGAACTAGGAGCGCATCCAACCGCAGGCAGGTCACGCTTTTGGTGTCTAGCGAGATTTTGAGCTAAATCGCCTCCGTAATAAACCTTTCCGAACCATCTACAAGAAACATTTTAATATTTGCGGGTATCCGTTTTGGTGAGGTTGCGAGACGGTTGATTTGAGTTAGGGAAACGAAATTTTTGGTGGCTCCTGTATCGATGATGGCCGGAATTAATTGACTTTCTATTTGCATGGATCATGGTAAAGTCCTTCCGTCGAATACCTGTAATCGGGTTGAGTGTTCTGGTAAATCCTTTTTAGTATCTCTTGTTCGGACAGGTTGGTTGGCCGCATCAAATTCTGAATTACCAATAGGTAATCTTTGAAAGCTTCCCTGGGACGTTGTGTCCGCTTGCGAACTTCATCCTCTAGTTTTTCAAAATATCGAAGAAGGAAGAAAATCCGTAAGTCTTCTTTGAAATGCTTCCACTGTTACTAGTGACGATTAATGTTTCGATACTAGATCAAAACGCGTTCTCGCAGTACTTCAGGCATTCTTCTTGGCAGCTGGTTCACATCTATGTCATACATTTCGACGAGTTACCCCATACGCTGGACAAACTCAAGTGGGTCTTTTCCCCCTGTTTATTTAAGGCCCCATTTTTGTACCGGCTCGATAGCGCCGGTTTATTATCCCCATGAAGCGGGGAGGGTCGACTGGACGTTGAGCTGGGTGGTTTCATCGGTTGGTTTCGGGGGACATGCATTTTCTTCTTCTGCTTTATCTAGATATGTCGAGCGGCTATTAGCGATTTTTGTAATGGATGGGAGCTTTAAGGTAGCTTCGTGCTTTCCTTCAACATCAAGAGGTCATTATGTCTTCCCGGTGTTCTGTTGCTAAAATTTTGCAAAACGTTTCCGCATGTCTTCTAAATTACCGATAGAGTCCTGCTGATGTTTACCGAGATATTTTACCAGTTCCTCCCACTTTAAGGAGTAGACCCAGGAGGTTCGTAGCAATCTGGATGAGTTGCTACGCATGTGAGAAATATCGCTTGGTGGGAGCAAAGCTCTACTTAATAATCTTGCCCTATAAACAATTTAGTAGATACTACATAACTAGTATTATATTTGTTGTTTTTCTTTAATAGACACTAATAGTGTCCTTGCTCGGGCGGCAGTGTAGCGACATATTCTACGCTGGTTGCTGGGATAGCTGCAGCTGTGTCCAGGGTCGCTGATATGTTTATCTATATTTTTAGGACTTATGCAGGCTGCTTGCAAAACTGATCTGTTTCTATAGTATATATTTATTTCCAAAAATTTTAGTTTTTTACATATTTTCCTAAAATTAATTTTGATTAATTATTTTTTCCTTACACACTAGCGTATTTTTCAAGAAGTTGCCTAAATATTTTATAAAAGTATTTCCAGCATAACCGCTTATAAAAATATTAAAGCTAATTTTACTGTTAGTAAAAGATTTAATAAAGGTAAAAGAGGAGACATTCGTACTTATTTGTAATGTTAAGCTAAATCTTATAGTTAAGTGAGAAAAAAGAAAAATAGCAGTGTTATACACATTTTCAGTGTCAATCTAAGAGGTTTGCACTTTCATATAGGAGACCAGCTTCGTTCAATGTCCTAAGGTCCACCGGTGATAAGTAATTAGACATTCGAATAGTCCTCCGATTGCCCTCGCTCTTAAAACACTTTCCAACAAGACTGTTTTCAAGGGATTGAGCCCTCTCAAGAAATTTCATACCCGACCCTATCATATAAGAGTCAATTCTATCAAAGACTATTGCTTTGTATATCGATTTGCAAGACAGCCTTCGGTAGATGCTATAAGGCTCTTGCCTACACCGTAGGCCAAGACAAGTGGCCATAGTCTTCCTCTCCCGCATCCTTAGCTTTTTTTTAATTCAAACTGACAATCTGGAAGAATATTTCAGCCTGATATTTTATTCATGATCTTGGAATGAATAAAGAATTCGAATAACCTACCGAAAAAAATAGGAGAAAAATTGGCCTATAGTTGCCGCTCCGCCTTGGATCAGAATTGGGTTTCAATATTGGAACTATTAATGCCCTTTTCTATGCTCTCAGTATTGCCAGAAATCTCCAGGTGTCCCGACCAGTTCTCTTAAGTACTAGATCAGGAATTTTATCCCAACCACTCGACTTTTTATTTGGTCTTCTTTAAGTATTGCCAATAAATTCCGCTCTAATTAGGTGTCCTATCCTGTAAAGTTGAGACTCTGCTTGCGACGTTTGTCGCAAAAGGATCGGAAACTATTCCCCGTCCATTCTAGTCTATGCTGTAGAAGTGGTCTGCCAGTAGATAAGCTTTCACTAAGTCCTTAGCCACTACTGAGTCATCCGCAGTGATCAAATCGTGAATGTCAACCTTTTTACTTAAGCCAGCCGCAGACTAATGTAACTTAATTTCTTCGTCCAATGTTCGCGCTCGTAAACTGCAACAGCTCCCTGTATGATTCTAGCCAGGTTTTTAACTTTTGCTCTAAGGGTTAAACGACGTCCCGGGTCCTCACATCTTTGAGCTGTATGGCGCAATCTCTTTTTTTTTAGCAATAAAATGAAGTATGTTAGGTGGCAGCTTAAAAAGCCATTTACTTCCAAACAGAACCTTAGGAGTAGAAAATTCCATAGCATTCCGAAAGGCACAAGTCATTGACTCGATACATTCGTCAATGTCCGCTTCGGCCACATTCATATCCACTGAGAGCATACAGCCGCAAATTCCCGGGATAGAATCATATTAAATCTAGCTCTTTAAGTAACGCACGGAAATTCAAGGAAAATGTTTTTAAGCTGCTTTCAGCATAACAACTTGACACATAAATTAATTATTATAACACAAAAATTTTATTTATATTTAAGTAATTTAATACTAATTTGTTTTAATTTTTTTTTTTTAATTTCTTGTTTTTAATGTTTCGTAATGTTTAATTTCAAATGCTTTTGTATTTTTCATAAATAATTTTAACTAGTTATTAGGTTATTTGATTAATGATTATAATTATAAATCTAGATTTTATCAGTCTCATACTAAAAACATAAAGCTAAATGGTGAGCAAAGTAAACAGACAAGGCGAATTAATTTTACCAGGTGGCATCGTTGCGGCAGCTGACAATTTTTTGTTTAATTTTGTAATGTGTAAAATAGCTGTCAAAAGTAAATCATTTTATATCACAAAATTTCTTTTTTTTTTATTATTCTTAAAAAAAGAATTGTAAGAAGAGTTTTAAATCAATTTAAAAAAAGAATCTTAGTAAAAACGTTATTGAAAAGGGTAAGAAAAAAGTGTAGTAATTATTTGTGTTCTAAAGTATATCATACACTTAAGTGCCTGTTTTTCTTTTTATTGTTGTATTGTTGTAGCCGCGCTGCCACCTTATGTGAATTCGCCTTGGTAAACAGAGTTATCAGATCAGATTTTTTAAGCCAAACACAATAACTAAAGTCGCCAATGTCAAAATTTGCTAGCACACATATATTTTTGAAATTATGTAAGCTTATTTAATATATCACAAAAAATAAATTAAATAGAACCCGTAAAATTCGCCAACATTTTTTATATTTATTAAAAACACAACAAAAGTTTACGAAACACTCAAGAAAAGTTCATTGTTTATTATATTATAGTCTTTTTAAGCTTTTTTATTTATTATTTTATTATTATTAATATTATTATTATTATTATTATTATTATTATTATTATTTTTTGTTATATCACACTAGATAGAAACTTTGTATATTATGCTATTGTTTATCGTCCTTTTTCTTTAATACTTAGTTTGGAAACTAAAATTATTCTTGAAAAGATAAATTTGGAACCCGTAAAAAATTCCTTTTAGCAGACAAGTTTTAGTGTAGCTCATTGGAAATATTTTCTCAACTCAAGCATTCAGCAGTTCCATGTTTAATAAAAAATTTAAGTCTTAATACTCTACAAAAAATTATGATATGCATACCGCATTGCAATTATTTCTATGTACTGCAAGCTAATTGTTGCAATGAACTTATTACTATTTAAGTGTTTATTGTGGATGGAAAAAATTATCATGGCCTCAAACAATAATTAAGTTGCTGAAAAATTGCAAATGGAACTTACTCCCTGTCTCTAAAGCGAAAAGGAAAAAGTCCAATTTGGACTGTAGTGACCGAAATATTAAAGGAAGACGGAACCTTGTTAGAAGGATTAGTATATTGCCGCACTTGCCATAGGATATTCAAATTTGTTGGAAACCAAACATCCAACATAAACCGTCATAAATGTTGCAAGACTTTAAAACAACCTCAATATCGAAAAACTTTAACTGCAATTGACCGACAGCTAGCCATTGACGCATGAGCAGAATGGATTATTGAGGACTGCAGACCGTTTTCATCAGTTAGCGGAACGGGTTTTGTCAAATTGGCTGAGTTTTTTATTAAAATCGGTGCAAGATTGGAAAGAAAGTTGATATTGAATATTGCAATTTATTATTTATAAATTCTAATGAGATTTAATCAAGGCAATGTAACATCTGCGTATCTAAAGTTTTGTTTTGAAACTAAGGCAATTAACTAATTATCCTTTCATTCACAGATTGGAAGAACATATTTATTTTATTTTTAAAGAACTTGTTTTTCTAAATACTGCTATGTAGCACGTTTTTGGCAACATGGCCCATAAACTTACAAAAATATTTGTACATAAAAACAGCAACAAATTAAGTATACCTGCTTTGAATAGTGTGCAAAACTGTTGAAAGGAATGGAATATGAAAATCTACGTTATTTGAGTATTTAGTGCATGTGGGTTGTTTTATAAATGTTATTGCCTGTAAAGGGTTTTTATTGCAACTTATTCATAAAATATGTGTTGCATTTCATACCTATGAAAAAGGTTGTTGCCTGTTTTCCTTCTTTTTAAGCAAGAGATTTTATCAAAATTTGATTTTTTGTTTGTAAGTAAAATTGCATGCAATGCAAAATTAAAACGGCGGTAAAAATTTTAATCACAAAAAATGTGGTAACGCTGCTAACAAATAAAGACAAGTAAAAAATTTTTGGGTACGAGTATGGAAAACACTAAAAATTCTGATTGCGATATTACTGAGATTCGTTTTTACGCTCTTTGTTTTAAATATACTTACAACAAAAAACACTTATAATGATATGATCGCAATATGCTTTTAACAAATGAAGAGTGGGTAAAATAAACACCGCAACTTTTCATTAAAATACTCGGGTATGAAAAATATAGAGTAAATATGCGGTATACTCATGGTTGCGGTGCACTCGTGCCGTTCTCTGGTATGGAGCAATTCAAATATACAAATAAATAAATAAGAAATAAACAAAAAAAAAAAAATCTGGTTATAAAAAAATAAGAATATATAGGATTGTTTATTTTTTAGGATTGTTTTTTTTTTTTAGATTAGTAATCTGTGTAGGGGAAAACAAGGTGACAATCTATCAATTATAGGTACGCAAGTACAGAATTTGATTAAAGTTGTACGTTCAAAGATAGTATAACGCTTTTTTAATATTTTTATAAATATATTTGTTCGTTTTTTAAAGTACATTTTCGTTCTGTTATATAAGCTGTATTTTTCCTCATGAAGAGCTTTTTACTTTGGTATTTGCATGCACAACAAATACAACGATCATTCTAAACTTTATTAAACATTACGACTTGCGTTTATACAATACCTAATAACACTGGTCTGCAAGGAAAAGGCGCTGATACCATTCTTGACTATTCTTATGTAAAATGACCTCCTGAATCCACAAATGAGCTCCGTTTCTACCCATCATCCAACCTTTTTTTTTGGAATCCATTCTAATTTTATTTTTTTGCTTTTTTTTACAGTTTCAACTTATAGCCAATATACTTGAGTATTTTTATTTTTGTACTTTTGAAGCTTTATATATAAAAAAGAGAATATTATCAATTGTGTTGAATAATACTTAGAGTTACTTGCGTGTATGAATTTAAGCAAAAATGATACTTTAATGCAAGCACAAAATTTTTAATCTAAAAATTAACCTTTGATTCATACCAATTTATACAAAAGTAATGAATTTTTATTACTTAAATTTAAAGTTTACTCAAATTAACAATAACTTGGAATTAAAAATTTTACTTTCCTAGGACAGTAAAATTTTAGCAAGAATTTTAAGACAAAAAAAAATGAAATTCATGCGGACGACAAAAAAAATTAAAGTGTTATGAAAAAAAAATGAAAAACAAAACTGAATAAAAAAAAACAGTTCCTTGGTTTGAAAATAATTTGAAAATATTTGACTTAACATTTGACATTAAATAAATAAAATAGAAAATTACAACCAAATTTAATTTGCAGAAATAGCCTTACTGCCATCCCTAAATTAGCGCGTAAGACGCGACGCAAAATAACGCATGGCTTTTACGCTGAAATGACATACCTAAATAAAAGCGCAACGTTTTGTTGTGAACAGTAATGTTAACCTATCACTTTTAATAAAACCCTATAAAATGAAACGCAAAACAGTGATAAAAACGCTATATAAACCCAAAAAAAAGCAAAAATGACATTACTGTTTTGCAGCGTTTTCTAAATACTACAAAAAAATATGTAAACAACAGTAGCTTGCAGGCAACTGCATTACCTTACGCGCTGTCAAAATTGGATTTTCCAATTGCTAAGCGTTGACGCCGTGCTATTTAGGGATGCTTCATACATTTTGTATGTACATGAGAAATTTTGACAGATATCTTGCGCTTTACGCGCTAATTTAGGGATGGCAGTTAGATGGCTTGATTTCCAGGTCAGTCTGCTGTCAAAGAAAGTCAGTAAGTACATAGCACTAAGCGACAGATTCGTAATAATCCCGTTCTGTCTGGGGAGCCTTAATGATGGGATATTGTGCCATCAAAAAAAAAAAAATAGTACAAGCTCTTTTTTAAGGATTTTGAGTGTAAACTCTCAGCTTACACCAGTCATTGATTAATGTAAGTGTCATTTTCAGTCGTTGCGAAATCGTTTCCAAATGGGTTTCAGACACTGCTAACCCCCATTTCGTTACAGACAAAAAATAGGATTACCTGAAATTGATAGGAAATTAAAAAAAAATCGTGGTGTGGTGCAAACATAATTCTTTGTTTTTAGGAAATCTAAAAAATGTTCTTCTATAACTGCCAATAAAATAAATTTTGTTTTTTATTTTAATATTAAAATTTTTCTAATAAATTTTACGAATACATTTGTCTTCACTAACCGTCTTCGCACTGTTCTAGTGGAACTTTGGACTCCTAGTTCTGTTCTTTTTTTATTATTTAAGGTATATTTTTTGCTTTTAGACCATCGTTTGGGAAGGAATCTTTAACTCTATTTTATTTCGAATTCTTATTTCCCTTACTTTATCTACAAAAAAAAATATAAACAAATACGAGTTGGATAAACGCAATAACATTTTAAAAGTTATTCACGGTTTTATTGTGCCGAAACGAAAAATTTATATTCTTGTTTTTTTTTTTTTTTGTTTTTTTTAAGAAACCATTGTTTTTTCGTTGGTCTTAAGTTCGTTATTAAATGGGATCAATTGTAAAGAGAACAGTAAAAATCATAAACTAGGGGAAAGTAATACAATCTTCTTTATAATTTTTCTTACATATTTAAAAGGTGGCTTTTTGTTTATTTTTGTTAAAGAGAAGTAGCCCTTCAAGCAAACAATGCCTATTTAATCAGTAATCGTGCTACATACTTAAGGAAAGGGATAGAGGAGAGAAGAGATAGGTGGTAGAAGTATAGTCATTTTATTAGTTAGCTTACTTCGCCGGAGAATGTGATTTGTAGAAGTACCGACGAAGAAGGTTGAAACCTGTATTTTTAAATTCTGTATATGTATTTATACCATTAAACAGAGGCTTAACCCTGGCCAACCTGATTTGAAGTCAAAGCTACCAGCTGCAAGACTGTCTATGTAAACAACTATTAAAAAAGAAATAGTATACGAAAAATTTATTCTTCATATTTATTTGTTTCTATTTATTTATTAAAATCTATGTTTATACATATTATTAATATGTTTATACATATTATTATACTTTACTACTACTTTTAATATTTGTTTTTTTAATAGCTTACCTTCGGCTTGCCATTACAGCACTGTTATTGTACAATTTATCCTTATTTTTATTTTTGATATATTTTATTAAAAACAAAATTGTGTTGGAAATTTACTAGCCGTACTGTTCGAATTCTCACCAATATTTTAACAATTATCATGTTAAATAACGAACTTAAAACTTGCTTGAAAAAACTGATTCACAAAAAAATCTCTTTCACAAAAAAATTGTTTAGGTAAGAAAAAGCTTATCAGAAGATAAGACTAAAGTAAAAATGTGTGAAGGTAAATTCTAACATTTTTAGCGTTGCCACAACCATTTCTATTTAACACAGAGCTCTGTTAAAGTAACATAGCTCTGTTAAACGAATAAAAATTCAGTTTATACATCCAAACTGCAATTTTCACGGAAACAACGAAAGACGGCAAAATCAAAATAAATGGGATGTGTTTGCGAGGTGGCCTTCCATAGTTCCACATAGTCGGAATTTTCAACAGCGCTAGTTAGAACGAGTTTTTGGGTATTATAAAATGTTTTAAAATTTGAGTTTCTCTAAAGGATGAGGTAATTTTTATGAAAACAACAAAAAGTAAAAATATGTTTTGAGGATGTTAAAGTAAGTTTAAGTATCCTTACAGTTGAATGATAGATATGTATACTTAAGTAAAAAAGGAATTACTTACAAACGACGAATTATTATCATCAGGAAAATGTGTAAAATCGGCGAAACCAGTTGATGTTTGTAAATCAAAACTAGCTTGAGCTATAATCTTAATAAACAAAACAAAAATTACCTTATTTTTTAAAATAAAAAAGAGAAGTATAAACTTATTTACCTCGTGTTGAGATACACTTGGTGTCCCAATTTTAAATTTGTTCAAATCTAAGCTACTACTACGTCCATGGCGGTGCGGCCGTGGTGGCGGAGGTGGAGGGGGATCTTTTTTGCTAACCAACATTGATGCTGACAAATTATTAACAGCTCCTCCGCTTCCATTCTGGTCGATAATGGTATTTGATATATTTCCGTCGACGGTAGATTCACGCTGCGGTGGCGGTGGAATTGCACCTATACTTTTAATTGGCAATTTTTTAGCCTGAGGCCTTTGTATGGCTCTAAGATCGCTGTTTTGTAAGGAATCACGATGTACTTGAGAGATGACAACGCCACTACCATGGCTATTAGATGACGAAACCGAAGAAGATTTAGGACTTGATTCACGTTGAGTAAGAGCCGTATCAACTATTTCAGTAGTTTGTTTTTCAGTGGCATTAACAGTTGATGTTATAGCACCACCTGCTCGGCGATCAAATAGATAATTAAATTTATTTTTAATATTTTATATCAGGTACTCAAAAGAACTTACCGACCGGAGTTACTCTTAGTGGCACTGGATGCAAAATTTGAGGATCAGAGACTACAGCTTGTGCTGTACGTTGCATGTCAAAATTCACTGGTTTTGGACCTGGGCTAGATACATTTGATGTCGGAGACTCATTAAATTTTGTCCATTGATTAGGTTGTACATCCTTAGAAAGAGATATCATATCTAAACTGAAATTAAGTATAAGAAATCACTTACCTTGGTCCACGTTATAGCAGTTGGGGAGTTTGAAATACTCTGAAGTTTAGTGGGTGGTGGAATTGTTGGGGGAGTCAATGACTTGTTTAAAATATTCTGGAGTACAAGGGGTGGAGGGGGTAGAATTGTTGGCGGCGTCGATGACTTGTGATTTGAAGTATTAGCGTTAGACCCCTGACGGGAGCATACACTTGCCTACAAAAATTAGTTCGAGGAGGAAGGGTTACAAATAAAATCTTATGTCAGTAAAAAATCAATAAACAAACCTGAGATGATGTTGAAAGCGTGCTTAAATTCATTACATTTGTTTCATTTAATGAGCAACCACCACTAATTCCAATAACATTAACATTTACTCCAGTTCCAACAGCAGTATTTCTTGTAGCTTTGACTCCAACAATCGTATTATCTGTATTGTCTTCTTCGTCGTCGTCGTCCAAATGTAAAAGATCCGCTTCTGGTGGATCAGCTTGAGACGGTATCTGAGTTATATGCGTCGCAGTATGTTGCAACACATTTGGATGCAAACATACCGGTAGAGTCGCCGGTAATGGAATGTTGTTACGTCGCAATACAACCAAATGCATAGCAGCAGTAAATTCAGGTAAACTCAAAGCGCCGTCACGTGTTACATCACAAAGCTGCCAAATATGGCGCAGCTCTTCCACTGGTATTCTCGACTTTTCAAAAAATATTCTAAAAATATTAACCAAGGAGTGCACAGATAAGCAAATAAACAAATAACACGCAAGTATCACAAAAACTAACCTAGCAACTTGTCCAGATAATAGACCATTCGGGTCATGCTGAACCGCTTTAAATTGTTTAAAGTAGTAGTCTCTCTGCTCTGGCGTTATTTGGTAAACAGTTTCTAAACCTGCAACATTTTCTTCATCACTGCTGTGACGATCTGATGATTCTTCTTCAGTACCTAACAGTTGCCTATGTTCATCACCTAGTAATCCATGCCAAAGATTTTCTTTTGCCCATGGACGTTCAGCTACGCTGTTCGTCGGTGTTGGACTATCACTGTTTGTACTCCATGCCTCTGGAGAAATGCCAGGACGATGATTCTACAATATTTATTATACAAAACCATACAATACAATCCAATACAAATGTAATATCAAAAATGCGTACATACATACATAGATACATTCAAACATTTATACACTCTTATATACAAACAACGGATTGTAGCGAAAACACCTACAACGGTGAAGGCCCTGGTTGACAAAGGGCGAGTCGCGGAAAAAATTACAAGCAATAGGAAATGCGAATCTAAGGAAAAGCTGTAACTTTCAAAACTTTTACATCTGTGTCATAAGCTGATGTCATAAAAGAGATAAAGAGGAAAATAATTCCACTAATATTGGGGTTGAAATGGCATTAAAAGAATAATAGCTGAGGAGTTACTTGTTTAAATAACACACTTGGCAAAGATGTTATTATTAGACCAATAACCAAATGGCAAATACAAGACGAACGGGGTAGGGAAGGACAAGATTTGATGATCCAAGATGTTACAAAAGATGATACTCACATATTGTTAATAAGCAAACAGTACAGAAATCTGCTAGGCGAAGAAGTATAAAAACAAAAACATGAGCTGAAGGCGAAATGCTTTGCAGTACATCAACACATCATAAAAATGAATTCCTAGGTTACGAATACAGGAAATTCATAAAATGTTAGAAGAGCTGTAAGGAACAGTGAGGGAAAGTTTTGGAAAGAGCTATTCAATGAAATAGATTCTGATCCTTCGTACGTAATAGCAATGAAAAAAGGAGCCATTCTATGCATAATAATTTTCGTAAACGTAAACGAAGAATATATGTATGCTATTGCACGCTACAATCCAAAACAAAAGAACACATGAATAATAGGCATTAATAAAATTGGATGTAAAAAACGCATCTGATAGAGTGAAGTGGAAAGCTGTTATAGAGGCATTCAAAAGAAAGAAACCAGACTGCAGACAGATTACGGCATTGCGTAACGACTATTCCTAAGGAACACCATGTATATTGATTTATTGAATAAAAACCAACCAAAAGCAGCAGATGTTAAAATTAAATTAAAATGAATGCCGATGTCATTGCTACCGTTGTAATCACTAAGCTACCAAACTAATCGAAATATTGACAAAAAATATTTTTTGTTGTAAAAGGTGGCTGAGAAACGGACTGCAATTGGTAGTGCCTAAAATAGAGGCAGAATTGAACATTCCTGACAAAGCTATGCGAACGGCATCTCCACTGGCTAATGACCAGCTGTGGCGTCCTAAAACCATAGATAAGGAACTAAATAAACAGACTTTGGAATAACTATTACAATAAATTAAAAAACTATTACAGGAATACCTCGTATTGTACGGTTAATCGGTTTCACCATTCTGCCGTATTTGAAGCCAGACATGATAATGATTACATACATTTGTATAATATATTAAAACAATTTTTTTGTAGATTTTAAAACCGCAACTGATGAAAACAGTACTATACGAGGTGTTCAATATTTCTTCAAACTCCTGGACCTTTCATTTTAAATACATTTGCCTTTTATATTTAAAATCAATTTCAAGTGCACCCAGGAGTGCTCCTTTTTAATTAGTTGAATTTATATTGGTATTAAGAATAGTATTTTTGAAATGCTCGGATTGACGCAACATTTTGAAGGTAGTTACATCAAGCAATTACTTTATAATTGCTTTACGTAGAAACATTTACAAGTAGCTGTTAATAAACTGCGGACTGTGATAATTATAGAACTTACATAGATAATGGTTTTGAAACAATCATACTTTTGCTTAACCGAAGATGGAATATGAATAATTGTGGACACAATATGCAAACTTTTTATACACAACCACAGGTGGAAAAAGGATGTATCTAACTTTGTCATTTCGTTTGTAATTTCTACAGTATCTATTTCCAGCCCCATAAAGTATATACAGTACCTCAACTAATTGATTACATGTTAGTATCACAAACTCAAAATCGTTTGTAACTTTTTCGTTTGTGATGTCAGAAGAGGATAACTTCGCATTTAAATATGAATTATTAAAATTAAATAATACATCAAAAAATTTTAAATAAAAATTGATTTCATAGAAAATTAAAAAAATGCTACACAAATGTGATTACTTTGTTGACATTGACAAATATTTTATTTTTGTATTTAATATGACCCCTACTGGCTTTTAGTACTGCTTCAATTCGTCTTGCCATAGATTCTACTAAATTTTTACAGAAGAGTCTACTAATGTTTTTCCACACATTCTGAGATCTTATCCATAAATCCTCGACGTTAGGACAGTCATTAGAAGTATAAGATATTGCACGCTTGATCTCAACCCATGCATGTTCGATTGGATTGAGGTCAAGGGATTGAGGGGGCCAATTAAGAATTTTAAAGCCACGATCCCGGAGCCAAGTTTGAGCTACATGTGAAGTATATTTTGAGTCGTTATCTTGCTGGAAGATGACGTCTTACACTCTTTTATCCCACATTTCTAGGCTCTTGAAAAAACCTTGATGAAGGATATCGACGTATTGATTAGCATTCATTCGTCCAGAGACTCTAATGCACTCTCCTACTTCATCCATCCCCATGCACTCACACATCATTATGCTACCTTCGCCAAACTTCACTGTTGGTTGAACAATATGGCTAGATAACGGCTCACAAGGTTTTCTCCATATCCACTGCCGCCCATCTTTTCGAGACGATTGATTTTAGTTTCGTATGACCATATGATACGCGCCCAGCCATTTAAGGTGTAGTTTATGTATTTTTTTTGCAAAAGCAAGTCTTAACTTCCTGTGACGTTTTGTCAAAAGTGGGTTTTTAACTTTGACGCGTCCATGTAAACTGTTTTTTCGCAGTTTCTTCCTGATGGCTCCACTTGTAACTATTATTCCTTCACTGTGGAAAAGATCGTTTCTTATTTGTGCAGCATTTTCATGTATACCGAACTTTATTTGCCTCATAAAACGTCTCTCCATTGTGGCATCTAAAATTGGCTTTCGTCCGGGCTTGTTTCTTGGAGCTATTGGGATCCACGTTTTGCGAACTTTGGACACCGTTCCAACAGAAACACCTAACCGTCTTGCTATTTCCCGGTGTGTGGTGTTCAAATCAAGTTTAATAAAATAAAAACTAACGTTTCTTAAAAAAAGTGGGTTAGCAATATTTCAAATTCTTTTGTTTGCATTTTTAAGTATTATTAGAAAAGTAACGGTATATTTCCAATAACTCAGTACTAGAGAAATAATATTTCCCAATGAGTTTTTATGTTGATTAAATGTTTTTATTAATGTAATTTCTAAATAAAAATAACAACAAAATGAACTCTATTTTGAAAACATGTGATCCATAAGTATATATATATATATATATGCAGTAATGCTAAGACACTAGATATAGTTTCGAAAATTTTGCTATTGAAAATCAGAAGTCAAAATACCATGCCTGCCTCTAATTTTTAATTCGCATTTCAGAACCGATTTTCAAATTTTATCCTTATTTAAAGGTTATGATTACAGATTGCTCCATACATTTCATTGATGTTTTTTGAGTGTATTTTTTACCGTAAAGGACCCAATTTAAAATTTAAAAAAATTTTTATCAATATAGCTCTCAAAAGAAAAAAGTAACCCGAAAATAAATCTAAAAATTTAAGGGTGTCCCAATACATGACATAAATTGACCTATATGGGTCTATGTTTTGAACCGTTAGAGACAAACGCTTGAAAATTGGATTACTGTACCCGTTATAATAACAATTATAAATATTCGTTATCATAAATTAAATGGTTCCGAAGCACTAGTTTATTTAGTTTTGTGTATAAAATTTGAGTTTTTAAATTAAAGGATGTCCTTATAGTTGATATAACCTGATGTACGTAGCCAAACTTTTAAACAGTTGTTATTGTTAGAATATAATTCTTGAGTAATTTGTAATTTATTATAAAAATCAATTTTATTAATTTACAGCAAGATATTTTCCATCGAACTGACATAATTTCCAAAAACACAACCATAAGTAAAATATATAAAAAACTATCATGTAAAAATTTATATTGAACAAGTAGAAAATAGCAAAGTATTTCCAACATATACCCCCTAAATATAAATTCTACATTTACATTTAAAAAAAATAATAAATCACAAATTCAATAAATAATTACAACATTTTATATGTTTTTGATAACAAAGGCATTTAGTTAAAATATCTACGACATTCGCCTCAGTGGGAACATATTTCAAATCAATTTCGTTTGCATTGTATTTCTCTTTGATGTAATGGTAACGAATGTCGATATGCTTACTTCGCTTTAGAGTCATGTGACTTTTAGTTAAAAATTGAGCACCTTGATTGTCACAACATAACATTGTTGGTTTCTTTAATAAATCTAAAAATACCAATTCTCTCAGAAGACTTCTGTAAAAACTAATTTCCTTCACTGCTTGACACATCGCAATGTACTCTGCCTCCATTGATCTTAAAGCAACGATTTTCTGTTTTTTCGATTCCCATGACAAAGGCCCACCTGCGAAAAAAAAACATATCCACTGTATGACTTTCGATCAATTACATTTGATCCCCAATCAGCATCAGAATAACATATTAAATCATTTTTATCTTTTGTATAGTTAATAGAAAAATCTTTGTTTTTTAAGTATCGCAAGACATGTTTCGCTGCAGTAAAATGTTCATTGTGGGGATGAGAATTGAACTGTGCTAAACTTGAAACGGTATGAGCGATATCTGGTCTTGAAATAGTTGATAAATACATTAAACTTCCAATAAGTGATTGAAACTTCTTTACCTCCACTATTTTACTACAGTTTTCTTCTTCACATTTTGACAACACTGCTCCAGGAACACAAGGTGTCTTAGCAGGCTTACAATCTTCCATATTCCATTGTTTTAAAAGATTTTTCACAAAATTATTTTGATGAATTTCAAGATTTCCTCTTGGATTCTTTCTTATGATTTCCATTCCCAAATAACACTTAGCTTGACCACGATCAGTAATTTCTAAATGTTCTTTTAACTTTTCCAATAAATTGTTTAAAGACTTTTCCGATGAACATGCTAATAAGATGTCATCAACATGTAGAGCAACGATATTAACGTCATTTTTATTACGGTTAATATACACGCAACTATCCGTTTTACATTGCTTAAACCTAATTTCTAGCAAAATTATATTAATCTTATGGTTCCACTCCCTTCCTGCTTGTTTGAGTCCATATAGTGACCTCTTCAATTTGCATACTAAGTGTTCTTGGCCTTTATTAACAAGCATTTCAGGTTGTTTCATATACACTTCTTCCTTTAAGTCTCCATTTAAATATGCGGCAACTACGTCTACATGTTTAATTAATAAACTGTACTTAACAGCCAGTGACAAAACTAAACGTATTGTGGAATGGCGTATAACAGGCGCATATGTTTCACAATAGTCTTCTTTATATTTTTGGAAACATCCTTGAGCAACTAAACGAGCTTTATATTTTTCTACAGTACCATCTGGAAAATATTTCTTTGTAAAAATCCATTTGCATCCAATAATATTTCTGTTGGGAGGTCTCTCAACTAACTCCCAAGTTTTATTTTTTAATAAAGATGTATATTCCTTACTCATAGCTTCTGACCATTCTTTAGATTCATCACTATCTAAAGCTTGCTTTACACTTGCAGGATAAGAACTGTAATCATTTACCATGTTCAATTCAGTGTCCATTTTAAAAAATTTTCTAGGTCTGCCAGGTTTTCCTGTTCTTAAGACACGAGGCCTACCTCTCTTTCGCTTCCCATTTACATTACATGTTTCTTCAAGATCTGGTTCACAGTCTCCACCCTCAAAACCGCAAAAATCCGATTCTTCACTCGAATACATTTCATTTTCACCAGCACTTCTATAATCTCTAGCGTTTTGATTTTCAATGTCATTTTCACTTCTTAAATTATCTACTAAAATATTAGGATTTCGAATGCTAGTTTCTTGTTCTGTTTTTGGATTATTTAATATATTTGAGCGATCGAGGATATCTTCATTAGAATTTTCAGAATCTAATATTGTTTCAAATTCATTTTCAAAAAATTTTACGTCTCTTGAAATCACTATTTTCTTCGTCTTTAAATCCATCAATCTATAGCCTTTTGTATTTGGTTGATAACCAATAAAAACACATATTTCACTTTTTCTTTTCAATTTTGATCTACCAGGCTTCTAATCTAAAACTATTGCTTTGCAACCAAAAGTTTTTAAAAATGATACACATGGTTTCCTTTTACTCCATAGTTCAAATGGGGTTACAGTACACAAAATCTTAGCAGGTGATTGATTTTTAATAAAAACGCTTGTACAAATGGCGTCAGCCCAAAAGCTTTTGGGAATCTTGATTCATATAACATACATCAGACCATTTCTACCAACGTCCTGTTAGCTCTTTCAGAAACTCCATTTTGCTGAGATGTATAGCTTACTGTTGTTTCATGAACTATACCACGTTCCTTATGAAAATTTTTAAGATTCGTATTTACGTACTCAGTGCCGTTATTATTCTTAATCGCTTTAATTTATAGCCAGTTTGTTATTCATCCATATTAAGGTATTCTTTAAATGTACTTAAAGCATCTGATTTATTTTTTAAAATACAATCTGTAACGTACCGGGAAAAATCATCAATAAATGTAATAAAATATAATGCACCGCCATAAGATTTATTCCTCATAGGTCCACAAATGTCTGTATGAACCAGTTCTAGCAAATTTTTAGAAACTATAGTACTGTTCGTGTAAAAGGGCTTTCTTGACATCTTACACAATGAGCATGTTATACCATTAAATTCATTAACTTTACCTTGTAGACCACGAACCATATCCTTGCTTGCTAATTTCTTCAAATCACTGAAGTTAAGATGACCAAAACGCCTGTGCCAAATGTTATTATCAAAAAAATTCCATTTTGTTAATTGAATGGTTTTGTAATGATGATTTTATCCTATAAATTCCATTAACAATTTTTGTTTTAAACTGAAAATTATCCTTCTTAAATATTTCAACATCATTATTTTTTAATTTTACAGTATATCCTCTTTCAGCCATCTTGCTAACTGATAAAAAATTTGTTTTCATCTCAGGAATATATAAAACTTCTTTCAAATTATAACATTTGTTGTTGAATTTCACTTTCACACCACCAATTCCTTCTACAGTAAATTTATCCCCAGAAGCTAGAACCACTTGGCTATTATATTCTTTCATAGATGAGAATAAAAATCTTTCTCGACACACATGCGAAGAGGCTCCACTATCTAATAACCAATCAAACAGATTATCATCTTTTATACACGAGTTAAGTATTACCATCGCGCTATCTGAAGTTCCATTGGTTTTATTTTTGAATTGACACTGAGAACGAAAATGACCCATCTTACCGCATCCAAAACATTTTACATTTTTAAATTTATTATGATTATTTGCGTTAACACTTTTATTTATGAAATTTTTATTTTTGTTCTTGATTGCAAATATTTGCTCCTTATTCTCATGACAAATTTCACTTCTTCTTTGTTCTTCTTCTAATATTTTGTTCTTCAATTGTTCCAAATTTGGTAATAAATCACGACTTTCAATCGCGACAACGAAATTTTCCAATTCAGGAGGCAAACTACACAATAAAAATACAGATAGCAACTCACTTGGTATACTTATATCAGCATCTTTTAAGTCGTCTGCTATTCTACAAAATTCATTCATTTGAACAGCATATTTTTCATTAGACACAAACTTAAAACGCACAAATTTCTTAAACAAATGCACTTTTCTTGCTGGATCCTTTGTTCTGTAAATGTTTTCTAATTTGTTCCAAGCTTCCCTTGAAGTTTTACAATTCTTGAGGTGAACCAGTTCTGTGGTTCTTACTGACAGGGTTATTGTTGCCAGCGCCTTCCCGTCTTTAATATTCCAAGCTGTTTTTTCTTGAACAGTAGCAGATTCATCCAGAGCAATCTCAATAACGTCCCAATAGTCTTGCGTTATTAACAAAACTTCGCATCTGTATTGACCAGGATGCATAATTTTCCGCACACAGCTTATCAATTTGAAAACTTGAGTTCGACATTTTAAATTATTTTAGTTATGTCCACTTTTTTGTATCAGAAACAAGATACACAGCTTTACTTATTCTTTTCTCAGAATCTTAATAGCAATCCTGGGTCCATAACCAATGTTAGAATATAATTCTTGAGTAATTTGTAATTTATTATAAAAATCAATTTTATTAATTTACAGCAAGATATTTTTCATCGAACTGACATAATTTCCAAAAACACAACCATAAGTAAAATATATAAAAAACTATCATGTAAAAATTTATATTGAACAAGTAGAAAATAGCAAAGTATTTCCAATATATATACAGACGGTCGAAATTTACACAAGTACTAGGTGTAGACAATTTATCAATTAAGTTTGATAAACTTGTTTTTCCGTATATATCTGGTATTTTCTTTTATTCGTCAATAATATTTTACCTACATCTATGTATCCCATGGCCTGGAAGACTGCACGTGTTGTTCCTATCCCAAAGTCTAAGAAGGTTTGCGGACTTGTTGTTGTTGAACATATTCTTAAGATGCAGTTATCTGATATTTTACCTCTCTTTATGATTCGCATTATGCTTTTCGTCCTGGTTACAATTCTACCCCCTTGATTATTTCTTTGACTGATAATAATGTTAAGGAAAGCTTGAACCGAAAGGACCTACGTGTATTGATTTCTCTCTATATTTCAAAGGCTTTTAAATCGATTGACCACAGTAAAATGATTATTAAACTTAGAAACGAATTTAATTTTTCTTTACCGGTATGTAAACTTCTGTGGTCTTACTTGAATAACAGATCTCAATTTGTTACTGGTGCAGGTATTCCTCAGGGACCCCTGTTGATCATTATGTATATGAAAAACCTTGAGGATTACGTGAATTCTAAAATTTGTAGATCTTTTATTTATGCTGATGATGTCTTCTTATTGTTTAAATGTCACCATGACTTCGTTGATGTATTACAAAGTAATATTAATTTCAGCGTAGATCGCATTTAAGAATAGACTAATTGTAACTCACTTAAATAGAAACTAAAAGATAAAACTAAAGCTATTGGATTTAGTTTAGATTTAGAGAGGCCACTTTGTTTTTGATTTTAATATAAAATTAAAAGGAGTTTTAATTGAATTTGTAGACAATCTTTGTATGCTGGGTATTGTTATTGATAATAGACTCACCTTTTGCTCTCATATTAATAGCTTGCATAGTAAGGTTATTAGTATCTTGCAAAAATTGTTTTCCACTAATCTGTATTTGCCTCCCTACATAAGGAAAAGACTATCTCATTCCGTATTTATGCTTCTAGTCTTTTATGGGCTCGAGACCATTTCTGGTACTAATGCATCCAATATTTTATCACTAAAAATGATTTTTTTTTTTATGATAGTCCGCTTTGCTTACAATATTATTTCCACTCCATATGTACAGCACTTTCTTGGCTGTTCTTTTCAAAATTTTCTTATATTTAGAAATCTTATATTATTTTACAAAATATTCAGAAATGGCCATCCAAATAACAAATTTATTTTTTCGCGATCATTAAGAAATCCCCAGTTTATTATTCCTAGAATTCGTGTTGCCCGATCTTTTAACCTGTTGCCTATTAACTTGAAGAATTTTTCCTTCTCAATAAACTCATCGTCAAAAATTACTAGAGCTCTTGTTGAATTTTTATAGAATTTGCAGACCTATGCCTAACTTGGACTTGGTTGTTTTCATCAAACTTTTCTATTTTACTATTTTTTAAGTAGTATTATACTTCAAGTATAATTGTTTATATATTACATTTTGGCTAAGGAAATATAGCAAAATTTAAAAATACATAACATAGAATACTCTTTCATTTTTTATTGTTTTTTAGCATAAGTTTCTGTGACCTTTAAAATACTGCATTATATAAAAAATTTAAAAGTTTTTCACTTTTGATTTACAAGATACACCTTGTTTTTAATATTTTATTGTTAAAACTACAGTTACTGATAGAATATTCTCTAATTTTCTTTTGTACAAATTACAGTGCTATTTGGTATAGTCGGTATAATAATACTGTAATGTATTTGTTTTTGTAGCGCCAAAAGTTTTAATTTTATATACAATCGTGTTTATCGTATAACAATTGTGTGTTCTATACACCTACACGAACTTCAAATATATTGTACATGTGTGTTTTTCAGTACACGACAAAAATTTTTTCTTGCCGAACACAAAATATAAAAAGTAAACGCACATAATTGATATATAAAAAAATATGTGTATGTTGTGTACGATGTGTTTATTTTCTGAACACTGTATAATAATATATTTTATATCGTGAAATATTTAATATATTTTATTTTATTAAAAGGTCAAATAAAAACTCTGTCATGTTCTGAATTCCACACGAAATTTTTACTTTCGTATTTTACAGGGCGTTGTTTTTGTAAAAAATAATTTTATAGCAACAATGCTTTGAAAATATGATGTGAAAATATCTTTTGGATTTCAAAACATGTCTGCATAATTTTATATTTAAAGAATCAAGCACAATTAAAGTAGAATAATTTCTAGTGTACATAAAACTTTTAATCATACCTTATTATGGCCACTAACACTAGCAATATTTTCCTCTCCTCCACAACTAGATTCTCCTTGTTCAACCTCGGAATCAGTGCTCGGTACATCGGAATTTGTTGGTGCTATTTCCGGTTGACTAGTTGTTAATGAATTTCGACGCGATCCAGAAATATTAGAGTCTGACCATTCATATAATCGCTTTAATGAATTTTTCCGGTCAATCACTGGATATGGGGGTATCGCATGGTGATGCGGATGAAAACTGTTTGCCACTTCCATTTTGTTCAATGGTGAATCCTTCCAACTGAATCGTGGCAAAGGCAACTGCACGGAAGCTGCAATTATTTCTTGTCTTAATGGCATCATTGCTTGGTTGGCTGCAATTAATTTAAGGCAAGAGTAGAATTGTACACGAGAAACGTGGAGAGCAGTGTCTGGAATTCCGGCTAAAGAAGTAATCTACAAACAAAAACTTGTTCGATCGGTTTTTCTTGTTAGTTAATATATGTTCAAGTTTACCTCAAGTATTTTTTCGTTGGTAAGATTTGCAGAACGAAAAAGTTCTGACGCTTTAAGCATGGGAATCTTGCCCGTTTTCTCCTCATCACAACATAAAAACAAATCGCCATAATAACGGTTTTCTGTTTCGGTCAACGAAACCTCCTCCATTATAAATAGTTACAAGGATCGTGTCGATTATTGTTTGAATTATGACTAAAAGGCTTTTTAAGGATAAAAAAAACGTTCATCAACCTGACACAACACTTAAATTTTTATTTATGTTTTTCGCAGACTTGAACTTTTTTTTTGTTACCTGCAAATAATTTTTAGAAATTAGCAACACGTAAGTTTTATATCTGCCACTATTGGTAAATGTCTGTTGTTGTTGGTCAATAAAATTTTGTACTATTAGCCAACTCGATTTTTTCTTTCACTACTACTATACAAAATGTTTGCAATTCTTTTAATATATGTATGTACTTTTGTTCTAACAAACTTTGTTGTGTAAACTTTAATCTTTATTCCGTTTCTAAGCTAACTCACTAAAAACCGTTTGTTAACATTTGCTCAAACACATAATTTTAAATTCGATTATTCACAAAATTAATAAAATAAACTCAATTAAATCTGCCCCTTTTTATCCTATCACTTTTCCAAATTTTGCGCAAAGAGGTAAATGCAAGTGTCAAAAGTGACAGTTTTTTACAAGTTATTTGACACTTGTTTTACGTTCTCATTCTACCAAAATATGATCAAAGTAACAAATGGTGATATTAATGAGAAAATTTTACAGCCTGTTTATAGAACACGTCAAGAGCGAAATGAAACCTGATTATATATGGACGAATACGTAATAATTAGCATCGGTGTAACACGTTCCGGTTTTTGCGTTTAACTTACGTTGTGTTTCGTATGAATTTTTGTTATGTCAAAACGAAGTGTTGCCAATGTATTAATTAATATTTTTTATTTACGTTTTTTCATATAAATTTTTTGTTTTTGCCATAAATAGTGGTAACCCTGCTTTGGCGCTTAAATAGTAACAGCCAAGGCGAATCAATACCAGGTGGTCGCAATGGCGAATTAATTAATTTTGCTCAAAACATGAAATGTCAAACTCCACATATAAAAAATTGAGCATAAAATTTTTTATATGGTGTCTCACACCTAACGTTTCGGCGAAAATCAATGAATTCGCTATCGAGATCACCCAGGCGAATTGATAACAGGTGACTGCAATAGAATTCGCCTTATTTTACGTATATTTTGTTTTTGTAAACATCTTGTAGAGTTGTCAAAAATTTCTGGCAAAATGTGTGTATGTAGTTGTCGTATTTGTTAAAAAATAAATGTAAGCAGCAGATAAGATAAGAAACCAATGAAGCATTAGATAATCGGTAAATAAAAAATTTTTTAAATGTAGAAAAAGCAAACATATTACAATTGGTTATTTTTAGAATTTCTGAACTTAAGCGATGGCGTGAGGCAATTTCAAAAACTGTTCAACGAATAGAGCAAGCGGCGACTGAGCGAGAACTGGAAGCACTGCAAACACCCGTTTCAGTTGTAGCCAATTGCGTGGTTAACACGCGATTGTCGTTTAGGATCTGAAATGACATACGACGAGGCAGATACTGAGATAAAAAATGAATTAGCTGTTATTGAGAACAATCAACGTTTACTGGCAGATCAATGTCAAAAAGCTTGAGAAAAATTGTGGCGCTTAGAAGTTGGTAAATTCAGACTTAATTTGGAAGTAGAGAACAAAAAAGTGGCTGAATCCATTGATTTGTCACAATCTTCTCTGGACAAATTTGCTGCAAATATAAGCTTTAAAACCGACCCCACTAGGTTCCCTAAAAAGTATTCAACTGCTGTTAATTTTAATATGTTGCCATAATTTCTTTTTCATTCAAGCTCTTGTTCATATAACTCATGGATGGATCATACAAAGAATATGAAACAGCTAGCTGAATATGAGTTGGCCGATACTTATGCTGTAAGAGAAGCTTTGTTTGTAGCTCGAGAAAAAGCTCACAATATGTTGATTTCTCAACAAGAAAGAACGGACCACAGTATTCGTAAGCGTATATTTGAAACGCAGAAAGCTCGCAATGAATTAAAGTGGCAGCAGTTAAAGGTACGTTACGAAAATGTGAACTTTAAGCCCTTGGGAAAAAATATTCATTAATTGTGTTTTTGCAGATGAAGGAAGAAATGGAAAAGGCCATATGTGAAATAAAAACTTTGGAACAGGCCTTACGTGATAATACTGACGATTTAAAATTAGCAGAAACTCGTTTAGAGAACCGAGCACAACGCTCCGGAATGTAACTATGTTTGGATGAAGCCCACGATCAACTATGCTTTGAGGTTCAAAAAATACGTGATATACGTTATCGTCTTATAAAAAAAAAATCGAAGAAGCAAAAACTAATTACATTTTACTGGAAGATCATGCACAAAAAACTGATACTGACTTGGAGAACAAGCAACACTCCCTAATGACGGATATAAGAGCCATAGATATGCGTAAATCTTTAAGGGTTGATTCTGCAGTGACTTCACAAACTGATCGCAATATTGTTTTGACTAAAATGGAAAAAGAAATTCCCAAAAATTAATTGCTTCAAGATTTCTTTTGTGTTATATATTTTTATTTAATAAAACTACAGGATTGTGTTTTTTTTATTAATTTTGAGGATTTATTTATAAGTTAAAATTTATTTGGCCTGCTTTCGGCTTAAAATCCACTTTCTAGTCAACTTTACATAGGCACATACACACATAGACACACAATAAGAAAAAAAAGCAACAATTTTGACAACTCGAAAAAGAAAACAGAAAACATATGTTGACCGTATGGCGCGATGCAGTCACCTGTTTCAATTCGCCTTGCAGACCACCTTGTATTATTTCGCCATGGTAACAGCTAAGTGTAATAAACAAAACAAAATTTTCAAATTGAATTCATATGAGGTGGGAGCGCTGCAACAACAATAAAAAGAAAAACTGGCACAAGCAGAATATAAAATTTTATCTGTTAAATAAAAATTAATACAAATAAAAAACGTAAACATTAGTTTCGAAAAATTATTAAAGTGTGAGTGTACATGTTATATGTATGTATAATTCAAATCTAGTATTTAAATGTACACATTTTTTATATATAAAGTTTGATAGTCGTGTATACCAGCAAAAAATACTGAATTCGCCTACGCTGCCACCTGTTAAATTGAATCGCCTTGATAATAATATTCATTTTTTTAAACGCACATTGGGACAAAAATGGAATTTTGTTAAATGCAACCAATATTGCAGGGCGGTTTAGACGGTACGACTTTACGTACGTAAAACCCAAGAGAAAATAATATGAAATTGCATCCGTATTATAAAAATGCGAGGTAAAATCTTACAACAGAGTTTTTCGCGTTTACACAATTGGTATACATAGATTTTTGGGCGGTTTGCAGCAAAATGCATCCCTGATCTAATGATACGTAATCGTCTATTGAAATTTTTCAAAAAACATAGGGAGCCATACGACTGTCAAATTTTCATCCGTAATTGCTCTCAATTTGTGCAGATTCATTACATATTTGGTTTAGACAATCCCTCTAGTAATATTCAGCACAAGACCGCCTTTTAATTTGTTCTACATGGTAGGGCGCAATCAACTCATAAGTATTTATTTTTTTAACGCATTACATTAGTCTAAACGTGCGTGAAAAGTATTATAATCTGTTACATGCGCTAGTTAAGTTACTTAGACAAATTAACATACATGCGAATAATATTATGATAAAAATATATATCTACCAGAACAGAAGGTTGTGACTAGTCTTAATCCCAAACATTATTTTAAGATAAATAATATTTGTTTAGTCCTTATGATAAATAGTTTGTGAACATACGTTAAGATAAGAAATATTCTGATAATAACGAAATTTAAAATTTTACTAATAAACATCAAAACTGTTTTGAGATAAAATTTTTAGAAGGAAATTACATAAAAAAGTGCCACTAAAATAACGACAGTCATTAAGAGGATGCCCATCTAAAAGCATACATATATAATGTTAAATGTACTATTAAAACTCAAAAAATAAAAATACTAAACTTATGCTTAACTAAAAATCTCCAAGCAATTTTTGGGGAGTACTGAGTGACTCATGTACTTAAAAAATACTACAAATATTGTGCTACAAATTTGTAACACTACACTGAAAAAATAGCCATTTATTTAGTCTATATGTATTTCAGCTAAAACATTTTTTTTGTTCTTGTTAGTGCTGTTTTTCAAATTTATTATTCAAGTTCTAATCAACAACTGAACTTTTAGTTGAAATAAAATATAAAATATAAAATATATATATAAAATATATAATATATATATATATATATATATATATATATATATATATATATATATATATATATATATATATATATATATATATATATATATATATATATATATATATATATACATATATTAATATATATAAATTCAAATTAATTGTTGTCACAGTGCTGTTAAATTAAACGACACATTACCTTTATGCAGCACTTAAAGGCAAGATGGTGTAGAAATATCTAATGCTTTTCCTAAATTTCACACTATAACTATAAGTTATCCAACAACAATGAATACCTGCGTTACGGATTGAGGCAGGGACTCATAGAATCCGTTACACGTTTTACTTTGACGTGATCAACAGAAGACAAAGTAACGACGGATGCGGTTGGCACAATGAATGCTTTGCTGACGGATGTTAAAGTTTGATCTCTATTTAGTCACTTTTAAATTTGTATTTTATTCACTTATTAATTTAATTAAATTTGTTCTTTATATTTTGCCACCAATTTTTTTTTATTAAAATCACAGAAGTTAATTGAAACACAGCAAGGGTTAAAAGAAAACAACGAAGAAGAAGCAGTTGATAACTGTCAAACTGTTCAACGTACATCAAAAGTTAAAAGTTGACAAACTTTCGATCTTTGCGTTGACGGACACGTATTGATTGTGACAACGCTCATAAGAAAATATGTATTTTAACTGACTTGTCAGTTGAATACGTCAAAGTTTTACGTATTACGGATTCTATGTGCCCCGGCCTTTACGTAGAATATCTTAACCAAGGCATATTAATTTAACAGGTAAAAGCAGTTCTAAAATAACTAGAACAATAAAAAAAAACAAAATGTATTTCGTTTTTGTAAAATATGTTTTCAGATGTCAAAGTCAATATAGGGACAAATAACTGAGTTACGATGACAAAAATGGAATTCTGTATTTTGTTAAACATAACGGCTGTCGCAATTAATATGTTCTATATACCAGTACACAGTAAACTTATAAGCAAAGTATAGATGCTGCTGAGGTATAAGTGAATTAAAAGACTTGTTTTTTGTAATAAAAAAACTATGTCTCTTTACACTACGTCTTGATGTGCCCTTCATTTGTTTGTAAATGAACAAAACGTCGGCAGAAGAGGGAACAGAAAATTGTTCATGTTTTCCTATGTGTTCACAGTTCTTAATATATTTTTTTATTTATTATTGTTTTTTTTTTTTTGTTAAATAATATAAAACTACAAATGAATAGAATAGTTTACAGTCTTTTTGGTTTAAATATTGCCTCAATTTAATCTTTTTTAGAATTTTTAAAACAAAAGTGACGTTTGAACAAGAACCTGACATCGAAAACGATGGTCTACACAAGCTATTTTAATGGCGCAAATGAAATTGTTCAATGGTTGATCAAATCAATTGCTCGTCAAGACGGCGTGTTATAATGCTTTAACCATAAGTTTGGTATTTTTATTTTTTGAGTATTAATAGTACACTTAACATTATACACATATGTAAGTTTTTACTTGGGCATCCTTTTAATGACTGTTGTTATTTTAACGGTTAATTCTTTTATGTAATTTCATTCTAAAAATTTTATCTCAAAACTGTTTATTAGTTAAATATTAAATTTCGTTATTATCAGAATATTTCTTATCTTAAAATATGTCTACAAATTTTTTATCATAAGCACTAAACAAATATTTCTTATCTTAAAATAATGTTATCGGCTTGAGGAAATCATACTTTTGCAACAAAGTTTTTTACAGAGTTGCATAAAATAGGAACTTCATACGAAAAAAAAGTAGTTAAAAAAGGAATAATTAATGCTTTTTTTCATACATTGAGAGTTTTCATACAAGACTAATTGTGCTGGCATAAAATCCCAGTTTGTTGGCTTTTTCGGTGAAGTGAGTGGTTTTTAGTTGGCACAATTTTTCAACCAGCTTCAACCCCGCACAAGCAGAACAAAGCTAACACATACACACTTATGAAAACACAGGTTCTGCGTTTATTTTTGCAGAGCGATTTTTAGTGTTTAGTCGTCCATCGACGCGTAAAGATGAATACATGAATGATGAATTTTATTATCATTGAATTAAATTTTCTTATAATATTTTATCAAGGAAAATTAAGTTTAAAGTTAATTTGAGTTGATATTTATATGTATTTTACAGGGAAAAAATTGAAAACGAACTTTTTGTCAAATATGAATTAAATATTAATTGAAATCTTCGGCTTCTAGGAGAGATGATGCAGCTTGCAAGTTACGGCCACTAGAAATTCCTCCTAAAATTATTGCCAATTAATCATCAATTATTTCAGCCATATTTCCGCAAGTATGTTCCGCAATTTATGTATGTGTTTAACGAACGAAAGGCAAACGTAAAATAAGCAAAGAAATTACTAACACACACATAGCTGTGTATACGTGCACAATTTTATGCCAGCATAATTAGTCTAGTGTGAATACGAAAGAACAAAATTTGTGCGGATTAAAAATTAGTCTTGTATGAAAACCCCCATTCCTATCAAGAAAGGAGGAATAGATGAATTTATAAAAATGAATATCATACTGTTTATTGAGCTGCCAGATTGACATTTTCATAAAATCGTCAAAGTTATTTAAATTTTTTTTAATATAATAGTTGTTTGTGTAGTTTTAATTTTCTTTAAATGCAAATGTGTATTAGAAGACTGCATCACTTTAAAGAAATTGCATTAACAAAATTCACTTGTTATCCATTCGCCCTACGTTTTAGTAGCGATTGGCTACTTTACTAAGAACTTCTACAGGCCATTAGTAAAGATTTCTTTGGAACCGAAATTTTCATGTAGCTATTAAAAATTTCGGTATAAAAAAATGACAAGAACTTGATTAATAATTTTCAAAAGTAATGAAATTGAGAGATAAGTTTTAATTATATGCTTAAGTTATTGATATTGACATGTTTAGCTGTTATTTTTCCTTTCAGGCTGAAGCATCGGTTGTGGCACATAAAAAAACAACAAAAAATTATTGGGTTATTTCATGAAACGTGATCTATTATATAAAATTCACACCGTTGAAAATACTTTGCACCTTAATTTAGAAACAAGTCATCACCATCAAACCCATGAAGAACAATCACAATGCCACAACGCCTCGACATCGTCATCTACAAATAACACGACAACAAACCAGAGGATTTTCAAGACACATAGTCTAAGATAAGATAAAATGATTAAATTACTAAAACAAGATTATTAAGATTTTTCAAATAATTTTGTTTATTTTTGTTATGTTTTCATTTTTATTTATTTAATATTTCTTTTTAAGCTATTTAGATTGCTATTTAATATAAACGTATAAAAACTTACAGTTAAAAAAAAAAACAAAATCTAAAATGGTTTTTATTAATTTTATTTATAATTTACTTTATTAAGAACTTATTTTTAAAACCAAACATTTAATCAAAAACAAAAAACCTTAATCACTACAAAAACAAAATAAACTATATATATATATATATATATATATATATATATATATATATATATATATATATATATATATATATATATATATATATATATATTTATATCAGCCTAATTATAAACAAAAATTCCTTGCGAATTCTTTCAAATTTCCCTTTACTCCAATTATAATTTTTTTGCCCTTTTGATTGACTGCGGAACGTGAAAAAAATTCGGGGAAAAAAGTATATATTATAAATTACAAAATAAAAATTATATAAAAATAAACGAAAAAACTCCCTTTAAATTACGATCATGCCACTTTTTTATAATTTTATATATATATATATATATATATATATATATATATATATATATATATATATATATATATGTATATATGTATTAATTGTATGGAGTTAAAATTAAAAGTTTTGAACACATTTTTAGGTCAATATTTTCACATATATATACAAACTTGTGTTTTGATATAAGCTTTTTATAACAGTTTTATGTCAGTTGCCTTAAAGAATATATTTTGAATGAAGACTAACCCTCCTGTCACTTTAGGCGAAATATAAAAAATCATGATAAATAGAAGAAGAATAACAAACTGCTTTTCAACTATATGGTTGGTCACTTTAAAAGCCGAAGAGTGTAAGAGTTCGAAAAATAAAAAAGAAACTCTTTACTACTGGTTTAACTTTTAAAATTCCTCGCCTGACTTAGAATACTGATTGACATCGTTTACACTGTCAAGCGGTCGATCTAACGACGGGTTGCTTTATCATATCATGGAAGATGTAAACTTCAACTTAGGTAGTGTGAGCGGAACAGTCTACATTGTCCTACTATATCTTGTAAATTTTAACATGTTGATTTTCCTACCTATAGGCTCAACTCATGTTAACTTAAAATCTTATATAACCTTCGAAATAAGCAAATCTGAATATAATTGTTAGTTACAAATGACAACCACAAATCACAATTATTCCTAATCAGTTGACAAATCCATATTATTAATGCATAATTGATGTTAATTAATTGTAAACTATTTCATAATAAAGAAGGATATACAGTGAATCACAGTGAAATTGGTCCACCTGCAAACATGAATTTTTAAATATAAAAAAACTACTATTTTTATATTAAATACAAAAGAATTTTATTTAATTCGCTAGTATATTTTATCTTAATGATAAATAAAAACAAGAGGTACATTATATTTTAGGGTCTTTAAAATATTACTATTAAATAAAATAAGGCAAAGAATTCATGTCACAGTGTAAATGGTCCACTTAAAACTTTTGTACGATAAAAAAGTTACAAGAAAAAATAAAAAATGTTTTAATATTTTGTTGGGTATCCTTTTTGATGAATTAAACATTTAAGGCGTTTTGGAATAGATTCCACAAGTTTTTGGGTATATTCTGGGCTTATTTTTCTCCACTCCTCCAAAAGAGCATTTTTTAGCTCATTCTGGTTTGAAATGTGATGTTTTCTTATTTCAATCTTCAATTTCTGCCACAGATTTTCTATTATATTTAAGTCCGGTGATTGGGGTGGAGTTTTGATTACTCGAGGACAATGATACAATAACCACTCCTTGACGACTCCAGCTGTATGCTTAGGATCATTATCCTGGTACAGATGAAAAGAGTCCTTTATTCCAAGCATTTCAGCACTTTGCTTAAGGTTATTTTCTAAAATGTTTAAATATTGGATCTTATCCATATTACCTTCAACAAAGTGCAATTTACCAACGCCAGCAGCCGAACAAGCACCCCAAACCATTACATGACCACCACCATGTTTGATTGGTGGACGCAAATGCTTGGGATTCATCTCTAGATTGGGTTTTCTCCAAACATTTATCCTTCCATCAGACCCAAAAAGATTATATTTGCTTTCATCGGTGAAAAGTACATGTTTCCAGAAGGAAAAATCTTTTCCAGCGTAGCTGTGAGCAAATTGCAGTCGAGTCTTTTTATTTTTTTCACTTACAAAAGGCTTTTTGCGTGCAATTCTGCCATTGAGATCATTCTTTCGAAGAACCCTACGTTTACAGCTTATATTAAAATGCTCTGCAACCATATCCCTCAGTTTTGGTGCACTTAGCCTAGGGTCAATTTTGATTTGGTTGACGATCAACCTTTCCTGACGCTCCGTAAACATTTTTTTGGGCTCGTTTTTTGGTTATTAATAAAACGTCCTTCTTTTTTAAAACGAAGAATGATATTTTCTACTGTTGTGCGGGCTTTCTTGACAATCTGTGCAATTTATCTTTGACTTTTGCCATTTTTATAATGTTCAATAATAAGATTTCTAATTTCAAGCGTAGTATGGCGACCCATGTTAAAATTTTTTAAGAAACAACTAATATAATAAAAGTATGTATTACAGAAAAATGCTTTGGAATGAGTAATCAAAAACTAAAAGAGAATGTTAAAAAGTACCGCTATTATTAATAGCAATTCACAATGGACCATTTACACTGTGACATAAATTTTTGGCCTTATTTTAATTAATACTAATATTTTTAAAGAACTTGAAATATAATGTACATATTAATTTTATTTATCATTTAAATAGGATGAACTAGCGGACTAAATAAAATTCTTTTGTATTTAATATTGATTTAGCAGTTATTTACCTTTTAAAATTCATTATTGCTGGTGGACCAATTTCATTGTGATTCACTGTATATATATATATATATATATATATATATATATATATATATATATATATATTAATTTTTTTTAAATATATTATGGCTTAAATCTAGTTTACGGACGCAGCTTAAAAATTAAAAAAAGTTGTCTACAGGGTGTAAAATTTAATTTTAAGCGAAAAATGTTTAATGGAAAATTTGGGGCTGATCCTTAGTCTCGGAGTTACGGGCCTCCAAAGTTTGCATATACAGTATGGCATATTTCGAGTATTTTGTGGTGTAGTTAGACAATATGGGTGTATCAATGGAAAGGTAATTTTAATATCTATTCAATTGAAAAGGAAAATAAAAAAAACAGGTAACGACCAAAAAAAAAAGATTTTTTTTATACAAACATAATTCCTATATCAAATAAAATAAATTTAGTGACAATATTATACGAAAACAGATTTAGCAGAAAATATTTATTAATCGAAGCCGGTGTTGGTCATACCAAAAAGGAGAAAACCCTTCCGCCCGGCCAAAACCGGCTATGCACAAAATTCTTTAGTAAGCGAAGCCGGTCTTGGTCATACCATAGAGGAGAAAATCCTTGCGTCCGGCCAAAGGCCGGCTACTCAGAAAATCTTTAGTAAGCGAAGCCGGTGTTGGTAACACCATAGAGGAGAAAATCCTTGCGTCCGGCCAAAGGCCGGCTACGCAGAAAATCTTTAGTAAGCGAAGCCGGTATTGGTCATACTAAAGGGGAGAAAATCCTTGCGCCTGGCCGATCAAGTTATGTTTATGAGAAAAAAAAATGCTTCAAATCACAATAATTTGTAAAACATTTCATTTGACAAGTGCAGTGAAACCAGAACATTTTAATATTGCTTCGTTCAAAGCAAATGATTTATTGTTCAATTAAAGAAAAAATGAAGCATTTATCATTATTTAGATCTTTTGGAATTGGTAATTGGTTTTGATGTAGCCTTAAGATAATATAATTGTATACATACTTTTAATTAAAAAAAAGAATTAAAATTTTAAAATGGGGTAAAAAAATAAAAAAAACCCCTTACGTTTTTGCCCCTAAAAAACTTTCTAATTAAATTTTTTTTTTAATTTCACTTTATGTTTTTTATCCTTTTTGTACAGTATAAAAAAACATACACACTATTAAAATTATTATGTTAGTAATTGCAAACAAAATGCATTTTAGTAAGAACTACATAAATATCATTTATCATTTTTAAATTTCTATTCGACATTTAATCATATTTGAATGTTTAAATAAATTTTATTCAAAATTTTATTGCCATGTTCATAAAAATAAAATAAGTTTGAAATGTGTTTTACGCCAAAATCTTTATACCAATTTGATAAAATACATTTTAAATATATTTTAATATTTTATAAATAGTGCAGTTTGTTTCTAGGTATGTTTCACATTCTTGATCAAAATTTAAGATCTATTGATTGTAAGCTAAATATATAATTTGAATTTTGTTTTTGTAATTTTTTGAGACTTTTAATATCGTATGGTTCAGATTTTGTTTCTAAGTTAAAACATTTTTTAAGATTTTAGCATTCTAATTGATATATATATATTTATTTAATTTTTATTAGATTTTTTAAATTTACGAGTTTCTGTTTGAAATTTATAGTTACAATAAATTTTTAGTACTACGTTCACTTGTTAATTTTTTGTGGACTTTTTAATTTTTAATAGTGAATTTTAAAGCTGTTTTTATATTTTAGAGGGTTTTTAGTCTATATCTTTTTTTGCTTCTTTTTTTTTGGCAGTTCTAATTTTGTGTTTTTCAAATAATTATTATTGAATTTTTAATTGCATTCATAAATTTTTTGGTGAATTGCTTTTATAAATTTTAGTCTCAAAGGAACATCTGGAAACTTTAAACACATAATGAAGTGGATATGAATGAAGAATGTTGAAAGTCTAAAAAAGTTTCTCCTTGAAGACTAAATTATTTCTTATTAATATTTTTAAAATATTTAATTTAGTTTAACAAATAAAAGAAAATACTAAATTGCAACAGTCCAATAAAAAACTCCAAAAGAGAACTTTTAATTAACACGACTTTTGATGAGAATTAAATTGTTATTTTTTCATTAAGAAATTTTTTGGGAATATGCCAAATTTTCACAGAAGTAATCAAATGTTATAATAAACACTTTATCTTTATTAAAGATTTTAAGAGAGTATTTGTTATTTATAATTATTCCTGATAGAGTTGTTTGTAAAATGTTGGCTATTTACCACTACATATTGCTAAACAATCAGGGTACGCAGGAAATCTTAAGAAAGCGAAGACGGTGTTGGTCATACCATAGAGGAAAAAATATTTACGTTTATTTACTTACATATTTAATAATTAATAATATGTGTTCATTAGTTTGAATAAAAATTAACAGTTCTTAAAATTTGTCAACAAATATTTTTATTTATATTGTGCTTGTCATCAGTCATTTTGTTTATGTTGGTAGTAACTCAGCTTTTTTAATATATTGCTGTGTGTAGATTTCCACACCATTGTTGAGGTATTACACAGTTATTTTAAGTGGTTGGCTTCCCCTATAGGCCTACACCATTTTAATCAAGGCGAGTCAATAAAAAGGTAATATATAAACAAATCAGTAAATATTATATATTTAGCTTAATTTTTATTAGCAATGGTAAAAATTAATGAATTTGAATTTGGCCTGGTTATTGATTGGCCTTGATTTTATTTAACTGTATAGTACACTACTTATATACTTGTTTATTTTTTAGCATGCGTAACTTTTAAAATTTGTGTTCGTTTTCAGAAATTGCTTAAAATATACTTAACGCCATAATTCGATTTATTTTAATCTTTTACTAAATTTTCTTCTTTTAAATAATTTATTTAATAAATATTGTTTGTATTACATAAAAATGCTATGCTTTCGATTTTTGTTGTTGTATTACATGCAAAATACAAACACAAACTCGTAAAATTCAGTTCGATTCTTTTTGTGATGTGCTTTACTACTACTTAATATTTTAACTATTATGGTAAGCTACATAACTAATTACAATATATTTTTTTTTTCATTTATATGGAATTGGCATTAAAAATTTTGAACACATACATATGTCGGTTAATATTTTTATGAATATATACTACATACATATTAGTTTTTTATAAAAATTTCATGCAAGTAAAAATTACATTATTATATTCATTCTTTTAAATTTATTCAAATTTGCCTTATGTTGTGATATATGTATAATATATATGTTTATATAAAAATGTTATTAGTACATATCCTGCATGTGTTAAAAGAGTTGTTGTATATTTTTATAACACATTCTTTACAAACTGTATATGGGCGGGATTTGCATTTAGTTTAAGGTCGTTTAACATTTCCACAATGACAACGAAATTGAGAGCAATTATCTGCATTTCTAGTTAAAACTGATCTTATAGTTTCTCTAAAGTTGTTAGGATGTGGTAATTTTAAAAGAGATTTTCCACTCAAATAATGTAAAACATACATTATTGCAAATACCTCACAGCTAACACCATCGCTTTGTTTACTTCTTTCAGAGATTTAAAGAAATTTCTATTCTTTGTCTTTACAAAAATGTGTAGAAAAACTTTCCCAATGCTCTTGACCGCTGAAGTCACTAAAAGAATCTATGAAAATAAATTCTCGATGTAATAATTTTAAAATACAAAGGTTAAAATGATAACTTTTTAATATTGGTATAATTATATAATTTGGCTTATATAATATTAGTTTATTAAGTTTTGTAAAGCAAATTATATCAAGTTGACAAGGTAGACTTGAAACATTTTTGAAATTTTCTTTTATTATGCTGAGAATAGCAAAATCCACAATAAAATTGGTAAATATCTTTCCTATTTTTAACGACTTCCAGTCTTCAATTTACAATATGTTGTAGAAATTAATATCAGATTACCTTAAATTTGGATATATTTTTTTAAATAAACTATTGTATCTAAAGAGATATAAATTGACGTTTATTTGCTTTGTATGGCTTAATTTCTCAAATTTCATTGGATCACAGTATGTGTGCTCTTTTTTAATTATTGTCACCTCATTTATAGTATCAAGTGATATGATATTTTCAATACTTTTAGGCGTTGAAAACAACTTCTTTACTTTTTTTGCATTCAACAGATGCTTAGGCTTAATAGCCTTTTGTTTCTTTAGACTTTTCTTTTTCCATGTTTCTTCTGGCTCTAACAGATCTATTAATTCATAGTCATGCTCTTTAGCAATTTGCAATAAATCATGTTTTTCATTTTTAGCAATTGGCTCCTTTTCGTCATTTTCCTCTACATCGAATATTTCGTATTGATATCGAAGTTCTTTTAAAGATCTTATACTGTCTTTTCTGTCAATTTTTATGAAGTCACCTGGCCGAACAGATCTATTGTTTAAAAGGATATGCTTTTGCAAAAAAATTAAATTCCACTGGAGCGTTACTTATGTGACCGCCCGATGGATCTATTACGATCCCCATTATATTTGTCCACATAGGTAGAAATGGGCAATATTTTTTGGCAATAAATCTGCACAAATCCTCATTTTGATATTCATTTATGCCATATTTTATTACTTGATCGTTAAAACTGTCGCATACATTATTACATATATATTCAAAAACTTTCTTAAAAGGACTACAAAAAGCAATAGAATCCAAATTATTTAAATGCTAATCATCAAAAGAAATCATATTTTCATAATCGTTTTCGTTTATATCAAGATTTTTTTCAAATTGCAAAACTGTTCTTAAAATCATGGTTTTTTTATTGGCTTAAAAGAACAATGAAAATATGTTTTAATCAGAATTTGCATTCATCCATTGTTTTTAGATCAAAAGCTAAAGTTTTTTCCCGATTTTCATATTTAAGTCTTTACAAATAATATGAATGTCTTGAAATCCGTTATACGACAATCAATATGTTCACGAAATAATGGATATTGCAAAAACGATACTAAAACAAAACTACTTTAGATTTAACAATAACTTTTATAAATTACCTGATGGACTCGGCATGGGAAACCCGACATCCGCAATTTTTACAGAGATTTTTATGCAACATTTAGAACAACTACACGTTAAAACCCTAATGGAAAAACATAAAATAACTCATTATTACAGATACGTAGACGACATAATATGCATCCTAGAAAGGGACAACTTTAAAGAAATTCTAACGGATTTAAACACAATACACAACAAAATCACATACACAATGGAAAAAGAGAAAGACGGAACTTTACATTATCTTGACATAACAATAACACGAGGAATTGACTTATTAAAATTTGGCATACACAGAAAACCAACCACAACAGACATAACTATCCACAGTTCCTCAAACCATCCCACCCAACATAAACTCGCAGCATTTAGGTATATGATTCACAGACTTAACCCATTACTGCATAAAGTTTATTTTAGTGATAAAGTTAGTTCATTTGTAATATATTTGGCATTTGGGCTCACATTAAACATTTCGTTATCAAAAAAATGTTTGAAAAAATATAGTTTTGATTTTATGACCCGTCCGATATATCGGACGTTATGAAAGATGGACCCATAGCTACCATAACTTTCAAAAATTATTTATCATTTGTTTGTTATTTTATTTGTTAGATTATTACAAAATATTTTGAGTATTATTATTTATTACTATTTTGAGATGAAGAACCGATTACGTGGTAGTCCATGAAATATTTAGGGTGAAGTCCTACATCACATTTCAGGCATTTGAACTTCGATTTCCCTCCGCACTGATTTGCACATTGGCGTTGTATGCTAATTGGCATAATCCAATGTTCTTTCCGTCATATAGTGTTGAACTTAACGGTTTCGCTGGCTTTTTTCCTTGATGTGGTGAGGATCCATATTTTATAAGCAAGCTTTGGGCCACATATCTCCTAAAAACGAGTAAAGATTCTGTGTCCTTATTGCATCCATTTTTTCTTGCAAGTAACCAACTGTTTACTACAGAAATGTCTAAAAGGTAGGCAAAAATTGGCCACCACCATTTTCTAATTTGCATTCTTGTACGAAGGTTTGCAACAGCTTGATCACATTTGTCAACTCCACCCATATACTTGTTATAAATAGCAATCAACGACGGTTGGGGGATTGAAACCCTTGCTTTTGTTGGTTGTGGCCTGAATTCTGAGGACGAAAAGTTGGGTAGTTCTTTTTTCCAAAATGTTGTTCTTTTTTTTTGGCTTGTCCATTTTCTTGATTTTGTTTCCGAACTAAAGAAGAGAGTGGCATATCATCTTCACCATCGCTTTCTTCACTTGAGGAATATGCTTGCAAATTAGAAGTTCCGACTGACAGCTGTCCCAAAGACGTGGACGGTAAAGCATCAACTGCCTTAGCTGAAAAACGTTGAAGTTGGTATTTAGCTTGAAGCAATGTGCGTCCTAAGTGGTTGAGATTAGCATCATGCTCGTCATCAGACTTGTCGCTGTCCTCATCCGTAGCCTGACCGCACCGTTCAATAGGTGGCTCAACATAAACCATTGACATTTTCTAAAATGGCAGATCGCGGTTGGACTAGTTTGAGGAAAAGGTAAGTATTATTTAGATATTTGTTTAATTGGTATGATTCAGAATCTTATAGAAGTTATAGTGGTTGTTAATATGATGTAAATTTATACGAAAATAGTTTTTATTTCAAAAAAACTTAGTTACTTAATTCTTTATGAGTGTGAATTTAATGCTGTCCGATATATCGGAC
Source organism: Cistogaster globosa (assembly GCA_937654795.1). Lineage (NCBI taxonomy): Eukaryota > Metazoa > Arthropoda > Insecta > Diptera > Tachinidae > Cistogaster > Cistogaster globosa. The sequence continues at coordinate 79,248,832 of OW569404.1, forward strand.
GTTATACAGAGTGAGTGCTAAGGTGTGCTGTTTGTTTATTTTTTGTAACTTAAAAGTTCGTGAAATTTTATCACTTTCGGAATGTGAAGATGATAATGAAATCGCAAATGGTTTATGTAATGGGTTAAGACAGTCCCACTTTCTCCAGACAAATATAACAAACAACTCGACTCAATTTACACTATAGCTAAAAATAACGGTTACAACTGCACTACTATCGACAAACTACTTAGACAATACAACACTAAAAACAAGAAGAAAGAAAACAAGGATACAATCGATACAACGACACATTTTTACTTACACAGGACCAGAAATATATAGATTAACTAACCTTTTTCAGAAAGAAGGTTTACAGACAGCACTAAAGACAAGCAACACTCTACAAAACAACCTCAAGACATCAACAGAAATAACCGATAAATTTAACACCAGCGAACAAACTGGACGAACATCAAAAACAAGGTTCAAAGAACACATACGATCATATAAACGGAAAAGAGAAGACTCTTACTTCGCAATACACCTTAACACACATGAACACGAGCCATGGGAAATAGATGAATGTATGACGTTAATACATCCTAGTAAAAAAGGACGAAGGCTGGACATTCTTGAAAACATGGAAATATACAAAACACGAACGTTTAACGGGAATATTATTAACGAACAGGTAAATACAACCTCCGACACAATTTTTACACCACTAGAACTATTAAAACAAACTTACAAACGCAATACACCCACAGATGGTCACACTTACCTACCCAATAATAAAACTCTGAAATATTAAAATTATATACCTTCAATAAACATGACAGATATCAGGCAATCTACCTGCATTATACCATTTAAATAGACACCACTACCTGTCAAAACTACCTAAACCCACCACTATCTATGCAACAAGCACCTTACATTATCTAACCAGTTCTAATCAAAACGCGGCTTGAAAATGATGTCTTTACATCGAAAGCGCTCATCGTACCAAATAAACAGCCAGTTACAACGGTCTTTACCGAAAAGTATGACAACTGTCAATAAAAGGGTTGGGATCACAAAAATTATCGAAATTATAGATTTGCATTTACGCAGCGTTGGTAGTTTTTGAATATTTTGAAAGTTTCCACTTTGCGCTATTTCATCAGAGGTTTCGAGAATCTTTTCGGTAGATGTAAGCGCTTTTATTTTGGAGATTTTTCTTTGCAATAGCTCGTGTTACGCCACGAATTTGTGCAACACGTTTTTCTCCAATTGCATGAACAATTTCACCTGTTCTATAAACAAAAAAAGTTCCGTCTAAATTTACTTTGAAAAGGTATTTACTACAGTTGGCAAAAGTACAGTAACCATATGCCAACAACCCCGAAACTAAGTACTTTATGTTGAAAAACGAAATAATGCATGCGTTATTTTTTTTCAAGTACTCCTGTCTTAGCACATCAATTATTAGTTTCTTTTTAGTTAACTTAAGATTCTGAAAATCGTTTGCTTCGAAAAGCAAATCGGGGTTTATTTAAAAAAAAGCAATCTGCCACTTTTGGTTTAAAACGACGGATTTGTTTCACTGCTTTTTCCGGCACGCGATAAACATGCTTATTAATTTTTTCTTTCGGATTAGCACTTTTCCTATAACTTTCAAATTGCGATATATCTAAGCTACACTCTTCGGTTTCAAAGGGACCTAGAGTCATATTACATTTTTCTAATAGTTTTTCGGTACCTTTGCTATCGATACTGCTTTGTTTAAAAGATTTTTATTATTGGTGTCTTTATTAAGACTTATTCAGTTTTCATTTGTTTTATTACAATAAGAAAACTTATCTAAAGCACAACTTAACATTAATTTTACTTCTTCGAGAAAGCCTTTTAAAATATTTCAATTTCCTTTGAGCCTCTTTTATTCTAAAATGAAAAAAATTTATTATTATTATTATTAATATTACCGAAATTGTACAAAGTAGTAAATTATAATTCCTTAAGGTACGGTCAGACTTGACAAACATTTGCCCGAAATCGTCAAATATTTGCTTGCCGTAGTCTGACCACAAAATATTTATTAGGAGCAAACAACACCACAGCTGATTTCGGGCAAATAAAATTATTTTCCAGCAAACAAAAATGCTTCTAATGTGAACATAGTGTGACCGCTCGACAGCAAATATTTGACTAATTTTTAGGCAAACAAATATTTGTTCTTACAAAATATTTGTAAGAAAAAACACAAGCAAACAACAGCTGTATCATCAATGTTGCTTAGTATTTAAACTAAATAATTAAGTTTCGGGAAAAATCGCGCAAAATTACAAATAATAGTAATAATGAAATGCAATTTTTAAAAGAAAAGGTAAATGAAAACTTAAAGGAAACGTATATTTTTCTAGTTATATATAACTAAAGTTTTTATATAAAATTTGGTTTATTTTGATATTTTCGCTTAAGAATGGAAAACGGTTTCAAAATTTTACGTAAAAAAAATTGTTCCATTCCACGTTATAGTTTTTAAAAACTCCGGTGAGATACAAACAGTTTATTTTTTATCTTCCGAAATCGGAAATACATATATTATTAAAAAAAAATAGTTTTTTAAAAACTGGAGAAATTTATGTCCCAATTTAAATTTCGCCATATTCATAAAAAAATTAAAATAACTTTGAAAAATATTTTGTAACAATTATCTTTTATAAAATTTTTGATAAATATTGGTCCCTGCATATTACATTAACATTTAAAAAAAAAAAAGTTTATTTTACAACAAAAATGTCCTGGTCGAAAATAGATAATTTATTTTCGAAACATATATTACGCTTGCTATAATATCCTCTATTATATATAATATATAAAATTTTCGGAATATATTACTCGAAAAAAAGAGTTCCAAAAGTAACTCTTGTTTTTATTTTGAAATATTATGTTAGACTAGACTTAAACAAAATTTTCCTTACTTCTACCTAAGACAAGTAATCCTGTTAGAAGCTATAAGTTCGGAAATTATAGAGATTTGTAGTTAAAAACTATAAACCTAATTATAAACAGAAACTACGTCCCCTTTTTATTGCCTGTGGAAAAATTTCGGGAATTTAAAATTGGAGGAATTTTATCTCGAGAAAATGTTTTCCGGTGAGAAAGAAATTCCGTGAGAACATTCATGATTGGGCTGTGTATGTTGTTATACTTCTGAACATAAAGCTCTGATTATAGATAAATGTATTTATGTTGTTTTAAAATTCTTATTAATGAGATTAAACTAAACCAGCCACGTGCTTTGACTTTAATCAACAATATCGATTAGTTTATATTGCATAACCTAGAATTTAACACGCTTAAATTTAACTAACCTAAATTATACATTCCAATAATTCAACTTTAAATTAAATTTACAAATCTTTTAAACTGCATAAAGAGCCAAAAAAAAGTCGGCTGAATGCAGAACAAAAACAAGTATCACCCGATGCGTGGGAACAAAGCTAAGAATCCATAGCCTAGTCCACAACACTCTTAACAGTGCTTAATAACTTTAGTGATAATTTTCGATTTGCAATAAAAAGAGATGTGTTCCATAAGTCTTAGGACTTGTTTTACATCTGAATGTGAACTGAATTTTTCATTAATACATATAAATGCGTTTAATTGTAAGTAATTACGCAACAGTTTTTAAAAACCCCGGTGAGATTCAAGTGTTTTTCTTCTTCCAATTAAAATGTTGTATATATACTGCCATATTCATAAAAAAACATTGCAAATTTGTCATAAAATACATTTTAAAACTATTTTAGTATTTAATGAACACGGCAGTTACAGTTTGATTCTTCGTCAAATTGTCTTTTTATTTAAGCGACTTAAAAAATATCATTTGTCTACACTTATATAAAATAAACAAATCAACAGCTGTAGATTGAAAATTATATTAAATTAAATAAAAATTTGTAGAAATTTTAACTAAAAAGATGTAATGAATGTAGAATAGAAATTTTTATTTAGAAGTGGAACTAGTTCCTATTTAGGTTTTTCCTTTTATTGTTCTCTTCCCTGAGAACAACTATTAGTGCTTTTTTATAGCATAAAAGATGAACAATTTCACATTTTTGCATGGCTTTGTTTACTTGTGACTTTCATACGTGGGAGTTATTCATTATAAATTTTCTTTTCTTTTCTAATATTGCCATTATGTACAATAATTATTTTGATTGTAATCTGTATACATTATACATGTGTGTATATAAATATAATGCCAGCCTCCATTACTTGAATAGTTTTTATAGTTTATTGCCATCAGCGGTGGATATTTTCTTTTTATATCAAAATCTGGAAATTTACTTTTCGTGTATAGTATAAAAAAAATTAAAGCTTAATTTGGTACTTTAAAAAGGAAGGGCATGAAGTTTGCCTAGATAGGATAGATTTTCCTTCATTTGTTTATTTTTGTTTCGGTCTAAAATGGTTATTGTTTGTTTGTTTTCAACTTATATTGTACTGCACATAAAAACTTAATTGGAGTAATCATTTCTTACCATTTGTTATTAGTTTTTTTACAATTCAATAATATTTTAAATATTTTTTTGCAATTATTTCGTAATAATGCTGAAGAAATGAAATGCCAATGAAGACATCCCATCTGTAATAGTTTCAAGGCAAATAAATTTATGTTTTTTTACAGTTTGATCAAATATATTTTTAAGGCAAATATATATTTAAGTGTGACCGCACATCAAACATGTTTGCCCATATTTTATTTGTCATTATTTTTTAACTGTTTGAACAAACAAAAATAGGCAAATAAATGTGCGTAGTGTGACCACAAAACAAATTTTGTATTGTTTTCAAAAAATTTAGGGCAAACAAGAAAAAACAAATTTGAGGCAAATGTTTGCCAAATGTGACCGTACCTTTATTATTTCATTCTCAAAATTTGCTGACATTTCTTGAGTAGTCTTCTCTTTTAAAACACTTCGTTCATTTTTTGTTATTTTTTTTGATGTGGTGGAGCGGAATTTAGAAATAATTGTTTTCAGAAGAATGTTGCGAAAAATTTAAATGTACATACATGTTTGTGTTCCTTTAGGCAAATAAGGACACCTAATGCATGTTTCTTATGCTCTGTCCAATATTTCCCTGCTACTTCGTTTGGAAACTCTTCAGTAATATTTAAATTTTGAAGTGGATCCTAAAAAAACTTGTTCTAAGAGGAATGCTGTAAAAAATGTTAAATGTACATACGTGTTTGCCTTCTTTTAGGCAAATAAGGGCATCTAATGTATATTTCTCAAGTTCGGTCAGATTTCTACCACCTACTTCATTCGGAAAGTCTTCAGTAATATTTCAATTTTAAAGTGGATCCGAAAACAAACTTGTTCTAAGAGGAATGCTGTAAAAAATGTTAAATGTACATACGTGTTTCCCTTCTGTTAGGCAAATAAGGGCACCACCTACATTATTCGAAAACTCTTCGGTAATGTTATAAATTTTAATTTCAAAATTACTTTTTTGCAATAAAAATATAGTATGTGTATACATAGAATATCTCCATTTTAATTATATAATTGTAACAAACCTTGTAATTTTCAACGTTATGAAAACCATAACCGTATCCTTCAGAGTTAACAAGCAATGACCGAATCTGTAATCAAGCAATTATCATTTAGTTTTGTACTTGTTTCTTTATTGCGATCATCACACCCTTTTTAAAATCATTTTCCGGTTTTTGAGTTATTTGCTAGTTTATAACATAGCGGCTGGTCTTTGTTATAATCGGAGAATATTTTTGTATAAACAGAATTATTTTGATAATATTTAAGATTTTTAACATTTAAACCTCCATTTATTTCCATCACCAATTAGATTGCCATTAGTTTTTCTTTATTTAAAACCATTTTCTATTTATTTAAAAAAGACTTATGACTGCCGAACGAACAGTGGAAAGAAAAGAAATTATTTGCTATACGGTTGTCAGGTTGGATAAAAAAGTCAAGTAAGTCCCCGTCCAGGCACGCAATTTTTGTTTCTGCAATTTTTTATTCTCTTATAAAATTGCATTCGTGTCCACACATTCAAATTTTATTTCTGCAATTTTGGTATTGATTGCTTAGACGAATGACAAAACAAAAGAGAATTGCATGTACATGTGACAGTGTACACGATTCTACTCGTCAAATGTAAAACAAAAAAATTGAACAAATGCTGTAATTGCTTGTAAAAGGTTAGCTAGATAAGCTTATAGAAAAATATAATTACTGATAGTAGAGTATAGGTTTTGATAGTGTATGTTAATAATTCGTTTTTAACCAATTATTATCATTTATATTGACTTTTGTAGAGAAATAAGTGTTTCAAAAATAATACAAAAAATTTTAATTTGGCGTATCCTATTTCTTGTATACGGTTTATAAATAGACGAATTTAAAATTGTAGGCAGGTATGAAGAATTCTGACGAAGGTTGTAGCGAAGCAGAAATTGCAATTTATTTTACTGGTATGCAATTTTTATTGCCCTCTTTATACTTAATTACAGATATGACGAATATAAGCCTATCTGAACAATTCAGTAATAAAATTATATATGGACATTTCTCTCAGAAGATCTTTTTTTGTCTCGTACGATAGTCTTAGTTTTTTGCAATTATTTTTAAAACTTCAAATTGGTTATATTTTGATTTAGCACCATAAATAGAGCTAATCAGGGGCCATAACTCAGAATAATAAAAAAAAATCTTTTTTATTTTTATTGTCCCGTACGACAGTATGGAATTGCCCATATGTATAGGTATATAATTATTATAACACTTTATTTATCTTACTTATTAAATATGCGTTTATTACATAGCACGGTGGTTTGAAAACTTTTAGTTTGGGAGAAAATTGGCCTAAAATTTTTATTTTAATTTTGGCCGACTTAAACTTAGTATTTTTGGCGTAGTGTACTTAATAATAATTAGATTTATACTTTATAACATTAGCTATATTCTTAATAAAATTTATATATGTATTTAAAAGCTTTTGATAAGATCTTTATGATGAGATCTTTATCGGCTCCTCATCTTAAAATAGATAAAATAAATTTGCTAGTAATATATATATATATATATATATATATATATATATATATATATATATATATATATATATATATATATATATATATATATATATATATATATATATATATATATTTATTTACGGGCATCGCTTCAAAAGAAAAAAAGTTGCCTACGGTGTGTAAAATGCAATTCTAAGCAGGAAAAGTAAAGTGAAAAATTTGGCGCCAACCCTTAGTTCCGGAGTTTCGGAAGTTTTCATCTTTAATATGGCATATATCGAGTATTTGATGGCAGAATGGGAAAAATGGATATAAATGAATTAAAATTTACTTTTTCGGCTTTAGCTTATTTTTTAATTTTACTTCTATTAAGAAAAATTAGACGCTGGCAGAATGTAATGCCGCATTTTCAGGACCGTTAAATCCATCATCAGCATTCTTTGCATCCAACACCTTGATTTGCGTATGTTGTAAATATCATCCATTTAACCAACTAATCTATATTAATTTGGTTGGACAAAATTCACACACAACTCAAAGCATTTCTTTTTTGTACTACACCGTCGGTATAGTCACGAAATGCAAATTTTTTTTCAATCATTCATACTTGTTTTTTCACAACATTATAGATGCAGTTCCAGTATCATATCAACTGTTGATGAGTTAGGTATGAATGTATATGCGCTGTGCCTTGCGTGTTTTTAAATTAGTTTTTTAATTTTAGTCCCAGCCAGGGGACTCTTTTAAAACTGTGCCCGTAAATTGGATTTAAGCCGTATATATATATATATATATATATATATATATATATATATATATATATATATATATATATATATATATATATATATATATATATATATATATATATACATATATACATATATTCATTGTTGCAAATAATATGGACAACTTGTTTTCATTTTCAGTCTGTAAACTACATTTGTTCGCAACTGTTGTTGTAAAATATTTTTAATCATTACAAGGAACAAGTCTAGTTTACTGAAGCTTCACCAATTAAAAAGTAAATTATACAGGGTGATAGAGAATCAAAATATAATAAGAATGTTTGAAATAAAAATTTTGGCTCTCGCCCATTTTTCTGAGTTATGGACCTCTTAACTAATCCACAAGTTCATATAGGTTATATAATACAAGACATTATTTATCCCACATCTCGGTTGGTAGAACCGATGTACGCGACAGGCCACCAAGTCCACCTTACTACTAGGCAATAACTAGTTGCTACTAGGAGTGCAACAGTGACTAATGCTTGTCCAATTGGTGCTATTGGCCTTCCAGTAGGCGTAACTGATCGAGCAGTTGGTGCTGCTGAACACCCAGTAGCAACTATTGAATATCCTGTGGTGGCTGCTGAAGGTGTTGCGGCTACAGAACGTCCTGTGGTGGCAGCTGAATGCCCTGATGCCTAATCAAGTCTATGAAAAAAAATAAGTAATTAATTTAGAAGTACATTTTTTTAATATTAAATATAAAATTTTAATTTCAATGTACACTTTTAAAAATAAAGTCATTCAAGTTGAACAAGTAGTGCTTACTTAAAATTTTTATTAGTAGGGCATTTATTTATTAAAATGCGTTTTGCTTTTTTTAGAACCTTTTCATTATCGGTTTTAGGAATGAAAATATATATATTCAGTTAATTGGATTTATTCCGCCAGTAAATAAAATACTGTTGTCATACCTTTCGGTGAAGACCGTCGTCACTGGCTGTTTATTTAGTACGATTGGCGAGCGCTTTCGATGTAAAGACATCATTTTCAAGCCGCGTTTTGATTAGTACTGGTTAGATAGTGTAACGTGTTTGTTGCATAGATAGTGGTGGGTACAGGTAGTTTTGTCCGTTAGGATGGTGTCTATTTAAAAATGGTATTATGCAGATAGATTGCCTGATATCTGTCATCTTTATTGAAGGTATATAATTTGGAATAAATCCAATTAACTTAATAGCAAACACAGCTAGTCAAGCTAAGGTACTTTTAACTAGGCTTACTAACAAGACACTGCAACTGCACAAGACAATAGCAAACATACGGTACAACAAACAATGCCTTAACAACAGCATTACACCATGGTACATAACAATTAACATTACAACCCAAACATACGCTTCCCAACACGCAAAGCGTGTAGCGCAATTGACATGGATAAAGACTGAGATACGCTCTCTTTACATTAAAAAAGACAAACTTAACAAAGAAATTTACCACATTCATCTTGAAGTAACAGACCTATTAACAAAACAAAACCTTTTCAATTTATTTCCCTCATTTTTATACTACTTAGATAAAAGGATACAAAATCAAATGACTGACAAATACAAGCGAATGGAAAAAAAGTTTACAAAACTTACAAAACAGACCGACAAACGCACAAACACAGAATTTTACCCACGTGTGAAAAACCTTACAACCGTACGATTCAGCGACAATGAAACAAAGCTAATAGAGAAGGGACTAAAACATAATTTACCTTTTGACAAAATACAAAGAACAATTGAAACCCAAATTGTAGACGCCGAAGCTACTATAACATACTTACCAACTGATCGACAAGAACACTTAAGACACAAGATAGCCGATGTACTCGAAAAAACAATAAAAGAACACACTATATCCAAAACAAATCCTAGCGAACAAAAAATTACTAAACAGATAAAGACAAAACTACGAAATAATGATCTATTACTTACTAAAGCAGACAAAGGTAACACGACAGTAATAATGTACAAAAAAGATTATATAGACAAAACACAACAATTCATTCAACAGACAAAATGTACGAAATTTAAAAATTACCCAACCGATTCATTCCAAAAGGAAATACGCAGCCTACTAAAACGCTGTAAAACGTTTACTGACGGTAAACTATACATATACATGAACATGAATCCAGGACCCCCTACACTAAAAGCACTACCCAAAATTCACAAGGACAATATACCGATCAGACCTATAGTAAATTACAAACCTGCACCTGCATATAACTTGGCTAAGCACCTCACCATATTATTGAAAGAGAAAATAAATTTGCAGAACATATACATGTTGCACAATACACAAGACCTTATCAATAAACTTAAGGACATCAAAATTACCGAAAATACGAGACTTGTTTCCTACGACATTAAGGACTTATATACATCAATACCCACACAAGAAACGTTAACAATTCTACGTAACATGCTTTTCAACTTATACGACAATCAATATATTAACGAAATAATGGATATTGCAAAAACGATACTAAAACAAAACTACTTTAGATTTAACAATAACTTTTATAAATTACCTGATGGACTCGGCATGGGAAACCCGACATCCGCAATTTTTACAGAGATATTTATGCAACATTTAGAACAACTACACATCACAACCCTAATGGAAAAACATAAAATAACTCATTTTACAGATACGTAGACGACATAATATGCATCCTAGAAAGGGACAACGCAGAAGAAATTCTAACGGATTTAAACACAATACATAATAAAATCACATATACAATGGAAAAAGAGAAAGACGGAACTTTACATTATCTTGACATAACAATAACACGAGGAATTGACTCATTAAACTTTGACATATACAGAAAACCAACCACAACAGACATTACTATCCACAGTTCCTCAAACCATCCCACCCAACATAAACTCGCAGCATATGATTAACAGACTTAAGACAGTCCCACTTTCTCCAGACAAATATAACAAAGAACTGGACACAATTTACACTATAGCTAAAAATAACGGTTACAACTGCACTACTATCGACAAACTACTTAGACAATACAACACTAAAAACAAGAAGAAAGAAAACAAGGAGACAATCGATACAACACGACGACACATTTTTACTTACACAGGACCAGAAATATATAGATTATATATATATATATATATATATATATATATATATATATATATATACATATATATATATATATATATATATATTTACGGGCATCGCTTCAAAAGAAGAAAAAAGTTGCCTACGGTGTGTAAAATGCAATTCATATATATATATATATATATATATTTACGGGCATCGCTTCAAAAGAAAAAAAGTTGCCTACGGTGTGTAAAATGCAATTCTAAGCAGGAAAAGTAAAGTGAAAAATTTGGCGCCAACCCTTAGTTCCGGAGTTTCGGAAGTTTTCATCTTTAATATGGCATATATCGAGTATTTGATGGCAGAATGGGAAAAATGGATATAAATGAATTAAAATTTACTTTTTCGGCTTTAGCTCATTTTTTAATTTTACTTCTATTAAGAAAAATTAGACGCTGGCAGAATGTAATGCCGCATTTTCAGGACCGTTAAATCCATCATCAGCATTCTTTGCATCCAACACCTTGATTTGCGTATGTTGTAAATATCATCCATTTAACCAACTAATCTATATTAATTTGGTTGGACAAAATTCACACACAACTCAAAGCATTTCTTTTTTGTACTACACCGTCGGTATAGTCACGAAATGCAAATTTTTTTTCAATCATTCATACTTGTTTTTTCACAACATTATAGATGCAGTTCCAGTATCATATCAACTGTTGATGAGTTAGGTATGAATGTATATGCGCTGTGCCTTGCGTGTTTTTAAATTAGTTTTTTAATTTTAGTCCCAGCCAGGGGACTCTTTTAAAACTGTGCCCGTAAATTGGATTTAAGCCGTATATATATATATATATATATATATATATATATATATATATATATATATATATATATATATATATATATATATATATATATACATATATTCATTGTTGCAAATAATATGGACAACTTGTTTTCATTTTCAGTCTGTAAACTACATTTGTTCGCAACTGTTGTTGTAAAAAATTTTTAATCATTAAAAGGAACAAGTCTAGTTTACTGAAGCTTCACCAATTAAAAAGTAAATTATACAGGGTGATAGAGAATCAAAATATAATAAGAATGTTTGAAATAAAAATTTTGGCTCTCGCCCATTTTTCTGAGTTATGGACCTCTTAACTAATCCACAAGTTCATATAGGTTATATAATACAAGACATTATTTATCCCACATCTCGGTTGGTAGAACCGATGTACGCGACAGGCCACCAAGTCCACCTTACTACTAGGCAATAATTAGTTGCTACTAGGAGTGCAACAGTGACTAATGCTTGTCCAATTGGTGCTATTGGCCTTCCAGTAGGCGTAACTGATCGAGCAGTTGGTGCTGCTGAACACCCAGTAGCAACTATTGAATATCCTGTGGTGGCTGCTGAAGGTGTTGCGGCTACAGAACGTCCTGTGGTGGCAGCTGAATGCCCTGATGCCTAATCAAGTCTATGAAGAAAATAAGTAATTAATTTAGAAGTACATTTTTTTAATATTAAATATAAAATTTTAATTTCAATGTACACTTTTAAAAATAAAGTCATTCAAGTTGAACAAGTAGTGCTTACTTAAAATTTTTATTAGTAGGGCATTTATTTATTAAAATGCGTTTTGCTTTTTTTAGAACCTTTTCATTATCGGTTTTAGGAATGAAAATATATAAATTCAGTTAATTGGATTTATTCCGCCAGTAAATAAAATACTGTTGTCATACCTTTCGGTGAAGACCGTCGTCACTGGCTGTTTATTTAGTACGATTGGCGAGCGCTTTCGATGTAAAGACATCATTTTCAAGCCGCATTTTGATTAGTACTGGTTAGATAGTGTAACGTGTTTGTTGCATAGATAGTGGTGGGTACAGGTAGTTTTGTCCGTTAGGATGGTGTCTATTTAAAAATGGTATTATGCAGATAGATTGCCTGATATCTGTCATCTTTATTGAAGGTATATAATTTGGAATAAATCCAATTAACTTAATAGCAAACACAGCTAGTCAAGCTAAGGTACTTTTAACTAGGCTTACTAACAAGACACTGCAACTGCACAAGACAATAGCAAACATACGGTACAACAAACAATGCCTTAACAACAGCATTACACCATGGTACATAACAATTAACATTACAACCCAAACATACGCTTCCCAACACGCAAAGCGTGTAGCGCAATTGACATGGATAAAGACTGAGATACGCTCTCTTTACATTAAAAAAGACAAACTTAACAAAGAAATTTACCACATTCATCTTGAAGTAACAGACCTATTAACAAAACAAAACCTTTTCAATTTATTTCCCTCATTTTTATACTACTTAGATAAAAGGATACAAAATCAAATGACTGACAAATACAAGCGAATGGAAAAAAAGTTTACAAAACTTACAAAACAGACCGACAAACGCACAAACACAGAATTTTACCCACGTGTGAAAAACCTTACAACCGTACGATTCAGCGACAATGAAACAAAGCTAATAGAGAAGGGACTAAAACATAATTTACCTTTTGACAAAATACAAAGAACAATTGAAACCCAAATTGTAGACGCCGAAGCTACTATAACATACTTACCAACTGATCGACAAGAACACTTAAGACACAAGATAGCCGATGTACTCGAAAAAACAATAAAAGAACACACTATATCCAAAACAAATCCTAGCGAACAAAAAATTACTAAACAGATAAAGACAAAACTACGAAATAATGATCTATTACTTACTAAAGCAGACAAAGGTAACACGACAGTAATAATGTACAAAAAAGATTATATAGACAAAACACAACAATTCATTCAACAGACAAAATGTACGAAATTTAAAAATTACCCAACCGATTCATTCCAAAAGGAAATACGCAGCCTACTAAAACGCTGTAAAACGTTTACTGACGGTAAACTATACATATACATGAACATGAATCCAGGACCCCCTACACTAAAAGCACAACCCAAAATTCACAAGGACAATATACCGATCAGACCTATAGTAAATTACAAACCTGCACCTGCATATAACTTGGCTAAGCACCTCACCATATTATTGAAAGAGAAAATAAATTTGCAGAACATATACATGTTGCACAATACACAAGACCTTATCAATAAACTTAAGGACATCAAAATTACAAGGAGACAATCGATACAACACGACGACACATTTTTACTTACACAGGACCAGAAATATATAGATTAACTAACCTTTTTCAAAAAGAAGGTTTACAGACAGCACTAAAGACGAGCAACACTCTACGCAACAATCTCAAGACATCAACAGAAATAACCGATAAATTTAACACCAGCGGAGTATACAGACTTACTTGCACCTGCAACCATACATACATAGGACAAACTGGACGAACATTAAAAACAAGGTTCACAGAACAAATACGATCATATAAACGGAAAAGAGAAGACTCTAACTTCGCAATACACCTTAACACACATGAACACGAGCCAAGGGAAATAGATGAATGTATGACGTTAATACATCCTAGTAAAAAAGGACGAAGACTGGACATTCTTGAAAACATGGAAATATACAAAACACGAACGTTTAACGGAGATATTATTAACGAACAGGTAAATACAACCTCGGACACAATTTTTACACCACTTAAATTTTTAAAACAAACTTACAAACGCAAAACACCCACAGATGGTCACACTTACCTACCTAATAATAAAAGACAGAAATATTAAAATTATATACCTTCAATAAAGATGACAGATATCAGGCAATCTACCTGCATAATACCATTTTTAAATAGACACCATCCTAACGGACAAAACTACCTGTACCCACCACTATCTATGCAACAAACATGTTACACTATCTAACCAGTACTAATCAAAACGCGGCTTGAAAATGATGTCTTTACATCGAAAGCGCTCGCCAATCGTACTAAATAAACAGCCAGTGACGACGGTCTTCACCGAAAGGTATGACAACAGTATATATATATATATTCGTTTATATGGGAAAATTGCACACTTATAGGAATATACCCTATAAACGGCTAATTTTTCGCAAATGACAGTCGTACAGTTGGATTCGTAGGGCATTTATTTATTAAAATGCTTTTTTGGCACCTTTTCATTTATTGGTTTTAGGAATGAAAATATGTATATTCATTTATATGGGAAAATTGCACACTTATAAGCATATACCCTATAAACGGCTAATTTTTCGCAAATGACAGTCGTAAAGTTGGATTCGTAGGGCATTTATTTATTAAAATGAGTTTTGCTTTTTTTGGCACCTTTTCATTTATCGGTTTTAGGAATGAAAGAATATATATATATATATATATATATATATATATATATATATATATATATATATATATATATATATATGTATGTATATATTTATTGAGCTAATGTATTACATGCAAAATTAAAAACTATTGCTTCGATATTATATCTATACACATATTTTATTGCAAAACATTTCTGATTACACTAATATTTTAATTTCAATACATTAGGATCTTATGTTTAACTTCTTTTAATATAATAACTTCTTGATATCAAAGATTGGGACTTCGGAATATTGGTAAGATCGTAGGCGTAGGGACCATAAAAAATACAACTGATGGCTCCTGATATTGATTCACTTTTTCCTACAGTCTGCTCTTGCATCATCGGCAGTCACCCTTCGTCTTTTAAGTGTATTTATTACTTTAGAAAAATATCACATAAATTTATAATTTTGTTCATTTGTTCGTTGACTGAAAACAAAGTGGAATTCAAATAACATACTTTCTACTACGATTTGAGGTTGAAAATTATGTATTTTAATAATTTTTTTCATGTATACCAAATTTTTCAACCATGTCCAAAAGTATGTTATGATAGGTTTTTTCCCGGTACGTTTTCTTCACTTGCGTAATAATGTTTGGGATTAAAACTAGTCACGACCTTTTGTTCTGGTAAATATATATTTTTATTATAACTGTTAGGTCCACGTATAAATATTATTTAATTCATTAATTTTTTATTTACTTAATTTTGCTGTATTCTTTGAATTAAATTTCATTACACTTTTCTTACTTTGTTACCACTGTAATTTGATGCTAATATTGTACAAACAAACCACTGTGATAATACATATTTGGTTATTAACCGTTAGATTTAATATTTGTTTCCCGAACAGAAAAATTATTGTTTCTATTATTATATTATTGCGTCACAATTGAGTCACTTATCGTTTTTTTTTTTATTTTATTTAGTCTTGTCAAAATTTATTCTGTCTTTTTTTACTACGAATATTTAGAGTTTATTTGTCCACTTGTTCTTTTATTTTTTCTTATTACGGACCGCACCACGAAAAATCAACGAAGAATTAGAATCGTGCTCCACGTTGGGCGCCAAAATGTACGATAAGGAGCGTTTTCCTTACTGGCAGCAATATAGAGCAACTTGTTAATTTAAAGTTGTTATCTATAAGCTGCTAAACTTATATTTTGAGGCACTAAATTGTTCCTAAGAATTCGCGACCGTGTAAAAATAAAAAAGACCCGATTTGTTTCACTTCAAGATTAACACTGTTTTCTTTATTTCCAAAACTTAAAAATAAGTCTAACAATATTTTACACTGTTGTTGTTGTTATTTTGTTTCTTACTTTTAATGTACTAATTGAACTTATTATTATTTGTATTTAAAATTACAAAAACAATATTACTATACATTCTTATAAGCATTATAAGTTTAAGTAAATGCAATCTTTTTAACAACAACAAAACATACTACTTGAAAGAATTTAAGTGAGAAACAAATATAAAAACTAACGGTTAATAACCAAATATTATTACAGTGGTTTGTTTGTAAAATATTAGCATCAAATTACAGTGGTAACAAATTAAGAAAAGTGTAATGGAATTTAATTCAAAGAATAAAGCAATGTAAGTAAATAAAAAATTAATGAATTAAATAATATTTATGCGTTGACCTAACAATAACATTAATCCTATGTACGATGATGATTCTAAGTAACCTAACTAGCGCGTGTAGCAGACAATAATACTTTGCACGCACGTACAGACTAATATAATGTGTTAAAAAAATAAATACTTTTAGTTTGATTGCGCAATACCATATAGAACATATTAAGTACAATATTGGTTACATTTAACAAAATTCCATTTTTGTCCTCGTAATTCGGTTATTTTTGCCAATGTGCGCTTTAGAAAAAACAAAATGAATATTATTATTATTTTTTATCATTTTACAGAACTTACAATCGATGAAGAACAATACGTATAGAAGCCGTTGTGGATGTGATTACGCGGATAGGAAGCGGTAAAGGGATAAAGTCAAGCTGCATAATACATTTTTACACTTTTTTTTTTGTTCTATGGAAGTTTTAAATATATATCCACGACATATGATATTACAAAAGAAATTCTAGGAAAATAAAAAGTGTAAACAAAATTTGACATCTGAAAACATAAACAAAAAAAAAACACCTGATCTATTAACACTACATAGTATATTAATATGCCTTGGTCTTAACAATGAGTCCCTGCACAGCGGTAGTAATATAGTATTAACTGATGCCATTGTAACAAAGTCATATCTATTTTCACTAAAAATAATAAAGCCCCAGGAATGAATGCCATTGTTCTTAAAAACATGCCTGATTATTTTTTTGAAACATTAAGTAAAATTTAAATTAAGTAAAATTTAATATTTGTATAAGAAGGGGCTATATTGCTTAAAGTTTCAAAAAGACCAAAGTAAATCCTATATACAAAGCTGGAAAGATTTTAAAATGCCAACTAGTTACAGAATAATTAGCATTTTAAGCCTAATGTACAAAGCTTTTGAAAAAATATCCCCAAAAGAATAGTAGATTTCTCAAACTTAATAGAAGAGAGTAATTAAAGTTATTGAAGATAATAAAAATCAGCGCAAAAGTACTGGAGCTATCTTCCTTGATATTGAAAATGCATTTGATTCTATCTGGCATGATGGTTTGTTGTACAAACTTAATAGTTTTAATTTTCCTTTTACAAAAAATAGTAAAAAGCTTTTTAAATAATCTATCATTTGTTGTCTGTGTCGATAGAAATAATTCTGGTAAAAGGCATATATCAGCAGGTTTACCACAAGGGTCTGTTCTTTCTCCCACACTGTATTCATTATATACCTCGGATATAAATATTCGCAGAAATCAAGAAGCAGCATTTCATGCTGACGATAGTGCTTTCATATGTTGCGGCGCAATAGTCAAGAGAATGCAACAGGCTCTAAACTCAAGCCAAAAATACTTCAATAAATGGAAAATTAAAGTTAACGATAACAAAACACAAGCTATCATACTTCCATACAATATTATCCTAGATAAAAAGGTTTTGCTTACACAACTTATTAAATACATTTGTATGGGACAAGTCAATTAAGTGTGGTTACGCCTAATACCCTTTAATAAACAGGAGGTCAATGCTTAGCCTAAAAAAACAAAATATTGTTATACAAAATGAGTCTTGGAAATACTTTGCTATTTTCTACTTGTTCAATATAAATTTTTACATGATAGTTTTTTATATATTTTACTTATGGTTGTGTTTTTGGAAATTATGTCAGTTCGATGAAATATATCTTGCTGTAAATTAATAAAATTGATTTTTATAATAAAATACAAATTACTCAAGAATTATATTCTAACATTGGTTAAGGCCCAGGATTGCTATTAAGATTCTGAGAAAAGAATAAGTAAAGATGTGCAAAATGTTGAACTCAAGTTTTTAAATTGATAAGCTGTGTGCGGAAAATTATGCATCCTGGTCAATACAGATGCGAAGTTTTGTTAATAACGCAAGACTATTGGGACGTTATTGAGATTGCTCTGGATGAATCTGCTACTGTTCAAGAAAAAACAGCTTGGAATATTAAAGACAAGAAGGCGCTGGCAACAATAACCCTGTCAGTAAGAAGAACAGAACTGGTTCACCTCAAGAATTGCAAAACTTCAAGGGAAGCTTGGAACAAATTAGAAAACATTTACAGAGCAAAGGATCCAGCAAGAAAAGTGCATTTGTTTAAGAAATTTGTGCGTTTTAAGTTTGTGTCTAATGAAAAATATGCTGTTCAAATGAATGAATTTTGTAGAATAGCAGACGACTTAAAAGATGCTGATATAAGTATACCAAGTGAGTTGCTATCTATATTTTTATTGTGTAGTTTGCCTTCTGAATTGGAAAATTTCGTTGTCGCAATTGAAAGTCGTGATTCATTACCAAATTTGGAACAATTGAAGAACAAAATATTAGAAGAAAAACAAAGAAGTAAAATTTGTCATTAGAATAAGGAGCAAATATTTGCAATCAAGAACAAAAATAAAAATTTCATAAATAAAAGTGTTAACGCAAATAATTAAAATAAATTTAAAAATGTAAAATGTTTTGGATGCGGTAAGATGGGTAATTTTCGTTCTCAGTGTCAATTCAAAAATAAAAACAATGGAACTTCAGAAAGCGCGATGGTAATACTTAACTCGTGTATAATCTGGATGATTGGTTATTAGATAGTGGAGCCTCTTCGCATGTGTGTCGATAAAGATTTTTATTCTCATCTATGAAAGAATATAATAGCCAAGTAGTTCTAGCTTCTAGGGATAATTTTACTGTAAAAGGAATTGGTGATGTGAAAGTGAAATTCAACAACAAATGTTATAATTTGAAAGAAGTTTTATATATTCCTGTGATGAAAACAAATTTTTTATCAGTTAGCAAGATGGCTGATTGAGGATATACTGTAAAATTTAAAAATATTATGTTGAAATATTTAAGAAGGATAATTTTCAGTTTAAAACAAAAATTGTTAATGGAATTTATAGGATAAAATCATCATTACAAAATCATTCAATTAACAAAATGGAGTTTTCTGAAAATAACATTTGGCACAGGCGTTTTGGTCATCTTAACTTCAGTGATTTGAAGAAATTAGCAAGCAAGGATATGGTTCGTGGTCTACAAGGTAAAGTTAATGAATTTAATTGTGTAACATGCTCATTGTGTAAGATGTCAAGAAAGCCCTTTTACACGAACAGTACTATAGTTTCTAAAAATTTGCTAGAACTGGTTCATACAGACATTTGTGGACCTATGAGGAATAAATCTTATGGCGGTGCATTATATTTTATTACATTTATTGATGATTTTTCCCGGTACGTTACAGATTGTATTTTAAAAAATAAATCAGATGCTTTAAGTACATTTAAAGAATACCTTAATATGGATGAATAACAAACTGGCTATAAATTAAAGCGATTAAGAATAATAACGGCACTGAGTACGTAAATACGAATCTTAAAAATTTTCATAAGGAACGTGGTATAGTTCATGAAACAACAGTAAGCTATACATCTCAGCAAAATGGAGTTTCTGAAAGAGCTAACAGGACGTTGGTAGAAATGGTCTGATGTATGTTATATGAATCAAGATTCCCAAAAGCTTTTGGGCTGACGCCATTTGTACAAGCGTTTTTATTAAAAATCAATCACCTGCTAAGATTTTGTGTACTGTAACCCCATTTGAACTATGGAGTAAAAGGAAACCATGTGTATCATTTTTTAAAACTTTTGGTTGCAAAGCAATAGTTTTAGATTAGAAGCCTGGTAGATCAAAATTGAAAAGAAAAAGTGAAATATGTGTTTTTATTGGTTATCAACCAAATACAAAAGGCTATAGATTGATGGATTTAAAGACGAAGAAAATAGTGATTTCAAGAGACGTAAAATTTTTTGAAAATGAATTTGAAACAATATTAGATTCTGAAAATTCTAATGAAGATATCCTCGATCGCTCAAATATATTAAATAATCCAAAAACAGAACAAGAAACTAGCATTCGAAATCCTAATATTTTAGTAGATAATTTAAGAAGTGAAAATGACATTGAAAATCAAAACGCTAGAGATTATAGAAGTGCTGGTGAAAATGAAATGTATTCGAGTGAAGAATCGGATTTTTGCGGTTTTGAGGGTGGAGACTGTGAACCAGATCTTGAAGAAACATGTAATGTAAATGGGAAGCGAAAGAGAGGTAGGCCTCGTGTCTTAAGAACAGGAAAACCTGGCAGACCTAGAAAATTTTTTAAAATGGACACTGAATTGAACATGGTAAATGATTACAGTTCTTATCCTGCAAGTGTAAAGCAAGCTTTAGATAGTGATGAATCTAAAGAATGGTCAGAAGCTATGAGTAAGGAATATACATCTTTATTAAAAAATAAAACTTGGGAGTTAGTTGAGAGACCTCCCAACAGAAATATTATTGGATGCAAATGGATTTTTACAAAGAAATATTTTCCAGATGGTACTGTAGAAAAATATAAAGCTCGTTTAGTTGCTCAAGGATGTTTCCAAAAATATAAAGAAGACTATTGTGAAACATATGCGCCTGTTATACACCATTCCACAATACGTTTAGTTTTGTCACTGGCTGTTAAGTACAGCTTATTAATTAAACATGTAGACGTAGTTGCCGCATACGAGGGCTGCTATATATATTTTTGGCCTGGCAACACTGAGTGCTGCCAAGTGCAATCTGACATTTCCATTGGAAAGTTTGTCATTTTTAAGCATAATCGTACTCAAAACGTTTTGACGTACGACCATTATTTGTGTTGTTTACAGTGACTTAAAAAAATTAATATAGAAAAAAATGGAATTAACTCGTGAACATTTTCGTGCCATCATTTTTCACAACTTTCGACGTGGATTATCACGACAAGAGTGCATTGATGAACTTAAATCTTTGTTTGTATGGCGATGAAGCACCATCCTATAGCACTGTGAAAAATTGGTATAATGAATTTAATCGTGGCCAAAGCTCGCTCAAAGACGAATTCGGTGAAGGTCGTCCAGAAACGGCTGTTGTGCAGAGAACATTGATGCCGTGCGGGAACTCATTATGCAAGATCGACAAACGACATACCGAGACATAGAGGCATCCTTGGACATTTCTTCCACCAGCATACATTCGATACTGCATGAACACCTGGCCGTAAAAAATGTTTGTTCTCGTTGGATCTCGCACAATTTGAAAGTCGCTCAAAAAAAGGCTAGTGTCGATTGTGGTGCTTCAAAAGACGTTTATAAGATCGTCACAGGTGACGAATCATGGATCTATGCGTATGAGCCCGAAACGAAATAACAATCGACCGTGTGGGTCTTCAAAGGCGAGCAAAATCCAACGAAAGTTGTTCGTGGAAGAAGCACTTCAAAGCAAATGGTCGCCTGTTTCTTCGGCAAAACTGGTCATGTGGCGACTGTTCCGCTTGAGCAACGTAGGCCGGTCACTTCTGAGTGGTACACTACAATTTGTTTGCCTGAAGTCATCGGAGAAATTCGAAAACCCAACAAGAGAAGACGAATCATTGTTCACTATGATAGTGCAAGCTCTCACACATCGGCTCAAACCAGAGCGTTTTTGACCGGCCAAAACGTCGAATTAATGGGTCATCCGCCGTACAGCCCTGACTTGGCACCTAATGACTTCTTCTTGTTTCCGCACATTAAGAAAAAAATGCGTGGTAAACGATTTTCGTCGCCAGAAGAAGCTGTTGAAGTGTTCAAAAACCATGTTTTAGAGGTGTCTCAATCGGAGTGGAAAAAGTGCTTCGACAACTGGTTTGAGCGCATGCAAAAGTGTATAAATCATGCCGGAGAGTACTTTGAAAAACAATAAAACCATTTTTGATTATAAATATTCGCATTTTCACCATTAGGCCATAAATATATAGAGCAGCCCTCGTATTTAAATGGAGACTTAAAGGAAGAAGTGTATATGAAACAACCTAAAATGTTTGTTAATAAAGGTCAAGAACACTTAGTATGCAAATTGAAGAGGTCACTTTATGGACTCAAACAAGCTGGAAGGGAGTGAAACCATAAGATTAATATAATTTTCTAGAAATTGGGTTTAAGCAATGTAAAACGGATAGTTGCGGGTATATTAACCGTAATAATATCGTTGCTCCATATGTTGATGACATCTTATTATCATGTTCATCGGAAAAGTCTTTAAACAATTTATTGGAAAAGTTAAAAGAACATTTAGAAATTACTGATCGTGGTCAAGCTAAGTGTTATTTGGGAATGGAAATCATAAGAAAGAATCCAAGAGGAAATCTTGAAATTCATCAAAATAATTTTGTGAAAAATCTTTTAAAACAATGGAATATGGAAGATTGTAAGCCTGCTAAGACACCTTGTGTTCCTGGAGCAGTGCTGTCAAAATGTGAAGAAGAAAACTGTAGTAAAATAGTGGAGGTAAAGAAGTTTCAATCACTTATTGGAAGTTTAACGTATTTATCAACTTTTTCAAGACCAGATATCGCACATACCGTTTCAAGTTTAGCACAGTTCAATTCTCATCCTCATAAGGAACACTTTACTGCAGCGAAACATGTCTTGCGATACTTAAAAAACAAAGATTTTTCTATTAACTATACAAAAGATAAAAATTATTTAATATGTTATCATGATGCTGATTGGGGTTCAAATGTAATTGATCGAAAATCATACAGTGGATATGTTTTTTTTCGCAGGTGGGCCCTTGTCATGGGAATCGAAAAAACAGAATATTGTTGCTTTAAGATCAATGGAGGCAGAGTACATTGCGATGTGTCAAGTAGTGAAGGAAATTAGTTTTTACCGAAGTCTTCTGAGAGAATTGGGATTTTTAGATTTGTTAAAGAAACCAACAATGTTATGTTGTGACAATCAAGGTGCTCAATTTTTAACTAAAAGTCACATGACTCTAAAGCGAAGTAAGCATATCGACATTCGTTACCATTACATCAAAGAGAAATACAATGCAAACGAAATTGATTTGAAATATGTTCCCACTGAGGCGAATGTCGTAGATATTTTAACTAAATGCCTTTGTTATCAAAAACATATAAAATGTTGTAATTATTTATTGAATTTGTGATTTATTATTTTTTTTAAATGTAAATGTAGAATTTATATTTAGGGGGTATATGTTGGAAATACTTTGCTATTTTCTACTTGTTCAATATAAATTTTTACATGATAGTTTTTTATATATTTTACTTATGGTTGTGTTTTTGGAAATTATGTCAGTTCGATGAAAAATATCTTGCTGTAAATTAATAAAATTGATTTTTATAATAAAATACAAATTACTCAAGAATTATATTCTAACAATGTGTATCCGACCGATCTTGACTTATGGTTGCCAAGTCTGGTATAGCAAAACTACTAAAACTCACACAAAAAGCTTCAAATTATCCAGAATTAAAACTTAAAAATAATACATAACCTATCCCGTAGATTCCCCCTCTAACTTACTACAATCTAATTTTGAACATAAAATGATTAGATCATTTGTAAAGGACATGAGGATGTCATTCAGATCTTCTAATTTTAAAACTATAAAAAATTTACTAAGCAATCACTAAGATTCTTTTGGAAAGAAAGAATTTAAGTTGGTGATTGGTTAAACAAATTTCGTTATAACTTTTAAGTTTGTATATTTTTTTAATAACTCTTCCTTAACACAGTATTTTTTAAATTTTGTTATAGTTAACTAAGTAGTTTGTAGTTTTTGTACGTTTTGGTAAATTCTCATACTATTGTACCTTTTATATTTTAACCCTTTTGAATAAAAAATTTACACTTTTTTCTATTAAATCTAGCTTATAAGGGTTCAATTAAGGAGAATAAATTAAAAGTTAAAAAACAAAAATTTTATAAGAGTGATTTTTGGACTGTACTCACACAAGTACAATGGGACATTGGGGTGTATAATAAGTTACATCTAAACGAAAGTAGACTTAGTTTTATAATATGTTTTATTCACGTTTAGGATATTTTTAAAATAAATACGATAAAGAAAAAATTGTATTTAATATTAGCACCAATTGCATTTGATTTAGTGTGAAATTTTTTTAAACACTCTCTTTCTACGCAAAGTACAACGGTACAAAGCTCACAAATCCATCGAATTCGACTATGACAAACCTTGCGTCTTATCTGATTTGATATACGCTTAGGAAAATGCTATCTCCTGATGTTGCAATTGATAATGTAGAATCGAACAATTTCGCGTTGAATATTATAAAGATCGATTTGGTTGTGGTTTGCGCTTTTGTAAAGCTTCCAAGAATTCACTACACATGAATTTATCATTGATGTAAATATTGGCGACCACCATTTCTTGCTTCTGAACTTTATGTTGTACGCATTTATTGATTGGTCCTCTCATTGTATTCCGCAATGAGCTTTGGTTGCTGAACACTAATTTTGGTTTAACCAGCTCGTGACCATCGTTTCACTGAATGCATAGTTTCTATTGCGTAAAAATTTTTGCCGACAGTAACCACACTATTATCGTTCCACTTTACAAAGAGAACTTCCGACTCAGCATACCTGTTTTACGGCCAAAATTTCATATATATAAGATGAAAAATATTCACAGATACTTACCTATAGTCGAACTTTCCACGCTCTTCTTTTGTACCGCCTTTTTTAGATCCAGAGGACAGTTTTCAGTTCTTCGATCTCTAACAGTTCCTGTAGCCCTAAACCCCCTTTGCTTTAGAAGACTCAGAAGATCAAATGATGTAAAAAAGTTGTCAAAAAACAATATATGGTCCTTACAGGCTTCCCTCTAATAAATTGTTTTGCCGAATGGCCATCAAAATATTTAATCATTGACTCGTCAATCGAGAGATTTTGGTGCATGTATCCGAATCGACAAAACTTTTCAGACAATGTTTTTGACAGCGGTCTCAGTTTCGCGATTTTATCACATAAATGTAATTGAGAGTTATCAGCAAGATGTAAGTAGCACTTAATATTCTGGAAACGATTTCTTGACATTTTATTGGAAATAAGCGGTAAGCGGTCTATTTGCCAATACATGCGTTCCCTTGGTAAGGAGTGATAACCGCTGTAAAGTAGAATGCCAATAAATACCTTTAGCTCTTCTGCAGTAATGTTTAACTTATGCATGTTGTGTTGTGAGGCGTATTTCATAGTTTGGTCAACGATTAGATGCACAACGTCATTATCAAAAACTGTTTAAAATACTTCTACAGGAGATTTGCTTTCAAGCGCAGTGTTCATATTAGTCCTAAACGTTTCAAAAAATCTAGAGCTCGGCATATCCATATTCATGGGTCTTTTTTTCAATTTTATTGCCGATGGCCCTAATATTTATTTTCTTAACTCTGAGAGTTGAACATCATCATCACCACTGTCGCTATCTTCAAGCAATTTTAAGTCCCCTAGACTATCGTGTGGAAAATCATTGCGTAATAAATTTCCTTCGTCAATTTTTTCATCATCTGTTTCGTGATCGGCATTTGAAGGAATTATGGTAAAGTCAAAATTTGTGTGACTATTACTTTCAGCATAATCAAGTGCAGCAGCAATTTTTAAAAATTTTTTACCATAAAACATGTTAACGTCCGTCGTAAAATAACTACAATTATTATATGGAAATTATTACATGCATAATCACATTGTACTTATCCGAGTTCAGCAATAATAATGCTTACCAAAAACCACTTTTATTCACTTTTTCAAAAATTTTTATTAATTATACTTAAATTTAGTTAACTTAGGTTTTAATTTCAAGCAATCTCCTCCGCGTCAAGCTCAGAACTAATAAAATATAAAAAAATTGCAATGACAAGTGCATAATTTTGAAAAACGGGCAATTACCTTTCTAAAAATATTATAATATTAGTTAAATCTTACACATGTTTAGTTTCTTTTTATACTGGCTTACTCTCTACACTTTAAGGTAATATTTTAAGCGAACAGCTCGTAAAAAAGATAGTAACGATACTGTTACGAGGGCCTAAAATACAGTAATTTTCTGTACTCAAGCGAGTACAGTGAGATCAAATGTCACCTATGGATTCTGAGTATGTGCACGCAAAATCGTTTTGGAGTAAAAAACTTTAATATATTCTTGCTTATTTTCGTAGTTTTGTATAGTCTTTCAAGATACGGGTTGTACTACGATCGATTCGAATTAAGTCCTCTATTGGTTATAAATAGCGGTATATGCGCACGGGGAATAGTTTTCGACATATAAGAGAACTCTTAACTTATAAATATAAGCGATTTTTTTTTGCATATGAAAAAGTTTTTTCGTACAATCTTTCAAGAAACGGGATATCTTTTTAATGTTAACTAGATTTTGCTTGAAATCTCGATAGTCCTAGACAAGGCACAATTAGGTAGTAGCGGGTCTACAACAAATGGAAATGTCAATTACAGAAAGAGAAATAAAAAAGACAATTGCTCTCAAAACAAACGCTTTTTTTGTTTTGCAATGTCTTTTTAGTGTTTTTTAAATTCTTAAACAAACGTAGTAAAATATAAATAACTTTTGACATATTCAACTACATATCAGCTGGACGGATGACATTACCTAGTACCTTAAGGCCAGAATTGACTATCATACTCAGTCGTATGATCTGTCAAAAATTGCATGTGTTCTCAAAAAGTATGATATTGTGGATTAAAAGTGTATGTGTGTGACAGACTTTTTGACAGATCTGTACGATTTTATAATCTTTTGAAATAATTCATAAAATGATTTTTTCTATGCGATCCGGGACGGGAATTCCCGTAGATTTTCAATCCCGAATTCCCGGGAAATAAAGCGGAAATTCCCGGGAAATTTTTTTACCGTTGAAATAGCAATTCTTATGGTTTTAAAAAAAGGTGACATTTATTTTTATTAAAAATAATTGAGTTTACAAGATATGTAGATATGTAATTTCATTGAATTTTGATCATATTTGAAATTTAATTTTGTATTTCGTTAGATAGAAAGCTCTTTTGCATGGGAATATTTTGTTAAGGAAACGCCAGATACTGCTGCCTGCAAGTTGTGTGCAAAATTAATTTCATGCAAAGGCAAGAGCACAAGTGGGCTTATACGCCATTTAAAAGGCATACATAATAAACAACTGGGTAAAGTGGTACCAGGGGAAGAACCTTTAGAAAAGGTCTGAAAAACACAGGGTACATTACATCAACATGCAAGTAATAAGAAGGACGACATGAGCTTAGTTATTTCAAAACTAGCTTCAGTTGATGGGTTTTCTATCAGGTCAATAACGAGAGAGTCAATGCTTATAGGTTTTGCTCTGCCAAAAACCGAACGTGATGTAAAATATCTGATTACGAGGGCTGCTCTATATATTTCTGGCCTAATAGTGAAAATGCGAATATTTATAATCAAAAATGGTTTTATTGTTTTTTAAAGCATTCTCTAGCATATTTATATACTTTTGCATGCTCTCAAACAAAAT
Source organism: Cistogaster globosa (assembly GCA_937654795.1). Lineage (NCBI taxonomy): Eukaryota > Metazoa > Arthropoda > Insecta > Diptera > Tachinidae > Cistogaster > Cistogaster globosa. Next base: position 79,277,062 of record OW569404.1, read on the forward strand.
GTCGAGGCCCATTTTCCACTCCGATTGAGACACCTCTAAAACATGGTTTTTGAACACTTTAACAGCTTCTTCTGGCGACGAAAATCGTTGACCACGAATTTTTTTCTTGATGTGCGGAAACAAGAAGAAGTCATTAGGTGCCAAGCCAGGGCTGTACGGCGGATGACCCATTAATTCGACGTTTTGGTCGGTCAAAAACGGTCTGGTTTGAGCCGATGTGTAAGAGCTCGCATTGTCATGGTGAACAATGATTCGTCTTCTCTTGTTGGTTTTTCGAATTTATCCGATGACTTCAGGCAAACAAATTGTAGTGTACCACTCAGAAGTGACCGACCTACGTTGCTCAAGCGGAACAGTCACCACATGACCAGTTTTGCCGAAGAAACAGGCGACCCTTTGCTTCGAAGTGCTTCTTCCACGAACAACTTTCGTTGGATTTTGCTCGTCTTTGAAGACCCACACGGTCGATTGTTGTTTCGTTTCGGGCTCATACGCATAGATCCATGATTCGTCACCTGTGACGATCTTATAAACGTCTTTTAAAGCACCGCAATCGTATTTTTGCAACATTTCTTTGCACCAATCGACACGAGCCTTTTTTTGAGCGACTTTCAAATTGTGCGGGATCCAACGAGAACAAACCTTTTTTAAGGCCAGGTGTTCATGCAGTATCGAATGTATGCTGGTGTAAGAAATGTCCAAGGATGTCTCTATCTCTCGGTATGTCGCATGTCGATCTTGCATTATGAGTTCACGCACGGCATCAATGTTCTCTGGCACAACAGCCGTTTTTGGACGACCTTCACGGAATTCGTCTTTGAGCAAGCTTCGGCCACGATTAAATTCATTATACCAATTTTTCACAGTGCTATAGGATGGTGCTTCATCGCCATACAAAGATTTAAGTTCATCAATGCACTCTTGTCGTGATAATCCACGTCGAAAGTTGTGAAAAATGATGGCACGAAAATGTTCACGAGTTAATTCCATTTTTTTCTATATTAATTTTTTTAAGTCACTGTAAACAACACAAATAATGGTCGTACGTCAAAACGTTTTGAGTACGATTATGCTTAAAAATAACAAACTTTCCAATGGAAATATCAGATTGCACTTAGCAGCACTCAGTGTTGCCAGGCCAGAAATATATATAGCAGCCCTCGTATTGAGCAGTTTTTTAAAGTTAAATGTGAAATAAAACACGACATAGAAGTAAAATTAAATGATAAATGTAGATTCTCATTAGTTATGGATGAATGGACAAGTATAAAAAATCGAAGATACTTAAATATATGTTTAAATGGAAACGCGGAGACTTTCCACAACTTAGGAATGGTTTATATATCCGGAAAGTGTGGAGCTCTTGAAATTCGTAATTTAATGGAAGCAAGATTAAAGAAATATAATATAAGTTTTAAAAACTACATAGCAGCTACCATAACTGATGGTCCAAACGTAATGAAGAAGTTTGTAAAAGAAAGTCCCGTTGAAGGCATATTTTGTCTTAGCCATGCAACATTTGACCTTTCAATTGATGATTTAAAGTCAAGTGATGAGGAAAATTTTGATGACGACTTTGAAGATGTCTTGGATAATATTGAAAATTTTGTAATCATCATCAGTTAAAAGCAAGTGTTAGAGCAAACACGTAAAAGAATTATATTATTTAAAAAAAGTCCGGCAAAAAACAGTATTTTACAAAAATATGTTGTAGCTGAACATACAAAAGAAGTAAGTCTTGAATAAGATGTTTTTACGAGATGGAACTCCGCGGTTCCTATGATCAAAAAGTTCTTGTTGTTAAGAAATTCAATTAAGAAATGCCTCATTGATTTAGAAAAGGGTGCGCTTTGGATCGAAGAAAACGTTAGTATTTTAAAAACTTTATTGAACATATTAAACCCAATAAAATTAGCCGTAGAGGCACTTTGTCGTCGGAATATGAATTTATTAACAGCTGATATTATAGTTAATACATTATTAAAACAAGTCGCAACACTTCGTACGTATGTTGGACATTCAATGTTTGAGTTCCAGAAAAACAGAATAGAAGAAAGAAAACATTCCAAACTGTATACCATTTATAAGGTTTTTGAAAAATCCTGATTTTTTTAATGATGAAAATAAAGCCAATAGCTTTTTCCCAAATGCTTCAAAAAGTTCCGTTTTTTTATATGCAGAACAACTTTATAGCCGTCTTTTTAGTGAAGAAATCGAATTAAAAGAAATTGAAAGCAGTGATAATATTGACATTGAAGAGGAAAAGACATTTGCGAACAAATTAAATTATGCAATATGTAATGCAAATGAAGAAACTAAAAAAAAATCAGAACCATTAAAATGTTCAATTAAAAAAGACTTGAAATTTTTTGAAGGATCCGGTAAAAAAAACAGAAAACCTTAAAAAACTCTTTGATGCACTTTTAACAATACGACCAACTTCTGTTGAAAGTGAGCGAGTGTTTTCTCTGACAGGGCATTTAGTTAATAAACTTCAAAATAGGTTTTCAAATGAATCTATTAATACTATATGTGTTTTAAAAACACACTTGAGAACCAAAGATTAAAAATTATAATTTTTAAATCTTTATACACACATTATTTACTTTATATTTATTCTTAATTTTAAATGTTTTTAATAATTTTTTTTTATTTTATAAATTTGAAATTGCTCCTCTGCTCTTTTAGAATCTTGAATGAGAGGAGAATTATTTGGCTGGTCCAAAGGAACAAAACGCCATCAAAAGTTTTTATGATTTAAAAAAAAACTGAACTTGTTTGTATTGTCAACATACCTACATACATAAAATAGTTTGATCTCATGAACGTGATTTTATATTAAATAGAATTACTTTGAAAAACTAGCAGTTTTCATTAGAAAATAACTTTTTTTATTGTTTTTATGTTTTACTTAATTTTTGAGTTTTTTGTAAATTTTATAATTTACATACATACAATGTATGTATTTAAACAACTGAACTGAATTATTTTTTGATAAGATACTTTTTAAATAGTTTTAACTTATGAATGTGATTTCTTTAAAACAGACCAACTTTGAAAATTGTTCTCAATCTTAATAGTTGTTGGGAATTCGCGGGATCCCGGGAAATCGTAAAATTTGTCCCGCATTCCCGGGAAATAAAAAAATCCGGGAAAAGAAAAACTCTATATGATAGTCAATCCTGGCCTTAAATATAAAGATTTGGAGATTGTAAAGCAGTCCTGCCATATTTGTCGATTTATCACGATTTTTCGCTTCAAAATTATCAAAGTGCCGATATGCCGATTTTTGCTCCGAAAATTCCGAATTTTTCTTTAAAATCTTTAACACGGTGACTTTGTATATATTACTTCTGGGCAACACTTGTTAGATTAGAAAACGACCGTTATAAATTCGTTGTTTCCAAAAAGTAAAAATTGTGATTTTCAACTATACGTATAATAAAACAGTAATTTCTGTACATGAAATAAATTTTGAAAATTTTGATGTTAACGTAGGTAGTAATCAAAATGAAATACAAAACAAAACAAAACACTTATTTTTGGAATTTTTGTCTATATAACCGTCTGTCTGTGTTCGCATCACATAAAAACTGCTGGATGGATTTAAATAAAATTTTGTGTGGAGGTCCCTAAGAACCTTGGTTCAAATATAGAATACTTTTTGTTTCACAGAGCAAATGGAGATTTTAAATGTGAAGTCACCCAATTTTATCGGTATAATGGTACTAAAACAGTTGCTAGCACATTTTATTTTTATAGATTGAACATTTTTAACACTGTTTACAGATCTCTTCAATAAATCTGTGATCAAAAGCAATAACAGCATAACTCGTTTTTTGAAAGTTTCAAACAGCATTTTGAATTTTAATATTGTTGCGTTAAATCAGGAAATAGCAACTTTAGCTGTGTAAACTTTAAGGAAAAAAATACTCAGTTCGCTCGCCAATCGCATCAAATACACAGCCAGTGACGACGGTCTTCACCGAAAGGTGTGACAACAGCAAATCAGTTTGTCCCTAACTTGACCTTAGCTGTTATTGCTTGTGGACACAGAAATATTTAAAACCACATTTTTCTAAACTTGATTTTTAAGAAAATTATTAATAACACGCGGACGAAGTCGTGAGTACTGCTAGTTATATTAATAAAACTAAACCATTTATGTAAATGCTTTGACCTAAGAAATTTAAAAATTAAATTAATAAGTTTTTTAAAATCGTCAAATAATATTTAAATAAATCAAAAATTTTTGGTATCTAATTATTCCTTTTTACTAACGAAATGAAAATGAAAAAGTAAAATTACTTATGCAACCCTGACCATTGTTATAAATGAATTAACACTGCAGCGAAATAAATATTTTTTCTTTTAACGAATGTCTCAGCAGTATTTAGTTCCAACGAAAGAATCAATAACAAGAAGATTTAAAAACCGCTGGTAAATTTGTCTTCAAGTCCAATGGAAAAGATTTCAGAAAAATGAACCTTTTTAGATGTTTTATACAACTGCTTTATGTGTCCCTAGAGACTAAAAATACACGAAAATATTTTATTATTTCCACTCTAAACGACCAAAATCGAAAAGAATTTTTATGTAAAGGGCTATTTTTGTATAGATGTATTATTTTATGTTGTTACCATTATTAAATACTGAATTTCCCTGTTTTTTATCCTTCACCACAAAAAGTGGAAAAAGGGTATAACTAATTTGTCATTCCGTTTTTTTCTTCTACAATATTCATTTCCAAACCCCATAAAGCAAATATATTCTGACTTTTTATTCATAGCGAAGTGGATTGAGCGATGTCTGTCTGTTCGTCCGTGTTAGTGTTAAAGTCAAGTTTCCCGAGGCACAAGATCAGCTAGAAAAAATTTAAATACACCAATCGATCAGACATAGTGTCGAAAGAGGTGCTATTGGAAATCAGCAAGATCGGTCCATGTTCTTCGACGCAGCAGGCAAAACACCATGTAACTCTATTTTTGCAATTGGAACACTGGAGTAACTTCAATAAAAAAAAAAACAAATATATGGGGCGTAGAGAATTAAAAAATAAGAAAAAAAAACATCAAGTAAAAAAATTGGCGCTCGCCTATGTATTCTAATATTCTCATGAAATATTTATTATACAAAACTACAAAATGAAATGTATTACTGCGGGGAAAGCATATCCATATGGCCATTTCGTTACTGCTCATTTAACTCATCAGTGAACTTTACCCAAATTTTGTGTTCAAAACTAGAAGGTCTTATATCTATTGCCAAGTTTACTAAATGAGAACTACATTGAATCAACAAAGCAAATAGACAATAAAAACTCAATAGGTTTTTTATACAAAAACACAGCAAACATATAGTAACTATTTTTATTTTTTCTTCCATTTTTCTACATAAGAGTTCATTCATATGTATGTATTTGAAAGATTAAAAAAAAAAATTGTAAGTAATTTTTACAAATAAGTAATGTGCACATGCAAATACAACAATATGAAAATTTATTATTCGGAATCTTTTTTATTAATTTACTTTAATAGTGCTTGATTCCTTCAAATATAAATATATGTTGCGTGCGAGGCAAAATCAAAAGCGCATTATACGCCTCCGGCCGGAAAAAAATTTTTTCGTTGCAACTATCTATGGCAACATTTTCGGAAAGAGGCGGAATATGATGTTTGCCTCAAACACCTCATTAAGTATATTGTAAATTGTTCAGGGAGGGGCGTTTGTGAATGTGTTTTGTGATTGGATTTTGTTGTTTGCTTATTGGTTTTGTTTGTGTTTGGGAGCTGAAGTAAAAAGATGAAAATTAATAATGATTAAATAAAAAACTGAAAAAAAAAACGATACATATTTACCCATTCTGAAAAATTTAGACAACAACAGGTTTAATGAAATGATCCGATTAAGTTCGAATGAATTTGACCACATTTTCGAGCTTATCAAAGTTTTTCATACAAAATGTGAAAAGCTTCAGCTTCCAGTTGAAATTCAGCTAAAAATTATTCCCTATCGGCTGGGATCTTCGGGCAATGGTGCTTCTATACCTATTCCCTTTTTGGTATAGGTGATGGCGGAACTGTGCAAAATATATCGAAGCGAGTTTTTAAGGCAATTAAAAAAACAAAAATAGGTTTTTATATTGGCCAGATTACGGTGATAGAAGTGAACTTATTTATGCAACAAAAAACCAATTACCAGGCTGTGTTGGTTATGTTGATGGCTGTGAAATCAGTCTGGCCGAAGCGCCTTGTAAGCGTCATGAGCTTTATTTTTCGCGTAAGCGCTAATATGCTATTAAAATGAAGGTGTATGCGACTATAAGCTAAGAATAAGGCAAGTTACGATTGGATACCCCGGAAGTGTTTACGATGCCAAATTTTTTTCTAATTGCTGCCTTGAAAAGTATCCTCGCTTCGGTCTTCTTAAAAAAAAATTCATCAGTTTAAAGGAGCTTAGGTTTAGGTTGATAAATGAAGAAAATATGTAAAAGGGAATGTAATGATTGGATAATGGTTTGTTGTATTCTGCACATCATAATAGATTTTAATTATGTAGCTGACTGCAGTAATGAGTGTTTGTCGCATCCGAACATACCCACAGTAAATAATAGAAATGATTTGTTTTGTTTTATAGAAAATCAACATAACATAAGAAACAGAATCTGAAACCAAGTTTTTATTTGTAAAACAAATGGACATTAATAAAAATGTAAACAGATCCAAGAACCATATTATATTTACTACCTATGTACATACATACATATATCCTTTATTGCGACAGTCATATTAAAAAAAATCAACTTTTTTAAGTTATTTAATGAAAATTGTTTATTTATACTTACTTAAATATTAGAAAAAAAAAAACAGAATTCTGTGAAGTGAAATTTCAAAATTTCTAAAGAAAAAGTATTGGTTAGTACCTGTTTTATCTTCCTTCTATCACCAATTAAGTCGAAGTTGTAGTTCAAAATGTTTTACCGTTTTATGTGCATTAACAATTTAAAACGCATTTTACCAAGTTTAAATTTTTTCGGGATATGTGTGACTATATTGCGATAAGTATAAATGTTCAAATGTTAACTTGTTACGAATATCTATCATCTCAGTGTTAATATATATCTTTTTTATTGTATTATTATGTATGTATGTGTGTTTAAAATTAAAAAATAAATATGAAAATTAATTATAATTATAACAATTAAAAAGTTTCTTAATATTTTATTATTTAAAATTTTATTTATTGATTTGAATTTTTAAATTTCATTTTAAGCTTTTCCATAGCTAACCTCTCCTTCATTTCTAACTCTGCCATTTTTACAGCTTTTTCAGTTTCTAGCTCTTTTAACTTTATTTCTTTTTGATTTTCAATTTCCTTTTCTTTTAAAAGTAATTTCTTTTCCTTAAGCATCATTGTCTTTTTCATCGCAACTACTTCTTTTTCTTTAATTTCCATATCAAAATCAAGTTTCTTCCTTTTGATTTCTATGGCTTCACTTTGCCAGGACATAGTGTCCGATACAGCTGTTCTTGAATAAATTCCTTGTCTGTTAAGGAAGCGCTCAGAGGCAAGTAATCAGGTACGTAAGTATCAGCTGCTGTGGCGGGCTCATCTGTTCCGGTGGAATTAATTATGTATTCTATGCTGGAGTCGAGACTATCTTCTATTGTAGTATCAGTATCATATTCTACTGGTTGACGTCCAAAGATACAATCTATACATATGTACATTATTTAAACGGTTTTGTTGACCAAGCTACATACTACATAAATACCTACTTTTTATGGTGCTGCCATCCATATTTCCTTCGCCTGAGCTTTTCTCCCACTGCTTGGCACGGTTGAAACTTAATTTTAGGTTTCTTACTTTCGATCGAGCTTGCTTATAATCAACAAACACCTTCTTTTCCACTGCAAATGTTTTATAATAAACCTGAGCCGTGGGTTTCTAAAAAGCAAAAGGTATACATACATATGTACATACATGTAAGACATACAAATGTACATACATTTATAAATGTACATACATATGTAAATGAAAAAAAAAATTGCAACATTTTTCAATTGAAGTATACGTCTGAGTCCCGGTTTTCTTGCAAGTACTCTATCAGACATTTTTCTTCAGAAACTGTCCACTTTTTCACTGGATTTGACCGATTTCCTTTTTGCTTTATCTGAAAAAGATAAGCAATTTATCAGAATCATTTAAAAATCATACAAATATATACATATGTATGTATATATTTCACTTCGAAATCTTACCACATTCCAACAATTTCCTTTCATTTAAATTAAATGTTTTTACAAAAACTTTAATTATAATCACTTCACTTTCTATGTTTATTTGTTCTTCTTCATTAAAACGTGGCATTCACATCATTTAATAGCTTGATAAGCAATTTTAATAAAAATAGTTTAGGAATTAAATAAACATTAATTCAATATGTTCATTTATCTTTAAGGCGCATAATATTATTGAGGATAGTTACCACATACTAAAAATACTTCACAAATTCACCAAACAACTGAAACATTCCCAGTTCTGGCATAAATACAACATTTTCTAAACACGTAAAATTCAATCGTTTAATGAGAACACACTTTGGCATGAAAATTACTAACAACAAAAATACAATACCGTATAATTAGACGATTTGACGACACACACGACGTTAATACGAGCTTGTGAATTGAAAAATTATTTTATTGTAAAGATAAAAGCTTAAGGTCTAACTTATTAGAAACTTAAAGATAAAACTTATAAACCTTAAGTTAAAAACTTACAATCTGAAAGTTTAAATTTACAAACTTAAGCCAAAACCTATAAAACTAAATATACAAACTTAAAATTTTAAGGTTAAAACTTACAAATTTAAAAATGAAAGTTGAAATTAAACAAAAAATAAAATAAAAAAATAAAACTTAAAGTGTAAAAAGTGGATTTTAAGCAAATGTTGAAAGAATTTACTTTACCACCAAAACGCTAAATATACTAAAACGCTAAGATAAAAATAAAAGTCAGCATCGAGCCACCACCACATCGAGTCACATCCAGCGTGGGAAGAAACCGGCAGCAATTTGCATAGTCACTCACGACGGCGTCAGGTACCCCTGCCAATAAAGCCACAGACGGACATCCACGGACGACAAACAGACCTGTGTTAATTAAAGTAATATTCATATATAAATATATATATTTCTAGAAAAAAAATTATCATTTGTTAGAGAAAACACCATTTTATATTACCTTTTTTGATATACAGTTCCTTTTGTGGCTTATATTCAAAAGTTGCGCGTTCTTAGGGTTGAGCTCAAGCTTAGGTTTCGTAAAATCGAAGGGAGAATATATATGCCTCTTAATAATACGAAACCTAAGCTTGAGCTCAATCCTAAGATATATATATATATATATATATATATATATATATATATATATATATATATATATATATATATATATATATTAGAAAATTAGTTCACAAACCCATTACAAAATTCGCGTACGTAGGACACGCCCTCGTACTGACGGCAGTTCCGGAGAATCGTCCAAACTCGCTCAGAGGTCCTAAAAAGAGAAAAAGTATAAAATATTGAATACTAGCATCTTGCAATATTTTATTTTGTTTTAATAATTTAAATTAATGAATTATTAATTAATTAATTTATTATTATTTTTTTATTTCGGCCTTCATATGGCCGAAAAATATTACAGAGTGATTAAGGTTTATGTGCGTATTATAACAGTAACTTAATAAATAATAATATATAATCGCAAAAAAGAAAAAAAATTCAAGAAAAAAGTATATAAAACAAGAAAAAATATACATACATATATATATCGTGTGCGTCGACAATTTTCAACAAAATAATTCATATTAGTATTAAAATAAAAGAGAGTACCGAAGGCGCGAAGGTCAGAGCAAATAATGTATGCTTGTACATATGTATTTACACATATAGCATGCGCAGGCCATCTATTGGTTTAAATGCTGGTTCTAGTTTTTCTTGTAAACCATTGCTGTAGCACCAAAAGATCTTGACCTATTTGGCAGGCCATTCCAAATGCGGGCAGTTTTTACCAAAAACTATTTCTCAAAAAATGAGTTAATTTTGGGAATGAATACTTGGGAATTTCTTGAGGAGTTGATAAAGTTTATAGGGCTGTGAAAAAATATGGGTTGGAGCTTTTCACAATACAGTAGAATCGTGTCAGTAATCTCACAACCAGAAAATTATTGAAGGAGCAGTTTAAAAATCGGTAGACATACATTCAAACATGTTCACTTCTCCTAAGCTGATATACAAACCGCATTATTTTGTTAAAGAGGAGCTGAATTCTACGTATATTACCAGAATTTGTGCATGAATAAACTTCAATACAACATAAAATTTGCGAAATTAGCATTGCATGGGCTACCCTATATCTTACATGGAAAGGCATATATACGTTAAGACAATATAATTGACGGAGACACCTAATACCTTCATACTATGGACATAACCTATTTCGGTGCCACATACCAGAACTTTTATCATTTCCGTAGAAGATGGGCCAAACCTCATTACTGCGGTTTTTGATGCATTAATTAAAAAATTATGTGACCTCATACAAACTTCAACATCTCTCAATTTATCATTAATATTAATCTGCAAATCTTTCAGTAAGTTAGGTAGCGAAAATAAGAGTTGTATATCATCTGCAAACGCATATTTCACACATGAAAGTGAATCAGTAACACTGAAAAGGCTATTAAGGTACATTACAAATAGTAGGGGCCCAAGAACCGATCCTTGAGCTACTCCCGAATGAACATTACGGTTTCAGATTCGATTCCACAAAATGAAACGAATTGATGACGATTGCTTAAATATGAAAACAAGAGCTTACATGCCGTTCGTGAGAATCTAAGTTCATGGTGTAGATTCTTTATAAGATTATTGTGATCTACCCGGTGAAAAGCCTTAGAAAGGACAAGGGATACTAATATACAGGTTTTATTGTCATTCACTTTATCCCTAATTGACTCAGTGATACCTAACAGAGCCAAAGAGGTGCTGGAGTTCGCTCGAAAACCAGTTAGTTTATGATTGAGTAAATGATGCCTTGAGATGTAGCTAGTTATTTGGGACATCATTATATGCTCACACACTTTCGATAGCACCGGTAAAATACTTATGGGTCAAGGTTGCTCATGTTATAAGAGTTACCCTTTTTAAGAATGGGAATAACTTTAAAACATTTCCATCTGTTAGGGAAAGTTGATGTTGTTAGAATACAGCTAAAAAGATGAAAAAACAGTCAGACAGCAAAGGAAAGATGAGTTTTAAAAAACGTAAAGGTATTCCATCAACTCCACATGCACTTGATTTAATTTTACCAAATGCTCTTTCCAGATCATCTAGCTCAATGCAGGAGAAGAAAAACGTTTCAAGAAAATTTTCAAAGTCACGTAGATCAGAAAAGTTCATGTTAATAAAACTTTTATTTTCATGGCCAATTCATTTAACTGAATGACATCAACTTCATCCTCAGCAATATTTGGGTTACTTAATAGTGAATTTCTTAAGTGATTCCACATATGTTTTGTGTTCGAACCGCCAAAAACTTTATGGTAGTGACTTTTCTTAGCATTACGAATGGCACGTTTAGCTTTATTACGATATTTACAATAAACACCGCAGTTATAATCAGATCTATCATACATATACGCTCTATAGGCACCATTAATAGGTTTACGTTTAATTTTAAATTTATTAGCTGCAACAAGGTGCACATCGAAATGAGTGGGCAAAAAATTATGCGATATTAATACGCTTAAACGTTGACATAAGTGTCTAAAATTTATTGACTTAGACGCATCAAATAGATTATTATTAAAGTCGCCAATAATTATTATCATTTGATATTCATTTAGAATATTCCCCACTGCGGTCTCAAATGCTTCTAAATTACCGTGAGGTAAATACACCACGCCAAATAAAATAAAAATACCTGTCATATATATTTCCACAAAAAGTACCTCACATTCACCATATTGAGATTCAATGTTTAGAGCTTTGAAACGAATATTACGAGATAAATGCCTATTCCTCCACCTCTACCTACAGGACAGTCGTTTCTTATGAAATTATAATTTGGTATTGAGACAGCCCCATTCGGAACGCAACGCTTAAGCCATGTTTCGGTCAATCCAAATACAAACATACATATACATATATACACACACACACACACACACACACATATATATATATATATATATATATATATATATATATATATATATATATATATCTATATACAAACGTATACAAACACATGAATACATATATATGCACATATACACACACGTGTGCTAATTTTTGCATAATTCTGTCTCTGATTTGACTAAAACGTCCTTATGTTTATTTATGTACAAACACTGGTTTATATCCTTATCAGTAATGGGTATACCATAAATTTCACCAATTTTCAAACTAACAACTTCAAGATTATGCAAAGTATCAGGTAGACCCGTCACGATGACATCGGGGCGGTTTAGACACTTCATTTAGGAATTTTGCTACTTTTCCAGCTAAGTTAATTTACTAGCATTGTTTTTGTCAGCTTGTTTAACGAGGTCATAACAGTGTTTTACCTCTGAATCAACTTCTTTGATTTCAGTCTGGAGTTCTTGTTTAATTTTAAGCATTATAGAATTAGCCTTAGCCTCAAAATCTTGTACAGCCTTTTCGATTTGCTCTTGGGTAAACTGTCGGTGGGCATCCAGTTTGTCGTCGATATTCTTGCTTATTTCCTGAATACCATTTTGGAGGTGAAGTGCTAAGGAATCAGCTATTTTTAGGCGGCATCTTAAAACAGGCTCTTTATACCCTCTTCAGTACAGAAAACAATGCAATAAGACACTTCAATGTAGCACGTGGATATTAAAAAAATTAACAAATATTTATTGTTACTTTAATATATATGTAGATAATATGAATCTTTAATAGTTTCGTATTGAATTACTGAGAAAAGTTATACTTTTGATTATATATTCACTACTTTATTTTAATAAATTTAATTTTCGGCAGAGTGAATTTATTTTACACAGTCATGATAGTTGTTTCCATTCAAGGTTTTTGTTATGAGTAATTCAATAAAAAAAGACATTCTTTAAATTTAAATAGTAACATCCTTTTGTTCATATTTATATAGATTTACAACTAAACGAATTTTATGTATTGTTTAATATGAATTCTCGATTAAATTAATAAAATTAGAATTTTTGCAATGATTATAAATTGCAACCCAACAGTTTTTTTGATATGGAAGAATATGTTTTTGTCAATAGGAAGGTAATGAAAAGGTAAGTTCGGTTGAGTAGAGATAATTAATATAACTTGCGGCATAAATCATGATGGTGATATCTGCCGAATATCAAGAGGGTGGGCGACCAAAGCTAGCACAACACCCGCTAGCGAAGATTGGTGCTAATAAACTAAATATAGCGCAAAGACTTTGGGGTGCTGAACTAGATTGTTAATTCTCGTTTTTTTTAAGCTTTCTTTCGGGCTCCAATTTTTATTTCATTTAATTATCAGACTAGCATGATTTTTTTTTTTGCTTGTAGTTGATGCAAGTGGCAGGATAAGTTGGCAAGGTTCCCCCCCGGCCGCCAATAAACTGGCCACACAAATCTTTCGTGTTTAACACACCATTATAAAAGAAGAATACTACAACAAAATGGCGCCCAACGTGGGGCCCGAAAGTGAACAAGTCAGTTGGTTTTTTTATTTAATGTTTCTCTTGCAAACTTATGTTGTAAGTCCCGTTGCGTCAGCAAGAGTCCTCAACGCGTTGCGACAGCAGCTAGTCTGTAAATAGGACCCATTAATAACTTTTTTAGTCTTAATAGCTTATTTTCTATGTAGTTTTTTTTTGCACACACCTTTCATTTAATCTTTTCTACTTGTAAGTGCCGGATATTTTAAATTCGAAATTGTTTTTGTGTTGCGACAGTTGGAGAGATTAGATAAAAGGAGTTTGGTTCAGAGGAAAATTACAAAGTTTATTTTTTTTTGATAGCAAATCGAGTCTGACCATTGGGTCATTTGAGCCTGTGGCAAATGCTTCGATTTGTGCAGAATTTTTTAAACTCGATCAATTTTTTTATCAACAATAGCCTAAATCAGCTTTGTACTATTAAGTAAAGTACAAACTTACCATTTTCTTTTTGTATCTTTTAATATCGATGGCAAAATTTAGTGCTCGTGTGTAATGACATCTTTGGGAACCCAGTGATCAATTGCACCACACGAAAATCTGCCAGCACGCTAGTTAAAGCCGAACATTCATTCAAAACTACCCGAATTTTGCGCGAAACCTGAAAATTAGAAAAAAAAACATAGTTAGTTTTTGTTCTTTTAGCTTCAGGGTCCAAATTTGGTGCAACCACAACAGCCTAGAATAAAGCAAAACATTTTAAAAAACGGTTTTCAGCCTATATCACATATCAACCCACCAGTACATAATGCACAGTTGCCGTACGTCTCACAGAAAGTTTCAGCCTATCAAAGCGATAGGGGTCCACAAACGGCAGTTGGTCCACAACAATCACCAGTTGTAAATCTGCCTTCGCAGTCTAGATGATACTTACCTGTTGTAGAACCGGATCCTGCTCATTTTAATCATCGTGGTATGGATTTGTCTAAGTGGGTCATAAAATTTGATGGTACCACTAAGTCGATGAGCGCCGAAGATTTCATTTTTCGAGTCGATGTTTTGCGGTAAGACTACAATTGTTCGTTTAATGACATCAGCCGCAGTTTTCATTTATTGCTAGAAGGCCAAGCACTAGACTGGTATTAGAACGTGAGGAAGTTGACTCCCATAACGACCTGGGAGGATTTAGAAAGGGCATTTTTGACCCAGTACAAGCGGTACGCCTTACTCTGTGGGAGACCTCTTTGAAATTATTAACGCCAATCTCAAGCCGACGTTGTCGCATTTGCTGTTTTCAGTTAGGATAGGGGGTTTAAATGATTTTTATCAGCAGGCGAAGAGAGCTGAAAATCTACTGTCTAGTCAAAGGCAGCAGTACTCTCAAAGTCAGCAGTTTTCAGCACCACGTGTACATGAAATTGATTTTGACGAAGAAGGAGCCTCTGGTTCTAATCTAGAGGTTGAAGCTATTTCTTCTGGCGCCCGATATACTTGCTGGAATTGTAAGCAAGTGGGACACAGTTTTATGGACTGCCCTTTACGGCGCGTTTTTTTGTTTTCGATGTGGCCGAGATATCGTGGTTACCCCTAACTGCCTGAAGTGTGAGGGAAACCTGCCGTTGAACAAGTTTCAAACTGGGGAGACTCGTTCTACGCAGACCTAAGTCCGATTATTAAATCAAATTCTCTAATCGTACCGCAAACACAAGTAAACATTTTAGTTAATCCCAATAAAGTAAATATCGTTGAAGAAAAATTTAAAGTTCACGTAATAAAGCCATTGCATCAGAAAGTAAAAGAGTACAACGCAGCTAAAGCTAGAATTTTCGGAGAAGTGTCGACCCGAGTTAAAAAAGCTAGAGAAAGATGAAAAGAAGAAAAAAAAAATAAGTTTAGAAATCTTATCTGCTTCACTCTACGAGGGAGATGATACGCGTTTTTACTTGAAAATAAACATAAATGGTGTGGACATCGAAAGTCTGTTGGACAGTGGAGCTACCGTCACTTGTCTAGGAAGGAGCTGTATAGAATTTGTAGAAAAAGCAGGTCTGCAAATTTCCGTAGTCTTTACATACGACTGCAGCCCTCACAAAGTTGTTGGGCGTGTAAAAGTCGAAGTAACAGTTAACAGAATTTCGGACGAAATCGTTTTATATCTAGTTTCGTCCCTTAATAGGCATTTATTATAGGCGCTGATTTTATGCGAAAGTTTGGGTTATTCGCCAATGTGGGTTATTCGCCAATGGAGAGTGAGTCCGCAGAGAACAGAGTCAAAACTCACGTTTGGACTTCAGAAGTTTCCTTGCTATACGAGGAAGGGTCTTGGGCGAACTCTCCTGGAGATTCATACAATTGACATCCGCGATGCAACTTCGGTGAAGGACAAACATTATCCGGTCCCGCCAGCTGTACAAAAGTTGATGTACGCAGAGCTTGATCTTGGGACACTGAGCCGAGCGAGAGTCCTTGGAGCCATCCGGTTGTTCTTGTCCGCAAGGCGAGAAGAATTGATTATGCTTGGACGCTCGTAAGATAAAAGCCCTCACGATCAAGGACGCCTATCCTTTGCCGCACATCGAAGGTTTGCTCAGCCGGTTAGGGGATACATATTTTATATTAAGCGTCGACTTAAAGGATGCATTCTGGCAGATACCATTAGATGCATCCAGTAGAGAAAAAACTGCCTTTACGGTGCCGGGCAGACCACTCTATCACTTTACGGTTATGCCTTTCGGGTTGTGAAATGCTGCCAAAAGGCTATGCCGTTTAATAGATAAAGTGATCCCTGCAGTGCTGCGTGATAGAGTTTTTGTCTATCTGGATGATCTTTTAGTTGTCTCGCCAGACCTGGAAACTTACCTGGGGTTGTTAGAGCAGGTGTCCGAGTGTTTGAAACTGGCGGGTTTGACCATTAACGTGGCCAAATCTAAGTTTTATTTTGGGGAACTTTTCTACCTGGATGTATATATTAGGAGGCGGTAAGCTAAGGCCCGACCCCGAAAAGATTGAAACAATAGTTAAATATACCTACCCAAAAATCGCTAAATAGGTAAGAAGTTTTATGGGAGCCACTGGTTGGTACAGGCGCTTCATACGCAACTACGCTACTATTTCTGCACCCATTTTTAATACCCTTAAGAAGGGTAAAACCGACGACGCCAGAAACGCCTTTGATAGACTTAAAGCAGCTCTTACCATAAGCGCAGTTCTTACCCACCCCGATTTTTCGAAACATTTTTGCGTACAAGATGATGCCTCAGATTTAGGAGTCGGTGCCGTATTATTTCAAAAAGATGAGTTCGATAGTGAACATCCCATCGCGTTTTTCTCCCACAAATCGACCTCTGCTCAAAGGAATTATTCCGTTACATAGAGGGAGTGCCTGGCCGTTCTTTTAGCCATCAAAAAGTTTAGGCCTTATATTTAATTCATGCCATTCTCGGTGATTACTGATCACAGTAGTCTTAAATGGCTTATGTCTCATAAAGATCTAACTGGTCGCCTCGCTCGATGGGGCCTGCAGTTGCAGTCTTTTTTGTTTTTAATTGAACATAGGCCCGGGTCGACAAACATCGTTCCCGACACCTTATCACGATATGACATGGAGGAAATTTCGGAAAATGTGGCCAGTTTAATAGATTTATATTCAGAATATTTTAAGTCAGAAAGTTACCAGGACTTAATAGCCTGGTTATCCGAAAACGCGGATCAAATACCAGTATCAAGGTAATTGATGGCCTGGTATATAAACGTGTACTGCCGTATGATGGCGTCCAACTTAATGAAGATTTTCATAGAAACTTTGTGTACCACCTGAACTAACGGCGGGAATTATCGAAAAGTGCCATATTCCACCTCAATCGTCACACGGAGGAATCGGTACAACAATTCGTAGGGTGAAAGAGTATTTTTATTGGCCAAATCTGAACGCTCAAGTTTAATCTTTTGTAACAAATTGTCAAGTTTGTAGGGAATCAAGACCCGCCAATGGCACATTAAGACCACCTATGGGGGCCGAAATAGACACTAAACGTCCATTTCAACGAGTTTTTGTAGACTTCTTAGGTCGCTACTTTTAAAAGCAATGGCTAAGGCAAGCACCAGAAACATGGTGAAGTTTTTAGTTACCGAAGTGTTTTATAAGTTTGGCACGCCCGAGACCATTATCTCTGATAATGGGAAACAATTTATAAGTAAAGAATTTAAGGACCTTTGGAGTTAAGCACATTAAAACCGCTATTCATTCACCTCAGGCTAACGCATCAGAGCGGGTGAATCAATCGATTCTAGCCGCCGTAAGCTCATACCTGAAGGAAGATCATACGGAATGGGACAAATATTTATCGGAAATTTAGTTTTCATTGAGATCTTCCGTACAGACATCAATAGGGGCTAGTTCCTACCTTGCGCTTTTTGGAATGAACATGATAGGAAATGGTAGTGTGTATAGTCTTGCGAGAAAGTTAAAATGTCTCGAGGGTTCTGAAATGAATATCATACCAAAATCTACAAAACTGGATTTAATTAGACAAAAGTCGTATAATACGCGCTACCGACAAGTGAAGTTTATACCGGGGCAGGAAGTTTATCGCCGAAATTTCCAGCAAAGCGATTTCAAAAATTGCTTTAACAGGAAGTTGGCTAAGAAATTCCTTAAGTGTAAAATTGTCCGTTCCATAAGCAACAGCCTGTATGAGGAAGAATACCTTCAGGGCAGGATGTTGGAGGTATTTCACTCCAAGGATTTAAAGCAATAGCTTTATTACCTTTGGTGAGCTTAGTCCTAAAGTCCCTGTTCCTACGCAAAAACCAACAAAGTCTTCGACTCTTGTAAGAGTCAATAAAACAGTTTTAATGTTAGTATTTGTTTATTTAATTTAAATTTATTAAAGTAATTTTACGCGCCTAAACTTTCAAACTTTTCAGTTGTCTTACAAAAGACACTAATGGTTTAATTACATCGTTTGCGCAACTATAACGCTAACGTTTCTGAGGGGGTTACATGTTGTAACCATCATCGTTTTCTTTATCCAGTTGATAAAGAAAAATAAAATCAATGTTGATTGTTGTTGTTTTTGCTTAAGCTTTGATTTTTGTCCTTACTTTATTGTTTGGACAAAAATCTTTACTTTAACGATAACTAGCACGAATTTTTAAAGTTTAAATTTAAGTTAATAAATATTCCCGTGATTTAAAATTTTAATTATAAAATTGCAAGCGCCCGTGCAAAAAAACAAAAATAAATTGTCATAGTGTTTTGTGATATTTTATTAATGTATTTATTTTATTTTTCAACATCTTTTAATTGTATAAAAGAGCCGAAAAAAGGTCAGCCGTGTACAGTGGATAAAGAAAAATAAAATCAATGTTGATTATTGTTGTTTTTGCTTAAGCTTTGATTTTTGTCCTTACTTTATTGTTTGGACAAAAATCTTTACTTTATTTCAAATTTAAGTGAGAAGTTTCCTGAAGAGCTAAGAAGCGGTAGCGAAATGGCCATCGAAACGTGCTTTCACCTTCAATAGTCACTATCGGTGATTTTAATGATACGGTCGGGATAAATAGCACGAATTTTTAAAGTTTAAAATTAAAAATCTTTATCTTTCCAATTGACAGAAGGGTGAACCGCGGCTATATAATAATTTGTTAAATTTAAAAATAAATAGATCTACATTAACTAAAATAACTGTATAAATGCATAAAAAAAAACAAAAGTTTCTTTAACTTGATTTTTCTAAAATACCCTGTAAATATAAAAATGTTACAACACAATTCGTTTTTTATGAATAATTTACCTTTTTGCGGGCCACGCGGCAGATCCAGAGCACTTAAGTATTTTTGTAGCCTAGAAATATATAATAATGAATTTTTTACTAGTATTTAATTTTTTGTTAATCGGGAATAGTTTAATTTTTCTAAAATTCTCTAATAGGAAGAGTCTGCAATATATTTCGTTTAATTGCTCCCTTTTAGGAAATTTTGACGTTTTTTTAACATTTTTTTGTGGTTAGTTTCTAGTTTCTTTTTTTTTTCAATATTATGTCTAGTAGAAACGTCAAGGGGTACTTCGCGCAGAGAGTTCTAAGGCGATAGCCCTAGAACCTTTGGTGGTTTTAGCCCCTGTACTTCTATCTCCCAGCTTAGCTGAATACTTGTAGGTTTGTTAGCCTAAAATTAAAAATTACCAACTTGATTTAAATCATAATCATGATGATCTTCCGGGATATCTGTCACTGTTGAATTTTTTAAACCAAAAAGAGAAAAAAGTTAAAATTAATTATTTATATGCTTAAAATCAGATTGCCTCCGTTTCGGTACATTAAAAACCTTTAATTAATTTGTTGTTAAATTAAAATTTTGAATAGTTTTAATTCATATTTTATTTTGTTTGGTTTGAACACTTTATGCAAACACTGTATTTTCTACCGAGTTATTTTTCTTGACCACTGTATCCTTGAAATTAAAAATCTTTTTTAAGATTATTCTTTCTGTTTTTTATACTGTTTGGTTTATTGCTTTATTTTCACCTTAGCGTAACGTTACGTTACACTCTAGTAATAAAGCTAACAATATCTTTCACGATCCTTCTTTATATAATATTTTAATTTAGAGACTGCACTTAGAAATGTAATATAATTTTTTTTACCTACCTTAATAGTCCGGATGCCGTTGACGCCTCTCAGCCAAGGTTCAGCCAATTGATGGGAACGCTGGAAAGAAAAAAAAAAAAAACATCGGAAATAATTTCAATAAATAGTTAAACAATATTTTTATAAATTTACCTGTGGTTTGGTACGATCACCATCAAAAATGAAATGGCCGTTGGTCTTCTGGACAGTCGCCGCCATCTTCATCATCCCTGGGGAATTTTTTTTAAAGTAGTTACCTTTACTCTCGTCTAGAAAAACGGCGAGAAGATTCTGCACTATGGACGCTAGCAGTGCGGAGAGTCGTATCGGCGCAACTGGCAGCTGGCCGCGCCGCCGAATAAATTTTATGAGTCGCGCCGCAGCCGTATTTGTTGGCTTGTCAGCGGCTCAATTATCAGCTGTTTAACGTGGCTAGTCAGTTTCTTATTCGGGGTTTTTTAATTTTAAAAGGAAATATAAGAACTCGCTATTCATTACTTAATTCTTTAATATTTGTTCAGCGGTGTGAACATTCCTTTTTTATGCATATTTATTTCGCTATGGCCGCTAGCAGTGCGGAGAGTCGTATCGGCGCGACTGGCGGCTAGCCGCGCCGCCGAATAAATTTTATGAGTCGCGCCGCAGCCGTATTTGTTGGCTTGTCAGCGGCTCAATTATCAGCCGTTTAACGTGGCTAGTCAGTTTCTTATTCGGGGTTTTTTAATTTTAAAAGGAAATATAAGAACTCGGTATTGATTACTTAATTCTTTAATATTTGTTCAGTGGGTGAACATTCCCTTTTTATGCATAGTATTTATTTCGAGTATAAGAATATAAGTTATTTTTCAAGAATAACATTGCATATTTAAATAATATTTATTTTGAGATAAAAAACTAAATTAGTAAATATATATATATATATATATATATATATATATATATATATATATATATATATATATATATATATATATATATATATATATATATATATATATATATATATATATACTAATATAATAATATATATATATATATATATATATATATATATATATATATATATATATACTAATATAATAATATATATAATATACTAATATATATATATATATATATATATATGTAAATATATATAGAAAGTTGGAGTTGTAATAACACATAACGATGGTAGAAAAAACAACTTTATATCAAGTTTAATAGTAATTTTTATTAAGAATTTAATTTTTTATCTTTATGTGAAAGATATTGAAAAGAAGACAATATGACCAAGAAATTTTAAATAATTATTTCATCTAATACATATTTTTTCTTTTGGTTCAGCTGCTTAACCGTGATTGTCGCACAAATAAAGAAACTTAAATTTATAATTATATCATTTATTATTTTCTTAAAACTCAAATTTAGAAAAATATGTTTTTAATTATTTAATTCAGATTGCTATAGATAGTGTTAAAAAATTTATTTTTAAAAATTAAATGTGCTTTCAAATTCTTTCTCTACAAAACTACATATTTATATGAATAGAAACGTTATTTGACCAAGTTTCTACGGGACTTCCTCATAAAATTTTATTCAAATCCATTCAGCAATTTTAACGTGGTGCGAACACAGAAATACAAAGAGAAAGACTCGCGGACAGACAAAAATTACAAAAATAGTTCATTTATGTTCCATCAACAACATCAAAACTTTTAAAAATTTTTTCATGTGCAGAAATTTCCCCTTTACATTTTTATTATATGTATAGATTACCTTATATTACTAATAAAAGAATTTCTGTAAAAATCATTATCAAAACAATGGTGATGACAAAATATGTACTAGCAACCTGTAAGTCAATGTTAATAATATGAACAAATATCTAGCTAATGTAATGAATTATTCCTATTTATTATGATCTTTATATAGAAATTTAAAAAAACCCCAAACCTAAATTACTGAATAATGATTACAAAATAGCAGTAATCTGTATTCAATATCAATAATTTAAATCATTCTAGCTGAAACATGTTATGACCGTAGGGGCCAATGAGGTTTCCGACTAGCTCCACAATATCACTCATCACTTCAAAACTCGGTCGGGTTGACTGATATTGCATCAAAAGTGCTTCTTTTAAGGTGGTCCATTTAGAAACATAGGTGGTTTTGATAAATAACCAGTACCATTTTTCTGCAACTTCCTTGACAAAGAGGTGAAAATTGTCCAGGACCTCTTCCCACGACACATTGTATTACCTTTGTAGTCGCTCAGCACGAAAAACAAAGTCCTTTACAGCCAGTTTATTGTTGTTACCATCAAATTCTAGTCCCCATTGGTCAATCCGAATTCGTTTGTAACCTTTGGACTGACTAGAATCAAAGATTCTATTGAAGAACTATTTGAACCTATTGACGAAACATCTACTGGTTGGCCTGTACTGCTGCTTCGTTTTATTTGGCATTATTTCTTCGCGAAGTCTTATGTTCTCCTGCTGAGTATGGTGAAGTAAAAGGCTCATGTTACTCATGGTAGGAGTAAATTCCACCATTTGCCTCTTAATTTCATTTACCTGGGAAGAAACGTCTTTGTTTGCATCATGAGGTTGTTCCATAGCTACTTCATAAGCTGATTGCCGCGATCCACTTGGGCCTTGTTCTCTTAAATCACGTTGTGCAGAACTATTACTTTCATTTGAAACAATGATTGTTTGAGATTTGTCGAAAAATTGGGGGCTTAGCTGTTTTGGAGGCTGACTCTTGTCTAAAATTCTACTGGCACTAGATTTTCGGCTGGGGGTATAAGATTTGTACACTTTATCAAACGTAAAAGAAGTAGACCTATTCAAATCAAATTGGACCTCTCTTTCTCTTTTCCTAGACTTAGCGTCATCTCAATTTTGGGACATAACCTTCAGAAAAAGATATTTATGAAACCTTTACCACCTTTTTTATCAAAGCTAACCAATTTATGTATAAAAAAAATTAAAATTTGGTTTGTATTCGGTTTTCAATTTTTAACACAAAAACGCACCGCAAAATATAAAAAAATCGCAAAAACACATATATAAAAAAAATAATAATAATAAAAGAACCAAAATATATAAAAAAATAAATAAAAAAGGATATAGGAATACATGTGTATATAAAACGATAAATAATTATTAAAAATAAATAAATGATATAATGAAAAAAATATGATAATAAAATAAATAAATAGTCTAATATAAGCAAATACGAGAAACTTGCATATAAACAAAATATAAATGTATATTAATAAATATAAAAAAATATAAAAATAAAATAAATATGTATGAATGTAAAACTTATAACATTAAAACAGAAATAGCTCAAATGAATTATGATAAAATTAAATAATTTGTACGAATGAAACTCATAAGTTAAAAAATAAAATTTTAAAATAAAAAACTTAGCTAAAAATATAAAAATAGTGTTTAGATAATAATAGGGAATAAAATAATAATAATTGTATAAATAAAATAAATTAAATTAAAAAAAATTAACCATACATATAGAAAAATAAACATCAAAATACTACTAAATATATAAATATATGAAGAGAAAAAAAAAATAATGTAAACAAATAAAATAAATAAATACCTATATATAAAAATGAATATAAAATTAGCATTAAAAGAGCTAAAATAATTAATAAAAAAAATTATAATTCGTACTAAATATATAAATAAAAACGTTTTTGTTTATATATTTCTAATTTTAAATTTCTTCTTCAAAATTTGTATGTAGATAAAATTTTCTTTAATCGGGTTTGGCATGAAGGTGAATATAGGAATTCGGAGAGTTTAATTTAATAATTTATTCTAGGACTATTTGTATGACGTTAATCATAAGGAAAACTCGAAGGTTTATTTAAATGTAAGACCCTCTTACATTCATTTAAGTACTTGGCCAGATATGAGATTATAAGTGGTTTTTCTAATAGCTAATTTTGATACATCAGGCCCTGTGTTTCTCTAAATATTTTTACACAGGCGGGTAACAAAAAGTTCGCATATTATAACACAAAAAACATATAAGCAGAAAATAAAAAAAACTATCATGAAAACAGAAAATAATAACAATACAATTAGATATTTATTCAAAATCCTCTAAGCTGCTGTTATTATTTTCATAAAATGAATTTGTCGGTTTCATCAATTTCCTATGAGCACATTGCAGTCTCTCAGTACAACCTTAAAAAAATTCCTATACTTTAAAAGGGCTACAAAATAGAATACAATTATACCCGTAGGTAATTGACTACGTCGTTGGGATATTACGAAAACTATTATTTTACTGTCGCATGCTTAGTTGACATTACATGCTCGATATACTCAATTTGGAAAACTTAAGGAATTCCCAGTTTCCCAAATTTCAAATTATATTATTCACTTCATTCATTCGGGCGCCATTTATGTTACGACCTTAGGGGCCAATGAGGTTTCCGACTAGCTCTTTGAGGACGGCAAACACATCTCAGTGAGGTTCCAACCCTTCTCATTGGGTACGCCGCACATAAAAATAATATTTCCACAACAAATTAAATAAACTTACCAAAAAAAAAACTGAATCAATTAAAACTTAAACAACGTAAACACGATCACACAAACAGTAACCATTGTGGCATATATTTTACCACTGGACTGCCCTCCCAGTCTTGTTGCAAAAATTCTTATCCACATTCAACTTCGTTTTTTGAACCCGTATCCTCTCAGATTCATTTTTTCTTAACTCACCTTCATGCTATTTTTCCCTTCAAATTAGGCCAAAAATATAGTTATTTCAATATCACATATTTATATACAAAAAAACTTAATACTACACAATTTTGAAAATATGAATTTACCATAAAAAATAAACAAATTATCTTATATTTAACAAACTTATTATTCTTTTTCACAGCGAAATATAAATGTAGGGTTCTCTATTATCAAAAATAAAACTTTATCTTTAATATCACTAATTTGCTTTATTTTTTCTATTTCAGAACTCTGATTAACTAATTATTCACTAAAATCTATTTCTACAATTCTAATTTCTACCCTGAAGGGGCTCCCTAAGGATAATGGACTTTCCTGTAAAATTCCTCAGGAATTCTACACGACCAAAAAAAAAAACTAAATTATTAGAGTTATATTTTGTACCTTTTTTTGTAAATAAAACAAACTAAACGTTTTTTACTTCCGGTTCTTAATTCTTTTCACGGATAAATTAAAAAAAAAAAATAATAAGTAGGCCCTCTAACGGCCTATAGCAAACAATAAATAATATCCTAATTATATTTGGCTGCTTACAGTACCTTATAATGTAAATATACGTATAATTATAAATTTTTTAATATTGGATTTTTTTTATAATGAAATATTCAATACCAGATAAATTTATAGTCTCATTTTTTTTAATAAAATTTGTTTTCTGCTTATTTTTATATAATTGTTATCTCTTTAAAACTTTTCTTTAAACAATTAACTTCTGTTTTTTTAAAGTATTTAATTTCTTGTTTTTTACCAACTCAGAGACTAATTTTTAAATCCTTAATTCCTTTGGATATCATGTATCTCTTAATATATATATATATATATATATATATATATATATATATATATATATATATATATATATATATATATATATATATTTATATATATATATATATATATATATATAAATATATATATATATTATTATTATTATTATTATTATTATTATTGTATATATATATATATATATATATATATATATATATATATATATATATATATAACGAACTTATTTTTTACAATTTTGTAAAATATATATATATATATATATATATATATATATATATATATTCACTTTACAAAATTGTAAAAAATAAGTTCATTAAAAAGGAAAAAATATAACCTGGCTATACTCTGGCGTGGAAAGTTTAAATCAACTCCAGCATTTTTTATTTCTACCAAGTGCTGTCAGATAAATATTTTCCACGAACTTTGCTTCTTTCTCCTCCTCGTTTCTACACCATCAAAAATCTTTAGCCAGGTTTTAAAAAATCCTTTTTTTATTTCTTCCACTCTAATTAAATGCTTTTTTTTAATATTGAAAATATTTTTTTTTTTTTAAATAATTTTATTTTTCCACACTAATAATTTTTACATGCGATCAATAACCTTTTTTAATGCTCTATGATTTTTCTTTACTTGTTGCCTCATTTTTGCTTCCCAACTTAAGTGGTGAATTTCTTTAATTTTCCAAAAATCTTTCCCGCCCAGCCGTCCATCTCTTCTTGCTGATCTTTCTAGAACATTCTGCCTTTCCTCCAAATCACCATGTTTTAATATTAATAATTTTTTACTTTTGGCAAAATCTTCATTTAAATTTTATTTTTATGGTTATTTATACTTTTTAAAATTTTTGTTTCCTTATATCTATGTTTTTATCTCTTCTTAAGGTTTTTAAATTTTGTCAATGCTTGTTCTTATATCAGGATCTCGTATAAAACAGCAAGGTTATTTTGAAAATATTTCTGAAATTAACTACCATTTTCATTGCGAATAAAAATACAGTTCTGTTTGTTTTTTTTTTCGTTCTGGCATTACCCTGTTCTATACGTAAGTCTACTACACAGTACTGGCAACTGTATTATGCGTATAAGACAAAAAAAAAAAATACACACACAAGCGTACATAAAAAAACAAAAATTGACAGCAGACAAAACGAAGAAGAAAACACACACGGTGAGCACAAAGTAGTTTTTAATGACAAATTTAATAACTATTTAAGATTTTTTTATTTAATTTTTTAGAAAACGCAGTTACAAGACATCTAAAGTAAAATGACGGAAATAGGCAGCAGTGAAAATGGTGGAATTTTTATAAAATATCAAAATGTGAATATTGAGGATATTAAAAAAATTTTTTTGAAAGAAAATAAAAAATATTCAATATTTAGACATTATAGAGATTTGCCTATGATTGATTTATTATCTATTTGATAGTGAGCATCAAATCAGAGAAATATACAATCTCCCATTAAAAGTTAATTAAAAAAAAGATATTAAATCGAAAACCGTGCCGTGAAACACTATAATTAATCGAAGACGAAAACGTATCCGTCAAAGGAGAAGATATGGCTGCAAAGACTTTATTAAGCTTTCTTGCGTCAAGACAGAATCTATTTTTAGCGGGTTTTCTGACCACAGTGGCTCTATTTGACCAAGGGTTTTCGTTTTCTTCTATGACATTTAATTTAAGCATCTTATCTATTTCTCCATAAACAATTTTCTGTACAGCTGGAGATAATGGATAATGTCGGTCCTTAAGGGCAACGAACCATCTATTAATTTTATGGTGTGTACAACCTTGGAAATTTTCTCAAATGCTGGGAACAATTCCATAATTTTATTTAATCTTTGTTGTTGTTTCTTACTCAGTACATGGGGATTTGACCTATGATCTGCTACCTTAAAAACTTCTTGTATTTTTTCAATATTTAGTTCATTGATTTCAAAAACTTCAGGGGCCAAATTAAACGTTTTACCAAAATCAATAGGGATAAATAGAACACTATTTTATTGGTTTGATTTTTAAAATATATTTCTAGTTCTACCGTACCTAACAGCCTATGGTCTTTACCATCTGCTGTTAAAACTACAGAAAAAATTGGTTTTAATCGGATGCCTAACTTGTTGATTAATTCCCTACAACCTTTACCGAGTAAACTAACAGAAGCTCCTGTATCTAATAATCCTGCCTCGTGTAACGATTTATAGGAACAGATGATGACACATATCTGTTGTCTTTTCGGCAAAATACTTTTTCCGCCTCGACACATTCTTGTTTAAGTTCTTCTACAGAATTAACGGCAATTGGATAGATACGACTTCTAAGATCATCTCTGAGATTTTTCTTTATCAGCTTAATCATCTTCCTTTCAGGCATTGATATTAACGCCGAGATGGCATCTGGATCATAGCAAAGAAAAACGCGTCGATCCCTTCGCCAGGCTGCTGTTTCCTTTCCACAATATCACTCATCAGTTCAAAACTCGATCGGGTTGACTGATATTGCTTTAAAAGTGCTTCTTTTAAGGTGGTCCATTCAGAAAAAAAGGTGGTTTTGATGAATAACCAGTACCACTTTTCTGCAACTCCCTTGACAAAGAGGTAAAATTGTCCAGGAGCTCTTCTCACGACACATTGTATTGCCTTTGTTGTCGCTCAACACGAAAAACAAAGTCCTCTACAGCCAGCTTATTATTGTTACCATCAAATTCTAGTCCCGATTGTCAATTCGAATTCATTTGTAGCCTTTGGACTGACTAGTATCAAAATTTCTTAAAAATTCTCTTGAAGAACTATTTGAATCTTTTGATAAAACATTTACTGGTTGGCCTGTACTGCTGCTTCGTTTTACTTTATTTGGCATTATTTCTTCGCAAAGTTTTATGAACTGCTGAGTATGCTGAAGTAAAAGGTTCATTTTACTAATAGTAGCAGTCAATTCCGCCATTTGGCTCTTAATTTCATTTACCTGGGAATAAACGTCTTTGTTGGCATCATCAGATTGTTCCATGGCTACTTCATAAATTGGTTGTCGCGATCCACTTGGGCCTTGTTCTCTTAATTCACGTTGTGTAGAACTATTAATTGGATTTGAAGCAATGATTGTTTGAGATTTGTCGAAAAATTGGGGATTTAGCTGATTTGGAGGCTGACTGATGTCCAAAATTCTACTGGCACTAGATTTTCGGCTGGGGGTATTAGATTTGTACGCTTTATCAAACGTAAGATGAGTTGACCTATTCAACTCAAATTGGACCTGTCTTTCTCTTTCCTAGACTTAGCGTCGTCTCTATTTTGAGACATAACCCTCAGAAAAAGATATTTATGAAACCTTTACCACCATTTTTACCAAAGCTAACCAATTAATATATAAAGACAATTAAAATTTGTTTTGTATTCGGTTTTGAATTTTTAACACAAAAACACACCTCAAAATATAAAAAAATCGCAAAAACACATATATAAACAAAAAAAAAATAAAATAAAACTTTGGAGGGCCGTAACTCCCAAACGAAGCGTCAGCCCCAAATTTTACATTTTTTGCTTAAAATTAAATTTTACACGCTGTAGACAACTTTTTTTAATTTTTAAGCTGCGTCCGTACACTTGATTTGTTCTGGATCATGATTATGAATATTCTATTTTGTGTGTTTGTCTGTCTGTTTATTTTGTCTTTTACTTGAACGATGTACATGAATAATGTTTTCTTTTCTAGACGCGCTTAGAATGACACAAGATCACCTCGAACATTTCTTTGGCCAAGTGCGCAAATGATTTGGGTTCGCACACTCTATTACATCTAAAATGTTTATGGTGAGTTATCAAAAGAAATTCGGGCTCAACTTCATTAACTTTGTTGTCAATGGAAACTGCGAAAAGGTTTCTCCAGATGACTCTATAGTTGATTTCTCTATAGTAGATGAGCCATTTTCAGACAACAGTAGTAGAAGTAATCAGGTATGAGAAGATTTTCACTCATTACCTAACCCGACACCTTATACGTTAACGACTAATATAGATAGGGATACACCGTCTTTTGAAGCGCAGGAATTTTGAAACAAAAGTGCCTTTGTTTACGTCTGTGAATATTTTTACTTAAAGTTTTATAAAATGCACAAATGCAAGCTACCGCTACCCTATTTCGATAATAAACCTATATCAGATGAATTCCTTTTTAAAAGCAATTTAATAAATGTAACCTGGTAGAACCGCCACAGTTATTTGTAGATTACCTACGTAAGTTAGAAGATAAATTTCAAATAGTATTTAACATGTATTTTCACCGAATAGGCCTTCATCGAATTATTTTTGACGAATTAGTTAAAATAGATTTATTAAATATATTTGTGCAAGTTAGAATATGTTTCACTATTCGATCCTTAATGCTAAGTTAAAAGAACCAAATTTCAGAGTAAAGTATCTTTTTGTTACTAATAAATAAAGCTAATTTTTAGTTTATCACCCTATTTATATTTAATTCTCTCTAAGCCCATAAACAAAATTCCATTAAATTTCCTATGTTCTGCGTGCCTCTTCTACGTTATATTTAAAAAAGAATTTTCTTAGCATTTGATCAATATCGGCAATATTAAGCATTCTGGATTTAATTTGTTAACTTATTGTATGGTTATTTTTGATTATTACATATGTATTTCTTATTATTGATTTATGATTTTTACTAATTTGAATAAATTATTATTATTTAAGCCTATTTTGGTTTTTATTGCAATATTTTTACTTATTTTATTTTTTATTATTTTAAAGCCAATTACTGTTTTATTGCAAAATTTTTACTAACTGAATTTTTATTGAATTTTAGTTTGTACAATTTTTGTAACGGTTTTTTATTGAAGTTTTGTTCAATTATTGATTTATTTTTAAGCCCATTCTTGTTTTTAGTGCAATATATTTACTAACTGAATTTTTATTGAATTTTACTTTGTAACATTTTTATTTTGTACAATTTTTTGCTTTTTCCTGTTTTTATTGATTTTTTTACAATTATTTTAATTGTATTATTGTTTTTATTGAATTATTGTATTTAATCAATATTATATTTTTCAGCTTTGGTCGAAGATGTGACCATAAATTTTTGGTACCCAGGATTACAAATCGTGAAAAAATATATTTAATGTTAAGCACGATAATCCAGGGGCAAGTGTAGCGAACATAAAAGCTTCTCCTTGCCCAAGACCATCATGCGTGGTGAAGACCCAGATCCTACTCGAGGTGGTACTGTAACAAACAGAACATGATGGATCTAGACCAGATAAGGTCGAAAAAAATCCTGCCAATACTAAAAAACTAATATTGTGAAATTTTAGTTTTTTTAGATAAATATTGTAAATAATATTGTAAAATACATTTGTAAATTTTAATAAAATTAAAAAAAACTAATATTGTAAAATTTTAAACTTAAGAATATCAATTTTATTTATTATTATTGTAAATTTAATGTAAAATTGTATTTATTGTAAAATTTATTGTTAAATTTATTATTGTAAATTTATTGTAAAATTTATTTATTTAATAAATTATTGTTAAATTTACATTGTTAATTTTGAATAAAATTAGTATTTAAACATTTACAAGAGAATTTGTTTATTTTTTACTTTATCTTAATTGTTTAAAACAATTCGTGTAATACCAAAAACTATATACAATATACAAAAAACTTTATATGTATGTATATAAAGTTTGATTCACACATGCATACATATAACCTTATAGTTTGTCAATAAGTGATAAAAATTAATTAAAGGGAATACAAAAAATAAAAATAAGTAATTTACAGTTAAATCTACGTTAAAATCATAATTTTACGTCGTAGGCTATTGTTGTTCTGGTGGTAGAAAATTTTTTTCAATTGGTTGTTTGATAGGGAACTTAGTTTTGGTGATGGAGGAATAGGATGTCGTATCTAATTCTGTTGTAGTCTTTTTCTGCTTCTGCTCCGCTTCTGAGCTGCATTAAAAGAATAAAGAGAAAACCATATTATCGAAATTTTTGTTTTCTCGGAAAATATGGGCGAGCGCCAATTATTTCACTTGATGTTTTTTTTTTTAATTCTTTATCGCCCCATATATTTTTTTTTATTTTTTTTTTTGTAGTTACTCCATTGTTCCAAATGATATGGACAAGTTAGAGGCAGAAGTGGTCTTGTTGATTTTCAAAAGAAAAAAATTTTTGAAAATTTAAGTACCACTTAAACAATTTTTTAATAAAAAAAAGAATACAACAAAATTGCTTTTTACCTTTTTAACGAAATGCAAAAAATGAAAAC
Source organism: Cistogaster globosa (assembly GCA_937654795.1). Lineage (NCBI taxonomy): Eukaryota > Metazoa > Arthropoda > Insecta > Diptera > Tachinidae > Cistogaster > Cistogaster globosa. The sequence continues at coordinate 79,309,220 of OW569404.1, forward strand.
ATGCGTCTTTTTATATTGTCCAATATGTTTTTGACGTCAGCCGAAGACAAGGTTCCACAATATTTTCATCACATAGCGCGATTATCTTGTGATGATTTTTAGGTTTATTACATCAAATAAAGTGGATCATATTATAGAAGTTTTGCCCACATCACCGGGTATTTGTTTGGAATTTTCATTAAATTGTATAAGGCGTGACACAAACGTCTTAAGACGCCCTTCAACTGTAGCCACAGATAATATTAAATCAAAGCTATTGCCTGTTTGTAATATAATTTAGGATTTTGTTGAATTTAAAGGAAAAAAATGGTTTATTTCTTTTTGTTAACTCACCTACTTGACATAACACACCCAACAAAGCTCCTTGAACTTTGTTATATATAGTCTGCACTTAAAGTCTTCAAAATTCCCGATAGTATTTATCCGTTATCCAGTCATTATGAAGACCATACCAATCACCGAAACGTACCTTCTCTTGTTTCATTGTTTAGTTCTTCGTATCCTACAGTTGTTTTTTCTTTTTTCTTGGATTAATTTCCTTTGAATGCAAGTTGTATTTTGTTTATCCTAGTAATAATTTCATTTTTCCCTTGAATTGTATTTGATCATTAGTTCACTTCACGATGTTACACCTAGTCGTACAATTTATAATGTTTTCTTTTATATTCCTCCAAAATGAACAATATTACCAGAGTAGTAGTGGCACCGATGTTTTCACTTGCATATGCTGGAATTTTCTTGTAAGACCCCAGCATATCACATTTTTATAACAATTTAACAATTTCTTTATTTCTTTATTTTTAAAGAACTAATTTTTTTTTTTGTGGCATAAACTTTTTTGGCTTTATGTTCTTTTGTAAAATATTTAGTTTTTGTTTTGTTTATTGTCCCTTGTTCGTAATAAAATAGCACTATATTTGTCTCTTTCTTGAGAATCTGCAGAAAACCTGATTATATTGCTTTTTAAATGCCAACGGTTTCACCTCTGTATACACTGTGGCCATATAAAGTCAAATAAGCCAGTAAATACTCGGCGCAAGCGGCTTAACCGCTGCCGCCGTCTAAAAATGACCTTTAAGACGCCGCCGAAATATTTCATTCGGATTGCTTCTCAGGCCGCTAGTCACTGTGTCGCTAGCAATGTAATCTGCAGAGAGTTAATAATGTTAGGTATTTCTACCAAGAGTTTTTTTATTTTTGCTTACCTGTATAACCAATGTTCACAGCAGACTGAAATTAAATAGATATTGAAAATAGTATACAATTTTCGAATAAAATTCCATTTCTAAATAATTAATAATTTGTTTTTTAAAAAGGCTTCACGAATACTTACGTTATCCTACATGTTGCTGCTTCTTGTTTTTTATATCTGCAGACGCGTAGTATTTTTTTTTTTGCATTTTTGTTTCTCCACATTCGTCCATTCATAAGCTGTGTGTAATATTTTCCGAAAGAGTGTTGCCAGCGTGGCAGAATATTTTAATAGCAAATCGGTGTTACCGCAGGGATTTTTATGCCATGTAATCCTAAACGTTTTTTTTAATATATTTTTATTTTCCCTCCCATCCTGGTTCCACTGCTGAATCCAAGGAATGATTGGGTTTGTCTTGTGCACCCTGTGCATTAATAAATAATTTATTCCTGGGTAATGCAGTTGAGTCAGCTGGGCGGCCAAAGAAGAAGATGGCTATAATATTGAGAAAATTAGTAAACAAACACAATAAGCCTTTGATATGAAAAAAGTGGCGCGACCGAGGCTTCCTAGTGTAGAGGCATCTGTGGGCGTATGTCAAGCCTTGCTAGAAATAAAACAAGCCATAACATAGCAGGCTCAAATACCAGTTGCTGAACCACCTTTACTGCCTCAGCCATCGGCTAGGATACAATCACCACCGCCGAATGGTTTTGTGCAAGTGCCACAATCGTATACACAACCACCACCACTAATTCCAGCACCTCAGTATGGGCGGTCTGGACAAAATTTGCAGTATGTACTGTCTGTTTTACAGCAACAAAACAGTTTGCCTAATAGTCAAGGGCTACAATCATTACCAGCCGAGTATCAACATCTGCAACATCCAGCATTACAGCAAAATTCTTTACCGTGTAGTCAGCAACCACAGCAGAGCCAAACGCAGTATCAACAACAGCCAATAGTACAACAGCCGAGTAATGTACTAAGTAGTAAACAGCCACAACAAGTTCAAACACCGTACCAGAAACAGCGATCGGTGTAACAGCCAGCAATGCGAAACCAGCCACCACAAGTAGTACCTTTGCCTCAGCGAAATATGCCAAACGTATTTAATTTTAACCAACCAGGATCGCAACCTAGCTATTCAGCCTTAACAGCCAAATTATCTTGCCATGTCGGTACCAAATCAATACGCGCCGTTAGAGTTAGATAAGTTTAAACTTGACAATAGGGGAGTAAAGTTTGACGGCACAAATAAAACGATGAATGTTCAAGAAGTTATTTTTCGAGTAGGAGCTCTGAGAAGAGATTATCATTGCTCTGATATTGAAGTTTTGAGCAGTTTTCACCTTTTGTTGATGGTCCTGCCCTGGATTGATAATGGGATTACCGTAAAATTGTACATATAAATACATGGAAAGAATTGGAAAAAGCTTTCCATGTATGCATGCGGCAGTTGCCGCAAGAGCCTTTCGAAGATTTTTACAATACTGCGCAACCAGCAGGATAATCCCTACGAGAAAGAGCAGTTGGTAAAAATTATGAGGGGCAATTTAAAAACGGCATAAGATGTTGTTTTCGGTTAAGTTAAATAATTTGTCGGAATTTCGCCGAGAGGTGAGACGTGCTGAGAACTTGTTGACTTGCCAATGACAGCTGTACCAGCAGCGAACCAATTTCACCCCAAGGCTGAATGGAATAGCGTGTACTAAAGACGATTCAGATTTTGTTGATTTTGAGGTAGATGCAATTTGGTCTACAGGCAACTACACGTGCTGGAATTGCAAAGTCGTTGGGCATAGTTTCGTTGATTGTCCTGAACCATTAATTAAGCAGTTTTGTTTTAGATGTTGTAGGAAAACGTAAATGTTAGGAAAACAGGTCACGAAACCCGTCTCGAACTGGGGAGGCGGGGTCTTAGCCCAGTATCGAATCAGTGAGTGGATATAGGTTTAAATAAAATAAAAATTTTGAAAAATGATCATTAAGGATTAGGAGAATGTAATTAGCGCAAGCTAAGGGGGCTGAAGCCTCTTCATATTCGTATTAATGAATATAAAGAGGCCAAGCTAAAAATATTCGGTAAAGTTTCTATTCGAATTCGTAAAGCACGGGAACGGTATAAGGTACATAAACGTTTAAGATGCGAAATCTCGCCAGCTTCCCTTTATGAGAGCAAAGACTCACGTTTTTATATCCGGATAAATCTACGGGGCTACGAAATCGAGGGTCTGCTTGATAGCAGCGCTACGGTCTCGTGTCTTGGCCGCAACTGTCTTGTGATTGTGGAAAAAGCTGGACTTAAAGTCCATGATTTTTCTACAATAATTAAGACAGCTGACGGTACTCGACATCACATCGTGGGTCGTGTTCGAGCAGAGGTAACATTTTGATCAAACAACGCAGGTCATAAGTTTTTATCTAGTACCCACTTTGAATCGTGAGTTATTCTTGGGTATCGACCTAATGAAGGTTTTTAAATTATTTGCCAAAGTCGAAAGTCATACGATAAATGGTATAAGTCTCTGCGCGGAGGCAGATAGCACCGTAGATGTCGTAACTCATTCTTTGAACGCTGAACAGCAAAGGGAGTTAGATTTGGTTATATCGATGTTCCCCTGCTACACAAAAAAGAGGTCTAGGAAAAACACATTTAGAGACACATTCAATAGATACTCATGACGCAACTCCGGTGAAAGATCGTTACTATTCTGTCTCTCCGGCGGTTCAAAAACTTATGTTTGCAGAGCTTGATAGGATGCTTGATCTTGGCGTCATTGAATTTAGCGAGAGTCCATGGAGCCATCCGGTTACTTTAGTCCGCAAGGGCGAAAAGAATCGGTTGTGTTTTGACGCTTGAAAACTCGATGCGCTTACGGTCAAGAATGCGTATCCTCTGCCACACATAGAGGGTTTGTTAAGCCGCTTAGGAGACACGATTTTTTTTCTAGTGTCGATCTTAAAGATGCATTCTGGCGGATTCCACTAGATCCGTCTAGTAGAGAAAAAACTGCTCTCACGGTACCAGGGCGGCCACTTTACCATTCCACGGTCATGCCATTTGGGTTAAGTGATCCCTGCGGCGCTTCCTGAAAGCGTTTTTGTCTACTTAGATGAACTTTTGATAGTTTCTCCAGACTTTGCAACGCACTTAGAGTTGTTGGCAGGCGTAGCTAGAAGTCTAACAGAAGCAGGTCTGACCATCAATGTAGCGAAATCTAAATTCTGTTTTAAGGCGTAAGGATACCTGGGCTACATTGGAGGCAAATTTAAACCTGATCCGGCTGAGGTGGAAACGATTACTCGATTTGCTTATCCTAAATTAGCAAAACAAGTGCGTAGCTTGATGGGGGCAACATGCTGGTATAGAAAATTTATACCAGACTATGCCACCATCGCGGCTCCAATTTTTGAAACGCTGAAGAAGGGTAAGCAATTCAAGTTTTCGGAAGAAGCTAAAGTCGCGTTTGATCGACTCAAGAATGCTCTGATTTCAAGCCCACTGCTTCATCACCCAGACTTCTCAAAGTATTTTTACGTTCAGTGTGACGCGTCAGACGTAAGCATTGAAGCTGTTCTTTTTCAGAAAGATGATTCTGGAGAAGAGCACCCAACTGCCTACTTTTTTCATAAGCTAACACCGTCGTAGAAAAACAATTCAGTCACTGACCGCGAATGCCTTGCAGTGGTTTTGGCGATTAAGACGTTTAGACCCTTATAGAGCTTATGCCCTTCTCTGTGATAACCTATCACAGCAGTCTTAAGTGGCTTATGTCGTAGAAAGACCTGGCCGATTAGCTCCGTGGAGTCTACATCTCCAATCTTATGATTTCTTGATAGAGCATAGGCAGGGGAAACAAAATGTAGTACCCGATACCCTATCGCGCTATAAAGGAAGAAGTCTCGACAGATGTATAAGCGCTGGTCGATCTTAGCTTAAATTCTTTTAAATTCATTGACTATTTAGAGTTAATTTCTACAATAGAAGCTTATTCCGAACGGTTGCCTGATTTAAAAGTAGTTGATGGCTTTGTCTATAAAAGAGTAAGGCTTTATGATGGTTTGGTCTTGAATGAGGATTTCTCATGAAAATTATGAGTTCTTCATGAATTGACGAAAACTATCATCGAAAAATCACACAACTCACCGCAAGCTTCACGGAGGTATTGGTAAGACTCTTCACAGAGTCAACGAATTTTTTTTTTTTTTGCAAGGAAACGAAACCCGCAAACATCACCTTAAGACCACCTATGGGTGCGAAATCTATCAGCGAACGCCTATTTCAACCCGTTTTCACAGATTTTCTCGGTCCATACCCGCGCTCGAAAATCGAAAATTGTTTCATTTTTATTTTTTTCGACCATTTGCTACCTAAAGCTCTGCCAAAAGCCAACACTACAAGCGTAATAAAGTTCTTAATTCCTGAAGTTTTCCATAAGTTTGGAACACCGGAAACCATTGTCTCAGACAATGGCAAGCAATTTGTCAGCAAAGAATTCGCCAATTTGGTCCAGAACTTTGGGGTAAAACACATCCGGACGGCAATACATTCACCTCAGGCTAATGCGTCCGAGCGCGTAAATCAATCTATTTTGTCAGCAATACCCTCCTATTTACCACTCAGAGTGGGATAAACATTTATCAGAAATCGAATTCTCTTTGAGATCATCAGTACAAACGTCTTATTTCGCTCTTTTTGGTATAAATATGATCGGTCACGGCAGTGTTTATAAATTAGCAAGAAAGCTGAAAAGTTTAAATGATCCTAAGCTAGACGTCGTCACCAAATCAGAGGGGATGTTACTAATGAGGCAAAATTTACGCGAGACATTGCATAAAGCATATGTCTGGAATGAAAGAAGCTATAATACCCGTTGCCGTATAGTCAAATTCATTCTAGGACAAAAAGTCTGTAGGCGAAATTTCCAGCAGAATGATTTTAATGGGGGTTTTAATTCGAAACTCGCGCGAAAGTTTTTAAAATGTCATATTGTTAAGCCAGTCGGAAAGAGTTTGTATGAAACCGAAGACATACAAGAAAATCTTAGGGTATATTTCACGCAAAGTAACTGAAACAGTAAAAGCCTAACACGAAAACCTCCTCCTCCTTTTTCTAACTTATTGAGTCAATTCATTAGCTTGATTTTAAAGCTTATTTATAAAACGTTTAAATTGTTCCTAATTCATTTTTGTAGATAGTAGATGGCTGTGTAGCGTATTTCTTAAACGGAGCCAATAAAAAAAGGAGCACAATGGGTAAGGAAATCTTAGCTATCAGCAAAATCATAGCCGCTCACAATGAATGAATACTTGTTTTACTCAACTGGGGCTAACGTTTCTAAGCTGGTTACTTGTGTAACCGTTACCGCTCCAAAAGTGCATCCAAATTCTAGCTCTGTTAATCACCCAGAGCGGTAACATCCTTCTGAGTCTGGTCTTACAGCGAGTTGAGCAAAAGGAAAATATGGCTGGACCAATAAGTGCAAACATTGATCGCTCATTGTGGTAGCGTGATCTTGGCTGATATTAAGATCACCGTCTCAAGTACTACCCTAAGGCATTAAAAAAGGAACCAAAATAGTTAAGCTACACAGTTTCTATCACAAAATATAAATAAGGAATACGCTAGTCATATATATATAGGGTACGCGCATATGTGAAAACATAATATACATGCAACATCTTAAATACCTTAAATTTTACAACTCACCCTGAGAACATTTGGTTTTAGTTGCTGATCCATTCGCTAGTCGCCTGTTAATTAAGGTCGTTGGGGTAGATGTCGTTTATGGAAGAGTCACCTGCAAGGGAAAATAGTTGACTTTAGTATTTAAGCTTTAAATTTTGAGGTATAAGTTTATATACATAAAGTTTTTTTTTTCTGGCATTTCACCAGTCTGATTTTTTTTGAGATATAACCATCTGCTTATTGTTTTTTTGTGGACAAGAAAATTCTATTAATAAAATTAAGAAAAATGAGGATTTGTTTTTTTTACGTTCTGTTAAGGAAATAAATGAAGTTTAGAGAAAGAATTGGCTTAATTTTCTTTAGAAAATTTCAAAGAGTTATTTTTAGAATTTAATTTGTATTTGTGAATTTAATTCTTTCCATCCTTTTTTATTAATTCAAATTTCTGTATTAATAATTTCATTTTTAAATTGTTTATTTTAAATTTAATTTTTTTACTACCCTTTAATTCTAAAGCATTGTTCTTAAAAATTAATACCTATTTCTTAAGTCTAAATTGTTAGATTTTATTTTGTATTTTATTTCGATTTTTTTTCCATTCCTTAACTTTAGGTTTTGTTTATATCCTATTTTTTATGCTTGGATCTAAATTTTTATTCTTGAATTTCACTTTCTAGTTTATTTGGCAATTCCGTTTTTAATATTTCTTATTATTAGTTTCTCTTAATTTCGTTTTTTTCACGAAATCAAAGTTCTCTTTTTATTTCTGTACTTCATCAGTTCTTCTCAACTTTTTTTCGGTGGCAAGGAAGCCTTTAACTTAATACCGCTTTCCTGTACCTTTAAATTTTTTCATCAAGGATCATAGGGTGTCCATCTCGCCACAGTATTAGGGCATTAGCCGTAAATTCTGTGGTGGATTTAGTCCTTGGTATGGGTTTTTTTTTAGCTTTCAGGCTGAAGTTTTTATTATTGCTGTTATATCCGTGATACAATCTCAATACATTTTTTTTTAGTAACTTTGGTAAGAACAATTGTAATCCAAAAAAAAAGACATAACTAACCGCCTTAGCGGTAGGTTTGTAAAGCCAATGAAAATTCAATACAAGCTATAAATTAAACCATAAATTAAATCGAATTTAAATTTTTCCTGTTAGCTCTGCGAAAGTGATTTTTCTTTTTATTAAGATAAGAGTATAAAGTATATTTTCAGTTTAAGGAGTATGAAACCAGTATGACTGATTAACCAAGTTTATTTGATCTTATATAATACCGCAGTCTTATTTGATTTTATTTCCAACATAACACATAAGTCAGTGTTGCCAAAAAATGCTACGCTTTTTCTTCAAAAAGTCAAAATTTTTCACTAAAAGTTACATGTTGGAATTTTTGTAAAATAAATAGTTGAAGTAATTTATATAAAATATAGTGAAAAGCTTTACTTCAGATTTCAGGGAAAATATGGCAACAAATCCATTTACTGACCAAAAACATAACTAAAAAAATTTAGGTTTGTATAAGTATTTAAATCAGGACTCCATACCAATATTCTGGGTTTGAAAAGTGCATACTCTCGCGATTCAATCATTTTTTATAAGCCCCTTCAATTTTTTTCTTTTAAAGATTGAATTTCCATAGAATTTTCTGTCGTGAATAATTTTAAAAATACCTCTATTAAAGACAAATTTAATTCTTACTTGCTAAAAACTTTAGCATAATTTTACAAAAAATTTTTCTGGAATATAATCCGGTACTTCTTCAAGACAATCAAAGGAAAACTTTCTTCCAAATCGGGTCATTGGTACGGTACTGCTAGCTAGTTTTTAATTTTACAAGCGAAATGACTAAACTAGCTGACAATTTCACAAGTTCGAACAGAGTATTTAGTTGTCCCCATATTATTTCCTAGTGATAAGAAATTGTTTCTCACTAAAGCCTAGTACTATTTTCGATTTTGCGAAAAATGTTGAGCGACATACATTAGTTCGCTTGAAAAATTGAACTAGTGCCAACACAGCGTTTTGGAAAATAATTATCGTTTTTATCGCCTTCAAGAATTCTACATTGTCTGGAATAAGTTAAAAATTTACTGAAACCGAAGAGAAATATATACTCATTCACCTTAATCAAAGTTATGGGACTCATCCCATACATATGGTTTTTGTTTTTTAATTGCAAACGCTTTCAGCGTCAATAAATAAATTTTTGTCGTTTCTCTTTTTCAAGGTACACCTTTTCATTATTCTTTTATAAATTTTTGATCACAAAAAAAAAAAATCAAAACAAAAGTTCTGAAAGATTGTTAAAAAAAATTTCCGTACGAAAAAAAAGTGCTGCTTATGTCATTTCGTAGTTGAAAAAAAAGTTGCCAAGATGTTGATAACGACATGTAAGGGTGTAACCTTTGTGATTAAATTCGAATTGACAGGTTTAACAAGTATTCTTCAAAAAAAAAAAATGTGAAATACGCGACCAAGCGACAACAATGCACTACGTTACGTTTGGGTAATTTTATTCCAAAAACCAGGCTATTAATTTTACACTACGCGAACAATGTTTTTTATGACCACAATTTACACTTACGTTATTACGTCCGGAGCCCCAAGTTGGTGGATGCCACACAGAGATACCCCTCCTTCATGTTTTTTCTAGAAGATATGTCCAAGCCAATTAATAAAAAAAAAAATCTTTTTATTAAAACATCTTTACACTTACCAATCGTATGATGCTGGTCCATTAAGAAACTAAGTGTAGCGTAGCCAACAGAGAATACATCTTTTTAGTATATTCCCAGTGGAATTAGCACAATTATACTCACCTTTTTTGCAAGTCCATCAATGCAATTAATTCGTGTCGATGCTGACGCAAACATGCCGCCAATGTATATGTATAAAAAAACACACACACTTGTTGGGATTATTCCATTAGGGCCTTGATTAATGTAAATGCCACTTACCTTTAGAAGAGAGTACTATTAAAGAAACACCAACATCTGAAACGGAAAGGAAATATAATTAGTTAATTTAGTGATTAAATTTATATTTTTATTATAAAGCTGACTTATCTACTCAATTTCATTCATACTTACCAAAACACCAGATTTGAGTTTCTTTTACAGGCGTAGTATTTTCATTTTTCTTTTGTATTTTCTTTGTCATATGTTTATTCCAATAAAAGAGAGAGGCCACATCAAACAAAATTCTATTTAGTACTAAAGTGGCATTCAGTGGTGGAATTCAATTAGGGTGGCCAGATCGACACTTTTCTAATCGGAATTATAAGCAAATACCCAAAATACCATGGAATGGGACGGGTTACGGATTTTAGGATGAATATATTCGCTCCCATTCTGATTCCATAAATGGACTTCAGAAATGGTTGGGTTTATCATGTGATAACACAGTGAATGGTTTTAGAATCACAGCTCTTAGACCCTTAAGCATATGATAATGTTAATAAGGAAAAGAAGAAGCAGGTAAAGACAAACATATAGAGATGTATGAAATCTAATTGCTGAAAAGCACTTGGAAAATGGAGGCCTGAGACATGTTAGCTTTTTAACAAGGTTACTTGTTGGCGAAAAAAACATGTTCCCGCCCCTTTATTTTGGGATCTTCTGGGATGACGGTGTGACGAGGTTTGGCTGCAAAATAAAAGAAAAAAATTGTCAAGTGAAAAACGAAAAGCTAATAAGTTTTTGTATATTTTTTAAACTTTTATAAAGAATCCAATATTAATAATAAAAAAAAACAAACACAAAAAAATTAAAGAATTATTAAACTAATAAATTAAATAAAATAGAAAAAAACAAATTAAACTGAATTTTTAAATAATAAAAATTTGAGAAAAAAAATTAAGAAAAAAACGTATAGTGCAAGATGATTTCCAAGCCAAAACCATCACACCCAGCGAGGGACACCAGCAAGTCAACAACGTCATCAGGCATCACCAATCCTGGGTAGCGCAGGTAAACCTAGACTATTTGACAAATTAGACAGACGACCTACGGACGATATTAAAAATTATTATATATATTTAACTTTGTTACAAGTAGGGAAAACAATTTACTAACCGTGTAATAATAAAAAACCAATCCTCTGGGCAATTCGGGCCAGGAGTGCGCATGCGTAGGGTTGAGCTCAGGCCTATTAGCTTTCGTCCACCGCGTTAGGGATTCCTTACCCCAGTTGGACAGGCGATCCTGTAGCCACCAGGAAGCAGTGGACAAAACAGAAAATCGAAGATTCCTAAAATCGAAGAAACCTGAAATAGAGTAGGAGTACCTGAAAAGAAATCAAAGAATCCGGAAATAGAGTAGAAGTACCTGAAAAGAAATAGAAGAATCTTAAAGTCGAAGAAACCTGAAATAGAATAGCAGTACCTTAAAAGGGATAAGAATCCTGAAAAGAAAAACCTGAAAAAGGAAAAGAAGAAAAATAAAAAAAAAAATAAAAATGATGAAAATTAAAATTTAAAATTATTTATTTTATTATTATTTTTTAATTTTTAGTCCCAGCCAGGGGTTGAACCAGGGATCATCATAAATCAATCAAAATTTTACTTTTTCGGCTTTGGTTCATTTTTAATTTAACTTTTATTAAGAAAAATTATTTTTCTAATGTACGCGGACGTTTTCCAAAGAAAAAAGAAAAGTAAGACGCTGGCAGAATGTAATGCTGCATTTTCAAGACCGCCAAATCCATCTTCAGCATTCTTTGCATCCAACACCTTGATTTGCGTATACTGTAAATATCATCCATTTAACCAAGTAATCAATATTAATTTGGTTGGACGAAATTTACACACAACTCAAAGCATTTTTTTGTTGTCTTCTCTACAACACGTCTTGTACATTTGTTGCAATTTTGTACTACACCGTCGGTATAGTCACGAAATACAAATTTTATTTTTAATCATTCATACTTGTTTTTCTCACAACATTATAGATGCTGTTCCAGTATAATATCAACTGTTGATGAGTTAGGTATAAATGTTAATGCGCTGTGCCTTGTGTGTTTAAAATTATTTTAATTTTAGTCCCAGCCAGGGGTTGAACCGGTGATCATCATAAATCAATTAAAATTTTACTTTTTCGGCTTTGGTTCATTTTTGATTTAACTTTTATTAAGAGAAATAATTTTTCAGATGTACGCGGACGTTTTCCAAAGAAAACAAGAAAAATTAGACGCTGGCAGAATGTAATGCTGCATTTTCAGGACCGCCAAATCCATCTTCAGCATTCTTTGCATCCAACACCTTGATTTGCGTATACTGTAAATATTATCCATTTAACCAACTAATAAATATTAATTTGGTTGGACGAAATTTACACACAACTCAAAGCATTTTTTTGTTGTCTTCTCTTACAACACTTCTTGTACATATGTTGCAATTTTGTACTACACCGTCGGTATAGTCACGAAATGCAAATTTTATTTTTAAACATTCATACTTGTTTCTCTCACAACATTATAGATGCTGTTCCAGTAACATATCAACTGTTGATGAGTTAGGTATAAATGTTAATGCGCTATGCTTAGCCCTGAGCACCTGTGCCCATGAAGGCTGGTGCCAACCCTCGCATGGCCTCCCTGCTTGCATAGATAACCATGGGACATTTGAGTTGACTTCACATACGGGTGGAGATAGCGGCTATGAGTGGGGACCCTTTCCACATGGACAAAACCAATATCACTAGAAAGACCACAAAGGCCAACCCTAAAAGGGAGCCAATTGTATTGAAACGGCAAAAGCCGGCAATCTAGAAGTAACCTTTGTCTGAGACCTCTAACTCCAGGCCACAGTTGGATGTAACGACTCTATTGTCTGCCTCAACATCCCGCACCACAATCTCCAAAGGTTGCGTAATGCCCTCTCCGAGCGCCTCAATCCCCCTGCTACAAAACAGAGTGAAAGAGGGGCTCACCCGCATATTGGTCCAACTACTGCTGTGAGGGCATCGGTTAAGCCAGCCTAAACAACAGGTAGTCTGGGCCCTGGCACGTCCTCCTCTTCTCGTACACATATCAACGCGTCGACGCGGGCGTACAGGACCGGAAGATATGCCTATCGGATCCTGAAAAAGCTCGGTGGGTATGATCCGAACACTTTGTATGAAAGGGACCAGACAAAACTTAAATGGACCAAACAGAACTTGGAGACTTGCCGCCAACCTAACTTCTCAGAAACGACAAAGGTCGGCTGAGGAAGCCGCCACGACAGTCTCTCAGTTGCCTAAGCGGCCAAAGACTTCTACGTCTAAGCCGATGTCCTCACGTCCCCTTTGCGAGATAGTTAGAGATAGCCTCGCTTTGGCTATAATAGACGCTGGTAAAAGTGACGAGACTATATCTCCAGATAACTGGAGGTTACTCCAAGCGGCTCTTCGCAGTGTCTATAAGGAAATAATTTCAGGCAATCCTGGCCCCTCCCCCTCATGCGGTGATGCGGGCTGGTATCAGGGGCATGTGCTGATCAACGCTCAGCGGACCTGTACAAGCAGGCAATTGACAGCCTAGGTGAAATCTAGTCGGGTTCTAAGCTCTCAGCTGTACCCAAGGATCAGATTCCGAACCGTCCAAGATCCTTCGCCCGAATCCCGGCAGATCCCTCCACTCCGGATGAAATTCTGGAGCTGATTAAACTCAGCAACAAAGAGCTCCCAACGGCCGATTGGAAGGTCACTAAAGTAAGCGAGCCAAAGGGCCACTTCCAAGACGCTATCACCGTCATTAACGACGAGTCCCTCGCCCCACTCAACGTCGGATGATGAAGGTTGTGCAAGTTAACCTTCATCATTCCATCGCTGCTTCGGCGGACCTACTCCTCCGCCTGTCACAGAAAGAAGAGGATATTGTTCTACAAAACTCTCTACGTCACAGGTCAAGGTAAGCCCAGAGCCTGCATTATGGTAAAGTACAGTATTACCGCTTTCTTTCTTCGCAGATTCAATGACGGATGTCTGGGTGGTCTGCAGTTATATGGCCAACGATCATGGAGATTCAGTCATCATTGGAGCCGATGCCAACGCTCATCACCATATGTGGGGCAGCACGGACATCAATGAACGGGGTGAATGAGTCTTTTTTTGATTTTATACTATCTTATGGCTTCAGTCAATAGGAGAAGCAAGCCTACTTCCTTCACTTTGAGTAAAAGGGTGGTCCTCGATCTTACCCTGACAGGTGGTGGCTGGTCTGATATTGTCAGAAATTGGAGTGCTTCTCAAGAGTACTGCTTTTCTGACCATAGGTATTTAACTTATAACTTACATCTGGAATCAGTGGGTTCCTGAGTGTTCCACTCCTACACAAATAGGGAACAAACGGACTGCAATACATTTCGGTCCATTTTAGAGCTTGGCCTAAGGCCTGCTCCCTTCGATATTAATGACCACTGCGATATTGATCGGGCGGTTGAATTCTTGACCTTGCAAATCTGTTCTGCAGCGAAAGCGGCCTGCAATTCACCGAAGCCAAGGGGTAAGCCGAAACCCCCTTGGTGAAACACGGAGATTGCGGAGTTAGGTAGGGAATGTAGAAAACTCTTTAATAGAGCCAAAAATGGTGGAAACTGGCTTCCCTATAAGGATAAACAAAGGGAGTTTAAGTATGCCATACGAAGATCCAAAAGAGCCTCGTGGAAAAATTTCTGTGGTAACATAGAAAGCTCGTCCGAAACCAGCAGACTACTACGGACGGTCAATCGACGGACTCTGTAATCGATACCTTGGAGACGCTACTCGATACTCACTTCCCTGGTATTTAAGAGATTGACAAAGTGATGGGGACTGTGAATTCCACGTCAGTTTGTCCACCCACTTTCCGAGGGACTAATGCTCACCTGGAAAATATTTACATGCCGATAGGTTTGCGTGTAGCCCGAGTTGTTTTCATCCCGAAAGCGGGAAAGACATCTCATATTAAACCCAAAGACTTTAGTCCCATAAGCCTGTCGTCCTTCTTACTTAAACTGCTGGAAAGGATTATTGATCTTCAGATCAGAAACTCCATAAGTCCCGCGCTTATCTCTAGCTTGCAGCACGCCTACACGAAGGGGAAATCTGTGGAAACAGCGCTGCACGTGATAATATCCATGTGGAAAAGTCTCTTTCAAATAAGGAATTTAAGCTTGCAGTGTTTCTTGACATAGAAGTAGCTTTCGATAACATCTGCCCCAATGCCGTTATAAAGGCCCTCTTGGATCTAGATCTTGATGCAAATCTGGTGGGAGTCATTGCGCAACTACTGAAGACACGTATCATTATGTCCACTTTGAGAAATGATCACGTTGAAAGAGTAGTGAAAAGAGGCACTCCACAAGGAGGTGTATTGTCTCCCCTCGTCTGGAATCTGGCAGTCAATACGCTGCTATTACGACTAGACCAAACAGGTAATAGGGTGATAGATTATGCTGATGACATTGCTATCGCGGTCTCTGGAAAATACTTGACAACACTCACAGAACGGGTGAACTATTCGCTCAATGTTCTGTCTCAATAGTGCTGTGAATTTAATCTTGATGTTAACCCCGGCACACGGAGAAACAAGATCCCGATCTTTACTGCACCTAATCTGAACGGCACTGTGCTCAGTGTAAGTAAAAGTGTGAAATACCTTGGGGTGATACTTGGCCCTAAACTTCAATGGAAAGCAAATATTGCCGAAAGAGCTCGGAAAGCGACCTGTGCGCTCTATCTCTGCTAGAGAACTCTAGGGCTAAGATGGGGGCTTCAGCCTCTAATCACCTCCGGGCTCTATTATGCTGTTTTTTGAAGGCCCGCTCTTGAGAAAACGGTCAACCAAAAGCCTCTTGATACAGTCACGAGAACAGCCGCTATTTTGATTACTAGGACTCTCCGAAATACTTTTGTATGCCCTTCTCTACTGGCTACCCATCAAACTCCTGGTATTTCAACAGGCCAAATGCTGTGCAGCCAGACTTAATGCCCTCTCACGCTGGCTTAGGCCGGACATAGGGCACTCTAGGGTTATCGTTCGGGATGTGCCCATGCCATCAATGGTGGACTACATCTCTTCTACTCCTGCTCTGGACCACGGGTTTCAGATCTATATTCCGAGTAGGGAGGAATGGGTCTGTAACGAAGTGGTTGTGAGTAATACTGTAGGCATCTGCATTGATGGCTCGAAACTGGACGACAGGTCGGTTGCGGAATCTTCTCCAATAACCTTGGACCAAGACTCTCCCTTAGACTTCCTGACTACTGCAGCGTCTTTCAAGCCGAGGTAATGGCCATTCTGAAAACATCCGAAATAGCGCTTAGGGACGATCTTTCTGGCCTTGCCATTCGGATATTTTCGGACAGTCAGGCGGTGGATGCGGTGCTGGTGCATACAGTACATCTAAGTTAGTCCTGAGATGTCGCTCATTACTAAACACACTATCGGAGCGGTCACAGATTGACCTGTTTTGGGTCCCTGGTCACGGGGATATCCCGGGAAACTGTGAGGTTGATGATCTCGCCAAACGGGGCACATTGCTTGCTAACGTCTCCTCGCTACCAGACGTTAGAATTTCTCTGGCAACGGTGAAAATGGTAATAAAGAACCACTACCTCAATTTGGCTCGCAGATTGTGGGTAGAGGAAAGTTCCTGTTGTGTCTTCAGATAACTGTGGACTACACTGGACCAGGAAGTCCATAAGTATCACGATCTCGGTACTTACTGGTCACTGTCTAATCGGCAGGCATGGTGAAAGACTCGGTCTGCCACAGCTGTGGCTCGGAGGATGAGCAAGAGACCGTACTGCACCTCCTCTGCCATTACCCATCCCTGGCTCGAAGAAGATTAAGAATTCTGGACTCTCCTTTCTTCGGAGCTATTATCTCACTCTATTGGGGACATAGCGAAGTTCATCCGGGAATCTTCATGGTTCTCGGCTGGTTAAGGGGAGTCGCGCCGTCTTCCTTGTGGTATCACAACGGGCCATTCGATTGTGTTCAAGTGATTTTCGTCGTGAGAGGCTGCCACTCCTAACTAACTAACTGACAGCAGACGCTACAATATGGAAGAATAAGTTTTTGTCAATAGAAAGTGATAAAAAGGTAAGTTCGGTTGAGTAGGGATAATTTATATAACTTTCGGCATAAATTATGATGGTGATATCCGCCCGGATATCAAGATGGTGGGCGACCAAAGCTAGCACAACACCCGCTAGCGAAAGTTAGTGCTAATGAACTAAACATAGCGCAAATACTTTGGGGTACTGAAGTAGATTGTTAATTCTCATTCTTTTTAAAACTTACTCTCGGGCTCAAATTTTTTATTTCATTTAATTGTCAGACTGGCATGATTTGTATTTGCTCATAGCTGATGCAAGTGGCAGGATAAGTTGGCAAGATCCCCCCAAGACGGCGAGCTTCGGCCGGAGCGAGAAGCCAGCATGCCAGGTCCGCCAATAAAGTAGCCACACAAATCTTTGGTGTTTAACACACCATTATTAAAAAAGAATACTACGTCATAGAATGGACCATAGTTTCAAAATTTTATGTAAAAAATTGTTTCATTCCACGTAACAACAGTTTTTAAAAACACTGATGTGATACAAAAAGTTTTTTTATCTTCCGAAATCGGAAATATTAAAAAAAAGTTTTTAAAGGCTTTATGTCCTAATTAAATTTACTGCTATGTTCATAAAAAATTAAATAGATTTGAAATGTGTTTGTAACAAATTTTCTTTTATAATTTTTTTGATAAGTATTGGTTTTAAATAGATTCCTTGTAAATTATATTAACATTTTTAAAATAAGTTTTTTTTTATAACAAAAATTTCTTGGGCGACAGTAGGTAACTTTTTTTTTAAATATATATTACGCTTGGTATAATATCCTTAATACACATTTTTGGGTATATATAACTCAAAAATAAGAGTGGCCTCTAAGTTTTTCTCTTAACATGTTTCTTGCAGCGAAAGTAACTTTTGTTTTGTTTTTATTTTGAAATGCTATGATATGCTAGACTAGACTTAAACAATATATTCCTTTCTTCTACCGATGACAAGTAAACCTGTTAGAAGCTATTAGTTCGGGAATCATAGAGATTTCTAGTTATAAACTATATGATGGTTATTTCTGTGCATATTGCTTGTTTGTAAAAATTGCTTACAGTTTCTATTTTGTTATTAAATCTTTCAAATACATATGAATGGTTTCCACAGGAAACACTTGTGTAGAAAAATGGAAGAAAAAATAAAAATAGTTACTACAGTAGTTTTCGCTTATAGTCCACAACTACAGTTGCACAATTTTTGTGGACTATAAGCGAATTAGGACTATAACCGAATTTCGTTTTAAGCCACTTTATGGACTATAACTGAATCCAGATATAATACACATTTTGGACTATATACAAAGTATGCGATTTTTTCAATAAAACCACTTTTTTAACAAAATAAAAGTTTATTTAAAATATAAGCAAATATTGATTTAAATAAAATCAATATTTTAAACAAAAACCTTTACATATTATTATTTTTTGTAATTCAAATGCTTTAAAAGCTTATTGTAATAAAAAGTTGCCAGAAGTCTAAATAAAATGGTTGCCAGCACAGATAAATAACAGTTAGCAATGCATCGCTACAATCTGTTTTAAAATATAAAAAAGAAAATTTTAATATACCTTTATTTTAATAAACATAATTTCATCGATCTACTTCCAGTTTTCAAAAATTAAAAACAATAAATATTTGAAGACTGGAAGAGTACGATCTTATTTCTCTTTTCTCACTAATTCTGCTTGTTGAATTATATTGGAGCTTTCATATTCTTGTACAACAATTAATATTCTTTCTGTATTTTCAATTAAATTTATACTTTCACTATTTTGTTAAATCTTTTTTAGTCATTTTGCACTTGTTTTCTTATCTGTTTAAAACACTTATTAACACACGCACTTTTTTTTAAATCCCTTAAATTTTTCTGAGAAACACTGTAATATGTATATGTTTGGTAAGATAAAATCTCATCAAACATACAATTCCAATTATCTAGGAATCAAACTAAATTAAATAAGATTTTGTACATTGAAAAAGAACACAGTTCCTCTAATGTACATGCCGCAAGCATGTCACTAATGAAACTTATATACAAACTTACTTGGCCGGATTTTTCGGGAACTGGTGCAGCTTCTCTCCTTCGGCACAACCCATTATGCAGCGACGACTCCTGAAAGAAACCAGATAATTTCATTAAAATCTAATTTACATTAAAAACAACTTTGTTAAACTTACATCTTTTGTTAGATTTTTTGCTTTGTTGTTGTGGTTGATTTTTCAACCCTTATTTTCTATGATTTTGAGACAAAAAAAAAAACACACAAAAATATTCAAATAAAATTAATAACTTTAATTTTAGATTTATTATCAACATTAAAATGATTTAATCACTTTAATTATTGATAAATTATAACACTTTAAACAAACTCACAATATCTTGACCAAAGAATCTTGACAATTTTTGTAAATAAACAAAATATCAAACTCCAGCTATAATCAGAAAGAGGTAGCAATATTAAAAAAGCAAGAACTGTTACTATCCCTCTCTAACGAAAGCTGGAATCTGGCCACACTGAATTTTTCGTTTCGGATCTGGTTATTCATCTGTGGTTGCCAGTTTGTTTAAAAAAGGTATTAAAAAAACAGGGTGGACTATATGAAAGTTTTTTCTATACAATATTAGCTATGCATGCAAAGAAAAGTTGGCCTTTAAACGAAAATGGACTATAGGCGAAGTGGACTGATTTGTATGAAATTCGAAAAAACCTGCAAATGAATAGGACTGTTTTGGCTTACATCCGTTTTTGGCCTTTAAGCGGAATGGACTATAAACGAAAAGTACTGTAATTGTTTGCTGTGTTTTTGTATAAAAACCTGTTGAATTTTTATTGTCTTTTGCTTTGTTGATCAATATAGTTCTCATTTAGTCAACTTGGCAATAGATATAAGACTTTCTAGTTATGAATATAAAATTTGGGTAAAGTTCACTTATGAGTTAAATGAGCAGTAGCGAAATGGCCATATGGATATGCTTCCCCGCATTAAATCATTTCATTTTGTAGTTTTTAATAATAAATTTTGCATAAGAATATCATGAAATATATATATTTGAAGGAATCAAGCAAATATGTCGATTTCTTAAGGCCTCATTAGTCTTTACTTTCTGTTGCTGTTCTGCTCCGTGCCGTTCTGCTTTTTAAATAATTATAATTAGTTTTTCTGTAGCAACATATCAGCTGTTTATAATAAACAAAGAGAACACAATACACAATACAAATAAAAATAAACTACAATTACAATGACAAAAATGGGTTGTTTACAATTTTGCACTCACACTACCAAACAACTTCCAAGTAACCTAACGTTGAATTCTATTTTCTACTGATTCGAACGGAACAGAACAGAACGTCAAAGTAATAACAAACCACAAATACATATTTTCCATTTAACAGAAACTGATCAGCTGATACGTCACGGAACGGAAAGTAGAGACTAATTCTGCCTTTACACGCCGTCTTAACGAGACATTGTTTTGTTCAACCATTGAATAATCTAATGTGAGCACATTAAAGTGGCTTGTGTAGACCATCGTTGTCGATGTCATGTTCGAACAACGATGTCCGCCATCAAACGTCACTTTCATTTTAGAAATTCTAAAAAAGATTAAACTGAGGCAATATTTATACCAAAGATACTGTAAATTTTTCTATTAATATGTAATTGTATATGATTTAACAAAAAAACAATAATAAATAAATAAATATTAGTAAAAACTGTAAACAAACAATACATGAACATCGCCACGTTTTCTCCACATAGAAAAACATGAATAAATTTTTGTTCCCTTTTCTGCCGACGTGTTGTTCATGTGCGAACAAGTCAATGGCTTGTCAAGTCGTAGTGTTATCAAAATCGTCTGGCGCCCCTGTTGACTAGACACTTTTTTGGTTATTCAGACCAAAGATTTTGCATAATACGTTGTGTCTGTGGTCAGATGTTATATAATTTTACAAAATCGCTAGAAATATTTCTTTTTGCCTTGTTAGTATGAATGTACAACACTTTCACAATTTGTTTAATGTTTTCATCAACAGCTGTATAAATAGTATTTCTAACATTAGAAATTCATAATTCTTTACATTTAAAATATGTTTTCGCGCAAAAAGGCAGAACCGCAGAAAACAAGAAATCAAAATTTAACTGAGGTAATTATGTACATAGATAAGTATCTTGATTGATTAGAAAAATATAATGATGTTATTAATATAATCCGATGAGTCATTTGTTTTCTTAGTTTGGTTTGACTGATATACTAGATAATCTTGATCCTGCTTTGGGCCTAGATGGTGTGAAAGATGATATCAGTGATGGTGATTTGGAGGCAGAATTAGCTTCTATTACAGCGGTAGTCAACAGAACTAAATCCAAACCAAAACCTAGTCTCGTTCCAGAAAATGATTTATACAAAATGATAGCTGAAAGTTTAAAAGATATAGGCACTGATGATGAAGACGATAGAGATGCGGAAAATGATACAGATCTGTTGAATGAGTTGCAAGGTATTGTAGGTGTGAAGGTAGATGTACAAAATGAAGACTGCCAGTTGGAATCAAAATCGTCTGAATCATTTAGTAAACCTGAGATGTACTTACCTACAACTCATCTAAATATGTTAGATATAATAAAGGATCGCATTAAGAATTACGAAATTGCTGAAGCAAATGCTAAAGCTAGCGGGGAAAGTGCTAAAGTACGTCGTTTTAACCGTGGTCTAAAAACTTTACACGATCTTTTAAGGCAAGCAAATGTGGGAAAGGCCATTAATCTTGACGATATCCCTCCAGAGGTAAGCATCAAACCAGCAGTCAGTGATGTAATGAGTACAGATGATGAAGTGCCGAAATTACCTGTTCGCCAAGCTCCAATGCCACCTATACCAAGTCAGGAGGAAAAAAAACAAAATGAAGAAGTGGAAATTATGAATAAATCCAAAGAAGTTAATGTTTTAGTTCAACAAATGCGATCACGTCAGCAAGAATATAAGGCCGCAACCTTACAGTCAAAACGCACTGGAGATAATACCATGGCACTGCAATTTTTAAAAATTGTTAAACAATTTGATATTGTTATTAAGATGTGTGAAGAAGGAAAAGATGTTGATCTAAGTGATATGCCACCGCCCCCTGATCAATTTGGGAAATTTATTGAAAATATGAAAGCTGCTGGAGAACAACAAATTTCGGATCCATCACCAAAATCTCAACCTCCTGCTACAGTATCTGAATCAGTTGGAGAGTCGACTACTACAGCAGCAAAGAATATGTTGGAGGCTTTACAACACCGTTTAAGTAAATACAAATCAGTTGAAGAGTCAGCAAAATGTGAAGGAAATGCTAGTAAAGCAAGAAGATTTGGACGCATTGTTAAGCAATATGAAGTTGCTATTAAGGATTATGAAGCTGGTCGCCAAGTTGGCTATAATGAGTTGCCAATTCCACCCGGCTATGGTCCATTACCTGTGGAAAACACAGCCGTACCTACGACGATAAAAGTTGATACAGTACAACCAGTTTCGCTTACTATTTCTATAGATCCTTCAGATCCTTCACCAAATGAGCCATCAACACAGCCCCGACATGCTGACTTAACAACCCGTATATCTGGAAATCAACAAAAAAACAATTTGGCCGAACAGCAAATGAAAATTTTGCTAGATCGTCAAAAGGAATTTAAACTAGCAGCTATTGAAGCAAAAAGGGCTGGAGAAATCGACCAGGCCAAAGAATATTTAAAAATCTACAAAGGTTTTGATGCTTTGTTAAACGCTGCAAGTAGCGGCTTACCTGTCGATTTGAATACGGTAAGTTTTGTTTTCTAAAATTCAAAAGAGAGTTCTTAATAATACAACATAAAATATATAAAAATTGGAGGACATAGGTTATTCACATCATTTGCAACGTGTTGCTTTGTCTGTTTAAATTTATTTTGTTACCAAAATTTAAATACCGTGTCATACCGGTATCAAAAGATAACTGTTCGCTACTAATATTGGTAAAGCTGCATTTAAATATTTAATTTTATTTTATATAGTTTATAGTATTTAAGAAAACTTTATATTTCTGCTTTTCCATATTTATGATAATTTCTTACAATTTTAAATCCAGAAATATGGTATAAATAGCCTTGGGTAAGATTTCCCTAAGTTATCATGAATAAAATTCCACATACAAATTTTTGAACTTGTGAATGATTAGTATCATTAATAAAATGCCTTGTAAATATTTCCCTATGTTAACATTTTTAAACTCCGAAAAATTTGCTTGTGAATTTGCTTGCTTTAAAAAAAATCACACGATTGTGAATTTCTTATATGTGAAGAATTTCGACTATTTAAGAAAATCATTTATAAAGTTTTGTATAAAGGAAACAGTGGGAGAAAAGTAATTTAAAAATAAAATTTATATAAACATGGTTTCATATATATGAAAAACTTTTATTTACTTATTTATTTATTTACTTTATTTAATCAATATATTCCTATTTAACGGATTGCTAGATAGAATAGATCTATTTCATTATTAAAATAGTTAAACAGAAAATAAGCAGATTAATATTTTATTCAAAGAAATGCTGGCAAATACGAATATTGCAATTGGATTTGATCAAGAGAATAAAGCAAAAGTGCCTGATTTTAGGAAAAGCATCAGAGATAAATTAAATAGCGTCGGCCGCCGGAAAAAACAACTGCAGAATGGAAAAAAGTAAGAAGTCTAAATAAAAATTCTATTTGCTAATACAATTTTTGACTGAAAATGATAAAAACAATTTATTGACAGGTTTGATTAGACAAAAAAATTTATTTGCGAATAAAGGCTAAAGATATAAATATATACATATACAAATTATTATTCATTTCCAATGAATTGGACTCATCTCGCAGACTTCTTATAGAACGTTGTTCATATTTCTCTTCTTCTCTAATGCTAGTAAACTCGAAAAGATATACATTATTAATATTAACCGAAAAATTTCAACGATTTCTCATAAAATCAATTTTGTTTTTTCAATTAAATTTTTAAATCACGGGAATATTTATTAATTTAACTTTAAACTTAAAAAAATAGTGTTGATTATCCCGACTGAATTATCAAAATCACCGATATTGTCTATTAAAGGTGAAAGCACGTTTCTATGGCCATTTCGCTACCGCTCACTTAGCTCTGCAGCAAACTTCTCACTTACATTTAAAATAAGCTTAAGATTTTTGTCCAAACAATAAAGTAAGGACAAAAATCAAAGTTTAAGCAAAAACAACAATAATCAACATTGATTTTATTTTTCTTTATCCACTGTATACGGCACGGGCACTTGCAATTTGATAATTAAAATTTTAAATCAGGGGAATACTTATTATTTAAACTTGGATTAAACTTTAAAAAATCGTGCTGATTATCCCGACCGAATTATTAAAATTAGCGATACTGACTATTGAATGTGAAAGCACTTTCGATGGCCATTTCGCTACCGCTCACTTAGCTCTTCAGGAAAGAAGATGTTGAAAAATAAAATTGTTGTTATATAAAATAAAACGCGTGTGGTTTTGTAGAAGGTTACAAATGAACTGAGAGAATAATTTATTAAATTGACAGTAGTTTATGTTACAATAGTACTGACTGAGATCAACCATGCAAAACTTCATAGAGATGTTATATAAATGATTATTCGATTAACCACACCTTCCCTGAACAAGCATTGCATTTACATATTTAATAAAATAATAAAATAAAAGAAATCAATTAATGTTAAATAATTCAGAGAAGACCAAATTGTTCAATAAAAAACTTATACTTATCGGCTGGAACGCCCTTTGTAAAGATGTCAGCTATCATTCTTTTGGTTTCCAAATAGTCAATCTTTATTTCACCGCTTTCCAATTTCTCGCGTATAAATTTTATTTTAATGTCAACATGCTTTGTTCTGTTAGAATAGGAATTGTTCTGAGCTATTAAGATGGCGCCTTTGTTATCGCAGTATAATTTCATTGATACAGGAGGGTCATTAACTAATTCGCGTTCTAGTTTACGAAGCCAAATAGACTCCTGAATTGCTGATACAATCGACATAAACTCAGCTTCAGTCGACGATAGTGCCACTGTATGTTGTCTTTTTGATCCCCAGGATACTGCTGCGCCTTGCATAATAAAAATATATCCAGTCGTGGAGCGCCTATCATCAGTGTTACTTGCCCAATCGGCATCACAATATCCAACAAGATCAACGTCTTGATTCTTGTAAACAAGGCCTTTATCTACTGTCCCTTTTAAGTACCGCATCACTCTTTTGACCGCCAACCAATGAGCCTTCCCTGGATTTGTGCCGAACCGGCTAAGCAAATTAACAATATAAGAAATGTCAGGCCTTGTGTTCTGAGCAGCATACAGCAGGCATCCAATTGCTTCCATATATGGTACATTTTTCATTTCATCTTTATCTTTTTCAGATTTCGGGCACATATCAAGAGAAAGTTTCTGATTTACATGCACATCCTGAATGTATTTTGTCTGATCAAGCTTTATCGATTTACCAAATTTCCGTATTCGCATTCCCAGCACTGAAGATGCTTCTCCTAAATCTTTCATACGAAAGTGTTTTGATAATTCTTGTTTAAGTCTATTCGTGGTGTTAAGGTTATTGGAAAATATCAGAACATCATCCACATAAATGGCCACGTATAATTTGTCGTCCTTGTCAATGTTAAAATACACACATTGGTCAGTTTCACTTCTTTTAAGACCAAATTTAATGAGCACATTATTTAAAGTGATGTTCCAGATTCGACTGGATTGCTTCAACCCATAAATGGCTTTCTTCAGCAAACAAACACGATTGCTCCCATCGCTATAGCATTCAGGTTGATGCATAAAAATTTCCTGTTCAAGATCTCCATTCAAGAAGGCTGTTTCCGCATCAAGTTGGTGTATGTGTAGATTGAACTTAACAGAAAGTGCCGGTAAAAACCTTATGGATGTGTAACGTACTACCGGGGCGAATGTTTTTTCGTAATCAATGCCTTTTTGTTGACTAAAACCCTGCACAACAAGTCTCGCCTTCTTGCGAATTTCATTGCCATTAGAATCGTATTTTGTCCTGAAAACCCATTTGCTTTTTATAGTTTTCTTTCCATCAGGTAACTTTGTTAGCTTCCATGTTTTATTCAGGGCTAAAGATTTTATTTCCTCTTCCATTGCTTTTCGCCATTGTTGTGCATTTTCTGAGTTCAAGGCTTCTTCCACTGAGACAGGATCATTTGACAAAAAACTAGTTGCACAAAAGTTGTATTCATGTCTGGATTTTGCAGCTAACCGATCAGAACGTCGAATATTAATATTTTCTTTCTTAAAATTCTCATCACATGGCTCTTCAAATGCATCCTCAAAAGTTAAGCTATCGATCGAGTCAGCGTCATATTCTACTTTAAGGACGTTTTCGTTTTGACCAGCTGTATCCTCTTCTTTAATATCAACAGGCATTTCACGAACACCAGATGACAATTCATCTACCAATCCCTTCTCTGAATTGGCATTTGTGTTAGGAATTTCAACTATAAGATTTGGACCAACGTTAGTAGAGTTTATACCATTATTACATACCTGACCTTCTAGGAAAATAACATTGCGAGTGACTATTATCTTTCCTGTTGAAGGATCATAAAGTTTATATGCCTTGCTTTGTATACTGTAGCCAATAAAAATACATGGTGTGGATCTTGCATGTAGCTTGGAACGCTTTACGTTGGGAATATATGCAAAAGCCTTGCACCCAAAAACACGAATATGGTCTAGATTCGCTTTTCTACCCGACCAAATTTCCTCCGGGCAAATATTGTTGTCTCTACACGGGATTCTATTTAACAAGTATGCTGCGGTTACAGCTGCTTCAGCCCAAAATTTTTCATCTAAAACTGAGTCAAGTAGCATACATCGCACCCTGTCCATTATTGTACGATTTAGGCGTTCAGATACGCCATTCTGCTCTGGCGTGTATGGTGCTGTTTTCTGATGTATAATGCCACAACGCATTAAATAATTTTTAAACTGATTGCTCGTATATTCAGTGCCGTTGTCAGACCGGAAAATTTTTATTTTAGCGGAGCACTGATTTTCAACCATGGATTTAAATTTTAAAAATTCTTTGAAAACTTCGGCCTTGCTTTTTATCGGTGATAAAAACACTTTTCGGGAAAAGTCGTCGACAAAAGTTACAATAAACCTTGCACCAGAGAAAGATTTTGAACCAAATGGACCCATTACATCTGAGTGTACGATTTCCAAAACCTTTTTTGCACGATGACCTTTATATTTAAAAGAACTTCTTGTATGCTTGCCCTTTATACATATTTCACATGGGTCAGCATTCAGTTGAAACTCAAGTTCATTCGCACTTCTTATTTTCCTCAAATTTTCGTTACAAATATGACCAAGCCGTCTGTGCCATAAATAGCCAGAATTATTTACAACAAAAGCCTTCTGCATCGTCTTCTGTGAAAAACAATCTAATTTATACAGGTTGTTGTACAAGCTAGCCGTTGCTATGACCTTATTGTCATTATCGAGAATTTTACACTTTCTCTCTTCAAAAATTACTTTTTTTCCATTTGCAGTCAACTGTTTGACTGACAACAAATTTGCACACAACTGCGGAACGTATTCAACGTTTTTTATAACGGTTCTTGTTTCTCCTTCACCAGTTGACAACCATACAACAGCATCACCAACGCCCTTAACTGTTAATTTATTGTTGTTTGCCACAATCACTTCTTTTCCTTCTCTTTTTGTTACGTTGTGAAGTATCGTTTTAGATTTCGACATGTGTGTCGTTGCACCCGAATCGATAAACCACTCATCTGCGCCGACGTCGCTTGAAGTAAACAGCGAGGCTAATAGAATTCTCTCATTTGGCTTTCTCTCTTGTTTCTTAGAACCGTTATTATTTAAATTCTTGTTGGGACAATTTTTTATAAAATGGCCCTCTTTTTTGCAACCGTGACACTTGAAATTTCTTTGCCTTATATGTTTTTTGTTAGAAACAAATGCACTTTCTTCTGTCTTAATGTGGTTGTCAAATTTAACATCCTGTAAAAGTAAATTCTTTACCATGTCCATATTAAGTTTTGTTTTAGAATTTTCCACAACCAAAACAAGTGAGCGGAACTCTTCAGGTAATCCGGCCAACATCAACGATGCCACTAACTCGTCATCAATGTTCAATCCAGTGTTCTTTACCTTGAGGGATGTAATAACCATTTTGTTTATGTACTCTTCCATTGAGTCAAAATCTGTCAATTTCAATTGTTTTAATAAATCGACCTTCCGCGTCAAACCCTTATCCTCAAAAGCACTCAACAATGCTTCCCAAGCCGCCTTTGCAGTTGTCGAGGTCGCTATATGCGCAAAGTTGTTGGGCTCTATCATAAGGGTCAACTCTGCCAAGGCACGTTCGTTTGTGTCCTTATCAGCTACACTAGGACTTGCAGCTAAACCGTCTTCAACAATTTTCCAGCAATTTTTTAACACCAGATACGATTTGGCATGACGTTTCCAAATATCGAAGTTCTCTCGACCACGCAATTTTTCAAAAGTAAAAGATAAACCCGCTGCCATTTTCACAATCGTTTCTCACTGTTGTTAAAAGTTTAGGCACTAATTAATAGTTTCTTTAGACTATTTAGTTCGATATAGTTCTAGGCTTTGCCTTTTGTGCAGAGGCCCATAACCTGTTGTTATATAAAATAAAACGCGTGTGGTTTTGTAGAAGGTTACAAATGAACTGAGAGAATAATTTATTAAATTGACAGTAGTTTATGTTACAATAGTACTGACTGAGATCAACCATGCAAAACTTCATAGAGATGTTATATAAATGATTATTCGATTAACAACAAAAATAAAAACAACATCTTTTAACTGTATAAAAGAGCCAAAATGTTGTTAATTTTTATTATGAAACTTTCCAACAAAATAAATTTTTCAAAATAAAATCATTCCTTGATTTTACTTCAAACGAATATTACTTATTACCAGGTTATGGACCTGCCGCTGTATAACTAAGTAAAATTGTTAAATAATATGTGTGTATGTGTATGTTTGCAAGAAAATTCAAGTTTTAAGATAATGCAAGAATGACAAGCAATGACAAAATTGAGAAGCTTCGTGGTAGTGAAAACTACGAAGATTGGAAATTGGCTTATAAGGCCTATTCTCAAATGAAAGGATTATGGAGTAAAGTTCTTGGCTTATGAAATATGGAGTACACTGGGAAAAATTCTAGAAGATACTGGGCTAGTAAGAAGAGTTGGTTTAATGTTGTACCAGTGTGGAAGAATATATTAATGAAATCTTAACAACAGGTAATAAGTTAAAAGTAGCTGGTCTTAATATAAATGAAAAATGGGTAGGTTCTATAATGCCAACAGGCTTACCGGAAAAATACAATGCAATGATAATGGGAATTCGAAGTTCTGGAATTAAAAAACAGGTGACGCTATTAAATTAAAGTTGTTACAAGACGTTAGGAACAAAACAAAAGATGTAGCATTTGCTGGCCAAAAGAAGTTTTTAAAAAATAAAGGACCCAAATGTTACAAAATGTTACATTAAAATGTCCAAGCAAATCCACGAAACCTAAATATAAAAAGAATGTGAATGCAAGGCTCGGATGCTTTTCTGTTCGAGAATTAAATAAAAGTGAATGGTACTTTAAATCTGGAGCAACAGCACACATGTGTTCAAACTCAAAATTTTTCAATTCAAATTTTTAAGAACAGAATGCTGAAGTTGCTATTACTAATAATGAACCAATGCAAGTCAAGGGTGAAGGTGAAGTTTATATGATTGCGAAGGTTGGAAAATTAAAAGGAGATATTATTTTCAAGAAAGTTCTTTTTATTCCCAATCTCTACGTTAACTTATTATCAAGTTCGAAATAGTTGAATGTGGTTACCAAGTTATCAGGTCTGTTCTGTAAATCAATTTTTGTCAAAGTGATTTCAAATCAAAAGGTGTTCTGCCCACATATTATACTGAAATCACGTGATTTAAAAACAGTTAACTAAATGACTGCCGATTTGAAACCACTTGCGTATTTTTTTAATTATTTCGCTAAAAATATAGTAACATTGATTATTTATATTTAAAATGATATGTCTTCTATTTATTTTTGTACAAAAATTTCATACACAAAAAACCGAAATTATTAATAAATTTATGAAGACACTGCTTGTTTTATAAACAAAATTTTTGCTTATTCAACAATGCTCGTTATTTATTTTTTTCTTAAGCAAAACAAACTATTTTTAGAAAAAATTCTAATTTTGGCAAATTGACACTGTCTTTAAACAGCATTTAAGATTTACTTAGTTTATGCTTATGTTCCTAATTTAAGAACTGGCTGTATATTTGGTCATATCGGCGAATGCTTTCGATGTGATCACATCATTAACATTATTTACTGATGGAACAAATCCAATAAACCTAATAAAAAAATTTTTCATTGCAGTTAAAATTAAATTAAATTAAAAAAAAAAAATAAGCAAGCAAATTTTATCATTGAAATTCTACGAATTTTTTATTTAACGCCGAATCTTAAGCTCTTCAATCGGCTCTAATGAGGAAATGAAAGTACATACAAGCATACATACATATGTATGTACTTTTATAAATAAATAAAAACGTCAACAAAAAATTGACGAAACGTCGGGATAAGAAAAATTTAATAAATGTTTTTACATTTATTCTCATTATGCCCAGTTAGCTTAATAAAACACCAAAACATTTAACACTATTTTGGGCAAAAAACACATAACAATAAAAATTTTCTAATTTATTTTAATTTAAGGCATTAAGACTTTCTTGAATTTTCATTAATATTTTAATTACGAAATTAAAAAATAAGCAAATAAATACAAATAAAGAAATCAATTGTTTTTATGTGTTTTCCAACATACCGAAAAATTGAAAATCGCGTGATTTCCAGAACAGCACCAAATCGTTGGCGTGATTTAAAACCTTTCGTGATTTAAAATCACGTGATTTTCAGAACAGACATGTATATTTAATAAAAAAAAAGGGTGCAGGTTTTAAACAACGCTCGTACTGTTATTGCTACAGGTGACCTGATTAATGACCTGTTTAAATTGAACATAGCGAGTAACAATGTTCTAATTTCGGAAGTAAAATCTCAACAACACAGTCATGTAAACAACGAAATTTTTAAAAGTATGAGCTCCGGTGCGGTGAATGGAGTCAATTGTGAGATAAAGAAATAAAGCTGTTTTACTTGCTAAAAAGGAAAATTGTCAAGATACTCATTCAAGACATTAGGAACACGAGCAACTGAAATATTAAGCCTCATAAATTCAGATCTTTGTGAACCTATGGAAATACCATCAATAAATGGCTCAACGTATATGCTAATTTTCATTGATGATGTTACCAGAAAAGTGTTTGTCTATTTTATTAAAACTAAAGATGAATTAACAGATAAGTTTATAGAATTTAAAAAGCTTGTTGAAAATCAAACTGGGAAAATAATTAAAGCCTTAGAAGTGTCAACGGAGCTGAGTACTGCAATAACAGAAAAAAGAATTTTTTTTATTCAATCCGGGATTGAGCATCAAACGACAGTGCTTTATACGCAGAACAATGGCTTACAACAGAATGACATATCTGAACTGATCAATTATAGAAAAAACAATATGCCTTTTAATTGAACCCGGTTTAAAAATAAAATTTTGGGCGGAAGCAGCAAAAAAAAATCACTCCCTATAAAACGTTAAATGAAGAGCCATGGTTAGTTATAAAACCAAATTTAAAATATCTTAAAGTGTTTAAATGTATGGCCATAATACTTATAGAAAAACAGAAAAGGAAAAAGCTTGATGCTAAAGCAAAAGAGGTATTTTTTGTACGTTACTGCGCACGCTCGAAAACTTTTCGTTTTTATGATTCTACTACAAAAGTTGAATTGAATGGAGTTGCTGAATTCTTAAAAGACCAGTTTTATAAAAATATGCTTTGTAGATCAAAGTAATTGCTGAGATCTTGGATCATTTATAGCAAAGAATAACTTCGCCTGAAATCGTAAGAAAGTCATCAAAAGTTTTAAAACCGGTGCAAAGATATGGGTATGACTGCAATTTTGTTCAAGTTGACGAAGATCCAAAAACTTTAAAACAAGCACCAGAAAGTCGTAATAAAATTCAATGGCAACAGGCAATGAATGAAGATCTAGATGCTTAAAAGAAAATAAAGCTTGGGAAACTGTTCAATTACCTATTGTCAAGAAATCTATTGACAGCAAGAGTCTAGCAGAAACCTATAAAATAAAATACATTGGGGAAGCTAATTTTACTTTGGGAATGAAAATCACGAGAGATCGAACTAATGGAAAACTATGGCTAGATCAAAAACAATATATTACTAAAATTTAAAAGAATTTAACATGGAAAAATGTAAACCAATTTCAACTCCTTTAGAGTTAATCAAAAAACACACAATCAAAGGAAGAAAATGAAAAAATGAAAACTATACCTTACCAAGAAGCAATTGGATGTATTATGTTTGCGGCACAAGTAAGTCGACCAGATGTATTATTTGCAGTGGGAGCCTTAGCGAGATTAAGGCACACTGGTAAGTTGTTAAGCGAATCATGAGGTTTTGAAGGGTTTTTAGACGCAGATTGGGCTGGTGATTTAGATGACAAAAAATCAAATTCTGGGTACGTGTTTATGTTTAAGTATTTCTAAAAAACAACAACAGTTACATAATCAACAACAGTGGCAGAATATATGGCCTTGTCGGCAGTAGGTCAAGAAGCGTTGTGGTTACACTCTCTCTTTAATAAAATAGGTAGACCATCACCGATCGTTATTTAATGTGATAACAAGAGTGCTATAAATTTGTCTCATGCGCGTTCAGTACATATCGACATGGTTTTACATATATTACCTGAAATATAATTTTTATCAATATACTTATGTAAAAACCTATAAACCAA
Source organism: Cistogaster globosa (assembly GCA_937654795.1). Classification (NCBI taxonomy): domain Eukaryota; kingdom Metazoa; phylum Arthropoda; class Insecta; order Diptera; family Tachinidae; genus Cistogaster; species Cistogaster globosa. The sequence continues at coordinate 79,342,169 of OW569404.1, forward strand.
CATTACCTATAAAAAGACATAATTTTTTACAATATAAAAATAAATTTAAAGAATACATTAAAAGTTGGCCAGTATGATGATAAGAATATTTTCATGTTTTTTCTTAATCTCTGTTACTGCAAAGACTTTTTTAAGCGATTCATCTTTTGCAGGTGTCTGGCACTCCTTTAAGATGTGAATAATTGTAAGACGGTGTGAACAGAGCTGACGTTGCCTTTGATCAGTGTTTTCGTAATATTGTTACGTTGTGAACCTTGTTGTATCTAACCTGATTCTGGTAAAAATTTTACAGTCTTCGCGACTGGGTGTAAATTGTAGGGTAGTCTTGTTATGCTATTGTTACGTGTCTTAAGAAAAGTATACGAACTGTTCCATAAGTCTTGCCAGTATTCTTATTGGTGGTGCAAATTTTACGGCAGATTTTAAAGCTGCCATTTCAGCCGAAAATATACCTGATTGAAAGGGTAAAATAGTTTTTTGCATAGTTTGAAGGTTGTTTGCTTTTTGCTTTGACGTATTATAGCAAGAGAAGGAGCCATTTGTGAATAAAATTCTTTTTGCCTTGTACGTTTCTTTGATTTTAAGGAGAATTGTTTAAAAATTATAGAATTTGTCTCATGTTTATTAACCAAGTTGAGGGATCTGTTAACTATTAAGCTGTTATTAGTTAGAATGTCGAAGAATTTGATTTGATTGTTATTTGGTTACCTTTAGCGTTATTTATTTATAAGTTTCCATAGTAGTTCGTGTAAAGCGTGATCGGTTTTGACTAAGCCTTTGGCTAGCACAATAATTGACCGTCTTTCTTGAAGTATCTCGAACCGATTTATTTTCGATTCAATTACTAGAGCTGCTATAGGATAGCCTGGAGCATGCCTGTTGCAGTACGGAAGCACGTGTAAATGCTTGCATTTATTTTCTTTATGTTAGTTGATGTTGTCCAGCCATAAATTGAGATACAGTATTGTATTGCTCCTTCTATTAGTGATCTGCAAATAAACATGCCGGTTTCCATGTGAGGCCCTCTTTGTCTTTAAGGACACACACGAACTTTTCGGGTAAACAACGAATATTCTCTGTAATGCGTAGTGCGATTCACTCGCGTTGCACGTATGAAATTACGGCTTTCGGGAACAAGTTCCCTGATTTAATAAGAGCACATTCCGTTGTAGAAACGATAAAACAGTGAAACATACCCCACATTGCGTCGATGCTCCAGTGAATCAATAGAGCTGGATACTCTTCTGTCACCAATGCTCTCTCCTGCACGCGGTCGAGTAACTCCAAAATAAACTTTGAAGCACCGGCCTATACATGAGAGTTGTATTCCATTTTCGGTCTGATAAAGGTGATATAGATAGTAAGAAGGTCAGATGGAGTGACTTACACCGTTTCAGAAAACCTAGACACTTGAATGCTTCTTTTGCGACATGAAAAATATGCTTGTTCCAACGAACATCGCATTGAATTTTCATGCCAAGAACATCGACAGCTTCTGATTCCTTAATATATATATCACCCATAATTACAGATGAGGTAGCATGTTCAGCAGTACGCCTGTGCGAAAGCACACAGCACTGGGTTTTATGAGCGTTAAACTGCGTTAAACTGAAACCTGAAACCTCTAGGCCCCATTCGGAAATTAGCAAAAGGTCACGATTAAGGGTTTCGTAAATGTGCTTTCTCATAACCCCAATTTCCCGAAGGCTTGGTCTACTGCGAAACGAAAATGAATGGCATATGCTACTGCAAAAGAATAGATAGGGTTGGAAGTCTGACGTAGAAGGTCATTAAGAAAAATAAGAAATAGGGTAGGGGAAAGGACGGAACCTTGCGGTACCCCTGAATTTACCTTAAACTCGTTTGATGAGATCCCATCTATAACAACTCGTATAGTGCGATCCCTGACAAAGCTCGATATAAGTCGAGTAAAGCTATTACCAAAAGCAATAAGTTTTGATATGAGTGTACCATGCCACACTTTATCAAACGCCTTAGAAATATCTAAAGCCACCACCTTACTTTCGCCGAAATGGTGAATGGATTGACACCATTTTTTCCGAAAGGAAGACTAATAAGTCACACGTAGAGCGTGCCCTACGGAAGCCGTACTGCCAGTCATTAAGTAAGCTGTTGGACTCCACCAATTTTACATAATGAAAATTAAGCATACTTTCCATTACTTTGGAAAGTGCAGAGCAAATTGCGATTGGGCGGAAATTTTCAAGGTTGATAGCCTCTCCCTTTTTGGGAATTGCTGTTACATTAGCAACCTTCCAACATGATGGGTACTCACCAACGCGCTAACATCGAAGAGCACTGCTTTAAGACCAGTGCTGGAACTCCATCCGGACCAGGGGACTTGTATATGTTGAGATCCGCTAAAACCTTTTTAGCTGCACGTACCCGAAAGAATATATCCGGCATAGGTACTGATACTCTTTCCAGTGCGAGCAGTGGTTGATTGCTCTGCGGCAAGTAGGAGTTACTTGCAAAAATTTCAGCCAAGAGGTTAGCTTTATCAACTGGGTCGTTAATTATTTGATCATCCTTTTAAAGAGGCATTAGCATTATCCTTCACTCTTAACGAATGACCAAAAGCTCTTGCTACCCAGAGGAGTAGTAAGAACTTTAGCACGAAAGCGCTGCTCGTATAAAGCTTTTTCGCGCCTAAGTACTTTAGCACACGAAGATCTCGCCTTTTTGCGTAGCAAATCAGTATTGGCGTTTTTGTTACACCGCCATGTACTGAATGCTTCCTCTCTAAATCTGAATGCATTTTTGCACGTCTGATTCAATCAAGAATTCTTTCTTGGTTTAACGCGTTTTGCATGTAAAAATCACATTGAGGTTAATCTTTTTTGGTTTGATAGGAAATTGCATCATCTATATTTGTATACATAAAGAAGTATAATATGTATTATAACAAAATTTAAAATTTTTTTGCTGATCTCTAAAAAATTTTTAAAATTATTGTAAAAACGGTCCAATTTGAGGAAAGTAAAAACACTAAATATGAATTCAAATTCTTGTAAACGAAGTAAATCATATAAAACTTTCTGTGCTTGTGTAATTGGTCGGCCTGAGAAATGCAAAAAAGCTTCAACACTAAAATGAGGAAATCCCACAATTCCTAAAACAAAAACCAAAAATTAAAATTTTTAAATTTTGCCTATAAAGTCCACATATAGACTAGGGCTCTCGAAATACTTTCAGCAACAATTCGGAACATATATAGTTTTTTACGGTAGTCCTCTTTTTTCGATCCCAGCTTTGGGATTTTAGAACATAAAAGCTAAAGTCAAAATTTCAATGTCAAATAGGTCAAATTGAAGCACCTTCATCTTCTACAATAATGATCAGATTTCTACGAAAATTGGTTTAAACGTACACACATATAGTTTGCCTTAATAAAAAAAAAATTCATATATTCCTAAAGAAAATTTTTTTTCTGTAAAAAAAATTGATGGCCCTTTTTACTTAAATACGCAAAAATGCAATAATTTAAGAATTTTTAACTTGAAAATCGTGTAATTTCTAAGTCAGAAGATATATATATGGCCAAAATAATAAGTACATTAGTATGTTTTACCCTTTATAATAGCTATTTTTTTATTTTTTTTTTTTAACCAAAAAAATGTTTAAAGTTCATTTTTTAACAGATGTCAATCATAAAAACAAGTACTTATGAGCTAAAAACATAAGACAACTTCTTCAGGTTATTAAAGAAAAAAAAAAACACTGACAAAAAAAGGCCAAAATAATAAGTACGTTCTATAATTCATTAAATAAAAAGTTTTAGTCAAATTTTTTTTCACAGTTTTGTTATTTGGTTAGTATCCAGTGAATATATCTTTATTTTTAACCAATTTTTGCATTATTTTTGGCTTACTGTTGATGGGTTTACGACAAGTGTCTAATGGGGCTTATTGCCAAGTTTTTTTTAACAAATCTCCAAAGTTGATCCTTATTTTTTAATACATTCTTCGAGGATCTTTGCTTTAAGTCTCCCCAGAGATTTTCAATCGGATTTATATCCGGTTACTGACTTTGCCATTCCAGCAAAGTAATATTATAAGCATGAAACCAATCCTTTACATATCGTGACGAGTGCTTCGGGTCATTATCCTGCTGAAAGACCCATCAAAGCGGCATGTTTTCTTCGACATATGGTAGCAATATGTTTTCCAATATATTTTTGTACTCAGATCGTGTCATAGTGTCAGTAATACGAAAAATTGGACCCACGCCATACCATGAAAAACAACCCCATACTATGATGTTACCACCACGGTGCTTGACGGTCTTTTTAGTGAACCGAACATGAAATTATTTACACGGTGGACGACGTACGTTACGGCCAAGAATATTATATTATTATTGTTTTCATATGGTGGTTGGGACCAACAAAAATGTCTTCTTGCGAAGTCCAGTCGCGCCTTCAAATCTTTATTTCCGAAGTAAAGGCACTTTTCTGGCTATTCGCCGAAATATTTTGGCACTTTGTAGTCGTCGCCGAACACTTCGAGTAGATATAACACATCCTATGTCGGCTGAAATTTTCCTGAATGATACAAAAAGGTTCTTTTTGATGAGAGTTATAATCAAATTATCTGTTCTTGGGTGCGTCTTTTTTCGCCTTTCACGTTTTTCCGAGTCTTTTTCAGATTTTAAAGCATTTTAAACAAAAAAATAGTGACCTATCCAGATATTTGGCAATTGATTTGTTTCTCAACTTTAACACGAGTCTTCTCTCTCTTGGCGTAGAGTGTTTATTTCGACCCATCTATCAATACAATTTTATTTATTCTTGATTAATTTCAACGAGATAATAAATTAACTAACAAACCTTTTCTGAAAATTATTTAACCTGAAGTAAAAAAAAATTTAACAGAGAAACAAAAAGTAACGGAAGCTTTGCAAATGTCTGCTGCGTAAATAAGTGCTACCATATCAGAACTTGCTATTTATATCGAAAATGCCATATTAAATTTGAAAAAATAACTAGAGATCGAACCTATTGATGTGTACTTATTATTTTGACCATATGTGTATATATTTTTCAAAGCATTTTTGGACGTCAGAACATGCCTGATAATCTTAAAATTTTTTCCAAAATATTTTAAATAATGCTCGCTAACTACCATAAATTAGGGCATGAAGAAAGCAGGTGCGAGGTTCCCCACTTTGAGACCATTCCTGGGAAGTCTATGGTACCCAGCTTTAATAATACTCCTCTGCTATACTTATATGGAATTTTGGGTTAATCGGCCTAGCTGTTTACAAATGGCTTAGTTATTTCCAAACATTTTGATTCTGCCCCACTGTGCTATGTTGTGAATCACACCAGAGGGGAAGATGACAGACTAATCATAAAACTACTATTAAACAATCATCCAACAGTTCTGGCAGAATCTAAGGGTGTAGCATACAAAAGGTTTAATTCGATTGAAAGATGTTTAAAAGGCAATCCCACGCTGAAGGATCAATATGTTTCATTTATGAAAGAGTATGAATTCCTAGGTCACATGACAAAAATCAATTTTGGAAAAATTGTTAGTCCCTAATACTTTACACCACATCATTTCGTTCTCCGTCCAGAAAGCTCGTCAACCAAATTGAGGGTCATCTTTGATGCATTAGCAAACAATTCATCGGGACTGTCTCTGAATGACATAATGCATTCTGGTCCATCTGTTCAAAGTGAACTTTCTTGAATATTGCTGCGTTTTAGAAAACACAAGTATGCGTTCGAAACTGATATTGAAAACTGTACCGCCAGACATGGGTCAATTAGGAAGATCGAAATGTACAACTATTTCTGTGGCGAGAAAATGAGGAACATCCAATAAACGTTTACCAATTAAACACGGTTACATGCGGCATTAGAGCCGCACCATGCTTAGCAACAAGCTCTCTAGTAAAACTTGCAGATGACTCTCAGAGTCAATGCGCATATGGAGCAATATCCCTTCGAAAAGGCTTTTATATTGATGATGGCCTAATATGTGCTGATTCAATGCCTAAAGTTGTAATAACTCAATAACAATTTATTATATAACCATTTTAGGTTAAGCCAGAATTAAACTCAAGAAATGGTGCTCGAATCACAAGTCCTTACTAAATGAGATCCAGCAGAATATCAAGAAGTTAATCTTAACTTCGATTACAAAGAAATGCAATTTACCAAAACATTAGGGTATTTATGGCTTCCAAAATCGGATGTATTTAGCATAACGGTCAACATTCAAGATTGTACTTAAAAAAACATGGCAAACAAAACTTGAGTGGGACAAAAACTTTATAAAGAAGATCCAGTGACTTTAAAAAATATAACGTTCCCGAGATATACATTCTACAATCACGATAAAAATAATGAAATGCATGATTTTGCGGATGCATCAGAAAGAGCGTACAGTGCTACAGTGTACATACTAACAAAACCAAGCGTAGAATTACACGCAGCACTTTTGACAGCTGAGCTAATGGTAATGGCTAACGGAATCAAAAAAAAAATTCAGATAACAATTTCAGGATAATGACAATATGTCCCTTCAAAACAAAATCACGCCGATATCGTATCGAGTAAGAAATTAATACTATTAATTTTTCTTATTCTGGGATTCAATTATTTTTATGAAATTTATTATTTTACGTTTTTAAACCGCATGTTTCTATAATTTCTAGTTACCAGTGCCGCCTTCACAAAAAGATAGTCTTGAGTCTTCGTTTGCTATAATTACTAGTGAAGAGTGTGACCCAAATGATGATATATCTGATATCGGTGTTCGCATTGAAGAACAATTGGCCAAGCAGTTAATGATGTGTAAGAATACAAGGTGAGAGAGGATAATTATTTTTTTTTTCATATCTGCATCACATCTTTATTTCCAGAGATCATCATAAAGCTATGGGCGATATTGCTGGTATGAATCGCTTTGAAAATTTGGCCTTAACTGTACAGAAAGATTTAGATCTAGTTCGTTATTCTAAACGTAAAAACTTTCCACTCCCGAAGTTTCACTATGAAAAACGAAGTTTTAATATTGTGCACTGCAATACCGACTTGACCGATAATGAGCTTGAGATTATAGTCGTCCGTGGCATAAATTATAATGTTTCTAATCCAAAAGAAGTTGATACATACGTCAAAATAGAATTTCCCCTTCTTAATGTAAGTACATAATTCTATATGTTAAACATCTGCTAGTAGGCATAGGCTTAAAAACTAGTTTAAGATCAAGTTTAAAAATATGTTTTATTTTCGAAAATGAATGTAAAAAAGACAAAATGATCATTATTTAAACGAACTGAAATTGATTTACTTTCTTTACTTAAAAGTGAGTTCCTACTTGCTTACATTCAGGAGTGAGCAATGTATATTTTTGATTTAACAGTCCAAACAGACTTGCATTAGCTTTTAATTATAAATATTCAAATGATTTTTAGTTTTTGCAAAAAAAAAAAAAATATTTTTTATACGATAGTGTTGTTATCAACTTTGGAAAGATAATAGATGAGTTACAGAAAATTTGAATACGACAATTGATAAGACAGGACAGCGGACAAAAAAACCACGCCTGCTTCTAATTTTTTCATATTGTTTTGAACATTGAAGTAACTCCAATCAAAAAAACCAAATATATGGGGCGATTGAGAAATAAAAAAATAAGAAAACAACATAAAGTTAAAAATGCCCTTCGCCAATTTTATCCGAGTTACGGGCCTCTTAACTCTTCATAGAGAAGTCCGATTATGCACAATATTTTTTATCTTTTCAGTTAAAAGCTTTTCAGAAAACTCTAATTTTTTTCTTAAAATGCTTAACCCTTTAAGATCCGATGACATTTTTATGTAAAAATATATATAGTTCTTAATTTTTTTCTTATTTTTTAATGTTCTGTCACCCCAATATTTGTTTTTTTGATTGGAGTTACTTCACTAAACTACTTTTACAAAAATAATGATGGGTATATAAGATTCGGCATAGCCCAATATAGCACTCTTACTTGTTATAATTCTAATTAATTTGTAAACATTACATTAAATCTCAAATTTTCGCCCCCTTAAATTTATTGCAAAGAAGAAACCGTTCCTTTTTAAACGGATTTATGAATTGCATGAATTTGCAACAAAAAAAATGTCAAATGGATTTTTTTTTGTTGCGAATTCTAGAAGCAACTTAAGTTCGCTAAAGTACGAAGAACCTTAAAATCAGAATATTTCTGATTTATTTCTTAGTAAACTATTAAATGCTTAATTTTAAATGTCATTGTTATTAAAAAGGGTTAATTAAAATTAATATTATAAGTTTAATCGCAGTTTTTCAATTTTTTGGTTTCACTTAGTTCCCCGATGGTGCTTTAAAACTAGTTTTTTGCTTATTTCCGCTTAAATTATCCTCGATGAGATTGTGCGAACCGACTTTATGAAGTTGCTATCGCTACACTAAAGTTTTGTTCGTGTATTTTTGTCATATTCTTCTTCCTTTTCATCTAAAAAGGAGGTGAAAGCGCGTTTCGATGGCCATTTCGCTAACGCTTACCTCCAATATAGGGAAAATAGCACAATAAATTTCAAGTTTAATTAATTTAATATTCCCGTGTTTAAAAATTTTAATTATAAAAATATTTTTTTTTGTAAAAAATCGTATTACTTTAATTTGCTTTTGATTTTACACATTGTTAATTCTATAATTATTTTTAACACTATTTTTGTAACAAAGAAGTTAATATTTAAAAAAAAGTAAAATCAAATGTGTTTTTTCGATAAAAACTCCAATATTAATTTGAATATCGCAGACATAGCGCAGTGTTGCAAAGACAAAATAAGTTCAAAATAACACACTTTCGACATGAATTAAAATATCTCACGTGATTTAAGTAGTAAAACATTTGATTAGAATAAAATCAGTTAATGGAAACGCACTATAAGTATCAATTACTAATAAAATAATTATTTAAAGGAGTTGTTGATTTTAAGAGTTAAAAAATCTTAGATTTTTGAAAATCGACTTTTAAATATAATATTTTTCCAGGATGAAATATTTAAAACAAAGACCAATCTTGTTAAAGATACAGACAGCCCCGATTATAATCAACATTTTAAAGTAGAAATTATTCGAGGAAACCGACAATTTCAACGCATTTTCAAAAGACATGGTGTGAAGTTCGAGGTTTATTCACGAGGGTAAGTTGTAAGGCATAAAAACTAAATATAAGTTAAATAAATTCACTCATATTATAAATCTTAATTGAAAAAATGTTATATGAGCCATTTTCTTTAAAAGTAGTGTAAGTGATAAGAATCAATACAATTGCTCAAATCTTATTATTTATAATCATTTATAATCTTAAAAAAAACCTTTTAAAATTTTCATAGCTTTTTGAAAATGATATTAGTCCACTCTCTTTAAAAAACAAAAAAATTAAAAATTGTACTATAAAAACTTTAAAGACTATCAGCTACCATAAAACAATGTTAAAAATATAAAAAGTTTATTTTGCATTAAATGAAACAATTATTTCTATAAGAACCCTTAAATTATGCAGTTCTTATAAGTCCAAAAATATCAATGGTGAAGAAGTAAATTATTTGAAAATATGTTGGATAAGGGTTATAAAAAGCAAACTATATACAATAGCACTTCATTAATTAAATTAATAAATTGTCCTCACGGGGAAGACCACAAACTTTTGGAAATATAGTTCTAATATGTATATATAATTATTCCAGACCCGTCACATTCGCTAACTTTTCAGATATAATTGGGTGATTCATTACATATATTCAATACATCAAAAATTAAAAATAAAAGTTGGTTTGTTTTAATTGAGATTCCAATGTTAATAATTTGTAAAAGTAAAAATTTTCTTTTTTCTTTTATAATTTAAATATTTAAAAAATACAGAACTAGAGTAATAATATATATCTATATTTTTCAAATTCTTCAAATGCAAAACCTTAAATATATCCATATTAAACAAAATACACTTACATCATTTCAAAGAAAATGGATATATAATTATAAATCTTTAAATATATTATTGTTTAATACTGTTGAATTTATATTAATTACCCATTTGGCAATTTTTTAATGTATCAAATAACTTTTACAATATCAAATAAAATATATTTTATGCAACTATACTAAAAATATCCTTAAAAGGCCAATATTCCATCGATATAGGCATATATATCATTACAAAATTGTATGAGTGAAGATAAATACGTCAAGTTAAATATGTTATAGCATGCGAGTAAGCACCGGATTTTTTGATAGATAGACGAAACCCTTTGATCTCGGAGCATCAAAGCTATTTAAAAGTCGGGGTTATATAAAATGCTTTTTAAACTATAAGTACAGTTTATTAAAATTGATTTTGAGATAATTTTTTATAATGCGGAAAATTGACGTAAAGTATTTCTTTATTAAGAAAAACGTATTTATCTTCACACAAAATAAATATAAACAGTATAAATATTGACATGAAAGGAATTAGGCCTTACCAGCTTATATTTACAACAAATATACCAAAGGTAACAAAATCAATTGGCCAAAAATAAATATATACAACAATAACAATTCTTGCCATCTCTTGCTCCATAAATTTGTATATGTTAAATTCTTGGTAATTCTGAAAGATTTAATATTATGAATTGAAGTAAGAATTTTAGTAAACTATTCTTAAAATTTCTTGTGCATGGATCATTTGTTTATCATAATGGCACAAAAAAAAAATTATGCTATAAATTAGATGCAGTTTATATTGTTGTGGATTAAGTCGAATACTGCCCATATGTTGTTTCAGAGGATTTCTACGTTCAGATGCTCTAATCGGAACCATTAATGTTAAATTGCAACCACTAGAAACGAAATGTGACATACACGATACTTTTGATGTAAGTGATTTAAAAATTCATTTATGTAGATTTGCTTTTTTTTAATTAAAGTCCATTATTTCGTTATAGCTTGTAGAAGGCCGTAAAAAGGTTGGTGGTAAATTAGAAATAAAGTTGCGAATACGCAACCCCATATTAACGAAACAAATGGAACACATTAACGAAAAATGGCTAGTAATAGATGCATAAACAGAATGATTTCAGGATTAACAAATTTATTATGTCCATTTTTCAATTTATAAAAATTATTAATTATTAAGTCAAATAGCACTATTTTTGTTTTCATAACTTTAAAAAAAATTTTTTTTCAAGTAAAAATAAATAAGCTGCTTATTTGTTATAAACGCCATCATATAAAATCAATAAAATTGTTGTATTATTAAATATCTATGTACTGCATTTCAGTTGAAAATAAGCTGGTATTGTTAAAAATATCAATTCCTCGTACTTTGTAAAAACCTAAAATAGAAAAAAATATTATTAATAAAATATATTATTACTTAATCTACGTTAGCATAAAAAGACAATTGTGTAGTTACAGCAATAACTTAAACTAGCTCTTTGATGCTAGATAATAATTTTACGACGAAATCTTTTGTCTAAGTCCTTTTTTAAATTCTTTCAAATTTTTGTATACCGGAACTAGTTCCATAAAAAATTTCAGTGTCTAAAGGTACGGTCACATTTGGCAAACATTTGCCTCAAATTTGTTTGCTCTTGTTTGCCCTAATTTTTTTGAAAACAATACAAAATTTGTTTTGTGGTCACACTACGCACATTTATTTGCTTATTTTTGTTTGTTCAAACAGTTATAAAATAATGACAAATAAAATATGGGCAAACATGTTTGATGTGCGGTCACACTTAAATTAATATTTTCCTTAAAAATATATTTGATCAAACTGTAAAAAAACATAAATTTATTTGACTTGAAATAATTATTACAGATGGGATGTATTAATTGGCATTTAATTTCATCAGCATTATTACGAAATAATTGCAAAGAAAATATTAAAAATATTATTGAATTGTTAAAAAACTAAAAGCAAACAAATGGTAAAAAATGATTGCTCCTATTAAGTTTTTATGTGCAGTAGAATCTAAGTTGAAAACAAACAGGGAGATGGGAACAAAAATAAACAACTGAAGGAAAATCTATTCTATATAGGCAAACTTTATGCGCTTCCTTTTTAAAGTACCAAATTAAGCTTTGATTCTTTTCCTATACTATACAGGAAAAGTAAAATTCCAGATTTTGATATAAAAAGAAAATATCCACCGCTATAAAAATTAGTCAAGTAATGGAGGCTGGCATTATATTTATATACACACATGTATAATGTATACAGATTACAAACAAAATAATTATTGTACATAATAGCAATGTTAAAAGAAAATTTTTAATGAATAACTCCCACGTATGAAAGTCACAAGTAAACAAAGCCATGCAAAATTGTGAAATTTTTCATCTTTCATGCTATAAAGAAGCACTAATAGTTGTTCTCAGGGAAGAGAACAATGAAGGGAAAAACCTAAATAGGAATTAGATTCCACTTCTAAACAAAAAAATTGTAGTATGCATTCATCACATCTTTTTAGTTAAAATTTCTAAAATTTTTAATTTAATTTAATATAATTTTCAATCTACAGCTGTTGATTTGTTTATTTTATACAAGTGTAGGCAAATAATATTTTTAAAGTCGCTTAAATAAAAAGACAATTTGACGAAGAATCATAATATACTAAAATAGTTTTAAAATGTATTTTATGACAAATTTGCATTTTTTTTATGAATATGGCAGTATATATACAACATTTTAATTGGGACAATTTCCAATTTCGGAAGATAGAAGAAAAACACTTGAATCTAACCGGGGTTTTTAAAAACTATTGCGTAATTACTTACAATTAATCGCATTTATATGTATAAACGAAAAATTCAGTTCACATTCAGATGTAAAACAAGTGTTTAGCTTATGACTTGTTGAACACATCTCTTTTTATTGCAAATCGAAAGTTTTGGAAGAATAATTTAGGTTATTAAAATGGATTATCACTAAAGTTATTAAGCACTGTTAAGAGTGTCGTGGACTAGGCTACGGATTTTTTGCTTTGTTCTCACGCTTCGGGTGATGCTTGTTTTGGTTCTGCATGCAGCCGACTTTTTTCGGCTCTTTATGCAGTTTAAATGATTTGTAAATTTAATTTAAAGTTGAATTATTGGAATGTATAATTTAGGTTAGTTAAATTTAAGCGTGTTAAATTCTAGGTTATGTAATGTAAACTAATCTATATTGATTATTAATATCAAAGCACGTGGCTGGTCTTGTTTAATCTCATTAGTAAGAATTTTAAAACAACATTAATACATTTCACTATAAACAGAGCTTAGTGTTCAGAAATATAACAACATGTAGTTTATAACTACAAATCTCTATATTTTCCGAACTAATAGCTTCTAACAGGATTACTTGTTATCGGTAGAAGTAAAGAAAATTTTGTTTAAGTCTTGTCTAGCACAGCATTTCAAAATAAAAACAAGAGTTACTTTTGGAACTCTTATTTTCAAGTAATATATCCCCAAAATTTTATATATTATATATAATAAAGGATATTATACCAATCGTGAAATATGTTTCGAAAAAAAGTTATCTATTGTCGACCAGAAAATTTTTGTTGTAAAAAAACTGTTTCTAAAAATGTTAATGTAATTTGTAGGGACTCTATTTAAAACCAATATTTATCAAAAAAATTTATAAAAGAAAATTTGTTACAAAACACATTTCAAAGTTATTTTAATTTTTTTTATGAATATGGCGAAATTTAAATTGGGACATAAAGTCCTCCAGTTTTTAAAAAACTATTTTTTTTAATATTATATTTCCGATTCCGGAAGGTAAGAAATAAACTGTTTGTATCTCAGCGGGGTTTTTAAAAACTATAACGTGGAATAGAACAATTGTTTTTACGTAAAATTTTAAAACCGTAGTCCATTCAAAAGCGAAAATGTCGAAATATACCAAATTATATATAAAAACTTTAATTATATATAACTAGAAACTTAATTATTTAGTTTAAATACTTAGCAACATTGATGATACAGCTGTTGTTTTCCTGTTTTTTCTTTCAAATATTTTGTAAGAACAAATACTTTTTTGCCTAAAAATGAGTCAAATACTTGCCGTCGAGCGGTTACACTATGTTCACATTAGAAGCATTTTTGTTTGCTGGAAAATAATTTTATTTGCCCAAAATCAACTGTGTTGTTGTTTGCTCCTAATAAATATTTTGAGATCATACTACGGCAAGCAAATATTTGACGATTTCGGTCAAATGTTTGTCAAGTGTGACCGTACCTTTAGCCGTCTTTTTTATTTGTTAATAATTGTTGCTGGAACGTGTTCACGTATCCAAAAACTAGCAACGAGAGAGGAAAAAAATTGTAAGTGACAAAAACTTAGTTGCAAGAATTACTGTTTTGTACTTTGTTTATAAAATAAATTTTTCGAAAATGTAAGTATTTGTTAACTAAAAGATTACAAGAAGAAAAACAAGGAGTGAATTGTTATTATTGCAAATAATTTAACTTATTACACAAAATCTGTCGTTTTTATTTACTTTCGTCAAAAATGAAAAAAGTATTGGGGTAAGAGACTCAAATTTATGTTTTCTAAATTATCCGATGGGCCTACCACCAGTAATAAGAAATTTTATTGTTATCCGAAAAAGATGAAGAAGAAACATCAATAGAAAGTTTCATCGATAATAATGGATCCCACCCATGGTTTTTCAACAATATTAGAATATTTCGTGAGCTTTCTCACTACGAAGAAGCGCTTAAAATTCTTAAAACAAAAAGTTCTGCTTTTACACTTACGAGATAAAAGACTTTAAACTTGTAAGGATGGTTTATTCGGTCTTTCTCTATTGACAATTACAATAATAGAAAATTGTTTTGTCAATAAGCACAAATTATATGGATAACGCATTGTATCTGATCTATTTTCATATACATGTTTCGAAACGAAAAACCATTTAGGGGCAATAAAGATTTCTTTCAATCAGAGTTCAGAAAAACACGCACACTAAATGTAAGTATTGTACTCAAATGTAAACAGACACAGCTCAAAGAAACAAACACATATTTTTATTTTCATATCAATATTGTGTGTACTTAATTTTTTTACGTTACCGAACACACTCATGTATGAGTTAATTTTTATATTTGGTAGCGTAAACGAGCATGATGGATAAACAGGTTTGATTTTAAATGTTTTTTAAATTTGTGTACGTTTACGCAAAAACGATATGTTTAAAGTTCATATATAACAGAAAGATAAAAAATCTAAAAAAATTTTTATGAAAATAAACTAAAATTTGTATTTCTAAATTTGTTCGAAATTTTAAATGAAAAGAATAACACTTTTTCAAAGTTTAATACTGTAAACTTATTGGCAAGGCACAACTTTTTTTTAAACCCTGCTCATATAATTAAGTCATTTAAAAAAATAAAAGGTTTTCATAGTATTTTTTGCTGAAAATCCTTTTTGATGAATAACTTCCCGGCATCTTTTTCCCATGGAACGAACCAGTGCCTCACATTGGTCAGGGGTTATTTTGTACCATTCATCTGGTTTTCCAGCTGAAACAGGTAGTTTTATTATCGGCCATAAGTTTTCTATAGGGTTAAGGTAAGGTCTTTGGGGTGGCCAATCAATCATTTTTATATGATTTTCGTTTATCCAATTCTAAACGACTCTGAAACAGTGCTTCTTGTCGTTGTCCTGTTGGAATATCTAAGCTAACGGCAAATTATCAGCATAATCACCATCTAAGTTGTTCTCCAGAATTTCTCTGTACATAACGCTCGTAATTTTTTCTTCAATTTTTACAATTGGACCAACGCCAGATGAAGTAAAGCAGCCCCACACCATAACCGATGAACCACCGTGTTTAACAGTTTTTTGTGTAACGAGGATTTAGTTCTTGCAATAGTGGGCGACGAACATATGGTCTACCATCGTTTCCAAATACGTTAAATTTGGATTCATCATTCCAAACTATTAAATTCCAGAATTTTTGGCACCTGGCAAGATTTTTTAATATATATATATATATTTTTTTTTGACACAGGCATACGTCTAGCAATTCTTTTATTCAAAGAATTTTCTTGTAGACGGCGTCGGACAGCCTGTGCTGACAGTCTGTGGTGATATTTTTACACCATAATCCTCTTCGAATTTCAGTAAAGGTCAGGTCGGTTTTACGTAATCTGACCAATATTCTATCATCAGCAGAAGTGGTTTTTCTTGGTTTCTTTCGTGGTAAATTGTCAAAAGTATTATGTTTATTGTAGTACTGGATAGCGTTTTTGACATTTCCTTTGGAAAAGTTTACACATTCCGTTATTTTCGAAATATTTTTGTGTTTTCAAAGCATTCCCATATAATCTTTCTTTCACATGGAGATGATCTTTTTTTCTTACCCATTACTATGAGGAGTTGTATAAAACTATTAGAAACATTATTTATTAGTTTTAAACAAGAATTTTAAGAAATTTTTGTAAAGAATGCTGATGCATAAAGAGATGATCGTTATTGAATCCAATGACTTAATTATATGAGCGCTTAAAAATATAACTAGAAAGAGAAATTTTCTTTTTAATTTTTTGAACTATTTCTATAATTAATGGTAAAAACAATTTTTAATAGAAAACAAATCTGATGCAAGTGCAATATTGTTTTTATATTGTTTCAGTACAAATTTCTAAAGTGACTTAATTATATGAGCATAAGTGTACATGCACGATATACAATTTATATTTTAAGTTCGTATACGGAAAAAAGTATATTATGCTGCAGCCTATGTGTTTAAAACTTTTGTTGCAAATGCATTAACAATGAAAAGCAATAAAAGAATAAGTATGGCTTTAAAAAAATTCGCAAAAAAAATACATGTCTTGTTGAAATCTGCAAAAAGACCTAAGTGCAGTGAGTAATGTAAAACCTAAACGTCATTATAAACTGGTGCATAACTTGGTTATTGGAGTACAAAAAATACAATAACCAAACTGAACACTGCTTTAAACAGAGAAGAGTTCTTAAAATGTTGTGTGGGACTAGTCTCCAAAAAAAAACATATTTGAATTTTTGACAAGGATCGACAGAGCCCTACGAAGAAAAATTTTAAATTACATTAAACTCAAAAAAACATTTCATATTCTTAGTGACAGCAGTCAAGATATAAAAAAGTCCGTAGCGAAGATGGCATAAAATAAAATTATTGAAGTCTCCAATCGGCAGGACAAGTACATTTTGGAAGTAAACTTACAACATATTTACGATTATAAAATTTGTAAGCACCATAGGTAATTTTTATCTCATAATGTTTCTTTTTAATGGTTTTGCTTTAAATATGGATTAAATAATATCGATGTATTTGCGATAATTGATATTTGCCGATATATTCGTTAAACAACAAATGCACCCTCATGTAAAAATGGTTTGCACTTACATATATTCCTAGCATTACAATAACAAAAAATATCGTCCTATACTGTTCGTAGGACGGAGTAAATAGAGAAGTCCGGGTATTTGAATATTTTTAAAGGCTGTTAAGACAGTATTTCTTCGTACATAGCCTTTTATGACAGTAGAAAAAAATATCAAATCGTCTAAGTGTTGGAAAACCAACATCAACATCTATCTTAATTTGTATCTTGTGTAAACAAATTTTCATAGATACTAATTTATAAATCAAAGCAATTTCTTCTTGACTACGACAGTGAAAGCTTACTAAATTTAGTAGTTTTTAGATAGAAATGTGCATAGAAAAGAGTTCTTAGTTTAAACATTTTAATTTTTAGTGTGCAATAAATTTTTTTTACCTTTTTTTTTTTTTTTTTTTTTAATGTTTATTTCTTTATTTAAATAATTAAGTTTAAACTATTATAAACACTAGTTAACAATAACAAATTCATTTATACAATGTCTCTAAATCGAGCGCTCTAGTATTATAAACTAACATACATAATAATTTGCTTTTAACAAAAAAATAACAATGTTTATATATTAACATAAATAATATAATTTTTATATGATATATCATAATGAAAACTTACAAAAACATTATTTTTATATCAGCAAAAAAAAAAAAAAAAAAAAAAATAAATAAATAAAAAACAAAAAAAAAAAAAAATCAAGTCAAAGGGGTAAAAAAAAAATAATCGAAAAATTTTATTTTGGTAGCCACCAAAACATATTGTCATTAGATTTTTGTGCTAATTTTAGGTCCTTTTTTGATATACTGGTACTGTATCTCATATCTAATTGGCTTAAATTACAATTAATTGTTTTTATATTTGCCCGTCTATAATTGTGGTATAAGATGGGAACACCATTATCATTTTGGACAAATCCTTTACTATCAAGGTATACAAAAGCTTCTGGTGGAACAAATCCATTTTCTAAGGAGCTAGTTATGTATTCGTCGTTTGTGTAATAAGGAGCCATTATATAATTATTATCTGTACATACACAACACCGAAAGGCGTGATTCCTTATCAGGTAGATTATAAAATTATCTATACGAACTATATTTGCATTATTGTACAGGATTTTATTAGAAATGTACTTAGTGAAGTCACTATTTACAGATCTGTAAAGTGAAGTGCATGTCCTTATGCATTTCCTCTCAAATATTCTAACTTTTTCCATATATGAGGGGGAAATATTGAACCAAATGGGACATGCGTACGTAAGAATAGGTCTAATTAGCGATTGGTACATTATAATTTTAACTTTATTCTTAATATATTTCGAGTGAAATAGAGTTCTATATGAAAAGTAAGCTTTTCTTGCTTTGGATAAAGTTTCTTTAATATGAAAATTGAAATATAAAAACTTATCAAGGTATACACCCAAATATTTAACTACTTCTTTTACTGGTATGTTGCAATTATGGAAATTAGACTTTATTTGAAAACTTTTCCAATTTTTCCTTATATCATGATTGCATTTATTTACAGGTGGTCTAAACAGTATAGTTTCACATTTTTGTGCGTTTATTTTCATGTTCCAATCGATTGCATATTGCTCCACCTTGTTGTAGGATATCTGTAAATTACTGTTAATTTTTTCGATTTTATCGTCATGGTGGTATATTAAAATATCATCAGCAAATGAAATAATGTTATCGACTTGGTTAAGTAAATCTAAAATAAACAAGTTAAAAAGGATGGGAGAATTTACTGTTCCCTGCTGTAGTCCATTAATAATATTAAATGATTTATCGCTTTCAATATTTTGGTACGAGACCTTGAATGTTTTATTACTTATCATATTATATATAAGTATTATTTGGTTTAAGGGTAGTCCGTATTGAAATAATTTATGTATTAAGCCATCAATCCAAACAGTGTCGAACGCTTTTTCCATATCTATAAGACATGCTCCTGTACAAAACTTTCTATGCCAATTCCAATTAATATCGGACGTTATTTTATGAATTGCGTTAATAGTAGAGTGTTTGAATTTAAAACCAAACTGTTTTTCGCTATATACTTTATTATCTTTACAAAATTTATATATGACATTATTTACGCATATTTCAAAAATTTTACTGATGTTTGGCAGTAAACTTATAGGACGCAAATTTTTTGGGCTATTTGGTACTTTATCTTTTTTAGGCAGTAACACTACTTTAGCTATTTTCCATATGAATTATTCAGCATATTATTGAATAATATACAGAAATCAAAAATCATTCTTTGGGGAATATTCTTTAATATTACATTTGGTATATTATCAATTCCGGACGACAACTTATTTTTTAATTTAGAAAAAATATAAAGAATATTATTTCTTGTTATGAAAAAGTCAATAGAATCGTCTTCATCAATGCTGTCAGATAGTCTTGTTTCATTGAAATTTATAAGTGTGGTAACGTTATTCTCATATCCCCTTTTCAATTCTAGAAACCTACTAAAAGTGGATTGGACTTGCTGGTGAACAAAATTATTTGGAATAGTTTCTTTGCGTTCATGTATGGACTCGAAATATGATCCTATAGTATTTAACATTTGAAACTGATCTTCCACAATATAATTATTTTGATTATCTTTCCTTAAACTTTGAGGGTTTATCCCCACGTTATTTAGAAGGAATACATCATTTGTAGGAATCTTAATTTCATGTAAGTTTATGGGTTTAAACATTTTAAAGTTTTTCCTAATTTGGTTGTACATGTCTCTCGAATCTTTGGGGTCTATATTCGTTAATTTTTCTTTTATCTGTCTATTGATATTTATTGCCAAATTATCTTTTATAAGTTTTTTAATTATTTTTATTTTTGCTTTCGCTAATGTTAGCATCTCTTCGGAAAGTGTTATTTCTAACCTACTGTGCTTTTTGACTAATGTTAATATCCTGCTCTTCTCAGAATATAACATTTTAATAGTTGGACTGATTATTTTTGAGAACATTTTGCCACTTTTATGCTTAGGAACGGTTTCCTCTGTTGCTTTAAGAATAACATTATTTAGTCTGTCTAAGTAATAGTCTATTTCTGAATTCGAAAGATTTCGATTATTAGGAATTTGCATATCTTGGGTGAGTTTCTGATTAATATTGTTTTGAAATTTTTTCCAATTGGTACCTTTATAGTTGTTAATAAACTTTACGTTTTCGCTCAAAAATGTGAAATTTTCATTTTCTTTATTCCTGTAGGTTATTATCTGTACAGCATCGTGGTCGCTATCATAATCTAATGTTTTAAGTGAGTTTATTGTGTCATTTTCAGTAATAATATGAAGCCTACAATCTACTAAACAAATATCTAGGTAAGAACCAGTTCGCGGGTATGATGGACGACATGTAGCATAAAGTTTACATCTAAAACGAATTTCATTATCTAATAGCCATTTGTAAAGTATATTACCCTTTTGATTGTTACTAGGATTGCCCCATTCTGTATGTTTACAGTTTAGGTCTCCTGCTAAAATATAATAAATATTTGTGTTTTGTAAATTCATTGATTCAAATAGCCTATGGATTTCATTTTTTAAATGAATATCATTATTACCTGATGGGTAGTACGCGGAAATAATATATAACATTTCATTTGTGGAAAGAGGGAGACGAATAATACAGGTTTCTAACGTGTTAAAAGAATTGATTACATTATTTGAATATTTAAAGAATTTTAAGTTATTTCTAATTAATATCATTGTTCCACCTGCTTGTGTTGTACCTTTTCTATCTTTTCTTATAACTTGGAAGTTGTCAAACTGAATTTTGTGTTTATGATTTAGTTTTGTCTCGTTTATAAGTACAATATCGGGTGTATTTTTCTTTATGAATTCGTGAAGTTCGTATCTTCTTTCCGTTAATATTAGAGAATTAACGTTAATATGTATTATTTTAAGTTCTTTTGAAATAAAAGTTTGATTGATTTGAGCCATTATACCAGCATTGAAAAAATTGTATCAATTCTTGATACTTGTAGTTCTAATTGTTTTTGAAAGTTTATCATTTGATTATTTATATTTATCATAAAGTTTTTCATTTCTTGAATGAAGGAGTTATTAATTGTGTTAGGTGAGGTTTTTAAATCTATGTTAGTGGTGTTATTACCCTTAACTACATTTGCAAAAGAAGATGATGTATTAGTATAAACATTAGCATTATAAGCTTTCTTTATAAATAAATCCTTTTTTTTTAAATTAATTTTTTGTTTCAGCTGCTTATATTTTTCGCACCCTTTGTAGGATGCTGGATGACCATATTTATTGCAAAGAACACAAAATAATTTATCTTTTTCATCAGCTGGTACCTTTTCTATAGCACACTTTCCTCTTTCGTGATCCATGTTGCATTTCACACATCTCCTAGGGAGGCGACAATTGACAGCACTGTGGAAAAAGCTTTGACAGTTGCGGCATTGGGGTATTTCGGGTCTTCTGACTTGTTCCCATCTAATTACACGGTGAAGTAGTGTTTTTATATTTTTAAGTTTATTGATACTGCTATCTGGTGATATCTGAACCATAAATATTGGCAGTTTTATTCCTTTTTCCACGGATAGTTTGGTGGAAAACTGGTTAACTTTTATGAATTTTAGACCCTCACTTTCTAATTTTAATAGTTCACAAAGAATATCATCAGTATCAATATTAGCGTCAAGACCTTTAAGTAAGTAGGTTTTGATTTTGAATTCTTTGGGAGTAAATGTAAAAAATTTTGTTTTGGTTTTTTCGAGATATGCTTTGACTCTTTGATAGTCTTGAATTGAGTTCATAAATAATGATTTTTTATTTCTGAATTCTTTAATATTAAATTCATTGATTTTCAGTCCATTTTTAATAAATTCGACAAGGTTTTTACTATCTATATCTATAATATTAATTGGGGGGATTTTTTGGTTTTTTTTTCGATATTACCCACTGTATTATCTGAGTTTTCTTTAGGTGGGTGACTGTTAATCACAGCTGAGGCTGAATGAGAACTTTTTGGGTTACTGTTTTTATCATTGACACGATTAAGACTCTCTTGTTTTTTGCTTGTTTCATTTACATGATTTTCGTATTTTTTTAATAAATTTTGATCGCACAGAGTATCGTTCTCACAATCCAGAATTGAGTAATAGTTAGTTTTTGAATGTTTAGCTACACTCTCGTTATTCATTTTTTCGTTTTTTCTTTTTCTTTCATTATCGGTGTTTTTTACATTGTAATTTAATTGTACATTGTCTTTTAAGATAGAATTGACATTCTTGCTACATGAGTTTGGAGCACTAAGCTCACTCATGTTAGGTTTTTGAATTTTTAATGTTTTTTATTTTTGCTGTTGTTAACACGAACAAAAGAAAGTAAATAGAAATTATTAAAGAAATAAATTCTTTCACACAACACGTTCTAGATCGATCTCCCAGCGGTTAATCCATTTATAAGGAACAAACACAAAATTGAAAACTTTTTGACTTTTTTTCAAAATTATAATGTAATTTTTTAATTTTCAAATTTTCAAATTTTCAAACTTTCAAAATTGAAAAAAAATACGTCTGCCTTCTATGAAAAAGCAATCCGAACTCATTTTTTTTACCTTTTTTAACATCTAATGTAACACATTTTTAATGAACCCGACCATATTATTTAATTGCAGTAGTATTGATAGGTATTTTTTAACATTCTCACTTTTAAAAAAAAAAAATTAAAGAAATAAATTTAAATGTTAAGAGCTTCTACGATTTAATATTGACCAAAGTTTTTATTGAGATTGAAACGCAAGTAAGTCTTCTTTAACACCTTTGAAACACAATCCTTTAAATATGTGTATCAGTTTAAAAGCAAAGTGACTTAAGACACTTTCAATATATATATATATATATATATATATATATATATATATATATATATATTTTTTTTTTTTTTTTTTTTTTTTTTTTTTTTTAAAGAGAAGTAGCACTTCAGGCATTAATACCTACTAAGTTATTTTTGGTAACCGTGCTACATTCTTTAGGAAAGGGATAGATAAGAGATAAGACAGGTGGTGAAAGAGAGAGATAGAGAGTTAGTTATTTTACTTCGCCGGTCAGTATGGTATGAAAGAAGTACCGACGAAGGAGGCTGCATGTTTTAATGTAAATTCTGAATATGTATTTATACCATTAAACAGAAAAAAACATTCTTAATTTTTGATTGCCGCAGGGGTCGTACCCTGGACAACCAAGTTTGTAGTCAACGTGTTAACCACTTCGACTACAGCAACCTCAACCTATATATATATATATATACATATATATATGTATATATATATATATATATATATATATATATATATATATATATATATATATATATATATATATATATATATAAGTAAAATACAGTGTGTTTGTACTTTGAGTTGTATTCATAAACTGAAGCTTTTATTTATTAAAAACATTTTATATATAATTAACATCATAAAGGTTCTCACAAAATATGCTGATTTTACATTACGTCAAACAAAAATAAGGTTTTCTCTTTTAAGAATAATTTATGTTATATTTGTTCTCATGAAATATGCTGATATTACAAAGTGTTTAATTTCTTTTAATTTTTCGACTTAAGAAAAATAGGAATGCAATAACAAAGAAAATAAAATAAATGTTCATGTCACACTCATTCTACAATTCATGAAATTCATGAATTACTGTATGCATATGTCACTCCTCCCCACTTCAGATAAGTCGATGTCCTCATTGACCTTTTCTTCTTTAGTTCGTTTTTATAAAAATATTCTTCTTAAATCTAATGCATAAGCTTTCAATTAATAGTAATATTATTAAAATAAAAGTTAATAAACTTATAGAATAGTTGTTCGTTTTACTATTTATTATATCTATATGCTTCCTTAGTTTTGGCAACGATATATTTTTTTTTACCAAATTTTCAAGGTCTTTTACAGTAGGTAGTATGTTTTGATCTTCTATTTTTTGTTTCACACTGACTTCAAAATTACCAATTTTTTCTTTACAATTATTTAATCTCATAATATTCACCCTTATTCTGTTTGGCGTCGTCAACACAAGACGACGTCGGTTTTCTTCGTTTATTGTAAATCGTTATTCCCGTTGTCAATATTGTCATTAATCGATGACTGTCGACATATGTTTGGCGTTCTCTAAGAACAATTGATGTTGATGTTGCCGTTTAGTTTGTCGTCGCATTTTGGTGTTGTGTCGTGTGCTAAAGAAAACTTAAAAAAATAGAAAGCGTACGGCAATATTGAAAAAGCAAAGTAAAAAACATATAAAATAACATAAAGGAAATGTGAAACACTCAAATTTTTAACCCCTGTCAATTTGAAAAATTAATGGATGAGTTAGAAAAAGTCTATTCCTTGCTAGAGAATTTCGCAGAGGCATTCACCCTTATTCTGTTTGGCGTCGTCAATTTTAAGACAACATCAATTAAATAAAACATCAATACTAATTTGGTATTCTCTAACAGCTTAATGACGACGTTGACTGTTTATCGATAATATAAATAAGTAAAACACATATCTAATATTTGTGACAGATGATTCAATTTGTTTTCTATTATGTTAAGAAAGTGTTGTGGAGAGTTTAAGTTTTCTGAAAAAAATAAAAATTAACAAAAAAAAAAACAATTAAGGTCCAATATTGCAACTTGCCGTTAGTTAAAGGTATGATTTTAGCTGCTTGATAAAGAGCTTTGCATTATTAAAACTTTCAATTTTTAATGTTATTATTTAATGAATAAAAAAATAAGTGAAGTTTTTAATATGCAAATCCATTTATCAGTCATATGTCACTTATATATATATATGTATATATATATAGTGAAACCTCTCATAACCGAACACTCACCGTCGCACTATTTTTCTCCGGTTATTAGAGGTGTCCGCTTACATATTTGGTTTTGTATTTAATTTTTAAATGATTCACTTCATTGTTTCATAGTTTATTGTGGGTAAACAAAAATATACATTTAGAGTAGACTACTTAAACTTAGATTAATATCAGCTGTTTTAATATCAGCTGTTTGGTTTTAGCCTGAATTTCAATGTTTTTTATTTGTTAAAATACAACAAAGTCTCCTATGTCAAAATGCTTCAATTAAGGAATTTGCATTTATGTTTCATCATAAGAATTTATAGAGTCTAGTATTTTTTCATGTTCTCCAAAACATAGCTTAAAACTGATAATCTATGATCACAGTTTTAATGTATTTAATGCATTTTATGTGATGGAAAAGAAAAGATTTAAAAAAAATTAAAATTATATCTCGTAAAACTTTATAAATGTTTCATTCATTTATAAAAAATCATCACCATCTACATCAAATTTAAAATCAAAACAAAAAAACTGCTTTTGGAAAGCTGGATTTTAGTATAAAGTTGCTGCTTTAACTTATAACCGTAATTATTACCTCTTAGCCACTTTGTATAAAATATTTTATATTTTATTTTATTGCAATTCTACTTATGAATATTCTTTTATCTATCTAGGGAGATTCCCAAATTTGTCCGAATTTTCACAACCAAAATTACTAAATTTAAAATTAGTACTCAATTACTTTAAGTGAAACATTTTAATGTTTATTTCAAAATGCTTTGCATATTCCTACTTCTTTTGAATACGGACATTCCCTAATGGTTCGACTGAATGTTGCTTTTTTATATTTGCGTCTATATCGATTTTGAATTTTTTATTTAAAAAGGGATGCTTACAGATTTGTGCTGTATCAAAAACGGCTCTTAATCTTACATACAACACACATTTTTTACCTGTGTTATGAATGGCAAAAATAAATCTAAAGGGTGACGTAAATTGACCTATATGGGCCTATCTTTTGAACCATTATAGATTAACGCTTGGAAATCGGTCGGAATGTCCATTGCTATGATCGTTATAGTAACAAGTATTAATATTATATGGCCACACTTTTGAACAGTTGTGGACAGATACAGGAACCTGTATTGCTAACTCCGCTATAACAACAAGTATAAAACAGGATTTTGAAAAAAAGAGTGTGCCAATAGCTGATGTAATTTGATGTATGTAGCCGAACTTTTGAACCGTCATAGACAAAACGCTAAGCTCGCTACATCAACAAGTTTATAATTAGAATTTAGAAATTTAACACTTGAAAGTTAGACAGAATGTCCACTACTTTGCTTGGTATAATAAGAAGTATAAATATTGTAAATTATAAATTAAAGGGTTTTACATAGATGATGTAATCTGATGTATATGGCCAAACTGTTGAAAAAGTATAAAGTTTGGAGATGGAATATGAAGGTGTCCCAATAATTAATATAATTTGGTGTATGTATGTGATAATATTCTTCAACCGTTATAGACAGACAGATAAAATCTGTTTTGAAGACGTTTTTTTTTGCAAGAATTATTTGTAAAACTTTTTAATACACGTTAATACTGAAGAAACAGCAATTTTTAAAAACAGTGATAATAATAATATTTTAAAAATTTTTCTTTTGTAGCTTTTAATTTTAACATTATCTTATTTTTGTAGTGTTTACTCTTTACTATAAGAAAGTAATGAAACGTATTTTTGTAAAAAAAAAACAATTTAATTGTTTCACTTTAAAATTAACGCAAGTATTTTAAAAATATATACGAGTACATTATCTTATTTTTGTAGTGTTTACTCTTTACTATAAGAAAGTAATGAAACGTATTTTTGTAAAAAAAAAAAACAATTTAATTGTTTCACTTTAAAATTAACGCAAGTATTTTAAAAATATATACGAGTACATTATCTTATTTTTGTAGTGTTTACTCTTTACTATAAGAAAGTAATGAAACGTATTTTTGTAAAAAAAAACAATTTAATTGTTTCACTTTAAAATTAACGCAAGTATTTTAAAAATATATACGAGTACATGTGTATATACATTTGTATAAGATCTTACACATGTATGATACTCTACACATTAAATCACTTCAAATACTTATCAATAAATATACATTTTTATAAAAAATATATTAAGTAACTTTTAAACATAAAATTAAAGTAGCAGTGCATTATATTGTAATTAAAATATCTTTTTTTCTTAACAAAACTACTAAACAATATGCATGAAAAATTTTAAACAAGTTCCTTATAAGATGAAAATAGTAAAAGTATAATTTGGTCTTGTGTTTTTTCTTCCACACTTCTATAATTTACTCAAAAAATGTTTTAAGACGTTTAAAAACGTCAAAACATCTACAAGAAGTTTAAGAATATTAACATGATTTCCATTAAAATTTAATCCAATCGTCCCTTTTTTAAATACTTTTTGTTTTCTATTATAATGGAAAAATATAGAAATTATAACTTCGACTTTAAAAAAGGCTTAAGAATAACAAATTAAAGACCTGCACAAATGCTAAAGTAAAGTAGCGGCAAACAAATACTGTCAAATACCGTAGAAAAATATACAAATACTTTATTGTATGTACGTATGTATTTGAAAAATATCTTGATGTCTTAATAACAACAAGCAGTAAAGTTTAGTTGCACTTTGAAATTAAATCTTTAAATGATAAAATGTAAGAAAATATTTGGTATTCAAACTCCTACTCGTCCAGTAAATATTTATGTTTTTTTTTTCAAACACTTTAAAGGATTTTTACAATAGCAAAATTATAATTTTTGTTTTAATTTTGCTTACATATTTTAGTTCAATGTAATAATTTAATTTCTATTTGTTACTCAAAGTGCCAAAAATATTCACAAAAAAAATCTCTATGAACACTAAAATAGCTTTACAAGATCGCTAAAAAATCATTAAAAACGGTAAAGGTCACTGAAAAGTGTACTTAAGTTCACTAAAATTTAGTGCCATAAGATGATACACTAAAAAATATGGTACGTTATCGTATTTCTTTTTTTCAAATTCTTGTTTTAACCATAAACAATTTAGCACACAGGTATAGTTTAACTAAAATAAAGACAAACAGCCCAATATATGAAAGAGAAAATAATGAAATGTCTGAAAGAATATAAATAAAGCAAATATATTCTAACACTACTTACAATGGTCAAAGTTTTAAAGCTACTATAAGAATTGCAAGATAATTTAATGTCAGCAGAAAAAATTGAATGTTACAATACAAAAACATATGACACAATTGAGACCCAACTATCCTCACTGTTTTCCGTGGTTTGTTGTGCAGTGCTGTTAGATTAACAAGATATGATTCAAATAAACTCGTAAAGCTTTACAAAAAGCAATGTTAATAAGAAAACGTACACTTCTTGAACACGACTTCTTCGTTGCCGAGTTGCATTTGGATCCTCGCTTTAACTTTTAAGTAACTCTATTATTTTATCAACAACCAAAAACAAATTACAGTGGTAGGTTCAAATTTTAATTTTTAAGTTCCAAAAAATTTTAAATATAATTTTTTTCTAGGATCACTAAATAAAAACAAACGAAATCTTAAATCGCATGTCGTATTCAACATCTTCGCAAGACGAAAATGACAATATTTCATTTTCCGAGTCTTCAAATTCTTTAGATATTACTCCAAGTGCGTTAAATGCCGCACATATTAAACATATCAACCTACTCGTTATTTCTTAAATAGTGGCAGTAAAATTACAGTTTGCTTGATTCTAAAATATTTCTTATTTAAGTGATGCACGAAAAACGACCAAAGAAATTACATGTCTTTAAATAAATGCATAATTTTAGTACAATTGAAATATGTATATTTTTTATTTCTATTAAAGCCAACACCTTGGAATTTGGTTGTGCAAGAAATTAATTTTTTCTGAACTTAAGTTTAAGAGATATACTTGATTCCTTCTTCAAGTGGCGTAAAAAATTATTTCCAGGTTAAGTATTTAGTAATTTCTTCCAATGAAGAAAGCAACAACAAAGCTTATGTATGATGGATGTAAAAATTGTCATGAATTTTTAATACGAAGCAAACAAATCTTCATAACAAAAAAACAATAATCTAGCTGCTTTGAAAAAAATCTGCTACTTTTTACACAAGGTCTGTTTAGTAACTTTACTAGCAAAAACTAGCAACGAAAGAGAAAAACAGAAATTTATAAATTTATTTTTACAAATGCAAAAAAGTAAATGAACGCTTTGCTAGCAGAAATTAGCAAGGAAATTGTTGAGGCTTTGGGAATGATATGCAATGGTTTTATTAAATAGTACCATTTTTAAAGTAAATGTACTAAAATAATAATTCTTGCAAAAAAACGGAAGATTTTAACTGTCTGACTATAACGGTTCAAAGTCTCAAAATATGCAACAAGTGCCTAAGTTTTTTAAACAGTATAAAATGTATTTTACTCCATCTGACACCTTGTTATTTATCACATTATATCCGTCCAAAAATCAAAGACGAATCTCATGTTTCGAAGTCTATTTCGGCTACTCGATCAAAGATATGTTGTGTTTCGCTTGATATTATAATGGAACGTACTCTAATGAGTTCAGGGAACTCGTTCCGATATCTGCACGTTTTTACGTACAGCACTCTTTTCATTAAGAGCTTATATTTATAGTCGATTTTTTGGTGAATCACACTATGCATTACAGAAAGTATTTGTTCGTAGATAGAATTATCTTCCTCAAGAGCTGGTTCCTATTACTTTTAATATAGGAAAATACGAATCAAATGTCCAGAAATACTGCTTTCTATACCCAAAATTCCTAGTTTTGACACAAAGTCAAAGTATCGCTTGAGTGGGGTTATACTCTGAGAGTTGGACCGAGATTTAAAATATGACTGAAATATTGTCACCGAAATTTGGAGAAATATCAATATTTACCCATCATCTTGAAAAAAAACGAATTCTATTCAATTACGTGATTTCGGATTAATATGCTGACTTTAAAAAAGTTTGTTAGTACATAAATGGACAGTCGTTTTGAGTTATTTTTCTCTGGTGGTTAAAAAAGAGTTACTCAGCCGATGATCTTTGAATCTACGTCAGTTCGAATTAAATTAAGTAAAGACAGCAAAAGAAAGTTCAAGGCAGAAACATGATGGCGACCTGTGAGAAAAGGAATTTTGTAGTTTGAGCTGGATAAAGGGAAAAAAATAGAAGAAAATATTTATAACCATTAAAATGTAATCTTTCAACAATATATTAAAGATCGATGCAACTCAGATTCAACAAAAAATAGAGTTATGGCGGAACAGTGAGTTAGTTCCCATTAACAGCAAAGATGCATGTGGAAAAGGTTGATCAATGCAAGATATGCAGGAAAACAGAAAATGGCTCCCACATTATATTAAATTGCTTTATTCAAGTGAAGTATTCCGATTTAGAACATTACAAAATGGTTTTCGGATTCCCGAACTTTTCCACTTTCCAGAAAAGCAAAATTTTTTATGTTAATAATGTTCAAAATTATTAATTAAAAGAAGTCCCAATAATTCCTTTAATTAAACAGCAAGCTGAAATGTTGTTAGGAAAAAATTATTAAAGAAGAAAAACAAAAATTGCATTCGTGTTATTGGCAGAAAGCAAGATCAAATGCATATGACAAATTGTAGAACGAACAACGAAGCCGAAGATACACATGTGCATATGTACATAAGTATGTATGTATGTATGTATTTATAATTTTTCTTCCTTAAAAATTTTTAAAAATTAAAATATAAATAGACTAACCAATATTATTTAAATTTATCTGTCAAAAAATATTTTTTTTTTGTTTGAAAATTTAAAAAGTGGGTTAGAATTTGCAAATGATTTCGGACATATGGCCACCGAGGCTATTCATTACGAGAGCATTCAAAAGATCCAATATTGGGTCACTTTTTCGAGGATTGCTGACTGTGTGTTATGACCCATCAAGGTGTAATTTCTTGCTGCTTAATCAGCATAAGCCATAAGGCTTTATAGGAAATAATTAAAATGTGTTTAAGCGGACGATCTTAAGGGATCTTTTCCTTAAACTAAATTTTAATTTTAATAAGTCGATGGTTATTAAGGTTGTTTTGCATGTAGCGCTTTCCTTTTGAAACCACATCAGGCCCCGGTTAACGATCTTCATCCAACTGTATGACAAATAACCCTTTCGTAATTTAATCATCATTAAAATTTCAAGAAAGCTTCAAGTTTAGCAAGCTAGATAACACACAGCTTACAATGTTCAAAAAAGAATAAGAGAAAATTATGTTGTTTTATTAGAACTGCTTTTACCTTTTGTATTATCATTTAAGTTTGATATTTTTTTATATACAATGTTATTTTATTTTTTTACTAACGTGTCGACCATTCTGGTTGACCGTACTTTTATTTCTGTCTTTAAAGGCCGGGGCACATAGAATCCGTCATACGTTAAACTTTGACATATTCGCCTGAAGTCAAAGTAACGACGGATGAGGTTGGCACAATGAGTACTGTAATGCTGACGGATTTTAAATCAGCTGTTTTTCTTTTCATCTTTTTGTAAAAAAAATATTTAAGTACACATTCAAGATGGAATTGGACGATATTTTAGACTTTCTTTTAATTATAATTTTAATGTTTAAAGCTCGGGAGTATCTTGACGTAATGAACAGAGGTCGAAGATTTTTGGTCAGGCCGCTTTATCAAGACCGAGACATTAATGGATTTTTTGCGGTAAATTTCGAAAGAATGTTTTTCAGTGATCCCGAACAATTTAAAAAAACTGTAAGAATGGAGGGGGATGTATTCGAGACGCTTTTTAATTTAGTGAAGGAAGGTCTTACTAAAAACTCCAATAGACCTGCAATACCTGTAAAGTGTAGGCTTTTTCGTACGCTAGTGTAAGGATAATTTTTTTATATTTTGACCCTTATACAGTCACCTATTTTTGCATTATTATAGTTACTTGGCTCATGGAGGCAGTAATCAGTTGTTTTCATCAGCGTTTAAGATGGGGCGTACTACAGTAAGAAAGATTGTCTTAAGGTACGGTCACATTTGGCAAACATTTGCCTCAAATTTGTTTGCTCTTGTTTGCCCTAAATTTTTTTTAAAACAATACAAAATTTGTTTTGTGGTCACACTACGCACATTTATTTGCCTATTTTTGTTTGTTCAAACAGTTATAAAATAATGACAAATAAAATATGGGCAAACATGTTTGATGTGCGGTCACACTTAAATAAATATTTTCCTTAAAAATATATTTGATCAAACTGTAAAAAAACATAAATTTATTTGCCTTGAAACTATTACAGATGGGATGTCTTCATTGGCATTTAATTTCTTCAGCATTACAATATGAGTACAGTACAATATGAGTTGAAAACAAACAAACAATAACCATTTTAAAGTACCAAATTAAGCTTTGATTCTTTTCCTATACTATACACGAAAAGTAAAATTCCAGATTTTGATATAAAAAGAAAATATCCACCGCTGATGGCAATAAACTATAAAAATTAGTCAAGTAATGGAGGCTGGCAATATATCTACATATATACACACGTGTATAATGTATGTATACAGATTTAAATCAAAATAATTATTGTACATAATGGCAATGTTAAAAGAAAATTTATAATGAATAACTCCCACGTTTGAAAGTCACAAGTAAACAAAGCCATGCAAAAATGTGAAATTTTTCATCTTTCATCTTCAGGGAAGAGAACAATAAAAGGAAAAACCTAGATAGGAATTAGATTCCACTTCTAAATAAAAAATTGTATTATGCATTCATTACATCTTTTAAGTTAAA
Source organism: Cistogaster globosa (assembly GCA_937654795.1). Lineage (NCBI taxonomy): Eukaryota > Metazoa > Arthropoda > Insecta > Diptera > Tachinidae > Cistogaster > Cistogaster globosa. The sequence goes on from OW569404.1 coordinate 79,375,267, forward strand.
ATTTTTACAAATTTTTATTTAATTTAATATAATTTTCAATCTACAGCTATTGATTTGTTTATTTTAAACAAGTGTAGACAAATAATATTTTTTTAGTCGCTTAAATAAAAATACAATTTTACGAAGAATCAAACTGTAACTGCCGTGTTCATAAAACAATAAAATAGTTTTAAAATGTATTTTATGATAAATTTGCAATGTTTTTTTTATGAATATGGCAGTATATATACAACATTTTAATTGGGACTTGAATATCACCGGCGTTTTTAAAAACTGTTGCGTAATTACTTAAAATTAAGCGTATTTATATGTATTAATAAAAAATTCAGTTCACATTCAGATGTAAAACAAATGATTAGCTTAGGACTTATGGAACACATCTCTTTTTATTGCAAATCGAAAGTTGTGGAAGAATAATTTAGGTGTTTAAAATGGATTATCACTAAAGTTATTAAGCACTGTTAAGAGTGTTGTGGACTAGGCTAGGGATTCTTAGCTTTGTTCTCACGCTTCGCTTGATGCTTGTTTTTGTTCTGCATACTGCAAACTTTTTTCGGCTCTTTATGCAGCTTAAATGATTTGTAAATTTAATTTAAAGTTGAACTATTGGAATATATAATTTAGGTTAGTTAAATTTAAGCGTGTTAAATTCTAGGTTATGTAATGTAAACTAATCTATATTGATTATTAATATCAAAGCACGTGGCTGGTCTTACATAATCTCATTAATAAAAATTTTAAAACAACATAAATACATTTCCCTATAATCAGAGCTTTGTGTTTATAAATATAACAACATATAGTTTATAACTACAAATCTCTATAATTTCCGAACTAATAGCTTCTAACAGGATTACTTGTTATCGGTAGAAGTAAGGAAAATTTTGTTTAAGTCTAGTCTAGCATAGCATTTCAAAATAAAAACAAGAGTTACTTTTGGAACTCTTATTTTCGAGTAATATATCTCCAAAATTTTATGTATTATATATAATAAAATTATACCAATCGTAATATATGTTTCGAAAAAAAGTTATCTGTTTTCGGCCAGGAAATTTTTGTTGTAAAAAAAAAACTTTTTTCTTAAATGTAAATGTAATTTGCAGTGACTCTATTTAAAACCAATATTTATCAAAAAAATTATAAAAGAAAATTTGTTACAAAACACATTTCAAAGTTATTTTTATTTTTTTTTTATGAATATGCCGAAATTTAAATTGGGACATAAAGTCCTCCAGTTTTTAAAAAACTAATTTTTTTTAATGTTATATTTCCGATTTCGAAAGGTAAAAAATAAACTGTTTGTATTTCACCGGGGTTTTTAAAAACTATAGTGTGGAATGGAACAATTTTTTTACGTAAAATTTTGAAACCGTAGTCCATTAAAAAGCGAAAATGTCGAAATATACCAAATTATATATAAAAACTTTAATTATATATAACTAGAAAAATATGCGTTTCCTTTAAGTTTTCATTTACTTTTTCTTTTTAAAATTGCATTTCATTATTAATATTATTTGTAATTTTATGCGATTTTTCCCGAAAATAAATTACTTAGTTTAAATACTTAGCAACATTGATGATACAGCTGTTGTTTGCCTGTGTTTTTTCTTACAAATATTTTGCAAAAACAAATATTTTTTTGCTAAAAATGAGTCAAATATTTGCAGTCACACTATGTTCACATTAGAAGCATTTTTGTTTGCTGGAAAATAATTTTATTTGCCCAAAATCAGCTGTGGTGTTGTTTGCTCCTAATAAATATTTTGTGGTCAGACTACGGCAAGCAAATATTTGAGGTTTTCGGGCAAATGTTTGTCAAGTGTGACCGTACCTTTAGAAACATGTGATGTGCTTTGGGAAACGCTTGGATTTGTTTATTTGTCAGTGCCTCAAAAAGACGAGTGGAAACGCATTGCGAATGATTTCAACGCTATGTGGAATTTTCCAAACTGTGTAGGAGCAATTGGCGGCAAACACATTACATTGACATGTCCGCCAAATTCCGGCTCGCAATTTTTTAATTATAAAGGCACATACTCTATAGTACTTTTAGCAGCTTGCGATGTCAATTATACTTTTACAGCTGTCGATATTGGTGCATATGGCTCCCAGAGTGATGGAGGTGTGTTGTCTCACTCAGGCTTTGGGCAGAAGCTTTTTAGTGAGCAATTGGATTTGCCTGAAGACGATTTTTTGCCGGGATCAAATTTAAAATTCCCCTATTTTATGGTTGGAGATGCAGCGTTTCCTTTGAAAAGATGTTTAATGCGACCATATCCAGGTTTGTGAACAGAAAATTATCTCCCAACTCTAATTTTAAAACTTTTTGTTTTTAGGTGCGAATCTGCCACTTGAACGCGAAATATTCAATAAACGTTTATCACGAGCTCGCCGTGTTATTGAAAATGCCTTTGGGATCTTGGTAGCCCACTGGAGAATTCTTTTGTCACCTTTGCAAATGCACGAATCATCAGCAGAAAAAGTAGTAAAAGCCGCAGTACTTTTGCATAACTTTTTGAAAATGAACGATGGCATCTATTGTCCACCTGACTATGTTGACCAATACGAAGGTGATTTGATAACTAATGGATTGTGGCGAAGAGAAATTTGAAACCAATAAAAGTATGTATAAAAATTCATTTTATTAGTTATTATAAAGTAATTATAAAAAGTTAAAAATGCATATTAAAATGCCTATTTAAATAAAATGAATAAAATAAAGTAACAAAAATAAAAAAAATAAAAATCAATTCATGACTAGATCAAAAACTAGATTGCTTTTAAAAAATTCAATTGCAGTTAATAGTAAGGTAAAATAAAAGTAGATAAAATAAAATATAATTATTTTTTTTATTTACTAACGATAAAATTTATATTTTTAAGCTGTCCTGCTCCTCTTTTGAATGATTCTGCAAGTAAGAATCCAAAACTTTAAAAAAATCAGCATTCCGGCTTTTTTCGCAATCTTTTCTTGCGGCAATTAAGTCTGTGACAGCTCTACAAAGCTGATCAAGTTTTTGGTGCGCTTCATCTTGTACTTTACGCCGCTTTCCGCTCGCGTTGAGCTGCTGCGAGGTAGTTCTTCCTCTGTTGAAGCAGTGGCGCTTTCGTCAAAGTTAAAAGATATACTCGATGCATTTGGGGAACACGGACTTACCTCAATTAGTTCTGAGTCTTCAACTTCAACTAAGTTGAGTAGCTCCGACGATGCCCACTGCATATTCGTAAATGTTCTGTAAGATAAATATAATATTAACCGAACTACTCTTAAATAATTGTGTATAGTTTTTATGCTATATTCCAAAAAATAAAATACACTTAAAATGTATTTTAAAACAAAATTTTCATACAAATTTTTCCTAAAATATGTATGAAGTTTTATTTTGCATGAAATAAGCTGTGAGCCACTGTACATTTCGAATATATTTTAATATTTTATAAATACGGCAGTTTATGTTGAAGAAGTAAACTTCATAACACAGACAATTATTATTTGCTATTGCTTCACACAAATTTTTAACTAACCTGCGCGGTGTAACGTGCTTTTGCAGGAATGATAATGCATCCAAATAGCACCACTTTTTTTCTCCTCCGCAGCAGCTCCAGATTTTGGCTTCGCCGACACCATTTCACGGACATATCTGTCGCGTAGTGATCGCCATCGACTTTGACAAAGTTCAACTGAAAATTTGTTAAATTAAAAGCAGCAATTTAATTTACATACGTACTATAAAAACATTGGCTTAAATCTAGTTTACGAAAGCAGCTCAAAAATGAAAAAAAAGTTGCCCACGGGGTATAAAATACGATTTTGGGTGGCCGGTGTCGGTCATACCACATAGAAGAAAATTTTTGCGCCCGGCCGAATGTCGGCTATGCAGAAAATCTTGAGTAATCGAAAGACAAAAAAACAAACTTTCGTTGTAAACTGATTTTATTTCTTCAATATTTTTCTTTTTAATTTAATAAGTATTATTTTACCTTCTCCGTAGACAACTTCTTTTTCATTTTTAAGCTGCGTCCGTAAACTACATTTGTTCTAAAACATTGCTTACCTGTTGTGCCTGTTGCAGCAGCTACAGATGCCCAAGACTTTTCTTTTTTTAATTCATTTCTATACTCTTACTTGCTTTTATCATACAAACAAGGAAACATTTGCACTGCCTCTATTAATTTTTCTTCCATTTTTATATAGTTAATTTAGTTAATGTAAGTATATTATTTTATTATATTTAAGGCACTTATTTTTCACAGCAAGCGCGAAAACAAAACAAGAAGAAGCAAATAATAGTTGTCAAAGTATTCATAATACGTCAAAAGTTAAAAGTTGACCAACTTTCGTACTTTGCGTTGACGGACACGTATTGATTGTGACAACGCTCATAAGAAAACATGTATTTTAACTTACTTGTCAGTTGAATTTGTCAAAGTTTAACGTATGACGGATTCTATGTGCCCCGGCCTTAAGTACTTCAACACTTGAAGTACTTTGCCTTAAAAACTAACTTAAACTTATCGTGAGAGAATGCTTGGTCGGCATAAATACACGCTGACCAGCTGCATGGTATGTGTGGGCATAAGATATCCAAATAAGCAAGATCATCAATTTACTTGCTGATAACGAAATAACTGATGCAGTCAAACACATAAGTATGTGGACAAATATGAATTATACAGTCAAACACATAAGTATGTGGACAGATATATTTTATACACACAAATACACTACACCTCCCTTTTTCAGAAAGAATGATCAATACGAGGTGGTTGAACATTCTTTAAGTGCAATAGATTTAAAAATGAAAGGGGGCGTTTCTCACGTAACCTCTATTGCAAAATTACACATATTTAAAAATTATAGTTTGCAAATTAAAAGTAACAATAGAGTAGTTTCAATTGTAAATAATGAAGGTCAAATAAAATAAAATTATTAGTAGTTTTAATTATTTAATAAAATGTTTTACAAATAAGGAAAAATTTTTGTTATATACAATATATTTTATAATTAGGTTTTTATAAAATGTTTTGGAAATTAAGATGACAATTTTTGTATTATACACAAATATACTACAATTGAAATTAAAGAAACAGATTAATTTGTATAAATAAAACCGCAGAAAAGAAATGAGCAGTTCTTGTTTAGCTTACAAATCTTTGTGTGTTTTATATACCAAACTAACGGCATATTTATGTGCTATGTACTTCAAAATTCGAATCTGTTAAGACAAAAATTCTGTTCAAGTATTGATAGATAAGATAAGAATTTTTATGGTTTGTTTTAAGTTAAGGCGCTTTTGAGGCGACCTTTCACCCTTTTACAGAAAGAATAATCATAATTGGTTGATTATTCTATAAAGTTATCACGTAGGACAGTAAAGTGAGATAAGTAGTAGATTCATGTGGAACCTTTAGCTACTTAGAATGTCAAAAATAATTCACACTTGATTAAAGCATTAGTGAATATTGAAATGATACTGTATAGTAACGGTGCCGTCGTCTTAACTGTCCAACATATCGTTGCACGTATTTGAGAAGAAGAGAAAAAAGAAAAAAAATCATGAACAATTATATTTAAATATGTACATATATCATAACCATATATTGTATTAAAAGAAAATAAAACCTTTACAAATAGCGAATTAATTAAAATTCAAAAGAGAAGAAAAAAATATATAGTGAGCAACGCGATTCGTCTTCAATGCGACAAAAACAAAATTAAAAAAAAAAAATTAGTTATATTTTATTTAAAGTAACATTAGAGACACAAAAAAATAATTGTTTGCTCGAATAATTTATGCGAACAAAAGTGTTTTCACCAAAACCCGTTACTCTGTGAACTTCTTTACCCTATTTTTATGAACAGTGAATGACTTCCCATGTTCATCTAGGAGTTCCAAATTATTGTTGTTGTCCATTTTGGATATTTTATAGGGGCCTTTAAATACAGAATCTAGTTTATGACCTGCTTCATTGCGAATTAAAACGAGATCACCGAGGGTTAATTCGATTGGATTTGCCCTTTCGGTGAAAAGTTGTTGTCTTTCCCACTTAGCATTTTCTATGATATTGGCAGCTCTTCGCTGCGCCACCTGACGTCTGAATTTAACTTCTTTTTCATATGAATCAATACAGTACAATGGTTCTACAATATTTTCTTTTGTACAATCAAGAGTTGGTGGGATCTTCCCGTAAATCAACTCGAATGGGCAATAACCATGAGCTGTAGATGGTGTGGTGTTGTAACAATATATGAAGTATTTTAACCACACGTCCCAATCTGATTTATCGGATGAAGTGTATGTTCGCAAATATTCATTAAATGTTCTGTGAGATCTCTCAACAGTACCTAAGGTCTGATGATGATATGGAGTAGAATTGAGTTTCTCTATCTTCATCATTGAACATAACTCTGATAAAACTTGATTCATATATTCTGTTCCCATGTCCGTTAGTGTTGTATTCATCGGACCGTAAGTCAAAACAAATCCTTCCATAATTGCTTTGGCTACTGTTCTGGCTGATTTATTCTGAATGGGTATTGCGACTAAATATTTAGTTAGATCGCATATCATAGTGACAACATATTCATTTAATGACTCGGACCGTGGTAGTGGTCCTACGGTGTCAATTATTATTTTGTCAAATGCTTTTAACGGTGTAGGCGTTAGGATGAATGGCTCTTTACCGTTGACAACTGTTTTATTTTCTTGGCATGCTTTGCACCTTCTTACATATTGGGCTATGTCTCTAGTCATGCCTTTCCAATGGTATTGAAGTCTGATTTTCTTTATCATGCGTGTTACGCCTGGATGTCCTCCCGAAATAGGATCATCATGATATTTTTGCATGATTTGTAATTTTTCTCTATCGGTGAAAATTTTTTTTAATTTAGGAGTGAGCACGATTGTTAATATACTTTCTTGAAGTATTTCATTGCCTTTATTCTTAAAGGTTTCAACATTGGTTCCTAGGAATTTAAGCAGACTATCATCGAGGTGTGGTCGCATGGTTGTTAGACCCATGTCATCAGCTATTTTTTCAAGCTTTAGAAAGAGGTGACCTAAGTCTACATTTCCATTAATAACCGTGTCTTTCAACATAAATTCGGAAAGAATTTGCTTTCCTTTTTTAATTATAACTTTATTTTTGGTAAAATGCAATTGTGGCATTTTACTGCGCTCTTGGGCATTAATTGCCTCATAGACCTTTAGTTCAACCGATTTTGTATTACTCTTCATACCATTGCCATTATAATTTCTACTAGTTTTTGCCTGAAGTCTCGTAGTTACTTTCAGTATTGTATTAGCATCAATATTTTTTATATCATTAAAATTTATACGCGATAGCGCATCCGCAGCGTAATTTTCTCTACCCCCAATATACTCAACCACAAAGTCATATTCCTCTAGGTCTAGCCTCATACGGGTTAATTTTGATGACGGATTTTTCAATGAAAATAAATAAGTTTCTGCCGTAAACATATGGTCGGAAATATTGTATTGCCCAATGAATTGCAGTTAACTCCAGTTAATGTTACTTCACGACAAAAAAGTGTACATTTATCCGGATGTAGCTTAAGATTATATTTTCTGCAGGTGCTAAATACTTGTTTTAAGTTTTGTAGCATGTGTTCCGAAGAACATCCTATTACTACTAAGTCATCCATGTATACAAAGGCTTGGGTTGGAGATAATCCAGAAAAAGCCAATGACATCATTCTTTGGAATGAATTCGGGGCAATTTTGATACCATAAGGCAGTCTTGTAAAGCGAAAAGAGCCTTTTTCTGTGGAAAAAGACGTAATGTCTCTAGAGTCTTCTTCCAATTCTATTTGATGAAGTCCCGACATTAAGTTGAGGCATGAAAAAAACTTGGCCCTTCCTAACTGATCAAGAATGTCATCTATACGAGGCAATGGGAATTTATCAGCTATTATTTTTTTATTTATTCCTCTATAATCTACGACTAATCTCCACCTTTTTTGTGTCGAACCAGGTAATGACTTTTTCGGTACTATAAGAAGAGGACTGTTATATTCAGAGATTGATGGCTCAATTATGCCATCATCTATTAGCTTATCTACTTGGGCATTAACTTGCTCTTTGTGGGCATGAGGGATTCTATAATTTTTGATGTACACTAGTTGTGTATCATGAAGTTTAAGTTTTTGTTTGTAAAAATTGTTGGTACTTATTTTATCTGTTTCTAAAGCAAAAATATCTATGAAGTCTGAGCATAATCTTCTCAAATTTTTAGGAGCGTATTCAGGAAAGCTTTTTGTTAATTTTTCAAGTTTTACCTTATTTATCTTGGCATTAGTTTCAGAATTGTTATTGACAATTTTATAGTCGTTTAGACTTTCGGATTTGACTTGAATGTTATAAATTATAACGTCTTTATCTGTGGTATTAATGATTTTTACCAAAAGCCCTGATTTAGTAGTTATTGTGTTGGCGATATATACGCCATCCTGAATAATTTGTTGAAGTATTAATACTTCTTCCTCATTTGACATGAAATTTATCGGTCTTATAACTTCTGATCTTGCTGGAAGTGATATGGAATTGATATTTGGACCATTTCTTAAAGGGATTGCTATGTCGTACGGAACATCATTAGTTCTCAAGGTGATCCAATCTTGATCATCTTAGTAATTTAAAATGCATTTGTATTTTCGAATAAAGTCCATACCTATTATTCCGTCTACTTGAATCGGAAAATCATCCTTTACGACATGAAAATCGTGAGCTATAAGCAGATCTTCTTGTTTTAAATCGGCTTTAACTTTGCCTATTGTAGTTATTACACCTTGACCAATGCCATTTATTCTAGTTCGCCTAGTAAGGTCTATCGGTTCGTTTAGAACTTGGTGGCGTTTTACGACTGATATGTCTGCACCTGTATCTACTAAGAATGTCGACCTGTTGTCATTTAGAGTGGTTCTGGAGACTAGATAACTGTATAAACTTGTATTTATGTTGTGGATTTTTGTGTCTATTGAGTATTTAGGGGTGTCAGTTCGTTTCCCGAACTATTGTCATGCACGCAACCTATATTATTATTTCTATTCACGTTGCGGTTGTTATTGTTGTAACGGTTATTATTGTTATTGAATTGATTGCTAACTCCGCTATTATTGAAGTTTCTAGGTACATAACGGCCATTTGTATTCCTGATATTAGGATTTCTGTTCCTAGTATTACGATTATAAGAAGTAGGCGCACTATTAGAGTTATTGGGTGTGTTACTAGTATTCCTAGAGTAACGTTGTCTATTATTAGAGAAATTAGAAGAATTATTGTTGTAGCTGTGTTGAAAAGTTAATACAGCATTAGGTTGTCCGTATGTGTCGGTACAACTGCTTATGAATTTTGTTTTCACTTCATCCATGTTTAGGAACGATCCTGATTCCATGATCAGTTTTACCCGTTCGTTGGATGCATTTTTTACTATTGCTGAAACTGCTGCACGTGTTGTGTACTTGCTTGCAGTTTCACTTGGCAGACCAACAGATATGTAGGAGGTCTCCAATTTTTTAGTGAGTTCATCTATTTCCTTGACATAGGCATTGGCATTTTTGCCTGTTTGTTTTATATTCATCAACTTTGCATTGATGACGTCAACGGATTCTCCCTTAACAGTCGATTTGAGTTTTGAAATTATCGCTGAAATGGTCGATTCCGTTGTTACTATGTTCCTGGTAGTGCCTTTTAATTTTGTTTTAATAAGGCTTACCGCAACAGCTTCATGTGTACCCTTTATTGATTCCACAAGTGTCAAAGCATCAATAAAGCTTTGTAGATTTTCTGGACTTCCGTCGAAGTCAGGTAGAAGTTTTGCTGCTGTGTTTAGGAATTCAATATTTGTTTGTGACATGTTGGTAGGGGCTCTACTTGTACTTGGTAGATTTGAAGTTGGGTCTGAATCTAGTTCTGGTAGATATTTAAAATTTGTTTCCTCATGTAATGAGTTTGGGACATTTAGTACGATACCTCTTTTTTAGGATATCGTTATTAATTTATCTCTTATATCAGCAAAGAAGGCTTCAGCTGCTGTTTTATCAGAGTGGGTTAATCTATTATAATTAACATTAAGAAAAGCTCTAACCTGTTCGAATCTTCGCACGAGATTATTTATGTGTTTATTGATTGTTTCAGGTTTTATCTCTCTATTGAGATTAAGACATTTATAAGATTTGATGAATTCTTCCTTTATAGCTCTAGCCTTATTCACTATTATTTCCCATTCCATGGGGCTTAAATTCTGAATAATGAGAGACAAAAAAAAAAAAAAAAAAGGAATATATATTCAATGTATGTTGCAATGTATGCTTTATAGCTATCTAAAACGGAGATTAAACATTTAGACTTGGTCTAAATTTCTGGTTAGTGAAGCTGCGCGCGTGTAATTTTTTCGTAATGATCTCTTATGAAGCTGGTAGAGCGTTATAAGGATCTGCAGCGCCAGTAAGGAGATGATAATAATTAGATATATGACTGGATGTTGCACTTTTACCGTAATGTCGTTGATTACGTTAGCATTAGGGTTTTCTATTTTTGATTCATGGCCACCCATGGTACTCAGATCTATTCTGCTGATTTATTACATATGGGGACAAGAAACAAAAGGAAAAAAATTTAAATGAAGTAGATTCTGCGACGATCTGTGGAAGTTTTACGCTTGTTGAACATATGAACGAAAATAATGATATATAAAAAGGCTTGCTGCGCACAGCATCAGTATTATAAATATTGACCTAATCATATAGATTTCAACTGTCATGTACGTATTTCGAGTAACTGTTTACATAAACAAAATGCAAGTTTACAATATTTTACTTAAAAATAAGTTTATACAGGCACACGAATGTTAATGTGTCTATAAAAGTCAAGGGCGTGTTAGTGAAAAAAAATGGTGCTTATATCGCGGATGCCGTGACCATTTTGTGATGGTCAATAGAGTACAATGATATAAACCAGATATCGCCAACTGATATCTGAATAAGGCTTTTAATCCCTTAAAACTATACCACTGGAGGGACACGTATGTATCGCAGTAGTAGGTTAGGTTGAATAGAATTTTTATCTACACCCCTATTCTGACTTTCGATTTGAATCGAAATTTTCTCCGTTTGGCAACTTTGGTATTCAGAGTTTCGATTCCGCTCCGTTTTTTTCGATTGTAGGTATTCTGAATTACGATTGTAATTAAGTTTTTCTACGCTTATATTTTAGAAACGGAATTTTTTTCGATTGCTCTTTTTATAAACTTAAAAAGTGTTTAATTTATAAAATGTAAGTATAAAATCTTTAAAAAGTGATTTATATACATTTTTGTTGTACTAAAATATAAAGATTTGTTTTTCCAGGTCAAAAACAACGACACCAGAGCAATTCGAAAAGCTGGCAAGTTTAATGTCAACAAAACTGGATATTGCTTGCGGCTACCATAAACGATCGAAGGACGAAGTTCAGGCATTTTGGCAGGAGGTAACACAAACCCTTAATGCATTAGGACCACCAACAAAAAGTGACACAGCATGGAAGAAGGTATTTATGAATTATTATGACTATGTCGCATGTACTTATTCCTCTGTAGGTATGGATTGACTGGAAGTGCTACATAAAGCGGAAACTTTCGATAAAAAAAAGAATTAATGAGTACTGGAGGAGGAAACTGTCGCTTGCAGCACATCAGTCCATTAGAAGAAAAAGTAATCCACTTGACGGGGATTGAAACAAACACAAGTGGTATAAGGGGTACAATAGATTTTGGAGTGGCGAGGGAGGTGCAGGATGAAGTGTCAGAAATGGATATTTCCTGTCACTCGGAATACCCTTCGGACGTACCGACCACTTCAAGAAAACGTCCAAGTCCAAAAGACAACAGCTTGTCTTTGCTGAGACAGCAAATAGATGCCCAGAAAGAGTTTTATGAAGGATCTAAAAACTTTCATGAAAACTGTTTGAAAAAGTTTGACGAGGTCTCTACACATTTAAGGCGAATAAACCGATCCATTGAAAAAATGGCCGAGATCGCAGCGAAACAGTTGCAAGAAGAGCAGCGGCATAGTAAAATAAAGGAGGAGTTATTGAAAAAGAAAATAGAAATTAAACTTAAAATGCTTAAGCTGGAGCACCCATCCTTTGATTCAGATTAAACTGTGATATAATTAGTATACGATTTTTAATCAAATGCAATGAATGCGCTTTATTTTTTTTTTTACTATGATTTTTTTTTGTTGTTACTGAAGTTAAATTCAGTTTTTAATTCTTATTATACCAAACATACCCAAGAACTGAATACGCTTTAATTTTTATTAAATATAAATGAATTTATTTACTATATAAAAAATATACAGAAATTAAAAAGCAAAAAAGTGTTCTTATTGATGCCTTTGGATGAGATGGTTAGTGATCTTTAAAAAGCGGAAAGAATACCATTCCGAATACTTTGTGCTATAGATTAGAATCTACTCTATCTTCTTCTATATCTTGTTGTGAACTTTCAAATTGAAATTCATTGATGTCCAAATCTTCCACCCGGTAGTGTATACAAATGTTGTGTAGAGCACAAACAACATTTATAATTTGGCTGACTTTCTGTGGGGAGTAATGAAGTTCTCTAGCACCCAATAAACAACGAAATCGGTTTTTTAAAACTCCAATAGTTCTCTCAACTATGTTCCTCGTTTTTGAATGCCGAATGTTATAATTACTTTCCTGGCTTCCTGCACCTGGTGATCGGTATGGTGTCATAAGCCAGGGTTCCAGGGGATAACCTACATCACCTGTTAGTAATTTGATTAGTTTATTAATTAATGACATATATTTTTACACAAATAAATACCTAATAGCCAAGTGTTTCTCTCCCCCTCACGATATTTTCGTTCTAAATGAGTTAAGCGGTGATGAAGATTTTAACGAACAGGGCCGTGCTTCTTGTGCAAATGTTTCCAAAACATATTTAAAAGCATCTTTATTTAAACGAAAGTTCTTTTTGAACCTGGAAAAGTTAAATTGAAAAATTAAATAAAATTTTTTTTATTAAATATAATTTACAACTGATGACTCATCTCGAATGGATTGCAGCTGTCCCTCAGTTTTCGCTTTTCAAGCCTTACCTCTGTGTTCTGAGTCACATTGTTCTCCTCTTCCACCAATAAAGCCACTGCTATGGATTCCATTTCTCCTTCAAATACAAAAATGAAAAATACCACCTCCGGCTTGACAGGATTCTTAGCACTCAAATATTTTGCAAACAAAAATGATTACCTTTTTATTATTAATTCGCAAGTCTTTTGTATTATTTTATTTTTATTAATCGCACAAATTTTTTATTTTCCAGATTTTATTGTTTGTTGTGACTTTTATTTATTAAAATAGTAACAAACTTGCTCATTTCTTTGTTTCTATTCCACATACCATAGTAAACAAAATAGTTTTGTAAACATTGTTGTCTTCTTAATGTTCTTTCGATTCAGTTTTTGTTTGGAATACCAATTTTCGATCGTAGCGTAACTGAATGCGGAGACGTAATCGAAAGTCAGAATAGGGGTGATAATTTTGTTTTTTTTTTGTTTTTAAAGAAAACTATGTATACACGGCTATTTAATATTTATTGTTATATGAAATTTATTGAGAATTGTGTTTTAATATTTAAAATAAAAATTAAAAACGATTACTTTTAAAATTTATATTAAAAAAATATTTTTTTCTACTTGTTTTTCTCTTACTGTAACAAGTTTGTTAAAAAATTATATAATTGGGTATGCATCTATGTATGTATTATATTCCTTAATGATAGTTAATCAATCAATTTGTTTAAAATGACATCTGTTTGCTGCTTTGTTAGCTAAAAACCTTAAAATCATTTAAATTTATTTTTTACTAAGAAAGACATTCGCAGCTATAAATATCGTTTTATTATTTAATTTTTTTTTTTTTAAGATTTGGTTGGTTGTTATATGTTATATTTATATATGTGTGTATTGTATATGTATTGGTATTTTATTTCAAATTTAAACATTTTTTTTTTTGTTGTATTAAAGAAAAAATTATTTTTGTATGTATATTCATTCATAATATTGTATATAAAAATTTTTGTGAATTCAAATTACTTTAATATTTTGTTTTTCTTTCGACACAAATTTTCAAAATACCTCTTGCTTTATTCTGCAAACGGTATTTTGTAACTTTTAATGAAATTCATTGAATTGTCTTGTTTCTAATAAGTTTGTGAACATTTTTGTTTTTTTTAGTAAATTTTCTTTACACGTCTATTTATTAAAGATATTTTTTTTTTCACCGGTTTGGGGCAGGATCGCCATGTTCAAAAAAGAATAAGAGAAAATTATGTTGTTTTATTAGAACTGCTTTTACCTTTTGTATTATCATTTAAGTTTGATATTTTTTTATATACAATGTTATTTTATCTTTTTACTAACGTGTCGACCATTCTGGTTGACCGTACTTTTATTTCTGTCTTTAAGTACTTCAACACTTGAAGTACTTTGCCTTAAGAACTAACTTAAACTTATCGTGAGAGAATGCTTGGTCGGCATAAATACACGCCGACCAGCTGCATGGTATGTGTGGGCATAAAATATCCAAATAAGCAAGATCATCAAGTTACTTGCTGATAACGAAATAACTGATGCAGTCAAACACATAAGTATGTGGACAAATATGAATTATACAGTCAAACACATAAGTATGTGGACAGATATATTTTATACACACAAATACGCTACAACAAGTTTCCTCCCAGGAAAGATTTGCAGATGACAATAATTTTGTTTGAAGTTGACTACTACGTACCCCACAAACCAAGCGATCCCGCAATGCCTCTTGTAAAAATGCACCAAAATTACATTGAGATGCCAACAGTTTTAAATTCACGATGAATTCACCAATTGATTCATTTGCTTTTTGTGAACAATTATAGAATTTAAATCGTTCTGCAATAATATTCTTCTCAGGTTTGAAATGTGGCGTAATATTCTTTATCAATTCCTTAAAAACTTTATCTGTGGCTTTTTCGGGTAAAATAATACTTCTTATACGCTTGTAGGTCTACGGTCCAACTAACGTCAAAAATAAAGCTACCTGGTTGCTCTCTTCAACTTTGTTTATCTTAAACAACTGCTCTATACGCTCCAAATATTCTTCGAAGTCATCGCCAAAAGCAAATTGTTCTATGGACCCTATGAACGCCATCTTACTTGTTATTCACTACAATATATATTCTAATATACTTGTACACGTGCAGTTTTATTGAGTTCCAAAATTCTCGTCGCCAAAAATATGTTATATTTTTTAGTTTTATATTTTATTTATTATATGTATACGCAATTTAATATCTAGACAGAGACTGAATTATTTTATTCAACAAAATATTCAAGGCTACTGTTTTCAACAGGTAAATAGATAATTAAATTATTATATTACTACAGTGAAAATCTTATTCAATATTTTATATGTATAACAATATGTAATGAAAAAATAACCCTATCATGCGTTTTCTGATTCTAAATTTAAATGCTATTGCTTTCTTTGTTTTATTAGATCATTTTAATTTAACATGCGTTATTGTTGAAAACTAAATATCTCAACATAGTAAAAAAAATTTTAAACTAGGTTTTTTTATTAATCGTTGAAAGAATAGCTTCTGAAATAACTACAATCGGTGAAAATCTTTAAAAATTTCATAAAAATGCAATTTCGATCTACTACAATTCAGTTACTTTTTCTTTTATCGAAAATACCTTTAACCCTTTTAATAAAAAATTATAAATGGATCATTAGCTAGAAAAAAAATATTATTATTTTTTCATGATCAGCACCCACTAATTAATCTAGAAAAATACGAAAGAACATTTTAAAAACCCGAATTGATTACCCAGTGTAATTATATCTAGCAATTAACGTTTTCAATAAAAATGGCAAAAAAATCAACCAAAGAAGAATCATACACGAAAAATATATTGAAACACATACACACATATTGCCAGAAGTTTTTGACAGCTCAAAAGTTTTTACAAAAACAAAATAGACGTAAAAGCTAATTCATTCACCTGGTATTATTGCGCCATGCATTTAACAAAATTTCATTTATGGCGTCGTAATTCGGTTAGTTCGGGTAAGTTGTTTTGACATTCTTTATTGTTGTAGTTGTTTTAGAACTGCTTTTACATGTTAAATTAATAAGCCTAATCGAATCAATTCATCAGAAAATTCTGTATATTTTTTGATGGAAAAAATATAAAAGGTTGTTTTTAAGAATATAAAAGTATTATATTAAGAGTATAAATACAACCTCACGGTTGCGGATGCGGTTGTTTTTTTATATGAAGTTTTGACAATATAAAACGCTCAACGAATACGCACGAAATTAGAATATATTTTAATTTCAATGCGTTTTCTCTCAAGCTCTCTCTTTTAATTTTTTCTCTTTCAGCATGTTGGTTTTATTGCTTTTAGTACAAAAATTCATATGTTTCAATAAATTTTGTAAATGACTAGGAAAAAAAGAAACGTGAAAAGTCATTCAAAAATAAATAAAAAAGATATTGATTTCAGTAAGAAAATTATTTTTATTGCATAAAACTTTTTACATTTTTTTCTATTAGATGCGGAATCCGGCGCCGCAACCGTAAGGTTGTATTTCTACTCTAAGCAGCTTTTGTCGCTGCAATTCATATTTTGAGGGTGAGAGGGGAGAGAGGAATGAAATGGGTACATACATATATGCGTGTACTCTTGAAATTTGTTTTGTTAAAAACGAATAACGTTTTTAAACGCTGCTGTGGTCAAGGTGGTAAGCACGTTGAACACAAATCTGGTTGGCCAGGGTTCAACCCCTGCGACAACCAAAAAATAAAAATAGTTTTTTCAGTTTAATGGTATAAATACATATACAGAATTAACATTAAAACATGCAGCCTCCTTCGTCGGTACTTCTTCACAGTGATGATATTTCCGAATTTTCGAAAGACTTTTTTTACTCACCGCAAGGTACTTTTCCCGGCTCGAGAGTACTTTTTTTTAATAAATTGTAAATTTAAAGCAAAAACAATTGATGTTGTTCTTTAAGTGTATATTTAATAGAGAAGTATCCATAATACTTCTACTAAGTATAAAAATAAAAAAATGACATATATAATAACGTGGAGTTTTGTTCACAAACCATTAAAAAAATTAACACAATTCATTATTCAGTTGTAAATGAGATCAAGAAAAAAAATCTTAATAATAACAAAAAACAATTTATATTGAAAGTTCCTCTTCACGTGGGCTGTCATTGGACAGAGTTTGGTTTAATAATTTTTTGTCAATTTTGAACTTATGACAACAATTATTACTTGATTTAATCAAATCTCTTGTCTGCAAAAGTGCAGAACAAGTACCCACAGCTAACCGATTACGGCATTTCGTTTTAATTAAGTTTTGGATCAAAAAGATGCGTTCGACGTTAGCAGACGAATGTGGAATTGATAGAATCCCTTTGACAATTCTAAAAATATTGCTGAACATAAATTCCTTTTATTCATTTTTTATTTGCCCTACATTCAAACAAAATTCGGAAATTAAACATTTGACATATATCTTCAGTTCGTCATGTTCCGCCAATGCGCGATATTCAGAATTGATTGTTTCTGCCAACTCAAACTCTTTTTCCGGAAATATTTTTAAAATTAATGGAATTATATTGTTCGTTACCCCTGATAAAACATGGTCTGGAGAAAATTTTGTTAAAAGATTCAAAATTTCGTTACCAAAATCAATCCTTTTAAGAAGAGCTGCACAAAACGTAATGTAAAACTTTTTTACATTTAAGTTAAATTCAAGAATTTCATTTTGAGTTATATTGCCATTTTCATAATATGATTCGCATCTAGAGCCACAATATACATTTTCGGTTGGGACGTGATTTTCTTTAAAATCGATATCAATATCATTTACACATTTAGAAGAACCTAAAATATTTTTTTTCAGAAAATTATGCGCAACGTGATTGAATAAATATTTTAATCTCGGCAAAAAATTATGCATTCGTGGCTCTTCAGATTGCATCTCTAAGTTAATTCCATTAACTATATTCAGAATGTAAGACAGAAATAAAAAATAAATTTTGAATGTACTATTATTTAAACATGGGACAATGAAACTTATGGACTCATTACCGCAGCTCGCCTCAAAATCACTTAATCCAAAATAAAACGTCAGCGCGGTCCATTGTTCTATTATTCTATCAATGGCTGCCTGGAATTAGTTATAAAATAACAGTTACTATATACATATATAATATTCAGGAATAAAATAAATGCTAACCTGACGTGAAAGCCAACGAGTAGGTGCATATTTCAATATTGTATGCAGCTCTGCACCAAAACTTATTTGAAATTTGGCAAAATCAGTCTTTCGACTTGGACTGTTGCAAAAATGGTGAGTAATTACTCTAATAAGCGTGTCAATTGTCGTTGGTAATTGGGATGCAGCTTCCAGCGATATAAAATTCAAATTGTGGCAAATACATCCATTAACAAGCAGTTTCGGAACTCTTTCTTTTAGTTTTGCCTGTACGCCATTGTTTTGCCCATCATCACTGAGCAGTTGTCAGCAGTAAATGCAATTAATTTTGAAATCGGAATATTATTGTCGTCTAAGACTTTCATAATTGTGTCGAAAATGCCTTCAGCGGAGCAATCACTGACCGGAGCTAGCGCTAGGAATCTATCGCGACACTGCGTTTCGAATGTTCTAATAATTACTGCAAGATTTTTGCACATCGTGCTGTCAGTGCTTTCGTCGACCACCAGTGAAAAATAAAAGTCCTTAGTGAATTTAGATATTAATTGTGTATTTTGTGATACACTTTATAATTTTTTGTGCCTTTATTCTGTTGATGCACATCTTCTTAATTATTTTAGAATCAGTGGCATCTTCTTTTAGGCAAGCACTCAAATGAGCTAACACTGAGAATGGGAGATTATGTTCAGCAACAAATAAACATAACCGCAATTCTAATTTTTTGGCTGCTTTTGATATGATAGTAAGTTCTGAATCCGGCTCAACAAAAGTAGTTATTTTTAGTGTGGTTTTAGCAGCATCAACTGCTCTCTTATGTAAATCCGAATTTTCGTGCCTTACTATATGCGTTTTACTGCCTCCAATTTGCATGTTGCAGACAGTGCACTTCTTACCTGGCTTTGTATCATCTTTCTCTAGCCACACAAACTGGCTCTTCAATTCCTCACTAAATAGTTCCTTTTCGTAATTACACGGGTTTTTTGTTTTTTCTTTTTTGCCTCTGATGCAGAACTTTCCGACGATGATGATGTTTCGCTGAAAAAATGCAAACAAAAACATAACTTAATGCATTATTCCACACAATATTATATTAATTAACTTACACAATGCAGGAAACTGCTGATTCTGGTTGTGTTGTCGAGACAAGCGAAGCAGGATGTTTTATCAACCAACTATATTAGAAATATACTCCATAAAACATCTTTATACCTATTTTATGTATAATTATAACTTACCCATCCATTGGCAAAATTAAATGCACTTGTTTGTTCGTGTAGACTTCGCGTTAACCAATTTTATATTTCTTTTTTATTAAAGATTTAATTATTTTACTTTTCACAACACACAAACAGGGTTGTCAGATTTATTTTCACCTAATTCGCCAAAATCGAAGTGAACAATCGCCAAAACGTTTTTTTGTTAAAATTTTTCTCTAATATATTCAATATTTTTTAATTTCGAAAGTATTTTTTACAAATCACAAAAATTAAATTTAATCGAAATATCTAGGATTCGCCAAAAATAAGAAAAACGCCAAAATATATGAGTATTTTGTTTTTTACTTACAATGATTAGTAGACTTAAAACAATTAAAATAGTGGTTATTATAATAAATGGAGACCTGAGCATACATACGAATACCTTATCGTTATAGTGTTCTTATTTAGAATATGTTTTATAAGAATTAAATTTATTAAATATTACTAAAGATCAACAGATGTGATTCATAAAATTGTAGCACGTTTTCACAGTTAAGTTTTGGTGGAATTCCTTATTGAAATCGATCTTTCTATACAGTAATTAACAGCATATAAATTTAAAAAATCCAGTTTTTCTTTAAAATTAGTCACCTAATTTGTAAAAAATATTCCTTCAACTTAGAGAGAATAACACGAACTTAATCCTTACTTCAAAACTTCCTTTCTATGTAAAAAATAAGTAGAAAAAATTCATTGGAATTACCAGCACATCAAATATAAAACTAATGTTGCTGCACATAATTAGATAGAACATAATATTTTTTATAATCTTTCTAAAACAAAAGTTAATATTTTCTATTATTGTTGATAAATATCCGAAAGTATGTTAGAATTTATAAAAAATTTTAAAAACAAGAAATTTTGTTCGTGATAAAAAATAGCAACATTTTAAAATCGAAAGATGCTTAAAATCATGTTAAGAAATTAAAAACATGTTTAAATATATTTTTGATTTCCAGAAGTAAAATCATATTTAATTATGAAAAACAACTTTAATTTATTTATTATCCATTTTGATATTCCTTAATTCAGTTTCTAATGTTGGCCAAAAGCCAACGAAAAATGGCCAAATATTTTAAAAATCGCCAAAAAGTCGCCATGTCACCAAATCGAAAATTTGATCGCCAAATAAGTTTAAAAATCGCCACGTTTGGCGAGAATACGCCGTATCTGACAACCCTACACACAAATGGCAAGATAGAAGGGCACATAACATCAAATAAGAATCATAAGAAATCAGAAAAGAGCATAAAGAGAAATACAATAAAATGCTATCAAAAAAGAAAGCCACACAATGACAACATACTTAATGCAGTGTTGTATTTGTATATCATGTGTCTGCATTTGATGTGTCTAGACTCAACTTTAGAACAATCGGACAGTACTTTTTTTGGGTCGAAAGGACTTGGGAACGTTTTACAATCAAAAGGAGGTAAAAAAGTACGATTCCACTACAAATATCATCACTGCTTCTTCATAGCATATTCGCCGGCAAAGTAAAATAACTAATAAATTGGCTATATTTTCACCACCTGTTCTTCTCTCTCCTCTATCTCTTTCCTAAAGAATGTAGCACGGTTACACAATAATTAAATAGGAATTTTTGCCTGAAGTGCTACTTCTCTTTAAAAAAAAAACATGATGTTAACACATGTATACACCAAGGCTGCCATATTTTGCCGATTTTAAGCCTCAAAAAACTCTTAAACGCGGTAACTTTGTGTTGATCATTACTTTTGGGCATCACTTGTTACAATAAGAAACGACCGTTCATAAATTCATTGTTCCCTGAAAAATTGTATCTTTAATATAAAAGTGGTGTAAGTTAAAGTAAGAATAAAAATGAGGTAATCAATCTTCTTTATTAATAAAATGATAATATATAATTAAAATAAAAATTAAATTAAATATTAAAATGATAAATCACTAATATTTGGAATCTAGTGATTTCTTTCTACCAAATGAACGTGGTTTTGAAGTGCTAGAATCGAAAATGAGAAAAGTAGAATTATTTTTGCAATGAATGAATTGAACAATGCAGCGAAAGATATATTTTTTCTTTTAAGGAATGTCTCAGAAGCATTTTATTTCAACGAAAGAGTCAATAAAAAACCGCTGTCACCAAGTCCAATGAAAAAAATTAATCTTTTTTTTATGTTTTATATAACCATGATTAAAAAATAGAAAGTAGTTCCATTTTCTCTTTTCGTCACCATATTAACGTTCTGACGTTTGCGGAAATTATGAAAATTTGTGCTACTATATACATTTTCTATTCTTTTTTTTCGTTTTATGAAAAATGTCAAAAGTCACAAACATTTACATTTTATAACGACTTTAAAGAACAACAAGAAATAAAAAACTTTGGAGCAAATAAATCCGATGATCAAATAGAATATGATGCTCTTGAAATTTTTTCGAGTTATATTGTTTTTTTAATTGGCTTAAAGGAATTTGTTTTTTAAACCTTTGAGGAAAAAGATCAAAGTTATACATAAGTATGTACATACGTGAAAGTTTTATTTGAGGGTGGCCTTTACAAGCCAAATAAAAAACTTATGAGCGAAATATGAAAACTAAATTTAAATTTTCTAAAAATGATTGGAAATGCTTAATATACTAGTTCAAACTTTATGCAAAATTTGTTTTGCAATTCAAATTCAACGTTAGACAGTAAAATTAAAAAAGAGATTTTTTTGGGAAGAATTTTTTCATATCGCTTTTTAAACAGAAAAATGAAAATAGTAAAGGTAGATTAGTCAAATATTTTACAGAAAAGACAAAGCCACTAATTTATGGAAAAAACTAATTGTCCTTTTCAAATACTTATTAAGAAATTGAAGGTCCCACAGAATAAAAAAAAGTAAATTGTAACACTTGTTATATTATAAATCATTATCGTTATGATACGTGTTAGGAAAGATTGAATAAATATTTGTAAAAATAGTGGTTAAGCTTTTATGGTCAAATATTTGACTAATATGACCGCACCTTAAAAAGACAAATAAATTGTTGTTAATAAAACTTATAAAACTATTCAATTGCTGTTTTAAACTTGCCTTGGCATTGCTGACATGCTACGGACTTTAAAACAAAAAAAAAAAAAAAAAAAAAAAAAAACATCTGGCACCCTTGGTATACACTCATGTATACATCTATAAAAATTGCTGCAATAAAAATTTTACAATGTAAAAGCAAATGCAATTTTAACCTGTTAACTGATTATGTCGTATATATGCGTCAATTTCCAAAGTTCATTTTTTATTTAATGTCACATATGTGCGTCATGCTGAAAAAAAATTGCATTTGCTATGAAATTTAAAGGTAAACACAAAATAAGAACTCCCCTGTAATTTTGATATTATAAAGTAGTTATTAACAATGAATTTGCTGATTACCGTTATCATAAGCGTAAGTTATAAAGAATTCTAACATTTAGCGTCATGTTGTTAGTATTTCTTCTGCAGTGCAGCGGCGAATCAGTGTAGTTTTGGATTTTTTTTTTCAATATTTAGTTCAATAGCTAAAATTCAAGGTATTATAAAGAAGAATGAACAATTTAGATGTAAAATTTATTTCTACATACTCCCCTAGATGGATGCCTCCCAGAATATTGAAAAAAATATTTTGAATACAAGAGAACTAAAGAACTTCCCAATATCTAATAAAGTTTCATATTTTTGCATGAATCAGTTTGTAATTATAAAACTTTTCATTAAAAGTTAAACCCAATTTAAAAATGTTACAGTTTTTCAACTTTTATAACGTATAGTAACTCACTCTGCTCATGACGTACATACGCACATTAAATCGAGCTTGCAAAGAAAAAGTAATCAGTTAACAGGTTAAAGAATAAAAGAGGAAAATTTTAATTAAGCCCCGATTTAATGATTATGTACGAACCTTCAGATGAGAAATTCAGTTTATTGTATGTTCGCATGTCTGGTTCATTCCATATTTCAAATCGTCAATTTAATACTTTTCTTGCTCCAAACATGTCTGTAAGTATAATAAGGTTGGTGAAAAATTTTAAGAACTAGTCATTTTACAACATCTCGAGAATGCGACCTGAAACTAGATTAAATTACGAATTTGTAGGTATTATTATTATTTTTAAGAAACTTAATGGTTCATTGTTAGTTAGTTAGTTAGTTAGTTAGGAGTGGCAGCCTCTCACACAAACGAATGGCCCGTTGTGATACCACAAAGAAGGCGGCATGACTCCCATTACCCAGCCGAGAACCATGAGGATTCACGGATGAACTTCGCTATGTCCCTTATAGAGTGGGATGATAGCTCTGTAAGAGTTCCAAAGAAAGGAGAGCCCAGAATTCTTAGTCTTCTTCGAGCCAGGGATGGGCAGTGGCACAGGAGGTGCAGTACGGTCTCTTCCTCATCCTCCGAGCCACAACTGCGGCAGAAATCATTAAAAGGCAGACCAAGTCTTTCCGCATGCCTACCGATTAGACAGTGTCCAGTAAGTACAGAGACCGTGATACTTATGGATTTTCTGTCCAGTCTGAGCAGCTGCCTGGTCCGCTTGAGGTCCAGTGTAGTCCACAGTTGTCTGGAGACACAGCAGGAACTTTCATCTACCCATAATTTGCGAGCCAAATTTAGATAGTGGTTCTTTATGGCCATTTTCACCGTTGCCAGAGGAATTCCAATGTCTGGTAGCGGGGAGACATTAGGAAGCAATGTGCCCCGTTTTGCGAGATCATCGGCCTCACAGTTGCCCTGGATATCCCTGTGGCCAGGGACCCAAAACAGGTCAATCTGTGATCGCTCCGATAAAGTGTTCAGTAATGAGCGACAACTCAGGACT
The DNA here is from genome assembly GCA_937654795.1 of Cistogaster globosa. Lineage (NCBI taxonomy): Eukaryota > Metazoa > Arthropoda > Insecta > Diptera > Tachinidae > Cistogaster > Cistogaster globosa. The sequence goes on from OW569404.1 coordinate 79,399,662, forward strand.
AGCTTAGATGTACTATATGCACCAGCAAGCGCCCTGATTGCCGCCTGACTGTCCGAAAATATCCGAATAGCATGACCAGAAAGATCGTCCCTGAGCGCTATTTCGGATGTTTTCAGAATGGCCATTACCTCGGCTTGAAAGACGCTACAGTAGTCAGGGAGTCTGAGGGAGAGTCTTAGTCCAAGATGATTGGAGAAGATTCCGCAACCGACTCTGTCGTCCAGTTTCGAGCCATCGGTGTAGATGTCAACAGTACCACCCACGACCACTTCGTTACGGACCCAAGTCTCTCTATTTGGAATATGGATCCGAAACCCGTTGTGCAGAGCGGGATTAGAATAGATGTAGTCCACCATTGATGGCAGTGGAACATCCCGATCGATAATCTTAGAGTGCCCTATGTCCAGCCTGAGCCAGCGTGAGAGGGCATTAAGTCTGGCTGCACAGCATTTAGCCAGTTGCAATGCCAGAAGTTTGGTGGGTAACCAGTGGAGAAGAGCAAACAGAGCCTTTGTCGAAGTAGTTCGAAGAGCGGCTGTTCTCCTGACTTTGTCAAGAGGCTTTTGGTTGACCAATCTATCAAGAGCGGGCCACCAAAACACAGCTCCATAGAGAATATTTGGCTCTATAACTGCCTTGTAGAGCCAGGAGATGATTCGAGGCTGAAGGCCCCATCTTGGTCCTAGAGCTCTCTGACAGAGATAGAGCGCACAGGTCGCCTTCCGAGCTCTTTCGGCAATGTTTGCCTTCCATTGAAGTTTGGGGTCAAGTATCACCCCAAGGTATTTCACACTTTTACTTACACTAAGCACAATGCCATTCAGCCTAGGTGCAGTAAAATTCGGGATCTTGTATCTCCGTGTGAAGAGCATAACCTCCGTTTTGCCAGGGTTAACAGTACGATCAAAATCGCAGCACCATTGAGACAGAACATTAAGCGAATAGTTCATCCGTTCTGTGAGTGTTGACAGGTACTTCCCAGAGACTGCGATAGCAATGTCATCAGCATAAGCTATCACCCTTTTACCCGTTTGGTCTAGTTGCCGTAGCAGCGTGTTGACTGCCAGATTCCAGATAAGGGGAGACAATACGCCACCTTGTGGAGTGCCCCTTTTCACTACTCTTACAACGTGATCATTTCCCAAGGTGGACGTGATGATACGTGTCTTCAGTAGTTGCGCAATGAATCCCACCAGATTTGCATCAAGATCGAGATCCAAGAGGGCCTTTATAACGGCACTGGGGCAGACGTTATTGAAAGCTCCTTCTATGTCAAGAAACACTGCCAGCGTAAAATCCTTATTTGAAAGGGACTTTTCAACATCGGATTATAACACATGCAGCGCTGTTTCCACAGATTTCCCTTTCGTGTAGGCATGCTGCGAGCTAGAAATTAGCGCGGGATTAATGGAGTTCCTGATCTGAAGATCAAGAATCCTTTCCAGCGTTTTGAGTAAGAAGGACGACAGGCTTATGGGCCTAAAGTCCTTGGGTTTAATAGGAGATGTCTTCCCCGCTTTAGGGATGAAAACAACTCGGGCTACACGCCAACCTATGGGCATGTAAGTATTTTCCAGGCAAGCATTGTAGATTTGCAATAGCCATGGTTTTATGAGGTCTATGCCATGTTGCAAGTCCGCTGGAATGATATTGTCAATTCCAGGAGACTTAAAGGCATAAAACGACATGATGGCCCACTCTAAGTGAGCATTGGTCACCCGGAAAGTGGGCGGAAAAACCGACGCGGAATTCACAGTCTCCATCGCTTCGTCAATCCCTTTACTACCAGGGAAGTGAGTATCAAGCAGCGTTTCCAAGGTATCGATTACAGAGTCCGTCCATTTACCGTCCGGCTTCTGAATACTCTCAATAACTCTCGGGGACGTGCTAAGAATCCTGCGTAGCCTGCTGGTTTCGGACGAGCTTTCTATGTTGCCACAGAAAGTTTTCCACGAGGCTCTTTTGGATCTTCGTATGGCATACTTAAACTCCCTTTGTTTATCCTTGTAGGGCAGCCAGTTTCCAATATTTTTGGCCCTATTGAAGAGTCTTCTACATTCCTTACGTAACTTTGCAATCTCCGTATTCCACCAAAGGGGGTTTCGGTTTACCCCTTGGCTTCGGTGGATTGCAGGCCACTTTCGCCGCAGAGCATATCTGCAAGGTCAAGAATTCAACCGCCCGATCAATATCGCAGTGGTCATTAAGCTTGAAAGGAGCAGGCCTTAGGCCAAGCTCTAAAATGGACCGAAATTTATTCCAGTTCGTTTGTTTCCTATTTATGTAGGAGTGAGATACTCCGGAACCTCCTGATTCCAGATCTAAGTTATAAGATAAATACCTATGGTCAGAAAAGGAGCACTCTTGAGAGACACTGAAGTCATAAAATAATATAAAATCAAAAAGAGACTCACCCCGTTCATTGACATCCGTGCTGCCCCACATATGGTGATGAGCGTTAGCATCGGCCCCAATGATGACCGGCGCTTGACGGTTGTGGTGGTGAATTACCATTATCATGGGCCATATAACTAGAGACCACCCAGACATCCTTCGAGCCCGGCTCCACTGCTATGGCAACGCTGTCTCTGTCACTGAATCTGCGAAGAAAGAAAGCGTTAATATTATACTTAATCATAATACAGGCCCTGGGTTTACCTTGACCTGTGATGTAGACAGTATTGTAGCCGTCCATAGATAGTCCGGAAACGCGATCACTAATAACCCATGGTTCCTGGACCAGAACAATATCCTCTCCTTTCTGTGACAGGCGGAGGAGCAAGGCCGCAGAAGCAGCGATGGAATGATGAAGGTTAATTTGCACAACCCTCATCATCATTATTTTTGGCCGTAAGGGTAGCGTCGGAATCTCCCTCAGACAGGAGTGATTCCTCGCTTTTAGCCAGGTATTCGGATCCGAGACTCATTTGCCGGAAAAAGTCACCAGCAAACTCAGATGAAGAGATGACACTTCTTGTGTCATCCGACATATCTGAACCGCACATGGAGGCCGGAGCCAATTGTACAGGTTCAGTCCGTCCAGCGGTAACCTCTGGTACCAGAGGTTCCGTGGGAAGTTTAGAATTTTTCCCTATATTATCCCCCTTATAGATCCTGAGAGAGATCGAGTCGAAACCGTAGTTGATCTCCCCCTTACAGGCGTTAAGTGGGGCGAGGGACTCGTCGTTGATGACAATGATAGCGTCACGGAAATGGCCCTTTGGCTCGCTTACTTTAGCGACCTTCCAGTCGGCCGTAGGCTGCTTTTTATTGCTGAGTTTAATCAGCTCCAGAATTTCATCCGGAGTGGAGGGATCTGCCGGGATTCGGGCGAAGGATCTTGGACGGTTCGGAATCTGGTCTTTGGATACAGCTAAGAGCTTAGCACCCGACCAGATTTCACCTAGGCTGTCAATTGCCTGCTTGTACAGGTCCGCTGAGCGTTGATCAGCACAAGCGATCAATTTAACATGCCCCTGATACCAGCCCGCATCACGGCATGAGGGGGAGGGGCCAGGATTGGCTGAAATTATGTCCTTATAGACACTGCGAAGAGCCGCTTGGACTAACCTCCAATTATCTGGAGATATAGTCCCGTCACTTTTACTAGTGTCTATTATAGCCAAAACGAGGCTATCCTTAACTATCTCGCTAAGGGGACGTGAGGACACCGGTTTGGATGCTAAAGTTTTTGGCCGTTTAGGCAGTTGAGGGGCTGACGTAGCGGTTTCCTCAGCCGACCTTTGTCGTTTCTGAGGTGCCAAGTTAGGTGGAGGGCGAGACTCCAAGTTCTGTTTGGTCCATAAAGTTTATTTTAATATGCACGACGCGTCGCGACGCTTAATAGAAATTTTAATAAGCAGAAATTCTATATTAAAATCTTGGTTTCCGCAAATCCAGAAATATGGGCTGCTTCCTCTTTTTTACTTTAAATTTTCTTCCTGAAACTGCTTTTTATACTAGATTTAAGCCAAAAGAACTTTGGACGCAAAGATGGAAGTACGCGTTCACAATTACTATGTTGATGAAGTTCCTAATTTTAGTTATCATTCATTTTTAAATAATCATAACAACAGTACACACACTTTACTTAAATAGTTCACTTTACAGCTTGATCTCTGTTTTGTTGTATTTATTTTAATTGGCCAAAAGCAATAGTTATATTTTTTATTTATTTACTTACTCAAGTAGTGTTTCGTGTCTTGATAACTTAAATTTTCCCAATAGAAATTACTTCGTGTTGGATTTTTCGTAAATACATTTGATAAATTTGCCATAAACTCAAAAACTAGATCCATTACGAACTTATCCAAAATATTAAAATCGTAAACAGGTACTCCCGATTGAGTAAATTGTTGAAACTGTAAGAGTTCTAATAACCAGTGAATGCGAATGTGTGTTATTGCTCCTCTGGGTAGGGCTGATATGTACAACAAATTCATTTGCATGGCGTCTGAGAAAAGTGAGATTTTTATATCATCATGCATAACTGTGCCGGAGGGGCATAAACCAATATTAGTCCAAAACTTTGGAAATCTATAACATGGAGTGTCGCAGATGCAGTCGTATCGTTCCAGCGATAATAAAATTAATGCTCCCATAACAAAAATAAGTTATCTAATCATCGTTTTTTTGCTTAAAAAATATAACATTTAATGTCGTCTTAATTCATGGTTTTTATAAAATAATCAATACGTATGTAAGTATGTGTCCGTTTATGGAATGTAGAAGTGATAAGAAACAGGTACGTACGTAGCCGTTGTTTTAAATTTCATTAGGGAAGTATGATTCAAAAAGAAAGATAAGAATAGCTTAAGAAATATGTGCTTATCACAGTTAGATTTTTATATAATTAATTTTTATACCCTTCACTACAAAAAGTGGAAAAAGGGTATATGTATATATAAGTTTGTCATTCCGTGTGTAATTTCTGCAATATCCATTTCCGGCCCCATAAAGTATATATATTCTAAATCCTTATGCATAGCGAAGTCGATTAAGCGGTGTCCGTGTAAGTGTTGAAATCCGAGGCAAACTTGATTTTACAAAAAATAAAAAATAAATACGTTAATCGATCAGTGTCGAAAGAGGTGCTATTGGAAATCAGCATTATCGGTCCATGTCCTTCGAGGCGGAAGGCAGATCACCACGCCTACCTCTAATTTATTCATGTCAATTAGAACAATTAAGTAACTCCAATCAAAAAAAAAAATTAAATGTATGGGGCGATGAGAATTAAAAAAAATAAAAAAAATTGGCGCTCGCTCATATTTTCCGAGTTACAGGTCTTTGAAATTTTCAAATTTTTAAAAATATCAATATGAGCATCATTTTAAAGCTTTTGAAGGTCTTTAAGGAAATACTAAGTTTTTTTTTAAAATGCTTAACCTATTAAGAGCCGATGATATTTCTATGTAAAATTATATGCCACTTAATTTTTTTTCTTGTTTTTTATTTCACCCCAATATGTTCTTTTTTTATTAGAGTTACTGCACTGAACTAGATTTACATATAAGGTGAAGGATAAAAAATATTCGACAGAGTCAAGTATACGAGGGCTGCTCTATATAATTCTGGCCTAATAGTGAAAATGCGAATATCTATAATCAAAAATGGTTTTATTGTTTTTCAAAGTAATCTCCAGCATGATTTATACACTTTTGCATGTGCTCAAACCAGTTGTCGAAGCACTTTTTCCACTTCGATTGAGACACCTCTAAAACATGGTTTTTGAAAACTTTAACAGCTTCTTCTGGCGACGAAAATCGTTGACCACACATTTTTTTCTTGATGTGCGGAAACAAGAAAAAGTCATTAGGTGCCAAGTCAGGGCTGTACGGCGGATGACCCATTAATTCGACGTTTTGGCCGGTCAAAAACGCTCTGGTTTGAGCCGATGTGTGAGAGCTCGCATTGTCATCGTGAACAATAATTCGTCTCCTTTTGTTGGTTTTTCGAATTTCTCCGATGACTTCAGGCAAACAAATTGTAATGTACCACTCAGAAGTGACCGTCCTACGTTGCTCAAGCGGAACAGTCGCCACATGACCAGTTTTGCCGAAGAAACAGGCGACCATTTGCTTCGAAGTGCTTCTTCCACGAACAACTTTCGTTGGATTTTGCTCGTCTTTGAAGACCCACACGGTCGATTGTTTCGTTTCGGGCTCATACGCATAGATCCATGATTCGTCACCTGTGACGATCTTATAAACGTCTTTTGAAGTACCGCAATCGTATTTTTGCAACATTTCTTTGCACCAATCGACACAGGCCTTTTTTTGAGCGACTTTCAAATTATGCGGGATCCAACGAAAACAAACCTTTTTTACGGCCAGGTGTTCATGCAGTATAAAATGAATGCTGGTGGAAGAAATGTCCAAGGATGTCTCTATCTCTCGGTATGTCGCATGTCGATCTTGCATTATGAGTTCACGCACGGCATCAATGTTCTCTGGCACAACAGCCGTTTTTGGACGACCTTCACGGAATTCGTCTTTGAGCGAGCTTCGGCCACGATTAAATTCATTATACCAATTTTTCACAGTGCTATAGGATGGTGCTTCATCGCCATACAAAGATTTAAGTTCATCAATGCATTCTTGTCGTGATAATCCGCGTCGAAAGTTGTGAAAAATTATGGCACGAAAATGTTCACGTGTTAATTCCATTTTTTACGATATTAATTTTTTCAAGTCACTGTAAACAACACAAATAATGGTCGTACGTCAAACGTTTTGATTACGATTATGCTTAAAAATGACAAACTTTCCAACGGAAATGTCAGATTGCAGGCCAGAAATATATATAGTAGCCCTCGTAGCACTCTTACTTGTTTCTTTTACAGCAATACCTAAGCCAGCCCGTAAAGCGCAAGGCTATCTAGCGTATAGCTTCTTCGATCCATGTCTCAATAAGACCGTAAACTTTGTGTCTTGACCAGAGACAAAACCGCTAGGTTGCCTAAAATATAATATTCCTTTCTGGAATGTATATATTTGTGTAAAGTGTAATTAACTGGTAGTTTTTATTATTTATTGTTTTTATTACCATGAAAAACTTATAATTATCCACGGCATACTGAACAAATTTTTTAATATTTTAAGATGTAGGCAGTTGGCAGTAGCCAGTTCGTGGTGGTGGTTTTGGAAAATGGTCTTTCGACGTCAATGAATACATCATACAACGTCAATTAAAAGCATTAAAGCAGAACTGCTTGCTTTAGACCATCAATTTGGAAGAATTAAAGCATAAACATAATAAAGTATTTCTAGTGAATTTTTTAACATTTTCAGTTTTTATCAAAATGAATCAAAAGAGAAAGGCTATCGGCCCTTCAGAAAATGATGTCATTAAAGGTTAATTGTTGAAAGAAAGCAAAACGTTGAGACAAAAAATAGTCGGAAGAACACGTTATTTTATTCAAAGAGTTGTTGACAGTCATAAACCAACGCTTCAAGACTGCGCTCTAAACGAACTTCTAAATCATTGCAAATAAATTCCAAAAGACCTTTAGCAGTCACAGTATATATCAAAAACTGAAAATGGCTGATTATCGTGTCCGTGCTATCCGAAAGAAGCCTTTTATATCACAGAACAATGGCCAAAAAAGAATTGCTTTTTCAAAAGTGGCAATTAATAAGCCACAAGAGTTTTTAGAAAAGACTATTTTTTCCGATGAAAGCGCATCTATGGTCAAGCATGGTGGTAGTCGTGTAATGGTTTCATGGTGTATTCCTTTAAGGTCTGACGCAAAATTAATAGGATTTTTTTTTAGATTTTTAAGCACATGGTCTCTAATCATACAAAAATATAATTAATGTTTAGGATTTAACATTTACATATATATCGTTCAAGAACTTTCAGAACACGCACACTTAATGCATTTCGCTAAAACTTTTAAGTAAAATGCATTTTATCTAATCAAATAGCTTTACTTGGTTTAAAACATTAAAATGTAGAATTTTTAAGTAAAAAAATTTCCCTCTTCTCTATTTTTTTTTTTAATTATAAGCATTTTGTAATTGAAAAGACAACTCATTTCTGCAGCTCATTTGACCAAACTGAACTGTGCCGCTGAAGTTTGCAATATTTATTTACTTATTCTATAAATTTAAAATTTTTACATATTTTATGACAACAAAAAATAACGTTTTATCAGATTTTCATTCAAGAAATAATCAACATAAATATATTTTTTTAGTCCTTACAGCATCTAATAAAAGGTTCGAAGTTTGCATAGTTCGTTCTAAAATATTTACTATCTGATGGAGAATAGAAGATATGTTTTTCTTTAAAAAATTAATACAGTTTTCCCGTTAATTGTATTTACAATGAACATGGCATTTAGCATAGTTCTGCGACTAGTCAAAAAAAGTATAACTTGATAAGAGCAAGTCTAGATTTATACGATGGCAAACACAGCGGGTTCCATTGTAGTCTCCGTAAACATATATTAGAGACTGTTTTTGCACTGATTCAGAACTGAACGAACTAGTGACGTAAATAGATGTTTCGTGATGTAAGGATAAAATTCCTTAAGGCAATGTTTGATAAAACCAAGCTGGCATCTTGCCCTACTTACAATTAGGGAAATATGTTGGATGGTATTAAGTTTAGGGTCTAGTAAAATTCTAAGGTCTGTGAAACTGCAAATACTTTCCAGCTCTTTGCCGCCTTAAGAGTATATAGCATTTAAATGGATTCATCAAAATAAACACATATATTTACATTTATCGAAGTTCGATTCACATTAGGAGTATAAAGAATCTAAATGTGCTTGTAGCAACATTTTACCATCATGTTTATATTATGTAGTAAATATTTTAACATCATCGGCAAACATAAGAATAAAAGAATTCTTGATGACGCCAGGTAAGTTATCGAATAATCTGTGAGTCCAAAATAAATAAGTTTCTGATAAGTATTATACAGTAAACCCTATCAAATGCCTTGCTAAAATCGATTAACCAAAGTTATGAATGGAAAAAGTTAATGACAGTAGAACAGCTTTACGAAAATCATGTTAATTAGATAATAAAATTGAAGACACTTGTAAAAACACAAATGATCCGATTAAATAGTTTAGAATCTGTACTGACTACTTTTACTATAACTGATAATATTATGTAATGTTTTTTAAACTTTCATTACAAAAAAAGTCAATTATAATTGTGTTAAATATAAAAATAAATCTTAGCTAGGGGTGCAAGATATTGGAGAGGCAAAAAGGGTACATTTGGTTAAAAAAAAGAGTACATTTTTTTCAAAATAAACAAAATCATTCAATCTAAATATTTGTTATAGTTTTATTTATATAGTTCAATTTAACATAAAAAATATATAAATAAAACGTATATACATATGCATGTATGTAAATAATACTAAAAAAACAAAACATAACAATTCTAATTTTAATGTAACAGAAACAATTCTTATATAAGTACATATGTATATCACATTATGAGATCAATAAAAAGTTTTATCTAATAAGTTAAATATATTTATCACTTGTTTGAACATTTTTAACAATTTTAGTTTTTCCTTCATCAGTATTTAAAAAATTATAGAATTCAGTACACGTATATTTAAAGTTAGATTTTATTATGAGTTCACTTTCTAGATTTTGAATAGTAAGCCTATTCCTTTCCTTTCTCCAACTTGAAAGCATTAAGCTAAATATCGTTTCACACGCAGCGTTTGAGTGTGGTATAGAAAATATAAAATATCAAATTTTCTCAAAGTAGGGATATGTGCCACTATTCAAAAATTCTTTCCACTTTTCCTCAACAGGTTTATCCTTATCTATTTTTGTTGAGAAAGCTTTTAGTGAAACAAATTCATCAGAAAGAACGTCCAAGTCAATATTTTTAATAGCGAATGCAGTTATAATATCTTTAAAATCATTGAAAGAAAAACTTTTATTTAAATGAAAAATGCTTAGCTATCCGAATTTATTGTTATTAAAATAAAATTTTTTTTCTATATAACTTATTATAGACAACAAAACACTGTCGGCTATTTTTTTGAATAAATTAACTTCGTTATCTTTATCACATTTACTGCATACATTAACGGCCACGACTCCATAATACCCTTCTTTTCTTTGTTGCATGATTTTTTCTCGTATGGTTTTCATTATTTGAAACTAAGCCATCTTTCTCTAGTTTTTTTCAAGTTCAAAAAATTGTCGTAAAACCAATGAACAATCATTTTGAGAAAGAAAATATAATTTTACGGCTTCAAAATTTTTGAAAGACGTTCAACCGCCGGAGTTAAAGAAAGCCATCTTGATAGTACATGTCGAAGCATTCACTCCATTCCAAATCACAAAACTGAAAAATCTCTTTTAGTTTGGACGTTCTTCTGGTGGATGAACTAAACTCATTAAATACTTTTATGACAATATTTTCAACATCAAATTTAAAAAATTTCCGCGATTTTTTAATCGCGTTATTAATTATATGACATAAACATCCCAATCCAATTATATCAGGATTCTCCTTTAAAAGATCAACTATAACACTCTGATTATGTCCAAAATTTATGTTAGCGTTGTCAGCTGAAAAGCTGCTAACGTTAACTAAATTCAAATTATTAATATTTAAAAAGTACTTTAAACAATTTACGATATCTTTAGAACTTTCAGATTCTGAATTAAAAAATTTTAAAAGTTTTTTGTTTAATCCAGTTCTTTTGAAAAATATCTTATGACTAACGGGAACATTTTTATATTTCCTTTATTAGAAGCGTCTGTAGCAATAGAAAATGGATGACCATCCTTTAAGTCGTTTGTAACTTTCTCAATATAATATTTGGCCAAAACTTGTGTAATAATCTTTGACAATTTGGTTTTTCCACACGAAAAGGTAGCGGATATATTTGAATCTAGGAATATTGATTTATAAAGCTTAGCACTGCAATCTGCATGATAGCAAAACGCAGCCTCTGCTACCGCACGCAACAAACGTGAACTATCTGCGCCCGCATTAGAATGACAAAGATAATCAGAAATTGATTTGTTTGAGCTTTCGCTTACATTCCGGCTATACTTAGTGGATTTCATATGCTGTTTTACCTTATTTATTCCTCCATTAGCAATCGAAAATGAAATACCGCATATAGAACATTTAGCCATTGTGTCATTTTTAGTTTTAAGTATCCAATTGAACTGAGTTTTCCAAATATCATTGAATTTGTTTTTTCGGCGCTTTCCAATTCTTCTTTGTATTGTATTGGACGTTTCTCCATTTTCTTCAACATCTGAATCCGACAAATCTATTGCATTATTGGCATATAGGGTTATATTGGACATCTTAAGAAAAAAAATAATCACGTGCTGTTCAAAAATGTTAAATAGCAGTCTTACCATATATTGTGCGGAGGGATGGGGAAATTTTAACGTTTTGTTAATTAATTAATTAGGTTTAGCATTCACCAATCTATATATGTACGTTAATGATTCAAATTCAAAACAAGAATAACAATATTTAAAAAAACAGGCACTGAATTTTAACATAACAAAAATAATAAATAGCGTTTCAGTAAAGAAACAACATTACAAAAAGTTGCGGAATAAGCTTAATCATGAAACAAGAAATTACATTTTTGCCAAAAAAATTTCAAAATTTTTTTTTTAGTTTTTGTGTTTATATATACAAACATACATACAATCAGGATCAAATGATTATAACAACTCAAAAATACAAGTAAATTTATTAATATATAGAAACACTTTGCATTTCTTACCATCGTTTTCAATCTTTTTTTTTAAGTTTCCGACAACAGTTAATGATACAGCCCAATTTCCTTTGCAATGGATTGAGCGGCCATTAACTATTTAAAATACTCTTCTTGTCCATTTTTCACTAATGTTTTGTAGAAGGTAGTTTATTTTATACTAATATTCATAGTCAGTAAACTAAATTAAATGCAAATACTTGTAAAAATAAAAAAAAACTTAAAAACTTTTGCCTTAAACTCTGATCTTTTCGTTGTTATTTTTGGAATCTTAAAAAATTCCATTTCCGATGGAAGTAAAATTTAGCTGTCTAGAGAAAGATATGTCCTACTAAAACAAACATTTAATCGGTTCTAATCATGTGATCTAGAGTGTATGTTCATACATAACAAATAAAAAACATAAGAAACGAAAAATTAACAGAATTGAAAAAAAAAAACATAACTTTGAAGTTATTTCGAACAGTACGTCACAAGGCAAATTGAATACTAGGTAACCGCATCAGGACAAAAACAAAAAACGCGTGTATTGTGTTTGTATAAAATTACGTATACGTTTCAGTAAACAGTAATGAATGATATAAAAAATTAGAGTAGAAAATGAAATTTACTGAACAAATTCTACTTCATTTTATTTTTCCTCTGGTGTCTTTCGGCATTTTGAACAAAGTTCCACTGCCGCATTTTTTATTTTGCAAACCACTCAAATATTTCTTCAATTATTTTTTATAAAAGTACATACATACACACATACATATATTTTGATGAGAAACAAAATAAACAATTTTTTAAAATTTTCATTTAAATAAATGTTGTTTTTTGTTTGCAACTTATCACACAATGGTTTATTTGCACATTCACTATTAAAAAAAAAGAGTTATTTAAAAAATTTTACCCGATTTTAAAATTGAACATTTTTTCGTGTTTTTAAATGGCGCGTCAACAAAATGTAAACAATTTTTGACTTTAGTAAGGAAAAATTTGTAAAGCGAACTCGATCACCTGGGCTATCAATTTTACCTAGTATTAAATTTGTTTTGGTACGTCATGCTGATGATCCACCTGGTTATCAATTCGCCTTGTACCTTGATTTAGAGCAGACCAAGGCGAATTAATACAGGTGATTGCACGGCTACAACAATGCAACAACACAAGAAACAACAGGAAATTTGTTGCTACAAAATCTATGGTGTCAAAAATAATTGTAAAAAAAACAATATATAACAAATTGGAAAAAAAATTAAACAAAAGTATTTTTATTTGTTACTAGAATTTGGAGGTGATGCATTATATCTAAAAGTCTTAAAAAACTGTAGGAATATCTTGAAGTGCAAGATGAAGTAGCACCCGAAGCAAAAAAGAAAGTTAAAAAAACGATTTTAAACTTTATGCGATGCTCACCCACCTACTTGAAAGACTAACATAGATCTTTATTCTGTTTCGGTGCAGATAAATATAAAATTTCTAAAGGAGTTACTGGCATTATGTTTTTTATTCGACATTGTTTACAGCCAGAATTCTCCTTATATAGCTAAAAGGTTTTGGGTATTGTTACGTTTCTACGAAACTTGGAAGGAACACAAGAGAAAACGTTATGAACTTGAAAAGTCTCCTAAAAGATTTTTCATAAGCAGACATTTACGAGACAAATAGGAAAAGAACAAAATGTTCCCCAGTGTATATTGTGCTTGGAAACACGTAAGAATACTAATCTAGCGCCATGTGGCCATTTCTTTTGTTGGAAATGTATTTTGGATTGGTTAGACGAATGCAATGAATGCCCTTGTGTAGGGGGACAGTAAAAAATCTCAAATTGTGCAAAAAATTATTTATGACTAGCAATGCCCACGACTTCGTCCTTGTATCATTTCTAATTTTCTTAAAATTAATATTTAGAAAAATGGGTTTTTAAACATTTGTTGAAGAGTTCTGCAAGCAGTGTTATAAACTATATATCAATAATCTACAAAAATATTTTATTTTTTATAAGCAATTAAACACATTAAATTTTTGGAATTTTTAGCAAATAATGTGGTGTCGACAATTTTTAAGCAAGCTCAAATCGCCTTGACAACTACAACGTATACAGCTGATGAGATTTTTCACCCGTGCGTTCAGCAGGCTCTATTTGATATTTAAAACTATATGACAATCGATGTTTTCTGTGATGCTTATTTTCAGTTTTAAAGTTTCCACTCAAATTATTAAACCGATAAAAGCTAGATTTCAAAAATTAAAAGCTGTTTTTTTAACTTTTATAGGTTATATATCAAAAGAAATTTAGAGTTTGAAGATTACGCTTAATGCATTTTTAATGAACAAATATTAGAATTTAAACTCAGCGCCTAAGTCTATATGTAGTAAAAAATAAATTGAAATCTGAATTTATGACTTATTACTTTTTTTAATTATTTTTTTTTCAATGGAAGTGTAATTCAAAAATCAAAACCGCATTTGAATACAATTTTTAAATATTTATATATATATATATATATATATATATATATATATATATATATATATATATATATATATATATATATATATGCAGAAAAAAATAATAATGGTAACATTTCCAACTGCGGTTTTATTGAGAGTTTAATTAGGTCCAGTTTTCCATGTTTTTTTTTTAAATATAAACTAAAACTAAATTTGCTTACAACAATATTTTTTTTTTTGCTGGAAATTTTTGAAGTGTGCTTTTGTTTTACAACTTATCAATAACACTTGCATACTTTAATTCATATTATGCATGAACAATGAGCAAGAATTTAAGTTAATTTCTTTAGCAGGGCAATTAACAATTTCAAATCCGAAAATGCATTGGTAAATACCTGAGAACATCTACTTATGAGCTTTTGTTCTTTTAAACGAACATAGCTATGTACCTTAGTGCAGACCTCTAATATAAATTATAGCAATTTTAATAAGGATAGTCTTATGCTTAAACATAAATCGTGAAGTTCTTAATATTTATCACTAAAAAAATTGAATTGAAACTTTTTGCATTGTTATATATTGAACATTTTCACTGATCAGAATTTATAAATAATGAAGAGCAAATAAAATATTTATATTTTACAACAAAAGATATTTAGCTACATCTTTGAGTTCTGTGATAAAAACATTTATTAATAAGAAAATTTCATTGACTAAAGTAATGCCATATAAATTGTTAATAATTTAATAAACAAATAAATACTTATGTACGTAAAATCCAACATACAATTAAATAACACATTTCATTTTCTAAGGAATTTTCATATTTTTTCTAAGTACCTACTTGTTTTCATTACGTTTTTGCCAAAACGCACATTTCTTATACTTGAGGATGAGCAAAATAAAATATTGATATTTTTCACACATCAGGATGAGCAAAATAAAGTTTTCACATTTCTCATCCATGAGCAAAAAAAAAAAAAAAAATAAAATTTGCATATTTCTCACACATGATAATGAGCAAAATAAAATATTCTCATTTCTCATCCATGAGCAAAGTAAAATGAGCAAAATAAAAAATTTATCATTTGATGAAAAAGAAAAAAGCACACATACTCTCACATGTGCGCTGAGTTAAAAAAGCAAAGCATATTCTCACTCATCTGCAGTGAGTATTAGTAAGTGAGCAAATACTTACCCTGATAAATACAGCCTCACGATTGCGGATGCGGTTTTTTTATGTGGTTTTGACCACAGATAACGAACTAGATCAGACAGGGAGAATTCAGTGTGGCCAGATTCCAGCTATCGTTAAAGAGAGAAAGTAATAGTACTTTCGTTTTTTGTATTACTACCTCTTTCTGGTTAAAGCTGGAATTTAGTTATATGTATTTTTTGAAATAATAACTTTTAGTTTATGCTGTGTCCTAAGTATAAAACAATATACGTTTAAGCAAATGGAATGAAGCAAACCTGAAGAAAAGCCACTAGAGGCAGCAACTTTAACAAATCAAGCGAAAATTTTGTAAAAAATATGTCGTCAACTGAAGAAGTTATAAAGCCAAATATAAATCCCAACCAAACATCAAATATATTGTTTCCTGGCCAAGAAACACAATATGTTTGGATGGCCAGTAGACTCTTGCGTTTCCTTGTAGCTAGAAAAATATTTGAAATGGCCAATGCTGTTAATTTGCCCTACCATTTGATAAGGGTCCTAAACTGGTGCATATTCGAGCCAGTGCCGTGCAAATGTGTTGTGATAAAGCATCTGGTACTATAACCATGGTTTTACATGCTCCGGATATTGAAATTGGTGATGCCTGTGCAAAGGCACGACAGGGATATAGAGAAACCACATTGTGGTGTAAGCAACTATATGTATCCACATTATAAAGTTATTGCCGGCAACGTTTAAAGCTATTGAATTTAAAAAAATAAATCAAAGATTTAAAAAATACTACGCATGAAAAGTTTATCTGTGAATGGTGCTTTTCTTTAATCAGTCAATTATTGGATTTCACATACCAAACCTTTATTAATATAAACAAATATCACTTTAGTTATCTGATTTTTTAAAAAGATTATGCGACTTCTACATTGCATGCAAGAGTGTTTTTGAACCATGCGTGCAAGAAAACCATCAATTTGGATAATGTTAAATTGGCTATGGAAGTAGGATTGTTTCCGCCACCAAGGCACGTAAATGTAAAAATATACTAATCAAATACTCTTGATAATAAAGTTAGTTTTCTTTCAAAGGTAATATCCAAATTAGCCGAAGTATGCAACGCAATGTGCAAGTTTATTATTATACACTTTTTTCTTTGTGATTGGTACCAACTGAAGGAGTCATTTATTTATTTAGTACTGAACGTATTTCAATTAGATAAAGACGGTGCACTAAAGCTCGACAATATCTACAAATATGTGAAAGAATAAACAAAATGGATTGACAGAGAAGAAAAATTGTCCCGAAATTTTGTCTTTTCCTATTTACATATATGTAGATTCTAATAAAACAAATTTTTTTAAATAATTATCAACAAAAATAGTAAAAATTACAAAAAAGCGGTAGATTTAAGAAACACTCTTGTAATGATTTATTTTATATATTATTGTTAAAAACAATTAAATTAATGGATTTGGTATGCATACATATCAATAAGATGTATTAAAGTTAAGAGCACTTTTTATTCTTTTTAAAAATATTAAAATCAGTTTAAAAAAATTGAATAAATAGTAAATGTAAATATATATTATATTATTATTATCCATGCAGAGCCAATATAATAGCACAGCCTCAACCCATAATTTGCAAGTATTCCAAACCACTATAATGCAAGCGAAACGAGCATTTCTTTAAAATAATTTTGTTGTTAATAAAAACTAAATATTTTTATTTAACCTTACTCACTCCGAGTTTGTCACATATACGAGCCTTCTGCGTGTTTATCAATAAGTGATATCTTATTATATACTGGCCAATACTTTAAGCCTCATAGCCAGTGTCACGCACATAGTGTAATATGCAGAAACTCAATTTTATTTTTTTTTTTTTTGCTAACTAACTATCTGTAAATATTTAATATCAGACAAATTTATTTGCCTGGGGAAGAAAAAAAAAACAGAACAAAAGAATTATGTATAATTTAATTATTAACTTTCTTTAAGCAGTATACTTCCCCACCAAAATGATATACATTGTTTAAATTCTTGCTTGTACCATTCTTTCTCTAAAGCTTTACATTTTTTTGCAGCAGCGTACTTTATCATGTATGTATAGATGCCGACTCATTACAAGTATACATGTTAAAAGAGATATCTATTCGGTTCTCTTCTTTGTCCTTCTCAAGGTGACAAGACGAAAAAGCTTTTATAGATATATTTCTATGAAGTATTACATACATATGTGAGTTATTATAAAACTGATCACGCCATACGAGGCTAAATGAAAAGTTAAAATACCACGAGAAGTCTTTTACTTCTTGTGGCCGAACGATAAACATCCAATCAATAATTTAACTTACGGTTGAAAGAAAGTTCTGCATAATAAAAATTTAATAAAGTTTTTAAAAATTTAGTGAGTTATTTATATTAAACTTAAATTTATCGGGCAGCAAACATAAAAAGACCATACTTGGGATCAACTTCGGGTACCGAAAGATTTCCATTTTCTACCGGAGCTAAATATATTTAACATACTCTTAACATATTGAGACGAAAGGTAATTATTAGTGTTAGTTGTAAAATATAAAAGCAAAATTCTAGACAATTTTTCTAATTTATAGAGCTTTCCACAATCAATACCACTCTCGAGTGACCTTTTCACCTTGTGCCATAAATTGGGGTTATATTTACCCATGTGGTCGGTAAGTCACTCGAGAGCACGTTTTATTAACCTATAAGAAGACATCTAGAAGAACGAAATTTTACGATCAATATTATTGTTTTCTTCCAACAGTAAACACCACCTCATGTGTCAGACCAAGATTAGCATCATCTGCATCACCAGAAACAAATTGCGCCTAATTTTGCAAAGATAATACAACATTATTATTACTTACAAAAATAAGCTATAACACACGTATTGCATTTAAATGAATTAGACCTAGAGAACATATGTATATAATAGTTAAGAAGATTTTAGGGTTACTATTAAAAAAAGAAAAAAAAGTAAAAATAATGTATAATTAAAAAATACTTAACGCTAACTTATACTAAATATACACTCATCCTGTATAAATTCTAACTAAATTATATTTTCTAACAACTTATCAAAAAGTATTTTATTAACCCAAGTTATTTCATTTAATTAACAATCAAAATTGAACAAAAATAAGAAAACATATATATATTATCATATCAATTCACAAAATGCGGAAGGCCTTCAGCATCGTGAGAATCGTTACCCAACTGTAAGTTTAATTTTTATTTTTTTTTTTTACAATTTTAACTATATGTATTTCTAATTAATTTTTGCTTACTACGTTCATTCATAATGTAGATAATTAATATGTTTATACTCATTCATGAATTTTTTTATTTACCTTGATACTCACTCATTCAACCACCGATTTAATTTTTTGATTATTATCCTTACTCTTAAATGTATTCAGAGCAAAGATATCTTATCACATGCTACTTAAATTTGTTTATTTTTGAATTATGATTGCTCTTAATGTGATCAGATTTCTCTGTTTTTTTTTTCTCAATGAAATACTTACATACAGATATACTTATAAATCCCCTAATGACGGTTAATTAACATGATTACATAAATAATATTTGTTGTTGGATTTATTACCATACTTGTTTTTATAAATAAAGATAGAATTTAAGAGAAATGAAATTAATGAGTAATCATTAATTTATACAAAATGTAGAGCTTCAGGAACGGATTAAGAGGGTGTGTCGTTTTAGGGTTTTCTTAAAAATTAAACTGGGCCTTTAAGAATAAAACATGGTAGGGAGGGTATAGAGCCCGAGCTTCAACAACAAAGCTCACCAAGCAACAAACTTTATAGAATGTATCTAACTTGAGGAATTTGAGCTGTTTTCATGCTTTTTCACAACAAGGGCACATAAACTGCACGTAATTTTTTTGTATTGTACAGCAATGTCGTAACGGAACAAGAACCCAGCCCATAACTCCCGAACTAGCTAGTTGACCAGTACGTGCGTACCGTTCCTTAACGTGACCCTTTTGCAATTTTCTTAAATGTTAAAAACAAAACGTATAACACCTTATATTCAACGGAGATTATCATAAAATATGACACTCCAAATAGAGCCTATAATCGCAGCGAATAATTGAATTTAAAAATAGAAAATTGCATGCAACGAGAGTCTTTTCACCATCGTTGAACTCTGGCATTACAATAGAAATGGCGCCCAACGTGGGGCCCAAAGTTTGCAAGAACTGCATACATTTTCCGCAGAAAATAAAAAGCAATTATTTAATTTATATATTTTTTTGTATGAAAACATCTTTACAAAAGGCAAGTTTTGGATCACCCTTTAATAATTTGTTAACCATTTACCATCATCAATATTTATTTAAAAGGAAAGAGCACCAGACTTTTATAGATTTTTGGGATATTACCTTTTACTTGTGTTGTTTTTTTTTTTTTGATGGTGTGACCATGAATGCAATACCATTTAGGCATACTGGAATTACTGTAGTAAAATATTATTTTTGGTTTTATGCAGTCTAATATGTCTCGATCTAGGATCTCGATCTAGGAAATATACTCCTCTATTGATAAAAATAATATATAGCGTGTCTTATTTGTTTTTTTTTTATTACACAACCTTTTTTTTTTGTTCCAAAAATGAAGTTCTACTAATGCAGAAATTGCTAAATAAATATATTTTTACTATGTTAACTAACGAAAACGTCGCTTCAGCGATTCCGGATAGCAACGTTTCAAAATGTTTAAGTTGTGGCAAAGAGTTTGAAGAAGATGACATTGTTGTTTCAACTCCTTGTAATCATATTTATCACAAGTCTTGTATTGTTAAAGCACTTAACGAAAATCAAAGTTGCCCTGTTTGTGCTACAGCATGCAGATCAACAAAACTCAACTGCTACAATATACTAGATAATATTAATAAAACTCAATCTCAGATTTCTTCTGACATTGCATATACTAACACAGGTGCAATACCTAAAACCGTGAATAAGAAAGGAAGGCCTCCTAAGAGCAATGTGTTAGAATGGTCTGGGACACCAAACCGAACGTCTAATGAAGATAATCATGATAAAAGCAGGGGAAAGTCATTGGACGAAACGTTAAATATTTTCCACTCAAAAATATCACAAGATATACAGACTATACAAAATGTAAGCGATCAGTCAATAAAATTTCTCATTAATGAGGCAATACGGCAACAGTTGGCCAATATAAATTTAAATCATAATTTTCATGAGTCAAATCATAATATGTCACGTAACAATTTTGAAAATCGTAACAGCATTGGAAGTCGAGAAAATATCTCCAGAAATTCATTTAATAGAAATAACTTAGGGTATAACTGTAATGGTGGAAATCCAAATTTTTCTTTGAATTGGACTCCGGATAAAATATCTTCAATTATATCTGGTTGGCATTTACAATTTAGTGTTCAGGAGGAAAGTGGGATAACTGTCGATAATTTTATTCATCGGGTCCAGTCTTTAACTCTTCAGAACTTACGAGGAGATTTTGACACACTATGCCAACACATACATCTTTTGTTTAGCGATAAGGCCGCTGACTGGTTTTGGCGTTTTCACGCTACAGTGAATAAAGTAAATTGGGAAGTCCTATGCAGAGAACTTAGACTTCAATTTAGGGACCGACGAACTGACTTTGATTTGCGAGAGCAAATAAGAGGCAGAAAACAAAGAAATGGAAAAGTTTGATTCTTATTATGAGGCCATCCTACAAATAACAGATCGTTTACAAACTCTTATAAATTCATATGATTTAGTTGAAATTTTAAAACGTAACTTGCGGCCAGAAGTTAGAAAAGAAATTTTACATTTTAATATTAGTTCCATTTCAGCTTGCGAGATTTTGTTAGAAAACACGAAATTCTTGAAGAAGAGCTTAGCAGATAAAGAACAAACAGAACGTTTATACCACATAAAAATGTATCAGAATTAGAAGTCGATTCTTTCGAAAATAGGGAAATTTTAGCTATTGATAAAATGAGAGATATTATTTGCTGGAATTGTTCGGAAAGCGGCCAAAGATTTGACGATTGCTTAGGAGAGCGAAAAGTGTTTTGCTGCGGTTGTGGTGCGCCCAATATTTTTAAGCCAAACTGTGTTAATTGTAAAAAGTTTCCAAAAAACTCGTTTAACCCTTCGATGAAGGGAAAATCTCAATCCAGAGGAACTCAAATGTAAATTCGGTGGAGTGCCAAACAGATCCAATTCAAAATAATCAAGTAGAAGACAAAGAAATTAAACACAATTTTGTACCTGCCTATTTAAAACCATATCATATTAGATTAAAAGAATATAATGAATGATATATAATGAATATATATATAGTGAAAGAATTTTCAGAAAGGTGAAACGGTCCACAAAAAGATTGAGACAATTTTGGAAAAATGTAATTCAAAATAGGAAAATTTTGTGTTCAGCTATAGTTTCAGATAAAAGTAACTATAACTTGAGACCATTTGCAACTATAAGAATATTTGATGAAGACAAAGTAGGTATGATCGATACAGGAGCAACCGTATCTTGCATTGCGTCTAAGTATGCCTAAGAATTTATTGATAATAATAAATATCCTTTTCAAAAATTTAACATTTTCCTTACGACTGCTGATGGCAGACAACACCCTACTGTCGGTAGCGTTGAAACAAGCGTTGGATTTAGAAGAAAAGTTAAGAGGATCAAATTTCTGATTATACCTGGTTTGAGTCAAAATTTGTATTTGGGCATAGATTTTGTAAGAGCATTTGGCTTAGCTCGTGATTTATTTGTAGAAGATATATCAGAACTAAAGTTTACTTCGCTTGAGAAGAAAAACACTGATAGCGAAACTCATGATCTGTCTGAAAATGAGAAATTACAGTTAAATGAGGCCATTGCTGCTTTTCCCTCATACTCAAAAACAGGCCTGGAAAGAACTACTTTAGTTTCTTATGTAATTGGTACTGCTGATAGTAAGCCAATAAAACAAAGACACTTTGCAGTATCGCCAGCCATTGAAAATTTATTATATAAGGAGATAGATAGAATGATTCAGTTAGGGGTAATCGAGGAATCCCAAAGCCCTTGGTCCTCGCCGGTGACATTGGTGCGCAAGCCTGGGAAGGTACGTCTGTGTTTGGACGCCAGGAAACTTAATAGCATGACAGTGAAGGATGCTTACCCCTTGCCATTAATCGATGGAATCCTCAGTAGGCTTCCAAAGGCAAGATTCATTACGAGTCTTGACCTAAAGGATGCCTTCTGGAAATTCCATTAGATGAGGGTTCAAGGGAGAAGACAGCATTTCCTGTTCCTGGTCGTCCATTATATCATTTCGTAACTATGCCCTTTGGCATGTGCAACGCTCCACAGACGATGTCCAGGCTGATGGATAAGGTCATTCCTGCTCACTTAAGAAATAAAGTGTTTATATACTTAGATGATTTATTGCTAATAACTGAAACATTCCACGAGCACATTCTACTCCTCTATGAAGTTGCTTTCCATTTAAGAACAGCGCAATTGACCATAAATATTGAAAAAAGCAAGTTCGTTCTAAAACAAATAAAATACTTAGGCCATATTATTGGGCACGGTACTATAAAAACAGACCCGAAAAAGTACAAGCAATCAGGGATTATCCGCTACCAAAATCTGTGCGTCAACTACGACGATTTTTAGGAATTTGTGGGTGGTACAGACGGTTTGTTCGTAATTTTGCGACAGTTTCAGCACCATTATCAGACCTGTTACAGAAGAAAAGTAAATTTATTTGGTCTGATGCTGCTAAATCTTCCTTTGAAGATTTGAAAAATGCCTTATGTTCTGCACCGGTCTTGCACAGTCCCGACTTTCACCGTCCGTTTTCGATTAAGTGCGATGCGAGTAACTCTGGTATAGGGGCTGTACTTGCACAGACAACGGTGACGAAGCTCCCGTAGCTTGCATGAGCCAAAAACTTACATCTGCTCAAAGAAATTATTCCGTCTCAGAGCAAGAATGCTTAGCTGCAGTGACTGCTATCAAGAAATTTAGAGCATATATAGAGGGCCACAATTTTGAGGTAGTAACGGATCATGCCTCTCTTAAATGGCTAATGAGTCAGAGCGATCTAAATGGGAGATTAGCAAGATGGGCTTTGAAGCTACAGGGTTTCGATTTTAAAATACGTTACAGAAAAGGCAGTCAGAATATAGTCCCAGACTCCTTGTCGAGAATGTTTTTTGAGAATAATGAAGATACTGTGTTAAGAAACATTGAAGAAATTTTTGAGAAAGGAATGAAAGACTCTGCGGAGATTGATTTAGAATCACCAGAATTTAAGTCTCCAGAATACTTATTTTTAATTACTAAGCTCCAGAGCAAAATAAAATATTTACCTGATATTCGAATAGAAAATGGTTTTATATATAAAAAAGTCGAATATTCTACTGGCGACAACGTTCAAGAACAAATGGCTTGGAAACTTTGGATTCCATTGCCTCTGACGCAGGATTTAATAAAAAAAGCTCATGACCATCCACTTTGTGCACATGGAGGCATAGGCAAAACTTTAAGACGGTTGAAAACATTTTTCTTTTGGCCCCAAATGAACAAACACGTTGCCGATTATGTACGAGCTTGTGAAGTATGTAAACAAACTAAGGCACCAAACCAAATTTTACGACCACCAAGGGGTAAACCAAATACCTTCGTCCGAGTTTTTCAGAAACTGTATTGTGACTTATTAGGCCCTTATCCCAGATCATCATTAGGCAACACTGGTATAATAATTGTCCTAGATCATATGTCGAAAATCCACTTCTTGGAACCATTAAAAAAGTTAACGCCAAAGTTATTGTAGAATTTTTAGAGAAACGCATTTTCCACATATTTGGCGTTCCCGAGTCAATCACCACAGATAATGGGGTGCAATTCAAATCAAATTTGTTTAGAGATTTTCTTAAATTGTACGGGGTTTTCCACAATCTCACAGCCATCTACTCACCACAAGCCAACGCTAGTGAGCGGGTAAACCGATCTGTTTTAGCCGCTATACGCGCTTACGTCAAACCCTCTCAGAAAAACTGGGATGAGAAACTTTCTGATATTAGCTGTGCACTTAGAAGTTCTGTACACGTAAGTACGGGGTTTTCCCCCTATCTTATTTTATTTGGTCAGAATATGTTGCAAAGTGGGCAGCCATACAAATTGCTGCGATCACTAGACTTATTAGAAGATGCCAGCATGGACTTAAGAACAGATGAAAAATTGGAGCTTATCAGACAAAAAGCACAGGAAAATATAAGAAAATCGTATGAGACAAATGTTAAGACGTATAACCTTCTATCTCGCCTAGTTCAGTTTGAGCCTGGTCAAACAGTGTTTAGACGAAATTTTACACAGTCAAAATCTATAGATCACTTTAATAGTAAATTAGCGAATCAATTTCTAAAAGCCAAAGTAGTTGCCAAACATGGAACAAGCTATTATGAATTACAGGATATGACAGGGAAGAACCTCGGCAAATTTCATGCAAAAGACATTCGAATCTGACTCCAGCTTCTGTCTCATTATTTAAATAAATAAATCGTCAAAATCTGTTTTGTAATATGCAGAAACTCAATTTAATTTTTTTTGTTAACTAACTATCTGTAAATATTTAATATCAGACAAATTTATTTGCCTGGGGAAGAAAAGAAAAAACAGAACAAAAGAATATTGTATAATTTAATTATTAACTTTCTTTAAGCAGTATACTTCCCCACAAAAATGATATACATTGTTTAAATTCTTGCTTGTACCATTCTTTCTCTAAAGCTTTACATTTTTTTGCAGCAGCGTACTTTATCATGTATGTATAGATGCCGACTCATTACAAGTATACATGTTAAAAGAGATATCTATTCGGTTCTCTTCTTCTTTGTCCTTCTCAAGGTGACAAGGCGAAAAAGCTTTTATAGATATATTTCTATGAAGTATTACATACATCTACATACATATGTGAGTTATTATAAAACTGATCACGCCATACGAGGCTAAATGAAAAGTTAAAATACCACGAGAAGTCTTTTACTTCTTGTGGCCGAACGATAAACATCCAATCAATAATTTAACTTACGGTTGAAAGAAAGTTCTGTATAATAAAAATTTAATAAAGTTTTTGAAAATTTAGTGAGTTATTTATATTAAACTTAAATTTATCGGGCAGCAAACATAAAAGACCATACTTGGGATCAACTTCGGGTACCGAAAGATTTCCATTTTCTTCCAACACTAAACACCACCTCATGTGTCAGACCAAGATTAGCATCATCTGCATCACCAGAAACAAATTGCGCCTAATTTTGCAAAGATAATACAACATTATTATTACTTACAAAAATAAGCTATAACACACGTATTGCATTTAAATGAATTAGACCTAGAGAACATATGTATATAATAGTTAAGAAGATTTTAGGGTTACTATTAAAAAAAGAAAAAAAAGTAAAAATAATGTATAATTAAAAAATACTTAACGCTAACTTATACTAAATATACACTCATCCTGTATAAATTCTAACTAAATTATATTTTCTAACAACTTATCAAAAAGTATTTTATTAACCCAAGTTATTTCATTTAATTAACAATCAAAATTGAACAAAAATAAGAAAACATATATATATTATCATATCAATTCACAAAATGCGGAAGGCCTTCAGCATCGTGAGAATCGTTACCCAACTGTAAGTTTAATTTTTATTTTTTTTTTTTACAATTTTAACTATATGTATTTCTAATTAATTTTTGCTTACTAGGTTCATTCATAATGTAGATAATTAATATGTTTATACTCATTCATGAATTTTTTTATTTACCTTGATACTCACTCATTCAACCACCGATTTAATTTTTTGATTATTATCCTTACTCTTAAATGTATTCAGAGCAAAGATATCTTATCACATGCTACTTAAATTTGTTTATTTTTGAATTATGATTGCTCTTAATGTGGTCAGATTTCTCTGTTTTTTTTTTTCAATGAAATACTTACATACAGATATACTTATAAATCCCCTAATGACGGTTAATTAACATGATTACATAAATAATATTTGTTGTTGGATTTATTACCATACTTGTTTTTATAAATAAAGATAGAATTTAAGAGAAATGTATAATAATGAGTAATCATTAATTTATATAAAATGTAGAGCTTCAGGAACGGATTAAGGGGGTGTGTCGAGGGAGGGTATAGAGCCCGAGCTTCAACAACAAAGCTCACCAAGCAAACAAATTTTATAGAATATACCTAACTTGAGGAATTTGAGCTGTTTTCATGCTTTTTCACAACAAGGGCACATAAACCGCACGTAATTTTTTTTTATTGTACAGCAATGTCGTAACGGAACAAGAACCCAGCCCATAACTCCCGAACTAGCTAGTTGACCAGTACCTGCGTACCGTTCCTTAACGTGACCCTTTTGCAATTTTCTTAAATGTTAAAAACAAAACGTATAACACCTTATATTCAACGGAGATTATCATAAAATATGACACTCCAAATAGAGCCTATAATCGCAACGAATAATTGAATTTAAAAATAGAAAATTGCATGCAACGAGAGTCTTTTCACCATCGTTGAACGCTGGCATTACAATAGTCTTCCAGTTTTGTGTAATTACCGAATCGACACACTTATATTCCTTTAAAAAAGACTAGTATAATTTCAGGCATTTAAATCAAATTTGGGCTTTAAATTTTGTACTGAGCCCCCTTCAGACGATAGCAATATTAACGCCTTCCAATTGGCAAATATGCCTCAAACGTTATATAATTTGCATTCAACCAAAGGTTTAAAGCTAAACTTGGTACATGTGGACGTAATGGGCTCAAAAATGTGAGAAACATAATTGCGTACCAAACAAAATCTTGTACTGCTTTTTTCATACTTCTTCTGAAAGCCGCTGCATGGTCATAGAATTGGCCTCATCAAGAATGATAATTTTCAATGGGGGATAAGAACGACCATCAGGTCTTGTGCCACTCACAGTTATGCCACTTTATCACAAGCATTTAATTCTAGATTTTTTTCGCGATACATGTCACCAAAAATTTGTCTACCTGCTGGAAGAATGGTAGTTGGCTCCTTGTGCCCGAGGGTTCATAAAGCAGCATATTAGGCAAATCTGCACCTTCCACACATTTACGCAAAACAGCAACAACTTTACCTTATTCTACCACGGCTGGAATTTTTTGCTTGAATTATTTCTTGTCGCAAGTTTTGTAAGTGTGTCTGCTCCAATATTAGTAATACTTTAAAGCGTTTCAGCGCTAACTCTTCAAATTCTTGAATTTGTATGTTTTCCATGGCTGATATTCTATACGAGGCTAAGGTTTTCTTCCAAAATCAATTCTTTTTTTAAAAAAAGTATTTAAGCACTTGCTGGCAGAACTTATTCATATTTTTTTATATAAAAACATATGTCTACCATAGGTATGTGTAGCGGTTTCTTCTAATACATTGCTTTTAGGGTTTTTGATATTTTTTTATTCACTTAAAAGAAACCAAGGAAAGAAAGGAAGAAAATATCACACTTTTTTTAACGTCACAAGTGAGTAATCTGGTTAGTTATCTGTGGTTTTGACCACCGAGTATAGTTTTGACAATATAAAACGCTCAACGAATCTGCACGAAATTAGAGTCTGTTTTAATTTCAATTCGTTTTTTCTTAAACTCTCAATTTTTTATCTTTCAGCGTGTTGCCACGGTTTACATTTTTTTTATTTCAAAAATTCATGTGTTAATATTTTTTGCGAATGACTAGAAAAAAAGAAGAAAAAAAATATAAAAAGTCATTCAAAAATTAGTAAAAAAGATGTTGAATCCATTAAGAAAATTATTGTTATTGTATAAAATTTTTTACACATTTTTCAATAAAAAGGAACAAAAAATTAGTAAGCAAATTATATATGACAATAAAATCCGCATCCGCATCCGTCACCGCACCTCATTTTATTTGTATTTCCTCTGAAGGCGGAATCCGGCACCGCAACCGTTAGGTTGTATTTCTACTCTAAGTTTTTTTTTTTCAACGACAAGAATTTATGTCATATGTACGTAACTTATGCAAATTAAAACAAAAAACTATAAGCCGCAGTAAGCAAAATGATAAGGATTTAAAGTAACATGAATAGATGTACTCTTTTTAGTACAACTATAAGTTTTAAAATTCACAAACAATTCTAATTAGATATCAACTATAAATAGGTGCATATGTACAAATTACTTAATATTAAAGTTTAGCAATAAATACAAAATCTTAAATAAAATAATTGTATTTCTTATATTATGTATTTAACAGAGGTTAGTTATTTATTTATTTATTTATTTTTTTTTGAGCTAGCTATTGCTTATATAAATTTCATAATGGTATATCTAAAATCTGGTGGCGTTTCAGTCTTTTGTTTCGTTTGTAAAATATAACATATAGATAACAATTTTGACATTCCATATGACTTGTTGACGTATTCTAAATACACCTTTACACTCGATTTCACATTCACAACAAACAGAATTGTTAGCATTAAAACAATTCCATTACTTTTTTTATACTTCAGATATTTTCAGTTCTATTATATTTTCACTTGAGTACCTTTTTATTAAAAAATTAAAAATTTTTTGTTTTATTTATCTTGTTTTATTTCTTATTAAAAATATCACTTTTGTTGTACAGCGTAGTAACTTTTGGTACTCTTTCGAAAAAAAGCATAGTTGTATCACTAAATTCTATGTACTAGATTTTAAGTAGACTTGGTCCAAATCTAGTTGTTTTGTATTGGAAATCTACTAAAAATCACCTAGATTTTTTTTTCAAAATCTCATAAGAACTAGATTTCGGTGTAATGTAAATGCACTATTATAAATTTTTCTATTAACAGTGGTGCTAGTATTTCAAAAAAATTCCGAAACCGATAAAATAATTATTATATGCGTGTACGTTTGGATAAAATTTCGTATAAATTTAATTGGAGATCCTTGAATTTGACCTATTTTACATTTACGTGGGATGTAACATAGATCGCTTCCACGTAGTGCATCCTGGGTAACGCTAAATGATCTATACCCCCCCCCCCCCCTGGCACGACCTTTTTCTGTCCAAGGACCTTTCTTCCGATTTTTCGGCGTGTTTTTGTTTGACTTGGGCTGGTGGTTATGGCTTCTGGACCTAGTAGCACCGGGGTGAAACCCTGTGAGAACGGCTCCAGTTTAAGGTCATAACTATCTCCGTCCCGTTAAAACCCTGGCAGGCCTCATAGTACGTTCGATACCCGTCACCGTTAAGTTGGTGGTGTAGGTTTGGTTGAGTTTACTCCCAATTAGCAACGGTCTGGCTCTGAGCACCTGTCCACATGAAGGCTGGTGCCAACCCTCGCATGGCCTCCCTGCTTGCATAGATAACCATGGGACCTTTGAGTTGACTACACATACGGGTGGAGATAGCGGCAATGAGTGGGGACCCATTTCGCATGAACAAAACTTCAACTTCAACTACAAAAAAGACCACAAAGGCCAACCCTAAAAGGGAGCCGATTGTATTGCAACGGCAAAAGCCGGCAATCCATAAACAACCTTCGTCTGTGACCTCTACCTCCGGACCACAGCTGGGTGCAGCGACTCTGTTGTCTGCCTCGACATCCCGCACCGCAATCCCCAAGGGTTGCGTAATGCCCTCTTCGAGCACCACAATCACTCCTGCTACAAAACAGAGTGAAAGAGGGGCTCCCCCGCATATTGGTCCAACTACTGATGTAAGGGCATTGGTTAAGCCAGTCCAACCAACTGGTAGTCTGGGCCCTAGCACGTCCTCCTCTTCTCGTGCACAAATCAACGCGTCGACGCGGGCGTATAGGACCAGAAGATCTGCCTACCGGATCCTGCAAAAGCTTGGTGGGAAAGATGCGAACACTTTGTCTGAAAAGGACCAGACTAAACTTAAATGGGCCAAACAGAACTTGGAGTCTCGCCCTCCACCTAACTTGGCACCTCAGAAACGACAAAGGTCGGCTGAGGAAACCGCTACGAAAGCCCCTCAACTGCCTAAACGGCCAAAAACTTTAACATCCAAACCGGTGTCCTCACGTCCCCTTAGCGAGATAGTTAAGGATAGCCTCGTTTTGGCTATAATAGGCACTAGTAAAAGTGACGGGACTATATCTCCAGATAATTGGAGGTTAGTCCAAGCGGCTCTTCGCAGTGTCTATAAGGACATAATTTCAGCCAATCCTGGCCCCTCCCCCTCATGCCGTGAGGCGGGCTGGTATCAGGGGCATGTTAAATTGATCGCTTGTGCTGATCAACGCTCAGCGGACCTGTACAAGCAGGCAATTGACAGCCTAGGTGAAATCTGGTCGGGTGCTAAGCTCTTAGCTGTATCCAAAGACCAGATTCCGAACCGTCCAAGATCCTTCGCCCTAATCCCGGCAGATCCCTCCACTCCGGATGAAATTCTGAAGCTGATTAAACTCAACAATAAAGAGCTGCCTACGGCCAACTGGAAGGTCGCTAAAGTAAGCGAGCCAAAGGGCCACTTCCGTGACGCTATCATTGTCATTAACGACGAGTCCCTCGCCTCACTTAACGCCTGTAAGGGGGAGATCAACTACGGTTTCGACTCGATCTCTCTCAGGATCTATAAGGGGTATAATATAGGGAAAAATTCTAAACTTCCCACGGAACCTCTGGTTGCCGCTGGACGGACTGAACCTTTACAATTGGCTCCGGCCTCCATGTACGGTTCAGATACGTCGGATGACACAAGAAGTGTGATCTCTTCATCTGAGTTTGCTGGCGACTTTTTCCGGCAAATGAGTCTCGGATCCGAATACCTGGCAAAAAGCGAGGAATCACTCCTGTCTGAGGGCGATTCCGACGCTACCCTTACGGCCAAAAATAATGATGATGAGGGTTGTGCAAATTTACCTTCATCATTCCATCGCTGCTTCTGCGGCCTTACTCCTCCGCCTGTCACAGAAAGGAGAGGATATTGTTCTGGTCCAGAAACCATGGGTTATTAATGATCGGGTTTCCGGACTATCTATGGACGGCTACAAAACTGTCTACGTCACAGGTCTAGGTAAACCCAGGGCCTGTATTATTATTAAGTATAATATTAACGCTTTCTTTCTTCGCAGATTCACTGACAGAGACAGCGTTGCCATAGCAGTGGAGACGGGCTCGAAGGATGTCTGGGTGGTCCCCAGTTATATGGCCCATGATCATGGTAATTCACCACCACATGACCTGCTAAAGCTTCTGGTTGCAGAGGCTAACAACAGTCAAACGCCGGTCATCATTGGGGCCGATGCTAACGCTCATCACCATATGTGGGGCAGCACGGATGTCAATGAACGGGGTGAGTCTCTTTTTGATTTTATATTATTGTATGACTTAAGTATTGTCAATAGGGGAAGCGAGCCTACCTTTGTCACTTCGAGTAGAAGGGAGGTTCTCGATCTTACCTTGACAGGTGGTGGCTGGTCTGATCTTGTCAGAAATTGGAGTGTCTCTCAAGAGTGCTCCTCTTCTGACCATAGGTATTTATCTTATAAATTAGATCTAGGAGCAGTAGGTTCCGGAGTGTCTCACTCCTACATAAATAGGAAACAAACGGACTGGAATAAATTTCGGTCCATTTTAGAGCTTGGCCTAAGGCCTGCTCCCTGTCCCATAAGGCCCATAAACCTGTCGTCCTTCTTACTCAAAACGCTGGAAAGGATTCTTGATCTTCAGATCAGGAACTCCATTAATCCCGCGCTAATTTCTAGCTCACAGCATGCCTACACGAAAGGGAAATCTGTGGAAACAGCGCTGCATGTGTTATTATCCGATGTTGAAAAGTCCCTTTCAAATAAGGAATTTACGCTTGCAGTGTTTCTTGACATAGAAGGAGCTTTCAATAACGTCTGCCCCAATGCCGTTATAAAGGCCCTCTTGGATCTCGATCTTGATGCAAATCTGGTGGGATTCATCGCGCAACTACTGAAGACACGTATCATCACGTCCACCTTGGGAAATGATCACGTTGTAAGGGTAGTGAAAAGAGGCACTTCACAAGGTGGCGTATTGTCTCCCCTCATCTGCAATCTGGCAGTCAACTCGCTGCTACGGCAACTGGACCAAACGGGTAATAGGGTGATAGCTTATGCTGATGACATTGCTATCGCAGTCTCTGGGAAGTACCTGTCAACACTCACAGAACGGATGAACTATTCGCTTAATGTTCTGTCTCAATGGTGCTGCGATTTTGATCTTGCTGTTAACCCCGGCAAAACGGAGGTTATGCTGTTCACACGGAGATACAAGATCCCGAATTTTACTGCACCTAGGCTGAATGGCATTGTGCTTAGTGTAAGTAAAAGTGTGAAATACCTTGGGGTGATACTTGACCCCAAACTTCAATGGAAAGCAAACATTGCCGAAAGAGCTCGGAAGGCGACCTGTGCGCTCTATCTCTGTCAGAGAGCTCTAGGACCAAGATGGGGCCTTCAGCCTCGAATCATCTCCTGGCTCTACAAGGCAGTTATAGAGCCAAATATTCTCTATGGTGCTGTGTTTTGGTGGCCCGCTCTTGAGAGATTGGTCAACCAAAAGCCTCTTGACAAAGTCAGGAGAACAGCCGCCATTTTGATTACTGGAGCTCTTCGAACTACTTTGACAAAGGCTCTGTTTGCTCTTCTCCACTGGTTACCCACCAAACTTCTGGCATTGCAACAGGCTAAATGCTGTGCAGCCAGACTTAATGCCCTCTCACGCTGGCTCAGGCTGGACATAGGGCACTCTAAGATTATCGATCGGGATGTTCCACTGCCATTAATGGTGGACTACATCTATTCTACTCCCGCTCTGGACCACGGATTTCGGATCCATATTCCAAATAGAGAGACTTGGGTCCGTAACGAAGTGGTCGTGGGTGGTACTGTTGACATCTACACCGATGGCTCGAAACTGGACGACAGAGTCGGTTGCGGAATCTTCTCCAATCATCTTGGACTAAGACTCTCCCTCAGACTCCCTGACTACTGTAGCGTCTTTCAAGCCGAGGTAATGGCCATTCTGAAAACATCCGAAATAGCGCTCAGGGACGATCTTTCTGGTCATGCTATTCGGATATTTTCGGACAGTCAGGCGGCAATCAGGGCGCTTGCTGGTGCATATAGTACATCTAAGCTAGTCCTGAGTTGTCGCTCATTACTGAACACTTTATCGGAGCGATCACAGATTGACCTTTTTTGGGTCCCTGGTCACAGGGATATCCAGGGTAACTGTGAGGCCGATGATCTCGCAAAACGGGGCACATTGCTTCCTAATGTCTCCCCGCTACCAGATGTTGGAATTCCTCTGGCAACGGTGAAAATGGCCATAAAGAACCACTATCTAAAGTTGGCTCGCAAATTATGGGTAGATGAAAGTTCCTGCTGTGTCTCCAGACAACTGTGGACTACACTGGACCTCAAGCGGACCAGGCAGCTGCTCAGACTGGACAGAAAATCCATAAGCATCACGGTCTCGGTACTGACTGGACACTGTCTAATCGGTAGGCATGCGGAAAGACTTGGTCTGCCTTTTAATGATTTCTGCCGCAGTTGTGGCTCGGAGGATGAGGAAGAGACCGTACTGCACCTCCTGTGCCACTGCCCATCCCTGGCTCGAAGAAGATTAAGAATTCTGGGCTCTCCTTTCTTTGGAACTCTTACGGAGCTATCATACCACTCTATAAGGGACATAGCGAAGTTCATCCGTGAATCCTCATGGTTCTCGGCTGGGTAATGGGAGTCATGCCGCCTTCTTTGTGGTATCACAACGGGCCATTCGCGTGTGCTCAAGTGAGCTTCGTCGCGAGAGGCTGCCACTCCTAACTAACTAACTAACTACATGGAAATTTTTACTTTAGCCTATATGTTCTAAGATCGCAAAGCTGGGATCAGGAATAGAAAACTCCTTTCACCAAAAATAAAAAAGTTTTATACATTCCTTAAGAAAAATTGTTCTATATAAAAACAACGAGATTGATGGCCCATTTTAGGCCGGAAATCGTCTAGTTTTTAAGTCAAAAAATGTTTAATTTCAAAATTTTCCAAAATATTTTAAATTTTACTCGTTAACTACGATACAAAAATCTAAAAAAATGTGTTGAAAATTTTATTATCTTGAAAAAATAAAAAAACAAAAATTTTTAACTTATTTTAAGACATAATATGGAGGTTAAAGCACCATTTTGTAGGTACTGGCTGGACCTTTAAGTGTAAAATTCAGAAAAAAGTTGAAAAAATGTCAACCGTTAGAAAAATTTTCAGGTGGGTGGAAGATACCCAACTTTGAGTCCACATAGAGCTAGGGATAGAACGCTACCACTAGGGTATCGATATTTTTACTCGATAAAGTATCGATCTATTCGATTACCGGTTTATTAATGTCATGTTTTTGCAGAGTTTTGCTTGCACATGAGATAGGTAAATCTTGTCATATTTCGCTTGGGATAGTATTGCACCTAGTGCGTAGTTTGAGGCGTCGATTGTTAAAATAAAAGTTTTTCGAAATTAGGGTATTGTAGAGTTAGTGTGTTCATTAGATTTCTTTTAGTTTTTCAAAAGCATGTTGGTATGTTCATTTATGCCGCTTTTGGGTGCTATTAAATTACTTAAAAAATGCCTCTTTCTATTTCATTTAAAAATTACGCAGTCTTCAGTTAAATTTAATTTAACTGCTTGAATGATTTCAGTTCTTGGCGGTATTTTGTTTTGTAGTGACATTAATGGTTTTGTGTGCATTGGAAGGATTATGTTTATTATTTGTAAATAGGGATATTGTAAACGTTTATTAATCTATTTGGCAAAGGTATTTCTTTAAAAAGTCTCTTCCTATTATGCCATCTGTATATATTGGAAAATCTGAATTTACCAAATAAAAGAAAGGTTGCATATTTCATCGTCCATAGTTAGGTCTAATTCTATTGTGCCAAAAGAGTGAGTGTGCATTTTGCTTCAGGGTTTAAAGGTTCATTTTCGAAAATTTGTTTGCATGCGACAGAGTGATATGTCAGCGCCTGTGTCGATCAAAAATGTTATTTCTTTGTTTTAGTACTTTGTTATTATGAAATTTTTGTTGTTGTCACAAACTTTATAAACTGCTAATTTTGGCTGTCCGAAATATCTGTGTATTCCGAGCCTAACGTGTTTCCTGAATTTTGTATTGTGTGTATCTGTCTGTTGTTAATACTTCTGTAATTGGTTTGCGGTTCTCTATTACCTCTGTTAAAGTTATTGTGGTTATTAGTTCTGTTATTGAAGTTGTTACTTCGATTATTGAAGTTATTGTTTGTAGTTAGGTTTTCATTGTTGAAATAGTTATTGGAATAGTTGCTTCTCGGAATGTTATTATTGTTATTATAAAATTTGTTATTTCTATTAAAGTTAGTGTTGTTCCTATAGCTATTTTGTCTGTTATTATTAAATGCATTTGGGTATTCGTGTTTGTTGTTTTCTGAAATGAAGAATTGAATTGTGATTTAAATTTTGCTTATTTTCTAATTCTAATGCAAGTTCAAATGCTTTTTGCAAATTTTGTGGTCGTGCAGCATATATGGTCGATTTAAAGTTTTCATTCAAGCCTGTTTTAAATATATATATAATGACAGTTTGTGATTTAATTTTTTGATTACCTGTTTTCCTGTTTTGAGACTCCATCTCATCATTCTTTAATCCCCAAATTGTTTAATTTATCATTTATATTTTTAATTTTGTCTGTGAATGAATTTATGGATATTTGCCTTTGAAAAAACGTATTAAGTCTGTTTTGTAATTCCGGAATCGTTTCCCTGCTTTTGTGCCTTTTTTGTAATAACTTCTTTAAAGCCTCAAAATTTTCTGATACTGAGTATCTACTTAATGCTCTCCTACAAAATCAAAATTTTCTCTTATCAATCTAACTTTGTTGATTATATCTTGCCATTCTATTTATTAAAGTTTTCTAACAATGTAATTAAAATTTATATTTTTATTCTTAAATTTAGATATTTTTAAACATTTATGCTTTTTTAAATAATATTTTATGCAGCTATGCAATTGTTTATATCTCTGCTACAGCATTATTATTATTATTACTACGTTTTTTCGATACATAATTCTTAAAATATGTATTTATTTTATATGCTACGAATAATACTAGCGCTCTTATAATTAATGTCACTACATATTCTGGAATTATATATTTCGTGTTTTCTGCATTACCATTATTTACTATATTTTCTTGGATTTCCACTTTGCTTTGTGGCTTACCGATTTTATTGTATATCTTATTGCCTCAAATGGGACCTACCATTTATAAATATGTTGAGGAATAATTAAATATTTTTGTGTTATTTTTTTAAAGTTTTGATCTGTTTTTGTATT
This sequence comes from Cistogaster globosa, assembly GCA_937654795.1. Lineage (NCBI taxonomy): Eukaryota > Metazoa > Arthropoda > Insecta > Diptera > Tachinidae > Cistogaster > Cistogaster globosa. Next base: position 79,436,446 of record OW569404.1, read on the forward strand.
TTTAGTTGATCGTCTCTTGCGTGTGCCAGGATCAGCTGTTTGTATAATAAAGCTGTTTGCTCCCTCTTTTGGAACTTCTTACCAGCTCTTTTTTTCTTTGGTTTCTTCCTCTTTGCTATGCTGTTGGGCTCTGCGTTCGTCTTGGATTTTTGTCTTCTCCTGTATTTTTCTATGCTTATGGCCTTTGGGCCTGCTGTTAGAGGCAATGGTTTTAATCCACGGGAGTATCGTTGCTTGGGGATGGAACGTATTCTTCCTTCAAGTATTCCTAATATATCTTTCCCACTTCTTAAATATCCCTTCTATCTCTTCTGTCATTTAGCAACCGTGCACTTAAAAGATTTCGTGGAAATGTTGGCTTGGGGTCCGCGTTCAGGATCGTTTGCAGGATCATAAAAGCATATTAATATATATATATATATTTTAGGTCCGTTTGGGCAGGATCGCTATGTAGTGTGTTGGTTTCTTATGTAAATTTTCCCTATAGCCCTTGTATTTATTTTAAAACAGCTGAAAGCGCTCCAGATAAAACGTAGGCGTTCGAAAGAACTGGCAAAATAAGTAAGGCTAATGAAAGAAAACTAGGCAGTTGTTGCCGATTTATGCTTACAACCAAAAGTCTAAATTTATTTAAATGTGTATCAACTTATATACTACTTATGAGAATTAATCCTAGTTTTTCAAACTTACTTTAATATATTTTTGGCTCATTTGGTATTATGAGGTTTATATTTACATTAATATTTGGTCAATCAATTGGTGGGGTTTGCGTTGTACTCAATGTTTCACTCAAATATTGCATCGCTAGCATTTCACTCTGCATAAAACAAAATGTAATTTGATTCTTCATTACTTATTAATTCTATGCATTGTGCATGCAATGTAGGCTTGTATAGTTTCTATTATGTTTTTACCTCCACCTGTAAAATCACGGTTATGCGAGTTAGGACCTTTCTACATGAGACCAGCGATATGCAGTTCCAAGTACATTATTATAGTTAGTGTGTAATAGTTTGTTTTACCTTTTCAGTTTAAAAAAGGTATTTCTTTTTTTTTTTTTTTTGCAAAATAGAGACAATTATATATATGTATATAGTCTTAATTCAATTTATTGAAAAAACAATCAACAAAACATAGGAATATTTCTTTAAAAAAATGCGTTAAATATTTACATACAAATATAAAAAAAGTCCAATGATTTTTTTACAAGTATGAAATGAATGAATTTAATAAACCAAAAATTCGCTTAGAAAAATATGTTTCTATTAATAATTTTTTGTAAATTATTTTAAAAGAAAATGATGAATAATTGTGAGTTAAAGCTTGATTGAGAATTACATTTACTTTGCAGATATAAGAATACTTAGTTATGCACATTTCATTAAGACTGTAATGGCCTCACGCTTAACATAAACTTCAAGTCAATATACAACTAGTATTTTTGACCGATACGAATACTTTTTACCGATACCTACTTGGTACTCGGTCGTAAAGTATCGATGTTAAAAGTACTTGGTATCGAGAGGAAAGTATAGAATATGTACTTGTATTTACTCGTATCGTTTCATCCCTACATAGAGCCACCCCTGAAAAGTGGATGGTACCCAGCTTTTAAACTTATGCTCAGATACTCCTCTGATATGCTCATGTCGAATTTTGAAAAAACCGGCATAGCCCTTTACAAATGGCCTTTTTATCTCCACAATATTTTGGTTCTGCCCCACTGTGCAATGGAAATGTTCAGAAATTATTATGATCACAAAACCAAACAAACCTGAAAACGTAGTTGCGTCATATTGGCCAATTAGTCTACTGCCGCTATTTTCTAAGATATTTGATAGAATTATTTTAAGTCCTCTAATCCCTACTATGGAAAAACAAACAATAATGCTGGCATAAAAACAGCACACCAGAGCATGTCTCCGTATAATTAATGTGATAACCAACGGTTTTGAAAGAAAACTTTCTTGCTCAGCAGTTTTCCTTGATGTTAAGAAAGCTCTTGACGGAGTCTGTGTCAAGGCCTACTTTTCATTTTTTTCAAAACTCCTACGTGCCTCCCCGTATCACTTGAAGAAGAAGAGTTTTTATGTAAGAGCGAGTGGGAATGGCTTAAGAAGTAGAAAATTGCCATTAATACTGAAAGATACTCACATTAGATTCACCTTGTTTAATGTAAAATGTCTTCAATTTGTTGACTTTCTTAATTCGTATTTTTTTTACTCTGTTATAAGCTAACGTCCCTCACTTAGGTTAAATATATAATTCATTCAAAGTTCTATTTTCACACAACTTAAAGATTTAGGTAATTTAGAATTTTGGATTTTAACACATTTTTTTCAATATGACACCTTGGATCGTGTTGCAATTGTTTTAATTTGATTGTCTAATTTGCCAGAAACTTTTTGTGTGGATTTTGCTGGTTAAGCAAAGGTTTTGGGTTTCCTTCCTTAAGCATTTTGGTTTTTAAGAAAACAGAACAGCTCACCAGCTCACACAGTCGAGCAAGTTTGAATTACATAATAAATAATTTTAATAAATATAAAATAGTGGGATTGATCCCACATTAATTTGTTTGTATTTTCGGAGTATTAATTTGGATTCTAACTAGTAAAACCGATAACAGTTTAATTAAACTTGTATCGCTATCTTCCAATTTCTAAAAAATATTCATTCGCTTAGAGCATTTTAAACGAGAACTAACCCAGTTGTTGAAAAAGGTAATATTATACAAATAAAATAATTTAATTAAAAGTTTTAAGCCTTGTTTTTTTTATTTATCAAAATTAGTTTTTAGCATACGGTTTATAATATTAATTTTCAAGCTTGCATTTGTTATTTACATATGATATAAGCTCTTGTCGTTGAAAGGAAAACATAAATACTAAAAACAGTGATATTAACTAATAAATCTTTTTTTGCGATAGCTATTTAGAACTTTAAGCACAAGACTGTCTTTCCTTATAAAAATTGCTATAATATATATTAGAGGTCTGCACTTAGGTACTTGGCTATGTTCAATTTTAAAAACAAGAGCTCGAAACTACAAGTTCTCAGATACGTGGCCTACTTCGTATAAAGTACATTTTACCAATAATAATAATAATAATTCAGATGTCAATTCATTTTTCACTTATGCTTTACCGCTAAGCAAGGCGCATTGATGGGATGTAACATAGATCGCTTCCACGTAGTGCATCCTGGGTAACGCTAAATGATCTATACCCCCCTGGCACGACCTTTTTCTGTCCAAGGACCTTTCTTCCGATTTTTTCGGCACGTTTTTGTTTGACTTGGGCTGGTGGTTATGGCTTCTGGACTTATTAGCACCGGGGTGAAACCCTGTGGGAACCAGAGAACTTCAAAAATCACTTTTTTCTTGATTTAATCATACACAAAAAATTTCACTCACATGTATTCATTAAAAAAAATCAACGTTGAATAAAATCAGCATCGTACTGTTGAACGTTTCGTTTGTGCACTAGTGAATAAACTGGTCAAACATGTTTTGTTCACATTTTAAACTGCCAGAATGATTGTTTTGTTCATTTTACCATTGAATAAAACTCTTACTCAAATTTAAACATTTAGCATAATTCTTCATTGAATAAAATCAGTTGCGTGCTGTATGATCGAACAAGTTTTACTCACACATTTAGGAAGTTTTTTTATATATTTAAGAGGATCTTAGTCTATAAATTACATACATAAAATTTTTAATTAAATCTGGATTTATTTATTATTTCCTGACGAATTAGACTATGTCTTATAATAACAGAGCATAATTTTGTATGTGTACAAATGGCATCCAAATTTAACAAAACTTATAAAATTAAAATTTATTTCAAATAAAATTATTAAATTAATAACAGAAATAGAGATACAAAAATATTTTTTAAATTAATTAGTTAATCAAAAAAATTTAAAAGAAATTTTCGTCGTTTATTTGTTGATTATATGGAAGAACATTCCAAAGACGAATAGCGATAATAAAAAATTGCTATTCGAAAACGAGATATCGAAATAATAACTAAATTTAAGTAGGCTGAACTACATACTATGTATACGATTGGCATGTGTCGAAAACGTTTATTTGAATAAAACAAACGAAAACCCGCATTCATTTAAATTTCGTATTCAGAGATATTTAAAAATATGTTTTTAAATTTAAGGTACGGTCACACTTGACAAACATTTGCCCGAAATCGTCAAATATTTGCTTGCCGTAGTCTGACCACAAAATATTTATTAGGAGCAAACAACACCACAGCTGATTTCGGGCAAATAAAATTATTTTCCAGCAAACAAAAATGCTTCTAATGTGAACATAGTGTGACCGCTCGACAGCAAATATTTGACTCATTTTTAGGCAAACAAATATTTGCTCTTACAAAATATTTGTAAGAAAAAACACAAGCAAACAACAGCTGTATCATCAATGTTGCTTAGTATTTAAACTAAATAATTAAGTTTCGGGAAAAATCGCATAAAATTACAATTAATAATAATAATGAAATGCAACTTTTAAAACAAAAGGTAAATGAAAACTTAAAGGAAACGTATATTTTTCTAGTTATATATAACTAAAGTTTTTATATAAAATTTGGTTTATTTTGACATTTTCGCTTTAGAATGGAAAACGGTTTAAAAATTTTACGTAAAAAAATATTTCCATTCCACGTTATAGTTTTTAAAAACCCTGGTGAGATACAAACAGTTTATTTTTTATCTTCCGAAATCGGAAATACATATATTATTAAAAAAAATTAGTTTTTTAAAAACTGGAGGTCTTTATGTCCCAATTTAAATTTCGGCATATTCATAAAAAAATTAAAATAACTTTGAAAAATATTTTGTAACAAATTATCTTTTATAAAATTTTTGATAAATATTGGTCCCTTCATATTACATTAACATTTAAAAAAAAGTTTATTTTACAACAAAAATTTCCTGGTCGAAAATAGATAATTTATTTTTGACACATATATTAGGCTTGCTATAATATCCTCTATTATATATAATATATAAAATTTTGGGGATATATTACTCGAAAAAAAGAGTTCCAAAAGTAACTCTTGTTTTTATTTTGGAATGTTACGTTAGACTAGACTTTAACAAAATTTTCCTTACTTCTACCTATGACAAGTAATCCTGTTAGAAGCTATAAGTTCGGAAATTATAGAGATTTGTAGTTATAAACTATTAACCCAATTATAAACAGAAACTACGTTCCCTTTTTATTGCCTGCGGAAAGTGAAAAAATTTCGGGGAAAAAAGTAGGTATTAAGAAAGAGAAATTATCTAAAAAAGCAAAATAGCTCCCTTCAAATGTTTTGTTTCCAGGAAATTTATAATTGGAGGAATTTTATCTCGAGAATATGTTTTCCCGTGAGAAAGAAAATCCGTGAGAACATTCGTGATTGGGATGTGTGTGTTGTTATACTTCTGAACACAAAGCTACACGGCAGTTACAGTTTGATTCTTCGTCAAATTGTCTTTTTATTTAAGCGACTTAAAAAATATTATTTGTCTACACTTATATAAAATAAACAAATCAACAGCTGTATGTTGAAAATTATATTAAATGAAATAAAAATTTGTAGAAATTTTAATTAAAAAGATGTAATGAATGCATAATACAAATTTTTATTTAGAAGTGGAATCTAATTCCTATTTAGGTTTTTCCTTTTATTGTTCTCTTCCCTGAGAACAACTATTAGTGCTTCTTTATAGCATAAAAGATGAAAAATTTCACATTTTTGCATGGCTTTGTTTACTTGTGACTTTCATACGTGGGAGTTATTCATTATAAATTTTCTTCTAATATTGCCATTATGTGCAATAATTATTTTGATTGTAATCTGTATACATTATACATGTGTGTATATAAATATATTGCCAGCCTCCATTACTTGAATAGTTTTTATAGTTTATTGCCATCAGCGGCGGATATTTTCTTTTTATATCAAAATCTGGAAATTTACTTTTCGTGTATAGTATAAGAAAAAAATTAAAGCTTAATTTGGTACTTTAAAAAGGAAGCGCATAAAGTTTGCCTAGATAGGATAGATTTTCCGTCATTTGTTTATTTTTGTTTCGATCTCAAATGGTTATTGTTTGTTTGTTTTCAACTTATATTGTACTGCACATAAAAACTTAATAGGAGTAATCATTTCTTACCATTTGTTATTAGTTTTTTTACAATTCAATAATATTTTTAATATTTTCTTTGCAATTATTTCGTAATAATGCTGAAGAAATGAAATGCCAATGAAGACATCCCATCTGCAACAGTTTCAAGGCAAATAAATTTATATTTTTTTACAGTTTGATCAAATATATTTTTAAGGCAAATATATATTTAAGTGTGACCGCACATCAAACATGTTTGCCCATATTTTATTTGTCATTATTTTTTAACTGTTTAAACAAACAAAAATAGGCAAATAAATGTGCGTAGTGTGACCACAAAACAAATTTTGTATTGTTTTCAAAAAATTTAGGGCAAACAAGAAAAAACAAATTTGAGGCAAATGTTTGCCAAATGTGACCGTACCTTTAGAAAAGGCATAAATATAAATAAAGCTAGTAATATTACAAACAAAAATTTATTTAGATTTTAATATGGTATTTTCTTAAAAAATTAAAATTTCCAAATGCATAGAGAAGCCTAATAAATTTTATGATAGAAAAAGAAAAATCATTCAGTAATTTTTTATGATGCTCATTTTTAAACCTCAAGTAAAAAAAGTACATTGATATTTCTTATAGTTGAGAAAACCTCATACACAAGAGTCTTACAAAACCATAATAGCATATTTTCTAACTGCAGGTAAATAATTCATACCTAGCAATATGGCCTGCATGCAAATAACTTTTATTAATATAAGAAATAAACCCATCAATTGTTATTGTTTTTAGTTGGAAAACAGTATTTTTGATACACCTAAAAAAGAAAGGGATTTTTCTTCCTAGAAATGCAGTAGTTAGCATTAAAAAAAATTTTGTATGCAGTTCAAAATTTAAAACAAAATTTTACTTAATAATCTGCTGAATAAGATAGACCCTGGCACATAAAAGTGCCTTAGTACCTGTGAAATAAACGTACCTCACTCCAGAGTTACTTATAAGAAGGTGAAATATAATTATTGCCTTTGTGAGTTAAGGTACGGTCACACTTGACAAACATTTGCCCGAAATCGTCAAATATTTGCTTGCCGTAGTCTGACCACAAAATATTTATTAGGAGCAAACAACACCACAGCTGATTTTGGGCAAATAAAATTATTTTCCAGCAAACAAAAATGCTTCTAATGTGAACATAGTGTGACCGCTCGACGGCAAATATTTGACTCATTTTTAGGCAAAAAAATATTTGTTCTTACAAAATATTTGTAAGAAAAAACACAAGCAAACAACAGCTGTATCATCAATGTTGCTAAATATTTAAACTAAATAATTAAGTTTCGGGAAAAATCGCGCAAAATTACAAATAATAATGAAATGCAATTTTTAAAAGAAAAGGTAAATGAAAACTTAAAGGAAACGTATATTTTTCTAGTTATATATAACTGAAGTTTTTATATAAAATTTGGTTTATTTTGACATTTTTGCTTTAGAATGGAATACGGTTATAATTTTTAAAAACCCCGGTGAGATACAAACAGTTTATTTTTTATCTTCCGAAATCGGAAATACATATATTATTAAAAAAAAAAATATTTAAAAACTGGAAGACTTTATGTCCCAATTTCAATTTCGTCATATTCATAAAAAAATTAAAACAACATTGAAATGTGTTTTGTAAGAAATTTTCTTTTATAAACAAAATTTTCTTCACTTCTACCTATGACAAGTAATCCTGTTAGAAGCTATTAGTTCGGAAATTATAGAGATTTGTAGTTATAAACTATTAACCCAATTATAAACAGAAACTACGTCCTCTTTTTATTGCCTGCGGAAAGTGAAAAGATTTCGGGGAAAAAAGTAGGTATTATGAAAGAGAAATTATATGCAAAAAAGCAAACTAGCTCCCTCAAATTTTTTGTTCCCAGGGAATTTATAATTGGAGGAATTTTATCTCAAAAAAATGTTTTCCCGTGAGAAAGAAATTCCGTGAGAGCATTCATGATTGGGCTGTGTATGTTGTTATACTTCTGCTCACAAAGCTCTGATTACAGATAAATGTATTTATGTTGTTTTGAAATTCTTATTAATGAGATTAAATAAGACCAGCCACGAGCTTTGGCTTTAATAAAAAATGTCGATTAGTTTACATAGCATAACCTAGAATTTAACACGCTTAAATTTAACTAACCTAAATTATATATTCCAATAATTCAACTTTAAATTAAATTTACAAATCTTTTAAACTGCATAAAGAGCCAAAAAAAGTCGGCTGTATGCAGAACAAAAACAAGTATCACCCGATGCGTGAGACAAAGCTAAGAATCCATAGCCTAGTCCACAACACTCTTAACAGTGCTTAATAACTTTAGTGATAATCCATTTTAAACACTTAAATTATTCTTCCAGACTTTTCGATTTGCAATAAAAAGAGATGTGTTCCATAAGTCTTAGGACATGTTTTACATCTGAATGTGAACTGAATTTTTCATTAATACATATAATTGCGTTTAATTGTAAGTAATTACGCAACAGTTTTTAAAAACCCCGGCGAGATTCAAGTGTTTTTCTTCTATCTTCCGAAATTGGAAATTGTCCCAATTAAAATGTTGTATACATACTGCCATATTCATAAAAAAACATTGCAAATTTGTCATAAAATACATTTTAAAACTATTTTAGTATTTTATGAACACGGCAGTTACAGTTTGATTCTTCGTCAGATTGTCTTTATATTTAAGCGACTTAAAACATATTATTTGTCTACACTTATATAAAATAAACAAATCAACAGCTGTAGATTGAAAATTATATTAAATTAAATAAAAATTTGTACAAATTTTAACTAAAAAGATGTAATGAATGGGTAATACAAATTTTTATTTAGAAGTGGAATCTAATTCCTATTTAGGTTTTTCCTTTTATTGTTCTCTTCCCTGAGAACAACTATTAGTGCTTCTTTATAGCATAAAAGATGAAAAATTTCACATTTATGCATGGCTTTGTTTACTTGTGACTTTCATACTTGGGAGTTATTCATTATAAATTTTCTTCTAATATTGCCATTATGTACAATAATTATTTTAATTGTAATCTGTATACATTATACATGTGTGTATATAAATATAATGCCAGCCTCCATTACTTAAATAGTTTTTAGAGTTTATTGCCATCAGCGGTGGATATTTTCTTTTTATATCAAAATCTGAAATTTTACTTTTCGTGTAAAGTATAGGAGAAGAATCAAAGCTTTATTTTGTACTTTAAAAAGGAATTGCATAAAGTTTGCCTAGATAGGATAGATTTTCCTTCAGCTGTTTATTTTTGTTCCCATCTCAAATGCTTACTTTTTGTTTGTTTTCAACTTATATTGTACAGCAAATTAAAACTTAATTGGAGCAATCATTTTTTACCATTTGTTATTAGTTTTTTAACAATTCAATAATATTTTAAATTTTTACTTTGCAATTATTTCGTAATAATGCTGAAGAAATTAAATGCCAATGAAGACATCCCATCTGTAATAGTTTCAAGGCAAATAAATTTTTGTTTTTTTACAGTTTGATCAAATATATTTTTAAGGAAAATATTTACTTAAGTGTGACCGCACATCAAACATGTTTGCCCATATTTTATTTGTCATTATTTTATAACTGTTTGAACAAACAAAAATGGGCAAATAAATGTGCGTAGTGTGACCACAAAACAAATGTTGTATTGTTTTCAAAAATTTTAGGGCAAAGAAGAGCAAACAAATTTGAGGCAAATGTTTGCCAAATATGACCGTACCTTTACTCAAATAAAATCAAATCAATCAAATTAAGATGTGGCTGGCATATCGTCAATTAAAACAAATATTATTAATAATATTGACAAAATTTGGGTAGAAAATCTGAGTTTATGGCATAAATTGGCTTTCTTTTTATACTCACCAGCTTAAAATATGCAACAAACCGATTTACGTGATATCAAACAATTTTGCCTTTCACAAATTGACAGTTTAGATTTAATAAATTCAACATCACCACCAACCCTAAATCTTCTCCCACTCCATGCTCACCTTCTGCTGCACAATTTTCTCAAAGTGAACATGGTTTATTTATTTTCTTTATCTAAGAAGGCAACATTGAGAATTTCTAAGACACCCTCAGAAGAAATATACGGTTATTATAAGGAAAATGTTGAAATTACCGGTAAGTTGGGCGTAGTCAATTGGTGGAAGTTAAATGAAAAGTTTTATCCAAAATGATCGAAACTTGCACTGCAAGTTCATTCAATTCCTGCCAGTAGTGCAGCCGCTGAACGAGCTTTTTCATTAGCTGGCAATGTAATAGACAGGAGGAGAAATCGGCTTGAACCAAAATCTGTAGACAGTTTGCTATTTCTGAATTCATATTTTAAGAATATAACATATTTTTTTATATGTTCATATTTTATTATAAGTTGTACATATGTCTAATAAATAAATATTACCTTGCTTCTGTTAAATCGTTTTGCTTTTATTACTTCTGTCATCATTTACACTCATCCATATGTAAATGAAAACTCATGAATAAACTCATATGCGTTCGTTTTTGCTTTTTGATTTTTATTCTAAATCAATATAATCACTGGTGATCCGAATAACAAGTTTTCTGTTTGTTTTTGATTTTCCATCAAGGCAATCATTGTTAAATAAAATGAACAACCACCAGAATTGATTTGAGTTTAACGACACATGATTAAAATCAGACAGCCAACAAAATACACAATATTTGATTAAATTAAAATCAACAGCGATTATATGCGTTCGAACAAGTTTGATCGCTTGAACATAAAGGCTTGTTTTTAGGATAAAAATTTTGTATGAACGTTTGTGCAATCACCAATTTGTCGTTCTCTGGTGGGAACGGCTCCAGTTTAAGGTCATAACTATCTCCATCCCGTTAAAACCCTGGCAGGCCTCATAGTACGTTCGATACCCGTCACCGTTAAGTTGGTGGAGTAGGTTTGGTTGAGTTTACTCCCAATTAGAAACGGTCTGGCTCTGAGCACCTGTCCACATGAAGGCTGGTGCCAACCCTCGCATGGCCTCCCTGCTTGCATAGATAACCATGGGACCTTTGAGTTGACTACACATACGGGTGGAGATAGCGGCTATGAGTGGGGACCCATTTTGCATGAACAAAACCAGAAATACAAAAAAGACCACAAAGGCCAACCCTAAAAGGGAGCCGGCTGTATTGCAACGGCAAAAGCCGGCAATCCAGAAACAACTTTCGTCTCTGACCTCTACCTCCAGACCACAGCTGGGTGCAGCGACTCTGTTGTCTGCCTCAACAGAGTGAAAGAGGGGCTCCCCCGCATATTGGTCCAACTACTGATGTAAGGGCATTGGTTAAGCCAGCCCAAACAACTGGTAGTCTGGGCCCTAGCACGTCCTTCTCTTCTCGTGCACACATCAACGCGTCGACGCGGGCGTATAGGACCAGAAGATCTGCCTACCGGATCCTGCAAAAGCTTGGTGGGCAAGATCCGAACACTTTGTCTGAAAAGGACCAAACTAAACTTAAATGGGCCAAACAGAACTTGGAGTCTCGCCCTCCACCCAACTTGGCACCTCAGAAACGACAAAGGTCGGCTGAGGAAACCACTACGACAGTCCCTCAACTGCCTAAACGGCCAAAAACTTCAACATCCAAACCGGTGTCCTCACGTCCCCTTAGCGAGATAGTTAAGGTTAGCCTCGTTTTGGCTATAATAGACACTGGTAAAAGTGACGGGACTATATCTCCAGATAATTGGAGGTTAGTCCAAGCGGCTCTTCGCAGTGTCTATAAGGACATAATTTCAGCCAATCCTGGCCCCTCCCCCTCATGCCGTGATGCGGGCTGGTATCAGGGGCATGTTAAATTGATCGCTTGTGCTGATCAACGCTCAGCGGACCTGTACAAACAGGCAATTGACAGCCTAGGTGAAATCTGGTCGGGTGCTAAGCTCTTAGCTGTATCCAAAGATCAGATTCGGAACCGTCTAAGATCCTTCGCCCGAATCCCGGCAGATCCCTCCACTCCGGATGAAATTCTGGAGCTGATTAAACTCAGCAATAAAGAGCTGCCTACGGCCGACTGGAAGGTCGCTAAAGTAAGCAAGCCAAAGGGCCACTTCCGTGACGCTATCATTGTCATTAACGACGAGTCCCTCGCCCCACTTAACGCCTGTAAGGGGGAGATCAACTACGGTTTCGACTCGATCTCTCTCAGGATCTATAATGGGGATAATATAGGGAAAAATTCTAAGCCTCCCACGGAACCTCTGGTACTAGAGGTTGCCGCCGGACAAACTGAACCTATACAATTCGCTCCGGCCTCCATTTGCGGTTCAGATATGTCGGATGACACAAGAAGTGTCATCTCTTCATCTGAGTTTGCTGGTGACTTTTTCCGGCAACTGAGTCTCGGATCCGAATACCTAGCAAAAAGCGAGGAATCACTCCTGTCTAGCGAGGGCGATTCCGACGCTACCCTTACGACCAAAAATAATGATGATGAGGGTTGTGCAAATTAACCTTCATCATTCCATCGCTGCTTCTGCGGCCCTACTCCTCCGCCCGTCAGAGAAAGGAGAGGATATTGTTCTGGTCTAGGAACCATGGGTTATTAGTGATCGCGTTTCCGGACTATCTATGGACGGCTACAATACTGTCTACATCACAGGTCAAGGTAAACCCAGGGCCTGTATTATGATTAAGTATAATATTAACGCTTTCTTTCTTCGCACATTCAGTGACAGAGACAGCGTTGCCATAGCAGTGGAGACGGGCTCGAAGGATGTCTGGGTGGTCTCTAGTTATATGGCCCATGATAATGGTAATTCACCACCACATGACTTGCTAAAGCTTCTGGTGGCAGAGGCTAACAACCGTCAAACGCCGGTCATCATTGGGGCCGATGCTAACGCTCATCACCATATGTGGGGCAGCACGGATGTCAATGAACGGGGTGAGTCTCTTTTTGATTTTATATTATTTTATGACTTCAGTGTTGTAAATAGGGGAAGCGAGCCTATCTTCGTCACTTCGAGTAGAAGGGAGGTTCTCGATCTTACCTTGACAGGTGGTGGCTGGTCTGATATTGTCAGAAATTGGAGTGTCTCTCAAGAGTGCTCCTTTTCTGACCATAGGTATTTATCTTATAACTTAGATCTAGAATCAGGAGGTTCCGGAGTATCTCACTCCTACATAAATAGGAAACAAACGGACTGGAATAAATTTCGGTCCATTTTAGAGCTTGGCCTAAGGCCTGCTCCCTTCAAGCCACTGCGATATTGATCGGGCGGTTGAATTCTTGACCTTGCAGATATGCTCTGCGGCGAAAGTGGCCTGCAATCCACCGAAGCCAAGGGGTAAACCGAAACCCCCTTGGTAGAATACGGAGATTGCAAAGTTACGTAAGGAATGTAGAAGACTCTTTAATAGGGCCAAAAATAGTGGAAACTGGCTGCCCTACAAGGATAAACAAAGGGAGTTTAAGTATGCCATACGTAGATCCAAAAGAGCCTCGTGGAAAACTTTCTGTGGCAACATAGAAAGCTCGTCCGAAACCAGCAGGCTACGCAGGATTCTTAGCACGTCCCCGAGAGTTATTGAGAGTATTCAGAAGCCGGACGGTAAATGGACGGACTCTGTAATCGATACCTTGGAGACGCTGCTTGATACTCACTTCCCTGGTAGTGAAAGGATTGACGAAGCGATGGGGATTGTGAATTCCGCGTCGGTTTTTCCAGCCACTTTCCGGGTGACCAATGCTCACTTAGAGTGGGCCATCATGTCGTTTGATGCCTTAAGTCTCCTGGAATTGACAATATCATTCCAGCGGACTTGCAACATGGCATAGACCTCATAAAACCATGGCTATTGCAAATCTACAATGCTTGCCTGGAAAATACTTACATGCCCATAGGTTGGCGTGTAGCCCGAGTTGTTTTCATCCCTAAAGCGGGGAAGACATCTCCTATTAAACCCAAGGACTTTAGGCCCATAAGCCTGTCGTCCTTCTTACTCAAAACGCTGGAAAGGATTCTTGATCTTCAGATCAGGAACTCCATTAATCCCGCGCTAATTTCTAGCTCGCAGCATGTCTACACGAAAGGGAAATCTGTGGAAACAGCGCTGCATGTGTTATTATCCGATGTTGAAAAGTCCCTTTCAAATAAGGAATTTATGCTTGCAGTGTTTCTTGACATAGAAGGAGCTTTCAATAATGTCTGCCCCAATGCCGTTATAAAGGTCCTCTTGGATCTCGATCTTAATGCAAATCTGGTGGGATTCATTGCGCAACTACTGACGACACGTTTCATCACGTCCACCTTGTAAGGGTAGTGAAAAGAGGCACTCCACAAGGTGGCGTATTGTCTCCCCTCATCTGGAATCTGGCAGTCAACTCGCTGCTACGGCAACTGGACCAAACGGGTAATAGGGTGATAGCTTATGCTGATGACATTGCTATCGCAGTCTCTGGGAAGTACCTGACAACACTCACAGAACCGATGAACTATTCGCTTAATGTTCTGTCTCAATGGTGCTGCGATTTTGATCTTGCTGTTAACCCCGGCAAAACGGAGGTTATGCTCTTCACACGGAGATACAAGATCCCGAATTTTACTGCACCTAGGCTGAATGGCATTGTGCTTAGTGTAAGTAAAAGTGTGAAATACCTTGGAATGATACTTGACCCCAAACTTCAATGGAAAGCAAACATTGCCGAAAGAGCTCGGAAGGCGACCTGTGCGCTCTATCTCTGTCAGAGAGCTCTAGGACCAAGATGGGGCCTTCAGCCTCGAATCATCTCCTGGCTCTACAAGGCAGTTATAGAGCCAAATATTCTCTATGGTGCTGTGTTTTGGTGGCCCGCTCTTGAGAGATTGGTCAACCAAAAGCCTCTTGACAAAGTCAGGAGAACAGCCGCCATTTTGATTACTGGAGCTCTTCGAACTACTTCGACAAAGGCTCTGTTTGCTCTTCTCCACTGGTTACCCACCAAACTTCTGGCATTGCAACAGGCTAAATGCTGTGCAGCCAGACTTAATGCCCTCTCACGCTGGCTCAGGCTGGATATAGAGCACTCTAAGATTATCGATCGGGATGTTCCACTGCCATTAATGGTGGACTAAATCTCTTCTACTTCCGCTCTGGACCACGGGTTTCGGATCCATATTCCAAATAGAGAGACTTGGGTCCGAAACGAAGTGGTCGTGGGTGGTACTGTTGACATCTACACCGATGGCTCGAAACTGGACGACAGAGTCGGTTGCGGAATCTTCTCCAATCATCTTGGACTAAGACTCTCCCTCAGACTCCCTGACTACTGTAGCGTCTTTCAAGCCGAGGTAATGGCCATTCTGAAAACATCCGAAATAGCGCTCAGGGACGATCTTTCTGGTCATGCTATTCGGATATTTTCGGACAGTCAGGCGGCAATCAGGGCGCTTGCTGGTGCATATAGTACATCTAAGCTAGTCCTGAGTTGTCGCTCATTACTGAACACTTTATCGGAGCGATCACAGATTGACCTTTTTTGGGTCCCTGGTCACAGGGATATCCAGGGTAACTGTGAGGCCGATGATCTCGCAAAACGGGGCACATTGCTTCCTAATGTCTCCCCGCTACCAGATGTTGGAATTTCTCTGGCAACGGTGAAAATGGCCATAAAGAACCACTATCTAAAGTTGGCTCGCAAATTATGGGTAGATGAAAGTTCCTGCTGTGTCTCCAGACAACTGTGGACTACACTGGACCTCAAGCGGACCAGGCAGCTGCTCAGACTGGACAGAAAATCCATAAGCATCACGGTCTCGGTACTGACTGGACACTGTCTAATCGGTAGGCATGCGGAAAGACTTGGTCTGCCTTTTAATGATTTCTGCCGCAGTTGTGGCTCGGAGGATGAGGAAGAGACCGTACTGCACCTCCTGTGCCACTGCCCATCCCTGGCTCGAAGAAGATTAAGAATTCTGGGCTCTCCTTTCTTTGGAACTCTTACGGAGCTATCATACCACTCTATAAGGGACATAGCGAAGTTCATCCGTGAATCCTCATGGTTCTCGGCTGGGTAATGGGAGTCATGCCGCCTTCTTTGTGGTATCACAACGGGCCATTCGCGTGTGCTCAAGTGAGCTTCGTCGCGAGAGGCTGCCACTCCTAACTAACTAACTAACTACATGGAAATTTTTACTTTAGCCTATATGTTCTAAGATCGCAAAGCTGGGATCAGGAATAGAAAACTCCTTTCACCAAAAATATAAAAGTTTTATACATTCCTTAAGAAAAATTGTTCTATATAAAAACAACGAGATTGATGGCCCATTTTAGGCCAGAAATCGTCTAGTTTTTAAGTCAAAAACTGTTTAATTTAAAAATTTTCCAAAATATTTAAACTTTTACTCGTTAACTACGATACAAAAATCTAAAAAATGTGTTGAAAATTTTATTATCTTGAAAAAATGAAAAAACAAAAATTTTTAACTTATTTTAAGACATAATATGGAGGTTAAAGCACCATTTTGTAGGTAATGGCTGGACCTTTAAGTGTAAAATTCAGAAAAAAATTGAAAAAATGTCAACCATTAGAAAAATTTTCAGGTGGGTGGAAGATACCCAACTTTGAGTCCACATAGAGCTAAGGATAGAACGCTACCACTAGGGTATCGATATTTTTACTCGATAAAGTATCGATCTATTCGATTACCGGTTTATTAATGTCATGTTTTCGCAGAGTTTTGCTTGCACATGAGATAGGTAAATATTGTCATATTTCGCTTGGGATAGTATTGCACCTAGTGCGTAGTTTGAGGCGTCGATTGTTAAAATAAAAGTTTTTCGAAATTAGGGTATTGTAGAGTTAGTGTGTTCATTAGTTTTTCTTTTAGTTTTTTAAAAGCATGTTGGTATGTTCATTTATGCCGCTTTTGGGTGCTATTAAATTACTTAAAAAACGCCTCTTTCTATTTCATTTAAAATATACGCAGTCTTCAGTTAAATTTAATTTAACTGCTTGAATGATTTCAGTTCTTGGCGGTATTTTGATTTGTAGTGACATTAATGGTTTTGTGTGCATTGGAAGGATTATGCTTGTATTATTTGTAAATAGGGATATTGTAAACGTTTAATAATCTATTTGGCAAAGGTATTTCTTTAAAAAGTCTCTTCCTATTATGCCATCTGTATATATTGGAAAATCTGAATTTACCAAATAAAAGAAAGGTTGCATATTTCATCGTCCATAGTTAGGTCTAATTCTATTGTGCCAAAAGAGTGAGTGTGCATTTTGCTTCAGGGTTTAAAGGTTCATTTTCGAAAATTTGTTTGCATGCGACAGAGTGATATGTCAGCGCCTGTGTCGATCAAAAATGTTATTTCTTTGTTTTAGTACTTTGTTATTATGAAATTTTTGTTGTTGTCACAAACTTTATAAACTGCTAATTTTGGCTGTCCGAAATATCTGTGTATTCCGAGCCTAACGTGTTTCCTGAATTTTGTATTGTGTGTATCTGTCTGTTGTTAATACTTCTGTAATTGGTTTGCGGTTCTCTATTACCTCTGTTAAAGTTATTGTGGTTATTAGTTCTGTTATTGAAGTTGTTACTTCGATTATTGAAGTTGTTGTTTGTAGTTAGGTTTTCAATGTTGAAATAGTTATTGGAATAGTTGCTTCTCGGAATGTTATTATTGTTATTATAAAATTTGTTATTTCTATTAAACTTAGTGTTGTTCCTATAGCTATTTTGTCTGTTATTATTAAATGCATTTGGGTATTCGTGTTTGTTGTTTTCTGAAATGAAAAATTGAATTGTGATTTAAATTTTGCTTATTTTCTAATTCTAATGCAAGTTCAAATGCTTTTTGCAAATTTTGTGGTCGTGCAGCATATATGGTCGATTTAAAGTTTTCATTCAAGCCTGTTTTAAATATATATATAATGACAGTTTGTGATTTAATTTTTTGATTACCTGTTTTCCTGTTTTGAGACTCCATCTCATCATTCTTTAATCCCCAAATTGTTTAATTTATCATTTATATTTGTAATTTTGTCTGTAATTGAATTTATGAATATTTGCCTTTGAAAAAACGTATTAAGTCTGTTTTGTAATTCCGGAATCGTTTCCCTGCTTTTGTGCCATTTTTGTAATAACTTCTTTAAAGCCTCAAAATTTTCTGGTACTGAGTATCTACTTAATGCTCTCCTACAAAATCAAAATTTTCTCTTATCAATCTAACTTTGTTGATTATATCTTGCCATTCTATTTATTAAAGTTTTCTAACAATGTAATTAAAATTTATATTTTTATTCTTAAATTTAGATATTTTTAAACATTTATGCTTTTTTAAATAATATTTTATGCAGCTATGCAATTGTTTATATCTCTGCTACAGCATTATTATTATTATTACTACGGTTTTTCGATACATAATTCTTAAAATATGTATTTATTTTATATGCTACGAATAATACTAGCGCTCTTATAATTAATGTCACTACATATTCTGGAATTATATATTTCGTGTTTTCTGCATTACCATTATTTACTATATTTTCTTGGATTTCCACTTTGCTTTGTGGCTTACCGATTTTATTGTATATCTTATTGCCTCAAATGGGACCTACCATTTATAAATATGTTGAGGAATAATTAAATATTTTTGTGTTATTTTTTTAAAGTTTTGATCTGTTTTTGTATTTTTAGTTGATCGTCTCTTGCGTGTGCCAGGATCAGCTGTTTGTATAATAAAGCTGTTTGCTCCCTCTTTTGGAACTTCTTACCAGCTCTTTTTTTCTTTGGTTTCTTCCTCTTTGCTATGCTGTTGGGCTCTGCGTTCGTCTTGGATTTTTGTCTTCTCCTGTATTTTTCTATGCTTATGGCCTTTGGGCCTGCTGTTAGAGGCAATGGTTTTAATCCACGGGAGTATCGTTGCTTGGGGATGGAACGTATTCTTCCTTCAAGTATTCCTAATATATCTTTCCCACTTCTTAAATATCCCTTCTATCTCTTCTGTCATTTAGCAACCGTGCACTTAAAAGATTTCGTGGAAATGTTGGCTTGGGGGTCCGCGTTCAGGATCGTTTGAAGGATCATAAAAGCATATTAACATATATATATTTTAGGTCCGTTTGGGCAGGATCGCTATGTAGTGTGTTGGTTTCTTATGTAAATTTTCCCTATAGCCCTTGTATTTATTTTAAAACAGCTGAAAGCGCTCCAGATAAAACGTAGGCGTTCGAAAGAACTGGCAAAATAAGTAAGGCTAATGAAAGAAAACTAGGCAGTTGTTGCCGATTTATGCTTACAACCAAAAGTCTAAATTTATTTAAATGTGTATCAACTTATATACTACTTATGAGAATTAATCCTAGTTTTTCAAACTTACTTTAATATATTTTTGTCTCATTTGGTATTATGAGGTTTATATTTACATTAATATTTGGTCAATCAATTGGTGGGGTTTGCGTTGTACTCAATGTTTCACTCAAATATTGCATCGCTAGCATTTCACTCTGCATAAAACAAAATGTAATTTGATTCTTCATTACTTATTAATTCTATGCAATGTAGGCTTGTATAGTTTCTATTATGTTTTTACCTCCACCTGTAAAATCACGGTTATGCGAGTTAGGACCTTTCTACATGAGACCAGCGATATGCAGTTCCAAGTACATTATTATAGTGTGTAATAGTTTGTTTTACCTTTTCAGTTTAAAAAAGGTATTTCTTTTTTTTTTTTTTGCAAAATAGAGACAATTATATATATGTATATAGTCTTAATTCAATTTATTGAAAAAACAATCAACAAAACATAGGAATATTTCTTTAAAAAAATGCGGTAAATATTTACATACAAATATAAAAAAAGTCCAATGATTTTTTTTACAAGTATGAAATGAATGAATTTAATAAACCAAAAATTTGCTTAGAAAAATATGTTTCTATTAATAATTTTTTGAAAATTATTTTAAAAGAAAATGATGAATAATTGTGAGTTAAAGTAAATGTAATTCTCAACATTTACTTTGCAGATATAAGAATACTTAGTTATGCACATTTCATTAAGACTGTAATGGCCTCATGCTTAACATAAACTTCAAGTCAATATACAACTAGTATTTTTGACCGATACGAATACTTTTTTACCGATACCTACTTGGTACTCGGTCGTAAAGTATCGATGTTAAAAGTACTTGGTATCGAGAGGAAAGTATAGAATATGTACTTGTATTTACTCGTATCGTTTCATCCCTACATAGAGCCACCCCTGAAAAGTGGATGGTACCCAGCTTTAAAACTTAAGCTCAGATACTCCTCTGATATGCTCATGTCGAATTTTGAAAAAACCGGCATAGCCCTTTACAAATGGCTTATTTATCTCCACAATATTTTGGTTCTGCCCCACTGTGCAATGGAAATGTTCAGAAATTATTATGATCTCAAAACCAAACAAACCTGAAAACGTAGTTGCGTCATATTGGCCAATTAGTCTACTGCCGCTATTTTCTAAGATATTTGATAGAATTATTTTAAGTCCTCTAATCCCTACTATGGAAAAACAAACAATAATGCTGGCATAAAAACAGCACACCAGAGCATGTCTCCGTATAATTAATGTGATAACCAACGGTTTTGAAAGAAAACTTTCTTGCTCAGCAGTTTTCCTTGATGTTAAGAAAGCTCTTGACGGAGTCTGTGTCAAGGCCTACTTTTCATTTTTTTCAAAACTCCTACGTGCCTCCCCGTATCACTTGAAGAAGAAGAGTTTTTATGTAAGAGCGAGTGGGAATGGCTTAAGAAGTAGAAAATTGCCATTAATACTGAAAGATACTCACATTAGATTCACCTTGTTTAATGTAAAATGTCTTCAATTTGTTGACTTTCTTAATTCGTATTTTTTTTACTCTGTTATAAGCTAACGTCCCTCACTTAGGTTAAATATATAATTCATTCAAAGTTCTATTTTCACACAACTTAAAGATTTAGGTAATTTAGAATTTTGGATTTTAACACATTTTTTTCAATATGACACCTTGGATCGTGTTGCAATTGTTTTAATTTGATTGTCTAATTTGCCAGAAACTTTTTGTGTGGATTTTGCTGGTTAAGCAAAGGTTTTGGGTTTCCTTCCTTAAGCATTTTGGTTTTTAAGAAAACAGAACAGCTCACCAGCTCACACAGTCGAGCAAGTTTGAATTACATAATAAATAATTTTAATAAATATAAAATAGTGGGATTGATCCCACATTAATTTGTTTGTATTTTCGGAGTATTAATTTGGATTCTAACTAGTAAAACCGATAACAGTTTAATTAAACTTGTATCGCTATCTTCCAATTTCTAAAAAATATTCATTCGCTTAGAGCATTTTAAACGAGAACTAACCCAGTTGTTGAAAAAGGTAATATTATACAAATAAAATAATTTAATTAAAAGTTTTAAGCCTTGTTTTTTTTATTTATCAAAATTAGTTTTTAGCATACGGTTTATAATATTAATTTTCAAGCTTGCATTTGTTATTTACATATGATATAAGCTCTTGTCGTTGAAAGGAAAACATAAATACTAAAAACAGTGATATTAACTAATAAATCTTTTTTTGCGATAGCTATTTAGAACTTTAAGCACAAGACTGTCTTTCCTTATAAAAATTGCTATAATATATATTAGAGGTCTGCACTTAGGTACTTGGCTATGTTCAATTTTAAAAACAAGAGCTCGAAACTACAAGTTCTCAGATACGTGGCGTACTTCGTATAAAGTACATTTTACCAATAATAATAATAATAATAATTCAGATGTCAATTCATTTTTCACTTATGCTTTACCGCTGAGCAAGGCGCATTGATGGGATGTAACATAGATCGCTTCCACGTAGTGCATCCTGGGTAACGCTAAATGATCTATACCCCCCTGGCACGACCTTTTTCTGTCCAAGGACCTTTCTTCCGATTTTTTCGGCACGTTTTTGTTTGACTTGGGCTGGTGGTTATGGCTTCTGGACTTATTAGCACCGGGGTGAGACCCTGTGGGAACCAGAGAACTGCAAAAATCACTTTTTTCTTGATTTAATCATACACAAAAAATTTCACTCACATGTATTCTTAAAAAAAAATCAACGTTGAATAAAATCAGCATCGTACTGTTGAACGTTTCGTTTGTGCACTAGTGAATAAACTGGTCAAACATGTTTTGTTCACATTTTAAACTGCCAGAATGATTGTTTTGTTCATTTTACCATTGAATAAAACTCTTACTCAAATTTAAACATTTAGCATAATTCTTCATTGAATAAAATCAGTTGCGTGCTGTATGATCGAACAAGTTTTACTCACACATTTAGGAAGTTTTTTTTATATATTTAAGAGGATCTTAGTCTATAAATTACATACATAAAATTTTTAATTAAATCTGGATTTATTTATTATTTCCTGACGAATTAGACTATGTCTTATAATAACAGAGCATAATTTTGTATGTGTACAAATGGCATCCAAATTTAACAAAACTTATAAAATTAAAATTTATTTCAAATAAAATTATTAAATTAATAACAGAAATAGAGATACAAAAATATTTTTTAAATTAATTAGTTAATCAAAAAAATTTAAAAGAAATTTTCGTCGTTTATTTGTTGATTATATGGAAGAACATTCCAAAGACGAATAGCGATAATAAAAATTGCTATTCGAAAACGAGATATCGAAATAATATCTAAATTTAAGTAGGCTGAACTACATACTATGTATACGATTGGCATGTGTCGAAAACGTTTATTTGAATAAAACAAATGAAAACCCGCATTCATTTAAATTTCGTATTCAGAGATATTTAAAAATATGTTTTTAAAACTTAGAAAAGGCATAAATATAAATAAAGCTAGTAATATTACAAACAAAAATTTATTTAGATTTTAATATGGTATTTTCTTAAAAAATTAAAATTTCCAAATGCATAGAGAAGCCTAATAAATTTTATGATAGAAAAAGAAAAATCATTCAGTAATTTTTTATGATGCTCATTTTTAAACCTCAAGTAAAAAAAGTACATTGATATTTCTTATAGTTGAGAAAACCTCATACACAAGAGTCTTACAAAACCATAATAGCATATTTTCTAACTGCAGGTAAATAATTCATACCTAGCAATATGGCCTGCATGCAAATAACTTTTATTACTATAAGAAATAAACCCATCAATTGTTATTGTTTTTAGTTGGAAAACAGTATTTTTGATACACCTAAAAAAGAAAGGGATTTTTCTTCCTAGAAATGCAGTAGTTAGCATTAAAAAAAAATTTGTATGCAGTTCAAAATTTAAAACAAAATTTTACTTAATAATCTGCTGAATAAGATAGACCCTGGCACATAAAAGTGCCTTAGTACCTGTGAAATAAACGTACCTCACTCCAGAGTTACTTATAAGAAGGTGAAATATAATTATTGCCTTTGTGAGTTACTCAAATAAAATCAAATCAATCAAATTAAGATGTGGCTGGCATATCGTCAATTAAAACAAATATTATTAATAATATTGACAAAATTTGGGTAGAAAACCTGAGTTTATGGCATAAATTGGCTTTCTTTTTATACTCACCAGCTTAAAATATGCAACAAACCGATTTACGTGATATCAAACAATTTTGCCTTTCACAAATTGACAGTTTAGATTTAATAAATTCAACATCATCACCAACCCTAAATCTTCTCCCACTCCATGCTCACCTTCTGCTGCACAATTTTCTCAAAGTGAACATGGTTTATTTATTTTGTTTATCTAAGAAGGCAACATTGAGAATTTCTAAGACACCCTCAGAAGAAATAGACGGTTATTATAAGGAAAATGTTGAAATTACCGGTAAGTTGGACGTAGTCAATTGGTGGAAGTTAAATGAAAAGTTTTATCCAAAATGATCGAAACTTGCACTGCAAGTTCATTCAATTCCTGCCAGTAGTGCAGCCGCTGAACGAGCTTTTTCATTAGCTGGCAATGTAATAGACAGGAGGAGAAATCAGCTTGAACCAAAGTCTGTAGACAGTTTGCTATTTCTGAATTCATATTTTAAGAATATAACAGATTTTTTTATATGTTCTTATTTTATTATAAGTTGTACATATGTCTAATAAATAAATATTACCTTGCTTCTGTTAAATCGTTTTGCTTTTATTACTTCTGTCATCATTTGCACTCATCCATATGTAAATGAAAACTCATGAATAAACTCACATGCGTTCGTTTTTGCTTTTTGATTTTTATTCTAAATCAATATAATCACTGATGATCCGAATAACAAGTTTTCTGTTTGTTTTTGATTTTCCATCAAGGCAATCATTGTTGAATAAAATGAACAACCACCAGAATTGATTTGAGTTTAACGACACATGATTAAAATCAGACAGCCAACAAAATACACATTATTTGATTAAATTAAAATCAACAGCGATTATATGCGTTCGAACAAGTTTGATCGCTTTAACATAAAGGCTTGTTTTTAGGATGAACATTTTTTATGAACGTTTTTGCAATCACCCAATGTCGTTCTCTGGTGGGAACGGCTCCAGTTTAAGGTCATAACTATCTCCATCCCGTTAAAACCCTGGCAGGCCTCATAGTACGTTCGATACCCGTCACCGTTAAGTTGGTGGTGTAGGTTTGGTTGAGTTTACTTCCAATTAGCAACGGTCTGGCTCTGAGCACCTGTCCACATGAAGGCTGGTGCCAACCCTCGCATGGCCTCCCTGCTTGCATAGATAACCATGGGACCTTTGAGTTTACTACACATACGGGTGGAGATAGCGGCTATGAGTGGGGACCCATTTTGCATGAACAAAACCAGAAATACAAAAAAGACCACAAAGGCCAACCCTAAAAGGGAGCCGGCTGTATTGCAACGGCAAAAGCCGGCAATCCAGAAACAACTTTCGTCTGTGACCTCTACCTCCAGACCACAGCTGGGTGCAGCGACTCTGTTGTCTGCCTCAACAGAGTGAAAGAGGGGCTCCCCCGCATATTGGTCCAACTACTGATGTAAGGGCAATGGTTAAGCCAGCCCAAACAACTGGTAGTCTGGGCCCTAGCACAGCCTCCTCTTCTCGTGCACACATCAACGCGTCGACGCGGGCGTATAGGACCAGAAGATCTGCCTACCGGATCCTGCAAAAGCTTGGTGGGCAAGATCCGAACACTTTGTCTGAAAAGGACCAGACTAAACTTAAATGGTCCAAACAGAACTTGGAGTCTCGCCCTCCACCCAACTTGGCACCTCAGAAACGACAAAGGTCGGCTGAGGAAACCACTACGACAGTCCCTCAACTGCCTAAACGGCCAAAAACTTCAACATCCAAACCGGTGTCCTCACGTCCCCTTAGCGAGATAGTTAAGGATAGCCTCGTTTTGGCTATAATAGATACTGGTAAAAGTGACGGGACTATATCTCCAGATAATTGGAGGTTAGTCCAAGCGGCTCTTCGCAGTGTCTATAAGGACATAATTTTAGCCAATCCTGGCTCTTCCCCCTCATGCCGTGATGCGGGCTGGTATCAGGGGCATGTTAAATTGATCGCTTGTGCTGATCAACGCTCAGCGGACCTGTACAAGCAGGCAATTGACAGCCTAGGTGAAATCTGGTCGGGTGCTAAGCTCTTAGCTGTATCCAAAGATCAGATTCGGAACTGTCTAAGATCCTTCGCCCGAATCCCGGCAGATCCCTCCACTCCGGATGAAATTCTGGAGCTGATTAAACTCAGCAATAAAGAGTTGCCTACGGCCGACTGGAAGGTCGCTAAAGTAAGCAAGCCAAAGGGCCACTTCCGTGACGCTATCATTGTCATTAACGACGAGTCCCTCGACCCACTTAATGCCTGTAAGGGGGAGATCAACTACGGTTTCGACTCGATCTCTCTCAGGATCTATAATGGGGATAATATAGGGAAAAATTCTAAGCCTCCCACGGAACCTCTGGTACTAGAGGTTGCCGCCGGACAAACTGAACCTATACAATTCGCTCCGGCCTCCATTTGCGGTTCAGATATGTCGGATGACACAAGAAGTGTCATCTCTTCATCTGAGTTTGCTGGTGACTTTTTCCGGCAACTGAGTCTCGGATCCGAATACCTAGCAAAAAGCGAGGAATCACTCCTGTCTAGCGAGGGCGATTCCGACGCTACCCTTACGACCAAAAATAATGATGATGAGGGTTGTGCAAATTAACCTTCATCATTCCATCGCTGCTTCTGCGGCCCTACTCCTCCGCCCGTCACAGAAAGGAGAGGATATTGTTCTGGTCTAGGAACCATGGGTTATTAGTGATCGCGTTTCCGGACTATCTATGGACGGCTACAATACTGTCTACATCACAGGTCAAGGTAAACCCAGGGCCTGTATTATGATTAAGTATAATATTAACGCTTTCTTTCTTCGCAGATTCAGTGACAGAGACAGCGTTGCCATAGCAGTGGAGCCGGGCTCGAAGGATGTCTGGGTGGTCTCTAGTTATATGGCCCATGATAATGGTAATTCACCACCACAACCGTCAAGCGCCGGTCATCATTGGGGCCGATGCTAACGCTCATCACCATATGTGGGGCAGCACGGATGTCAATGAACGGGGTGAGTCTCTTTTTGATTTTATATTATTTTATGACTTCAGTGTCTCTCAAGAGTGCTCCTTTTCTGACCATAGGTATTTATCTTATAACTTAGATCTGGAATCAGGAGGTTCCGGAGTATCTCACTCCTACATAAATAGGAAACAAACGAACTGGAATAAATTTCGGTCCATTTTAGAGCTTGGCCTAAGGCCTGCTCCTTTCAAGCTTAATGACCACTGCGATATTGATCGGGCGGTTGAATTCTTGACCTTGCAGATATGCTCTGCGGCGAAAGTGGCCTGCAATCCACCGAAGCCAAGGGGTAAACCGAAACCCCCTTTGGTGGAATACGGAGATTGCAAAGTTACGTAAGGAATGTAGAAGACTCTTCAATAGGGCCAAAAATATTGGAAACTGGCTGCCCTACAAGGATAAACAAAGGGAGTTTAAGTATGCCATACGAAGATCCAAAAGAGCCTCGTGGAAAACTTTCTGTGGCAACATAGAAAGCTCGTCCGAAACCAGCAGGCTACGCAGGATTCTTAGCACGTCCCCGAGAGTTATTGAGAGTATTCAGAAGCCGGACGGTAAATGGACGGACTCTGTAATCGATACCTTGGAAACGCTGCTTGATACTCACTTCCCTGGTAGTAAAGGGATTGACGAAGCGATGGAGACTGTGAATTCCGCGTCGGTTTTTCCGCCCACTTTCCGGGTGACCAATGCTCACTTAGAGTGGGCCATCATGTCGTTTTATGCCTTTAAGTCTCCTGGAATTGACAATATCATTCCAGCGGACTTGCAACATGGCATAGACCTCATAAAACCATGGCTATTGCAAATCTACAATGCTTGCCTAGAAAATACTTACATGCCCATAGGTTGGCGTGTAGCCCGAGTTGTTTTCATCCCTAAAGCGGGAAAGACATCTTCTATTAAACCCAAGGACTTAAGGCCCATAAGCCTGTCGTCCTTCTTACTCAAAACGCTGGAAAGGATTCTTGATCTTCAGATCAGGAACTCCATAAATCCCGCGCTTATTTCTAGCTCGCAGCATGCCTACACGAAAGGGAAATCTGTGAAAACAGCGCTGCACGTGTTATTATCCGACGTTGAAAAGTCCCTTTCAAATAAGGAATTTCCGCTTGCAGTGTTTCTTGACATAGAAGGAGCTTTCAATAACGTCTGCCCCAATGCCGTTATAAAGGCCCTCTTGGATCTCGATCTTGATGCAAATCTGGTGGGATTCATTGCGCAACTACTGAAGACATGTATCATCACGTCCACTTTGGGAAATGATCAGGTTGAAAGGGTAGTGAAAAGAGGCACTCCACAAGGTGGCGTATTGTCTGCCCTCATCTGGAATGTGGCAGTCAACACGCTGCTACGGCGACTGGACCAAAAAGGTAATAGGGTGATAGCTTATGCTGATGACATTGCTATCGCAGTCTCTGGGAAGTACCTGAAAACACTCACAGAACGGGTGAACTATTCGCTTAATGTTCTGTCTCAATGGTGCTGCGATTTTTATCTTGCTGTTAACCCCGGCAAAACGGAGGTTATGCTCTTCACACGGAGATACAAGATCCCGATTTTTACTGCACCTAGGCTGAATGGCATTGCGCTCAGTGTAAGTAAAAGTGTGAAATACCTTGGGGTGATACTTGACCCCAAACTTCAATGAAAGGCAAACATTGCCGAAAGAGCTCGGAAGGCGACCTGTGCTCTCTATCTCTGTCAGAGAGCTCTAGGACCAAGATGGGGCCTTCAGCCTCGGATCATCTCCTGGCTCTACAAGGCAGTTATAGAGCCAAATATTCTCTATGGTGTGCTGTGTTTTGGTGGCCCGCTTTTGAGAGATTGGTCAACCAGAAGCCTCTTGACAAAGTCAGGAAAATAGCCGCCATTTTGATTACTGGGGCTCTTCGAACTACTTCGACAAAGGCTCTGTATGCTCTTCTCCACTGGTTACCCACCAAACTTCTGGTATTGCAACAGGCTAAATGCTGTGCAGCCAGACTTAATGCCCTCTCACGCTGGCTCAGGCTGGACATAGGGCACTCTAAGATTATCGATCGGGATGTTCCACTGCCATTAATGGTGGACTACATCTATTCTACTCCCGCTCTGGACCACGGATTTCGGATCCATATTCCAAATAGAGAGACTTGGGTCCGTAACGAAGTGGTCGTGGGTGGTACTGTTGACATCTACACCGATGGCTCGAAACTGGACGACAGAGTCGGTTGCGGAATCTTCTCCAATAATCTTGGCCTAAGCCTCTCCCTTAGACTCTTTGACTACTGCAGTGTCTTTCAAGCCGAGGTAATGGCCATTCTGAAAACATCCGAAATAGCGCTCAGGGACGATCTTTCTGGTCATGCTATTCGGATATTTTCGGGCAGTCAGGCGCCAATCAGGGCGCTTGCTGGTGCATATAGTACATCTAAGCTAGTCCTGAGTTGTCGCTCATTACTGAACACTTTATCGGAGCGATCACAAATTGACCTGTTTTGGGTACCTGGTCACAGGGATATCCAGGGTAACTGTGAGGCCGATGATCTCGCTAAACAGGGCACATTGCTTCCTAATGTCTCCCCGCTACCAGACTTTGGAATTCCTCTGGCAACGGTGAAAATGGCCATAAAGAACCACTGCCTAAATTTGGCTCGCAAATTATGGGTAGATGAAAGTTCCTGCTGTGTCTTCAGACAACTGTGGACTACACTGGACCTCAAGCGGAGCAGGCAGCTGCTCAGACTGGACAGAAAATCCATAAGTATCACGGTCTCGGTACTTACTGGACACTGTCTAGTCGGTAGGCATGCTGAAAGACTTGATATACCTTTTAATGATTTCTGCCGCAGCTGTGGCTCGGAAGATGAGGAAGAGACCGTACTACACCTCCTGTGCCACTGCCCATCCCTGGTTCGAAGAAGATTAAGAATTCTGGGCTCTCCTTTCTTTGGAACTCTTACGGAGCTATCATCCCACTCTATAAGGGACATAGCGAAGTTCATCCGTGAATCCTCATGGTTCTCGGCTGGGTAATGGGAGTCATGCCGCCTTCCTTTTGGTATCACAACGGGCCATTCGTTTGTGCTCAAGTTAGCTTCGTCGCGAGAGGCTGCCACTCCTAACGAACTAACTAAGGCGCATTGATACCAGGTGAATGCATTAACTTTTACGTGTATTTTGTTTTTGCAAAATCTTTTTAACTGTCAAAAACGTCTGGCAATATGTGTGTATGTACAGTGGAATCTCTTAACGGACACCTCCTTTGGACGGACACTTTGGTCTGGTCCCGGCAACGTGCCATAAGAACAACATTGAAGAAGATCTCCCTTGAACGGACGCGGACACCCATTTAGCAAAAAAAGGATTCTCTTGTGTGGATACTTCGATTTTCTTGCCTAATTTCTGCAAGCCATAAATTACAAATAAATTCCTAAAATCGGTTTTAATTCGTTCGTTGAGCTTATGTACACTGTGGCATCACTATGAAAAATATAAAATCATTTTTATCTGGTATATTAAAGTTTTATTAAGGGGAATACCCAAAAAGTGTAAAAGTATGTTTATGTATATGTGTATTGAAAATGTTGGGTTCATTTAATTGTAAACAGTTGTTCATGTGTGACGGTTAAAAATGGATAAAAAGAGCTCAGTATTAACACTTTAACAAAAAACAGAAGTGATTGAATTGTATAATAAAGAAAAGTTAAGTGTAGGAATTTATCAAAGCAATTTGCTATTGGTAAAACTCAAGCGTCTGATATAATAAAGAAAAGAGAAGTTCTAATGAAAAAATGGTATTCAAACGCAAATTTATATAAAAAGCGAAGCTTTTTTAGTGCTAAAGGATCAGCAATTGTTCAGTTGTGCTACGAGTGGTTCGTTGTAGCACGCCATAAAGGAATTCCATTAACTGGTAAGTAAGTCAGGAAGTGCAATTTACTTAGCAAGTTGCATCATTTTTTCACTAATTTATTAAATAGGCTAATTGACATGTATAATTTAAATCTTTCATTTGAGGTACATTGATCCGTAGCAGAGCCAAAGAAATAGCCAAATCTTTGGAAACCAAAACCTTCAATGCTTCATCAGGTTGGCTTAATAAATTCAAAATTCGAAATAATATCACATTTAAAGCAATAGGTGGTGAAGCTGCTTCTGTGAATCCTGATGGTGCAGCATTTATGGTCAAACTGCCTTCTCTAATAAATGGATACCTACCAAGGGATATTTATAATGCTGACAAAACTGGTCTTTATTTTAAAGCTTTACCAAACAAGACTATGACTTTAAAAAATGTACAGGTGGAAAATTGTCCAAAGAAAGAATAACAATATTGCTCTGTGTAAACATGGCTGGAGACAAGGAAAAACTTTTGGTAATAGGAAAATCATTTAAACCAAGAGCTTTTAAAAATTTTAATAAAGACACTTTACCGGTGACATGGAAATCGAACACTAAATCCTGGATGACTTCTGAAATTATAAATGAATGGTTAGAAGAATTCGATAGAAGAATGGGAGCGCAAAAAAGGCAAATTCTATTTTTTCT
Organism: Cistogaster globosa; assembly: GCA_937654795.1. Taxonomy (NCBI): domain Eukaryota; kingdom Metazoa; phylum Arthropoda; class Insecta; order Diptera; family Tachinidae; genus Cistogaster; species Cistogaster globosa. The sequence continues at coordinate 79,467,744 of OW569404.1, forward strand.
AGATAATGCAGCATCGCATCCAAAGCAGAACAATCTTAGAAATATTAAAATACATTTTTGCCTCCTAACTGCACTTCAATCAGTCTACCACTTGACCAGGATATTACAAAGAATTTTAAACACAATTACAGAACTTTAATACTGAAACATTTGTTAGCTAATATTGAAGTTTCTACCACAGCCCACGAATTAGTAAAACGTATCTACTTACTGGATGCAGTTTATTTGATTAAAAATGCATGGGATCAAGTTTCTTGTGAAACAGTTCAAAACTGCTTTCGTAAGGCAGGCTTTACGTTCGACAGCCAGGAAAGTCAGTTACCATTTGATACTGAGTTTGAGCCAGAAGATGAGCTGCCATTAAACTTATTTGTTGCCATTCAGCAAAAAGGGATCAGTGCGCAAAATTTAAATTATTTTTATGCCGTTGACGAGCACTTAACAGTTGAGAGATCATTTTTGGATATACAACTGTCATTACCCAAACAAATTTCACAAGCATTTATACAAACTCCGCACAAATAAAATAAATTTAAGATGATTTGATTTTATATAAAGTTTTAGTTAAAATATATCTAAATTCCAGTAAATTTTTTACTTATTCTATATTTTAAAAAATCCTCTTGTTTATCTTTTATCAAAAGAAATCATTGGTAAAGGGCAGCTTTAAAGTGGTATTTTTACTTAAATTTGAAAACTATACTGTATATACAAGGAGATTTTTTAATATAATATTCAGTTTCGAATGTTTACATACGAGCCGGGATAATAAGAAAATTTTAGAAAAAATTGTTGTTGGGCCATGAAAAAAATAAAAACTAAACGATGTTCCAATAAAAGCATAATTTGACGAGTAAGTATAATTTATTGACTGATATAAACAACTTTTATCTGAAAAAAACGAGCCGAAAATTCATCCGCCGCCGTTTTTTGATAAAAGCCGCCGCCGCCGGTTAAAAATTACTCAGCCACCGCCGCCGAAAATTTTGGCACGACTTGTTTCACTGCATCAATGCAGCATTATTGAATCGCCACCATCTGTCAAAAAAACCAAAAGGAAGAGGATGACGCACGACTGGAGCGATAAAATAAATTTTAATTGATCGGCGAAGTGGAATGCCATCCTTGCATTTAGAATGCATCAAGTGCTGACTACCATAAAAAGCCCATGCGGGATAGCGCATGGGCTTAATGTTACAGCGGAGGAAGTTTCCACAAAATGGTCGAATTTAAGGATTCAGTACCGGGGCTCCTCAACAAAAAAAACAAATCTGGACAACAAGGTGCAAACAATGCACCAAAGTGGAAATATTTCGACTCCATGGCTTTTCTTGGACGTACGGAGGTTAGCCAGCGGCAACCAACAACAACAAATTTGGATATTTTATCTGAAAGCGAAGGTAAACTAATGAGAATGTATTTATTAATTGTTAGTGTTGTTACCATCGAAAACCTTTTTTTGCAGAATCTGCCCTATCATCTGCGCCTTTGTCGAAAAACACAACGACAAATGTCATGGCAACATTTTGTGATGTTGTTCAATAGACTTGTGTAGTTCATAAACGAACTAGTTTATTTAAACAATTCCATCGATTGAACTAAGTAAACTAGGTCATACTTTTAAGTAAACCTAGTTCATTTTTAACTATACTTTGAATTTGAACTACCAGACAAGATAAACTAGAATCAATGTCTTTTTTTTCTTGTTGACTATTTTCGACGTAGGAGAAAATAACAAACTCTGAGAACCGCAAACATTTTTTTACAGAGTTGTAAAAAAAAGAGTATTATTGTTGTTCATAACAAAAATGTAAACAAAATTTGACAAAAAATAAGACCTTTTGGAAACGGTCACAATTCGTCAATTTTTAATAGATTTTAAAATAAAAATTAGAAATGAAAAGCTCTAAGCTTGCAAAATCAGATTTTCAGATTGTCACTTTCGCCATTTTAAAAATGAAGGAGCTACACCCAAAACATGTAGTCATTAATTGAGATGATTTTTTAGTTATAGAAACAAAACTAAAAGCCGTGGAACATAGCGACTGACGACAATTGATAGAGGCTTAAAGTACGAATCGATCGTGGTATATATCGTTTCTTGCAAGACTGTACGAAAAAAGTTATAAGCCAGCAAACTTTTAAATGGTAAAAAAATCGCTCAAAAATATAAGTTAATTTTCTCGCTTATATCACGAAAACCATTCCGCGTGCACATATATACTGCTATATACGATCGAAAGAGGATAAAAGTACGAATCGATCGTGGTATAGCTTGTTTTCTGAAAGACTGTACGAAAAAAGTTATTTAGCGGCAAACTTTTCAAATTTGAGAAAATAGCTGAAATTAATAAGTTTAGTTTTTTGCTCATATCTCGGAAACTATTCCGCGTGCACATATACTGCTATATACGATCGATAGAGGATAAAAATACGAATTGATCGTGGTATAGTTTGTTTTCTGAAAGACTGTACGAAAAAAGTTTTAAGGCCGAAAACTTCTCAAATTGAAATTAAAACAATATATTTCACCATACCCTACAAATCAATTTTTTTTGTAACAATTACACAAATTTTTTAGTTATTATATTTTAAAATTGAATTTGATTTTCAAATACTTCAAATATATTTTAATTGTTGTTTTAATATGGCTTAATATATCTTTAATAGTATACTCTAATATGCAGTGTATTATTATATACATATGTTAAATTGAGGGGTTATCGATTTTATTTTGTTACTTACTATCAAAAACTAAACGTATACTGCCTTAAAAATTAATTTTGATCTTAAATTTTACTATCAGAATCTTAATATATACTTCCTTATGCATACAAATTAATGTTAATTTCAAGTTTATTTTAAATGTATTTTGTATAAAAAATTTATTCTAAAGTATATGGAAAAACTAAACTAATTTCAGCGATTTTTTTAATTTTGAAAAGTTTGCCGCTTAATAACTTTTTTTGTACAGTCTTTCAAAGAACAGACAGAGCTGAACTAGCTGTTTAATTGAAAATGATGAATGTGATAATTTTTTCCTTAATATTAATATTGCCAAAGTATTTGCCTTATTATTTTTTTTTATCAAACATTAATTTTAAGATTGCCAACGAATGTTGTTATTTTTACCTTTTTTAACAAATATTAATGTTAAGATTGCCAAAGAATGTGCCTTAATATTTTTGTAACAAAAATATACTTCAAATTGACAAATATTATTTAAAAAAATAGACAGAAATTCAGTTATATTTGTTGATATTAAAAGGGTACTTCTTCATTTATAAAGTACTGGCTAAATTCATTTTTATTTCGTCTATTGTTTCGCTGTTGTAAGAACGTTGTCTTATGAGAGGATGTAAAGATGAGTCAATTGCATCATTCCGCCATTCTCCTGGAGTAATGCTACCATCGGCATTATCACGTTCAATCAATGAAGACGTCAAGTAAATTCTTGGGTTTCTTATCAATAGAAAATTGTGTAATGCACAACAAGCAGTGGTTATTTTTCTTGCTTTTTCGGGATTAAGCTGTATTGGGCTGCGGAAAATGCGAAATTATGCTGACAATATGCCAAATGCATTCTCTACAACGCGTAGTGCTCTTGATAGGCGATAATTAAATATGCGTTGAATACCATCAAGCCTGCTCTTATTAAAGGGTTTCAAAAGATTTGTGCTTGCAGAAAATGCATCATCAGCCACTAGGACAAACGGCATGCATTTTGACCTCTCGGGCAATGAATGAATAGAATGCAGTTCTCCGAAAAACGCCCCCATCAGAAACTCGACCATTTGTTCCAACGTCTACGTAAATAAATTTATATGACGCATCGGCAATGCCCATGAGCACAATACTATGTGTGCCTGCAAAATAGAACAAAAAATTTATTAAATTATCAATTATTTTTGTATAAATTTTGCACATCCTTTGTAATTATAAAATACGCTTCCTGAATTCTTAGGAGCCACCATCATCACGTGCTTGCCATCTACGGCACCAAGGCAGTTTGGAAAATTCCATTTTTCCAGAAACTCGTCTGCAACGCTTTTCCACTTCTCTTCGTTCGACGGAACCTTTTAATTAAAGAAAACGTAATTGAAACATTGCAACTAAAAATACTGTTACCTTCATAAAATCTGCTTTTAACACATCGCACACTTCTGGCACAATTCCTGATATCGTGCATGGTGGAAACCTAAAAACATATTGCAGCGACGAGAAACTTTCGCCAGTGGCCAAGTATCGCAAAGTCAGAGCCAATCTTTCAGACGCAAATATTGGTTCCCTCAAATGTGTGGTTTTCTTTGTTATAATCGGCGCCACTAGATACAGCTTTATTTGAAAAACATTAACATAAATTTAATGTTAATATGCTGAATATTGTAATCAAGTTACCAAGTAATCGGAGTCATTTGAACCCATGCGCACGAATTTTTTATGCAACGAAGGTTCTTCAGAACGTAGTTCATTCAGAAGTTTTTGGCAACATCCTTCCATTTTACGACGCTGCACCCTAGCTCGAACCCACATTCTTCTGGATATTCTCTTTTTTTTTGTTGTTGGGTTTCTGAAACTGCTATAGCTCCAGCAGTTACTAAAAATAAATCTTCAATATCACTGTCACTAAACATCTTAGCTTTTCTCGTTGCTTCACAAACACAATTTGATAATGGCAGATGGACTTCATAAACATAACAACAACATTTTTTGATAGATGTTTGTTATACACACCGGACAAATAAAATTATTTGTGCAATGTAAAGGGGTATACACATATTTGTACCAAACATGGCTGACACAAAATCTTCTGTTATTTGTGCAAATAAAATTCAAACAAATATTAGTGCAATCTAAACGCATGCCCAAACATTAGTCACAAAACCATACTATTAGCTCAAACCATTATTTGTTGTGTTTAGACAAATATTAGCATGTCTAAACGAACCTTTAGAGCCTTGCAGGTTTTTGTATTGCTTTTAGAATTAAAAGTAAACAAGGCAGTGATGAAACAGTTAATGCAATGTCCTTTTTTTGGTACAATTTTAAAAAGAGTATTAAATTTTATTTTGTATAATTATCAATAAGTTATACAAATGTATGAAGTTATTATTATCTTTAATATGCATAAATATTTTTACATCTAAATCACAATAAGAATGTTTTTAAGAACTTGAGCAGAAAAAAACTTATATTCATGATGCGCTCAAATATCATAAACGCGTTTGAAAATAACCTAATAATTAAAAAAAAGTAGAATATTTTATGTAAATATTTTTGCTATTTAGTTATTTGGGGCATTATTTTCAATTTTTTCGTGTGGTTATCAGTTTGCTGGCCTTTGGTGATCTTTGTTTTATATATTTTGCCACTCTAGTACATTTTATTTAAAAAAGGGACTATTTAGTAATCATACCGTACAGCTCCTAAATCTTACATATCATTCCCGAAGCCACAACAATTTTCTTTGCTAATTTTTGCTAGTAAAGTGTTCTTTACTTCTTTACATTTGGGACAATAATTTTGAAAATTTCTGTTTTACTCTCTCGTTGCTAGTTTTACTAGTAAAGTTACTGAACAGACCTTATTACAACAAAATTATTTTTTTTTAACTCTTGCTTTTATCGTCTTAGTATTTTGAGTGGAATTTTAAAATTTTTTAAACGAAATAACAATAATAGCATTTTCTCTTTATATTTATTTCGATTATACACATCAGGAACTGCAAATACGGTTCCATATTGTTTTGTTTTTTATTTTATTTATTTATTTATTTATTTTTTTTTTTTTTTGAATTACAATATTTTATCTTGTTTCACTAGCAATCAAAACTTTGAATTTTTAACACATAATTTGTTTTTGACAACTTTCTTCTTGACAACTACAACATATACAGCTGATGAGCTTTTTCGCCCGTGCGTTCACCTGTATTATTTCGCCATGATAAAAAACTAACACATGTTGAAACACATTGAAAAATGACATATGTTATGTTTTATGAGGTTTACATTATGTGTGTTGATTTACATATTAAAAATCTGACGTTCAATATGACTTGTACACTAGACCGGTCGTTAAAAATAAATTTTGAAGTGCCGGGCAGATTCTGTTTCCTTTTGATCTAAAACCATTAAATTTAAAATTTGGGGCTGATTGGATAATATTTAGTGGCCGCGCCCATCAACCAAAAATTTAAATACATGAAATATATGGAAAAAATTTATATTTACTTAATTAACATAATAAATAAAATGCAAGGGAAGAAAACAGCAATAATTAAGAGATTAAACTTATTTCTGAGTTGAGTGTAGACTTGTTATGAGTCGGAAATTATGTCCTATATGCTTCAACAAACTGAAAGACCAATTGTTTTTGTTCTTCATTCTTCGTTAGAATGCGGTTATAATCTTTCATAAATTTCACACCGCGTTCTGCATTATCATTGACAACAAATAACTGCCGACTAAAATCTAATGCTGCTTGAAAGTCTTCGTTTTCTACCCATGTTGATGGATCGCATTGCAAAAAGGCCGCAGATAAGTTGAATGCCGAAAAGAAATATTTAGTTTTATAAGAGACAAAATCTCTCAATGAGGTGAGGTGGAGCACTTTTGGGTCCGCAATTCTTCGCCCTTCCAATAGCTTTACATTGGGTTCTATTGATTGTAGACAATTCACCATTTCACGCTTTTCTTCTAGTGAAACATTAGGGTCAAAGAATGCTAAGGCTGTAGTTTCCGGTGTTAAGTACCACAAATGTGCTTTAAATTTCGACAAAATTGTGTCAGATACTTCTTTATCAATTTCTGGGTAGGCGATGGCATTTTTTATAAATTGAAGATCTTGGCTTGGAGCTTGGATGGCGTTTGGGCATCCGTACCAGTTTTTTATGTAAATCTTCACAAGAAAAATGCAAATTTCTCGCAAAGCTTTGAATTCTGCTAGTGTTAAGCGAAACTGCTCTCTAAAAAGAAATATTTTCAAGCAATACAATCCTTTTCCCATGAACCTTGCATGTTATGTTGAGCTGCATGTGAAAAAATTCATACCATCTTCTCCAAGAAATGTCAAGGTAAGTTGAAGAAATTCTTTATAATCTGCACGGATTTGCATTTGCTGCAGCTGATTATTGCAGAATATTTTTATAGCTTCAGATTCTTCGTTACTTATTTTAGAGCGGACAATTTCATCATCTAGACCACATTTGTACAACTCGTGATCAAGGTTATCCCAAACCGCAGCGAATCTGTTGAAAATGGGTACTTCGGGTGCACTTGTTGCGGAATATTTTACTTCAAATACACTTTTCAAAACAATTTCATACATGTGGTGGCGGCATGGGAGCTGAATCAATTTCCATTCTAAAAAATTTTGTATGAAAACAGTTGCACCGCTTTTTGATCCGGTATTGGAGGAAGTTGTATCAAAGCTCATGGTGCCAACTCGATCAATAATGTTCCAACTGACCAATGCGTCACGAACAGCAGTTGCAATAATAGTTGTTCTATTGATAACTAGTTCACTAACATCCACTTTCAAAGCTTCTGCTGTAGCTATCAAAATATGTACGGCTTTTCCACTCGATACTTTAGCATCATCTAATGCAGCGGAAAGACGTGGCGTGATCCATTGGGTTCGGCCTCTTTTTTTACGTTCTTCTTTACCACTATTGACTTGGTCATCGATAGCAAAGTCCATTGTGGGATCTAATACCTCATCATCATCATCATCCATATCATCATTATCTTCCCCTGCTATCACTTATGCCGAATCAAAAAAGTATTATTAAATTAAAAAAACACAAAATCATGTATGTATCTACCAATACATTGCTTTAACATTTCTGAGTGTCTCCTCTTTCGCGCTTCCTCTTTATCTTTTCGCTTAATTGAACGTTTTTCTTGAGCGTACATTTTAAGATCGACACCAGCCATGCAACCCGGACGTCCCTTCTCTCTTTGTTTTAATAAAAACTGTCTGTCTTCTTCGACAGGAATCATTTGCAAAGCATTTGCATGGGCAATGTCGAAGAGATCATCCAATTTTCCAACAAAATCTCCTTGTTTACAGTGTGGTTTTCCTTTCGAAGAAGTTTTCCTAACACGGTTCCATTCATCATAAATTTTAATTAGTTTTTCACAACATTTGTGTTCTTCACGTATTGGTATTCTAGCTTGTTGCCAAAACACCGATGCCATATTTACAGATAACTTTGCACTATCTTTGGATGAAAATTTTGCGATTCGCATATTATAAAAGAATACTTGCAAAACTTGACGATTTGAGGGTAATTTAGCTCCCAATATTTGGTGTAATATTCGGCCAATAAGAATAATATTGGAATCCACTGAACTTCGAGTAGTAATTGAAGAAGATGTTGTTGGCAAATCCGCCATTATGAAATTTCCAATTAGTGTCGTGCTAACAAATAGAAATAGAAGAATATTGGGTAAATATAAATTTTTTCCATATATTTAATGTATTTAATGTATTTTTGGTTGATGGGCGCGGCCACTAAATATTATCCGATCAGCCCCAAATTTTAAATTTAATGGTTTTAGACCAAAAGGAAATAAAATCTGCCCGGCACTTCAAAATCAGACACTTTTTTGGAAAATAACGACCGGTCTATTGTACACATAATGTAAACACACCTTTAGAGTATTTTGAACGAGAACTAACCCAGTTGTTGAAAAAAGGTAATATTATACAAATAAAATAATTTAATTCAAAGTTTTAAGCCTTGTTTTTTTATTTATCTTATAATTCTTTACGCGCAAACATTTTGGTCCATTCGAGCAGGATCTTAGGAAGTGCTAATATTCTACTGGAGAAAAACCACCCTTATTTTGTTTATTTAAAGAACCACAACTTCACTTTAAAAAAGGCCACCAAATTTCATCCTCATTTTTTTGGAAAATTCATTTAAAATAAAGGTGCGTAATTTCATTTTCAATAAGTGATTTTTAATTAAATATAATATAATGAAATAATAATTTAAACATAGATACATACGACTTGTGTTATTTGTTTGCCTTTTTAATATCTACATGCATACATACGTATGTGCAGTGGTTGATCGTCTTGCAATTCATTTTTTTGACGTTTGTTTTAATTTATTTTCTTTTGCTACGCAAGAAATCGACGGTGTGTTTTTTTTCTTCTATTAAAAGAGTGAAAATAATTATCATTATAATTATAGCAAGAAGTAACAATAATTTAAAGGTAAAGCCTACTTAATATTAATAAAAATATTATATAAAATGTATAAAATTCTATAAGCATACAAAATTAATATCAAGTGCATGAAATAGTGGTGTGTTTTTTGTAAGTAATAATAGAGATTACATACATACATACATATACATTAACATTACATCGATGCTTCTTCTTGAATTTACAAATTGCAACCTACTATCGGTCGGCTTGACTATCATTTATTTTGTTTTAAATTGATAATATTGTTTTGTGTTTAATTATCAATTATATTTAAATTAAAAATATTTATTTTTTATTTAAATATAATTTGATTAAAATCGAAAAATAGTAATTGATTTTTTTCAATAAGTGTTGAAGTTAAATTTTTGTTTTGGTTCTTCTTTCTATTTTCTACTTCAACTAATACTAAATCTCCTGAGGTTGCGTCTATCTTATTGTCGTTGTTATTATTTACGCATCTTTTCTCTTTCACTTTAGTTGTTAATGTTTCAGCTCTATTCAAAGCGAACTGTAATTTGGTTTGTAGCTCTTGTACGTAGTCGTCATAATTGAAAAACTTATGTCCGTTTGTTATATTGTCCGATGGTAAGCTTGGTAGTCTTCCATAAACTAATTCGAATGATGAGTATCCTGTGTCTACATGTGGTGCCGTATTGTAGGCGAAAGTAAAGTATGGAATCTATTTATCCTATTCGTAGTCGTTTGCTGTATTTAACAGAATTCGTTAAGAACTCTGTGATTTCTTTCTATCGAACCTAATGTTTCATGGTGGTACGGTGTAGAAAATATTTGTTTGATTTGTAATAAAGAGCATATGTTATTCATTAATTCATTCATAAATGTTGTTCCTCTATCAGACTTAATTACCTTGGATTGACCATATTTGAGAACAAATTGTTCAACCAATGTTTTTGCTGTTGTAAGTGCATCTTTTGTGGACATTGGAAATGCGACAACAAATTTTGTCAACTCACGTTGCATTGTAAGAATGAAGCGGTAGTCATTTGAAATGCAAAGAGGTCCTACGGTATCAATTGAAATCACTTCTAAACTGTTATTTGGTGTGTTTGTATATGTAAGTGGTTCTTTTAGGTATTTTGTTTTTTTATTTATGTTACATTTGTCTCAATACGATACAAATTTCTTTACCATTTTACTCATGTTTTTCCAAACATATCTTTGTTTTAATTTAAAGATGGTTTTTCTTATACCTAAGTGGCCTGCATGTATTGTATTATGGAATTCGTCAATTAAATTGTATTTTAGTATGTCATCTGTAATTTTTGTAGGGGCATTATAGATTAGTATCTTTAATTGAGGACTTTTGTTTTTAATCTTTATTTTTGCATACATTTCTTTTAAATCTTCTTTTGTATAAACTTTGAATATGTCCTCTTTACTTGATAGCGCTAATTCTCTTATATTCTCATTATTCAGTTTATATGTCAGTTTCCTCAGTATCGAATTTAATTTCGCTGATTTATCGCTGAATCTTGCCGGCTTGTTTTTTTATATTAATATCTTTGGTACATAATTTCTTCATAGTCGAAACGGGTTCCGATGAATTGTCATTACATCCTATGTGTACAGTATTATCTTCAATAAATATATTAATTATATCTATATCTTCTATTTTGTTAAACTGCAGTTTATTCATATTTTTGACATTATTAATGGAGATATTTGAAGTTGATCAGGCTTCTGTGAGTTGCATTTTTCCAAAAAGTTTTTTTCTGCGCGCGTTTTTTCATCATTTGTTATAATACTTGCCTCAGTTTTTCTGTTTGTTTTATTTTTATTACTAATTGCCCTCGTTGTTATTAAAATCTTTTTTCTTATCGTTTTCTTGCGGTATCATTTCTTTAAATATCTTTGAATCAATTTTTAGTTTAGAGAGTGCCGCGTTTGTATTCATTTTTCCTCTTTTATACGCAATTGTAAAAACGTAGTCACTTAAGTCTACACCATTTTCATTTGAAATTGAGAAAATTCCAAATGACTATGCGAATTTAAATTGAATATTGAGAAAATTCCAAATGAAAATGAGAATTTCAATTTGAAATTGAGAAAATTCAAAATGAAAATGAGAATGTCAATTTGAAATTGAGAAAATTCCAAATGAAAATGAGAATTTCAATTTGAAATTGAGAAAATTCCAAATGAAATTGAGAATGTCCATTTGAAATTGAGAAATTTTTATTTTAAATTGAGTAAATTCCAAATGAAATTAAGAAATTATAATTTTAAACTGAAAAAATTTAATCATAAAATTAAATCCTTTTTTATTAAATTAACAGTTATTTACAACATAAGTATCATGGAAATTAAAATAAAAAAGGTATTAAGAGTCTATGTTGAATTATTGACCAACGGACATATCTTCCAAATCCAGAGCAGATTGGTAAAATGTTGTGGTATGTTGTATAGCTCTACTGCAATCTCCAGTAGTTATACATGTTTTAGTAATTACTTCTTAATTTTTTTAAACTTTCTAAAATTCATTTGGAAATTTCTCATTTTAAAATAAAAATTTCTCAATTTCATTTGGAATTTTCTCAATTTCAAATTGAAATTCTCATTTTCATTTGGAATTTTCTCAATTTCCAATTGACATTCTCATTTTCATTTGGAATTTTCTCTATTTCAAATTGGAATTCTCATTTTCATTTGGAAATTTCTAAATTTCAAATTGAAATTCTCATTTTCATTTGGTATTTTCTCAATTTTATATGGAATTTTCTCAATATCAATGAAAAATAGTGTAGTCTAATTCTTGTCATTTTCGAAGAAGGGTTTTTGTGTGAAAAAAACCCTTCCGTTACAAAACTAAACTTTCTTCCATATAAATATGTTCTAAAAAACTTTCTCCAATGAATAGCTAGAAGTTCCTTTTCGATTGCCGGTTTATTAATGTCATGTTTTTGCAGAGTTTTGCTTGCATATGAGATAGGTAAATCTTGTCATATTTCGCTTGGAATAGTATTGCACCTAGTGCGTAGTTTAGGGCGTCTGTTGTTAAAATAAAAGGTTTTCAAAATTATGGTATTGTAGAATTGGTGTGTTCATTAGTTTTTCTTTTAGTTTTTCAAAAGCATGTTGGCATTTCTCTGTCTAAGCAAATTTGTTTGTTTTCTTTAGTAGTGCATTTAGGTCTGTAGCAATATTGGCAAAATTGGGTATGAATCTTCTATAATAGTTGCAAAATGCAACGAATTGTCTATCTTCGCCTGTTGGGTCTGTTTTAACACCGTCCTTTGTTATTAGATGTCCTAGATAAATTTCTTCTGCTTTTAAAAATTTACATTTGTTTTGATTGAGTTTTAGATTGTATTTGTGTAGTCTGGCTAGTACTTTTATTAAATTTTTATTGTGATGAATTAAACTACATCTATATACAATTATATCATCTACATACAGACATGCTTCGGATTCTAATCCAGAAAGTGCTATTGTCAGCATCCTTTGAAAGCTGTTTGAAGACATTTTTAGTCCGAAAGGGAGTCTTTTTAATTGGTAATGGCCTTGTGCCGTAGAAAAAGCCGTCAGAGGTCTTGAGTCATTCTCCAGTTCGATTTGGTGAAATGAGCTAGTCATGTCAAGAGTAGAAAACCATTTGGCTCTGCCAAGTTTATCCAGAATATCATCTAATCTAGTTAGCGAAAATTTGTCATTAATGATTTTATTACTCAGTTTTCTAAAGTCAACTACTAATCTCCATTTCCTTTTGTCTTTAGTGTTTTTCTTAGGTACTAAAAGAAGCGGAGCAATGTAGGGGCTAACCGATGGTTCCATTATTTCGTCATTGAGCACTTGTACTTGTTTATTTATTTATGTGAGTGTGGTAGCCTGTAATTTTTTATATATACAGGTGTGTTGTCTGTGGTTGTAATTTTTTGTTGATAAAAATTGTTGACAGTTAATTTTTCGTCTTCTAAATGAAAAAGATTTTGGTATTTTTTGAATATTTTTAATTGTGTTTTTGCATATTCATCATTGTGGTGTAGTTGCAAATTATCCAGTATTTTGTTAAACCGTTCACTGCTGTTTATGTAATTGTAACTTAATACATTATAATTTTTAAGCAGATATAGTTTGGAGTTTATTGCTCTGCAAAGGTATTTCTTTATTTGTTGTGTTTAAAATTATTAAATGTATCATGCCGCTTTTGGGTGCTATTAAATTACTTAAAAAACGCCTCTTTCTATTTCATTTAAAAATTACGCATTCTTCAGTTAACAAATCAAATTAAAATTAATTTAACTGCTTGAATGATTTCAGTTTTTGGCGGTATTTTGATTTTTAGTGACGCTAATGGTTTTGTATGCATTGGAAGGATATTGTAAATGTTTTAAAATCTATTTGGCAAAGGTATATCTTTAAAAAGTCTTCCTATTATGCCATCTGTATCTATTGGAAAATCTGAATTCACTAAATGAAAAGAGTGGTTGCATATTTCATCGGCCATAGTTAGGTCTAATTTTATTGTGCCAAAAGAGTGAATTTCTTTTGTAGTAATACCTGTTAGTTTGGATTTTGCTTCAGGGATTAAAGGTTCATTTTCGAAAATTTGTTTGCATGCGACAGAGTAATACATATGTCAGCGCCTGTGTCGATCAAAAATGTTATTTCTTTGTTTAAGTACTTTGTTGTTATGAAATTTGTGTTGTTGTCACATACTTTATAAACTGCTAATTTTGACTGTCCGGAATATCTGTGTATTCCGAGCTTAACGTGTTTCCCGAATTTTGTATTGTGTGTATCTGTATGTTGTTAATACTTCTGTATTTAGTTTGCGTTTCTATTACCTCTGTTAAAGTTTTTGTGGTTATTAGTTCTTTTATTGAAGTTGTTATTTCGAATATTGGAGTTATTGTTTCTAGTGAGTTTTTCATTGGTGAAATAGTTATTGGAATAGTTGCTTCTAGGAAAGTTATTATTGTTAATAGAAAATTTGTTATTTCTATTGAAGTTAGTGTTGTTCCTATAGTTATTTTGTCTGTTATTATTATATGCATTGTGGTTTCCTTTGGGTTTTCGTGTTTGTTGTTTTCTGAAATGAAAACTTGAATTGTGATTTGAATTTTGCTCATTTTCTTATTCAAATGCAAGTTCAGATGCTTCTTGCAAATTTTTTGGTCGTGCAGCATATATGGTCGATTTAAAGTTTTCATTTAAGCCTGTTTTAAATATATCTAATGCTAGTTAGTGCTTTAATTTTATGATTACCTGTTTTTCTAGTTCTGAGACTCCATCTCCTAATTCTTTAAATTATCAATTATGTTTGTAATTTTGTCTGTGAATGTATTTATGGACATTTGCCTTTGAAATAACGTATTAAGTCTGTTTTGTAATTTCGGAATCGTTTCCCTGCTTTAGTGCCTTGCTTGTAATAACTTCTTTAATGCCTCAAAATTTTCTGGTACTGAGTATCTTGGAAAACATATTCAATGAAATCAACTTTTGCTTCACTTGTTAGAGTCTTGTTTATTAACTCTGCTGTTATTAAGAAACGTTCTAATTCTACATAATTATCATTAAGTGGTGGAAGTGCTTAAGATGGTGTTTCTAGGCTAAATGCTGCCATTTTTTTGTCTTCTATGATAAACATTTTTTTGTCGTAGGAAACTTTTTCGTGGATGGAGGTTGTTATATTTATGTTAAGCTTTTTTCTTGTAGTGATTTTATAAAGTTTATCTCTTACGTCTAAAAAGAATGCTTCAGCTGCTACCTTATGAGCTTCTGTAAGACGAGAATATTGTACGTTAAGTATTACCCTTATTTGTTCTAAGCAATTGAATAAATTCTGTATGTGTTTTTCTACCGTGTCTTCTTTCGTTGGTCTGTCCATATCTAAGCATTTGTATGACTTATCAAAATTTTCTCTTATCAATCTAACTTTGTTTTCTAACAATGTAATTAAAATTTATATTTTTATTCTTAAATTTTAGATATTTTTAAACATTAATGCTTTTTTTAAATAATTTTTTGTGCAACTATGTAATTGTTACTATTATATCTCTGCTACAGCATTACTATTATTACTACGTTTTTTCGATACATAATTCTTAAAATATTTATTTATTTTATATGCTACGAATAATAATAGCGCTCTTATAATTAATGTCACTACATATTCTGGTATTATATTCTTCGTGTTTTCTGCATTACCATTATTTACTATATTTTCTTGGATTTCAACTTTGCTTTGTGGCTTACCCATTTTATTGTATATCTTATTGCCCCAAATAGGACCTACCATTTATAAATATGTTGAGGAATAATTATATATTTTTTATGTTACTTTTTCAAAGTTTTGATCTGTTTTTGTATTTTTAGTTAATTCTCTCTTGCGTCTGCCAGGGTCAGCTGTTTGTATAATAAAGCTGTTTGCTCCCTCTTTTGGAATTTCTTACCAGCTTGTTTTTTCTTTGGTTACTTCCTCTTTGCAATGCTGTTGGGCTCTGCGTTCTTCTTGGGTTTTTGTCTTCTCCTGTATTCTTCTATGCTTATGGCCTTTGGGCCTGCTGTTAAAGGCAATGGCTTGAAATCCAGGGGATTATCGTTGCTTGGGGATGAAATGTATTCTTCCTTCAAGTATTCCTCTCTAAGATATTTTTCCCACTTCTTAAATATCCCTTCTATCTCTTCTGTCATTAAGCAACCGTTCACTTAAAGGATTTCGTGGAAATGTTGGCTTGGGGGTCCGCGTTCAGGATCGTTTGCAGGATCATGAAAGCATATGTATATATAAATTTTTTAGGTCCGTTTGGGCAGGATCGCCATGTAGTGTGTTATGTAAAAATTCCCTATAGCCTTTGTATTTGTTTTAAAACAGCTGAAAGCGCTCCAGCTAAAACTTAGGCGTTCGAAAGAACTGGCGAAACAAGTGAGGCTAATGACAGAAAACTAGGGAGTTGTTGCCGATTTATGCTTACAATCAAAAGTCTAATTTTATTTAAATTTTTTGTCAACTTATATACTACTTATGAGAATTAATCCTAGCCTTTCTAACTTACTTTAATATATTTTCGTCTCATTTGGTATTATGAGGTTTATAATTACATTAATATTTGGTCAATCAATTGGTCGGGTTTGAATTGTACTCAATGTTTCACTCAAATATTGCATCGCTAGCATTTCATTATCCATAAAACAAAATGTAATTTGATTCTTCATTATTTATTAGTTCTAGGCATTGTGCATGCAATGTAGGCTTGTGTGGTATACTACAGAGTTTTTTCAAGATTTATATACATTTCACTGAGATACCCCTCCTCACAATAGTATCAAGAATAACGGTTTTACAAGCATTTACATTTCAAATCTTTCATTGTGATAAATATAGTTTCTACTATGTTTTTACCTCCACCTGCAAAATCACGGTTATGCGAGTTAGGGCCTTTCTACATGAGACCAGCGATATGCAGTTCCAAGTACGTTATTATAGTTATTGCGTAATGGTTTGTTTTACCTTTTCAGTTTAAAAAAGAGATACCTTTTTGGAAAATAGAGACAATTAGATGTATATAGTTTTAATTCAACTTATTAAAAAACAATCAACAAAACATAGGAATATTTCTTTAAGTAAATGAGCGTGAATATTTACATACAAATATAAAAAAACAAAAAATAATGCCGGCATAAAAACAGCACACCAGAGCATGTCTCCGTATAATTAATGTGATAACCAATGGTTTTGAAAGAAAACTTTCTTGCTCAGCAGTTTTTCTTGATGTTAAGGAAGCTCTTGACGGAGTCGTGATCAAGGCCTACTATTTATTTTTTTCAAAACTCCTACGTGCCTCCCCGTACCACTTGAAGAAGAAGAATTTTTATATAAGAGCGAGTGGGAATGGCTTAAGAAGTAGAAAATTAACATTAATACTGAAAGATACTCACATTACATTCACCTTGTTTAGTGTAAAATGTCTTCAATTTGTTGACTTTCTTAATTCGTATTTTTATTACTCTGTTATAAGCTAACGTCTCTCACTTAGGTTAAATATTTAATTCATTCAAAGTTCTATTTTCACATAACTTAAAGATTTAAGTAATTTACAATTTTAGATTTTAACACATTTTTGTCAATACGACATCTTGAATCGTGTTGCAATTGTTTTAATTTGATTGGCTAATTTTCCAGAAATTTTGTGTGTCGATTTTGCTGGTTAAGCAAAAGTTTTGGGTTTCCTTCCTTAAGCAGTTTGGTTTTTAAGAAAACAGAACAGCTCACCAGCTCACATAGTCGAGCAAGTTTGAATTAAATAATAAATAATTTTAATAAAAATAAAATAGTGGGATTGATCCCACATTATTTATACTCCAGTTTTATCAACTTTGTATTATAGGAGTATAAATTTGGATTCTAGCGAGTAAAACCGATAACAGTTTTATTAAACTTGTATCGCCATCTTCCAATTTCTAAAAAATATTCATTCGCTTAGAGCATTTTAAACGAGAACTAGCCAAGTTGTTGAAAAAATGTAATATTATACAAATAAAATAATTTAATTCAAAGTTTTAAGCCTTGTTTTTTATTTATCTTATAATTCTTTACACGCAAACATTTTGGTCCATTCGAGCCGGTTCTTGGGAAGTGCTAATATTCTACTGGAGAATAACCACCCTTATTTTGTTTGTTCAAAGATCCACAACTTCACTTTAAAAAAGGCCAACAAAGTTTCATCCTTATTTTTTGGAAAGTTCATTTGAAATAAAGGTGCGAAATTTCATTTTCAATAAGTGATTTTTAATTAAAATGAAAGTGAAATAATAATTTAAACATACATATATACGACCTGTTTTATTTTTTTGCCTTTTTAATATCTACATACATACATACCTATGTGCAGTGGTTGATCGTTTTGCAATTCATTTTTTGACGTTTGTTTTAATTTATTTTGTTTTGCTACGCAATAAATCGACGGTGTGTTTTTTTTTCTATTAAAATAGTGAAAATAATTATTATTATAATTATGGCAAGAAGTAACAATAATTTTAAGTTTAAGTCTACTTAATATTAATAAAAATAATACATAAAGTGATTTTTTTCAATAAGTGTTGAAGTTAGATTTTTTGCTTGGTTTGCCGATAATTAAAAAATTATGTCTATTACAGCACTTGATAGATTTATTACAGCTTCGGATGTTCTTATAGAGTTTGAAGCTTTCTTTAATGACATAAATGACATGAAGAACACACAGTCGACACATTAAAGCTTCATGGCGGAGAAGTTGGCCCTGGAGGAGTGCTTTGATTTTTTAAAAAGTTGTAAGGATACTAAATCGGATCAGGGTGATGGTATAACGGCAAAGTATTGCGCTACATATGCGGCATATTTTACGTGCTTAGGAAAAGTAAATATAAATCAAAAATAATAGTTCCCAGATGGCACATCCGTGCAGTGCTGATGTTTCAGGTCACACTTAACCTACCTTTAGGGATTTATTTACGGCTATTGAGCGGCTATGCCATTTACGGCGAAAAATCAGTGGCGAGGTGAAAGAGATCGTCTCTAAATGCCCACTTTCGAATGATGGTTTTGATATGGAGTCGAAAAATCTCAGGGAGGCTTATGAAAATCCTCGTATGTTAGAAAACAACCAACTCGAACTTCTTTTTAACCTTCAAGTGTTAGATAAGGAGACTTGCGTGAATCTTAAGTCTTTACAAAAGGGCATAAGCTGCTGCCTGTCTGTTTTGTCTACCTATGAGGTGTCGACCGGGAATTGGGATCCAATTATTATTTTTATTTGTGTTCAGAGACTTCCAGATATTACTGTTACTTTGTGGGAACAAAGTATTAAGGACAAATTTGTTTTGTCTAAATGGAAGGATTTAGATGCCTTTCTGACAGAAAGGATTCAGACATTAGAATGTTTACGCGATACAAGGGACTCCTCACATGAAAAAGAAAGTTCTACAAAAGATAAAGGCACAAATCAAATAACTATGTTCTTTGTAAAAATAAAAGCCATTTTTTTGCGGTTTTGCAAACGATTTAAAAATTTTTCAATTTCGGAAAGATTTTCAACAGTTAAAAAATTTCATTGTTGTGTTAATTGTTTATGAAGTTAAAGATTGTAAGAGCATTTATAATTGTTCAAGTTGCAATAGGACATATCATACCCTGTTACACAGGAATGCGTCTCCTTCGGTGGATTTTTTTGGGAATTCTAATACGGCTGCGAGTATACGTCACCAGGGTATTACGTACCCAGCTCGCGCCCTGATTGATCCCGCTTCAGAAACATCATTTATGATTTATGTTTAAAAATGTCTGCGTATTCTACAAATGCCAAAATTGCGGGTGTAAACCAAACGGTTTCTGCCACTACTCTGTTCTATTGAAATAGGTTCTCTTTTAGATTCTTCGATTTGCTTGACGACTACGGCACTTGTTTTGCCGAAAATCTCCGGTAATCTACCATCCTTTATAGTAAAGGATTAACTTCGCAGGGGCTTGCTAAATACACGTTTGGCAGATCCAATATCTTTGATTGTAGGCCTATCGATCTATTACTAGGTGATTATCAAAGGTGAAATTCGGCGAAACATTTTAGGGTCGTTAATTGCCAAGAACGCGGTTTTTGGGTGGCTTATTACGGGGCCTCTACGTCAATCTTAGTTTTAAGTTTATTCAACCAGAGTAGAATTTTTCGAGGAGGATATTTTTACGGAAATTTACTTAGATTTTGGGAATTAGAGGAAC
The DNA here is from genome assembly GCA_937654795.1 of Cistogaster globosa. Taxonomy (NCBI): domain Eukaryota; kingdom Metazoa; phylum Arthropoda; class Insecta; order Diptera; family Tachinidae; genus Cistogaster; species Cistogaster globosa. Next base: position 79,487,674 of record OW569404.1, read on the forward strand.
CACCAAAACCGAGAATAATGTTGCCTGAAGATATGATATGTGAGAAGAATTTTAAGAGTACCACTCGTAGGGATCGAGATGGTCGTTATGTTGTAACACTTCCATTAAAAAGGATTTTCCCGAAATAAGTCTTTTCTGTTACGAAAACCTCTGGTAAAGAAAATTCATAGTGGGCGAATACTTATTTTTGGGTCATATGAAACCTGATAATTGCCCTAATATGGTTTGTTACTTACCGCATCATCCGGTGATAAAATAAGATCGCAAAACTACGAAATTAAGGGTAGTATTTAATGCATCTAACAAAACTTCTAGCGGAAATAGCCGGAAGAACTGTCTCTATGTGGGACCCACCTTACAGGCGGATCTAGTCTTGCTTATACTACGTTGGCGACTTTTTAGGTTTGTTTTTAACTGTGACATAACTCAAATATATCGGCAAATTAGATTGGATGGTACACATACTCCATTTCAGCGTATTTTTTTCGAAATTCTCCTTCGGAGGAAATTAAATAGTATGAATTGCAGACAGTAACCTTTGGGGTCAATTGTGCACCTTATCTTGCCATTCGTACATTGCTACAGTTGTTTGACGACATTGAAAATGAGTACCTGCTGGCAGCACAATTTCTGCGAAAGTGTATGTACCTTGACGAAGTACTCACTGGGGCTCATGACGTCTCCACTTTGCTGATCGCTCGTGATCAACTCATAGCAGCTTTTGTTGGAGGAGATCACTTATAGTCACCTGCCGATCACTGATGAAAATGCCATCACTATTATTTATCCCTTTATTTGTTTGTTAATCCCTTTGTTTGTTTACTCGCTACATTGTTGTTGATTAATATTATTATTTATATGTACATGCATTTATAATATTTAAAGATTTTGTTGCATTACATTAATTACTATTTTTTATGATTTGAAGATTTTTGTAGCCCAAATATGTACACATTTTAATTTTAGTTTTTAGTCTTAAATTTAAAGTGAATAGAGAGCCGCGTTTGTGAAATGATCTCTCGCGTTTTTAATTAATGAATTTTTAAATAGTTAATTTTTTTACGCGACATTTTTTGGCGACCGTGACAGGACCGTGGTGTCAAAGTGCTTTGAAATAAAAAATAATTTATTAAAAAGAAAGTGTGAAAGGAACTTTAGGCCCGTAGAGCCGCAACAAACAAACAACAATTTTGTGTAAAAATTGTAAAATACATTTTTTTCGGTGCAACATAGCCGCTCGTGGTAAAGCTGCATTTTTTCTTTCGAAAAGTTCCTTGAGCCAAAATTAAACACTGCTGTTTTTCGTGAAACAAATAAATTCTAATTTTTGAACAATAATTTTCGGTTCATTAATTACATACATTTTTGTTGAACTAAATAAAACTCATTTATGACACAATAAAATAAATAATTTTTAGTTCAGAAAAACTTTGATAAACTTGTGCTTAGATTAAAAATTAATTTTTAGTTCGGAAAATTTTTGATTAAAAATTGTTTGTCTTTTTCATAACATAAAAAATGGCTAATAACGATGATGTAGTTCTTGATATAAATACTTCAAGTGGCCGAGAATTGGCATCGCTCAAACAACAAAGGGCTACGATGGAAAGAAATATTTCTTGTATTCAAAAGAAAATTGAAAAGGATGGTGATAAGGTTGACACTACAATTTTGCAATGTAGACATGAAATTTTGGAGTCTTATTTCAAACAGATCTGTCACATTCAGGGCAGATTGAAAAAATTTGTCCTTCCGATGCAGCCAGAAGTAATCTTGAAGAAATTTATATTGGTGCCAAAGCGAAAATTTTGTCCATATTAAGTAAAAGCCGTTGATCAACTTCAATAGAACCAAGTTATCTCTTAACACTACGATGGGACTTTCAAGCCATGATCGATTACCATCATTAAAATTGCCTCGCTTCGATGGAAAATATGCAGATTATAAAAGATTTATTTCAACTTTCAACAACATGGTCCATGAAAATTAATCTTTTACACCTGTAGATAAATTCAACTATTTATTAAATTGTCTTTTTGGCCAAGCTCTAGCAGTCGTTCAACCATACCAAGTAACGTAGGAAAATTACCCTAAGGCTTTTGACAGGTTACGGGAACGCTACGATAATAAGGTTCTTATTTTTCGGGAACATATTACTGATCTCTTTAGTATTTCTGATATGGTGAAAGGTGATAGTGCTTCGTTACGTAATATAATTTATACTGTATCTGCAAGTCGTGGTTCGCTTCTATCCCTTGGATCAGAAATGGATATTATGAATGCGATCATAATTTATATGGTGTTATCAAAGCTTGATACTTCAACAAAACAAAATTATGATGAAAAAATAGATTTTAAGCCGTTGCCTTCGTGGGAAACCTGCTAAGAAAATTCAAGCCATCGCTGTCAGTTTTGGAAAGTCATGGTAAGAAAAGTGATATTAAAAATAGTTCTAGTAGCACAAAAACAAAATCGAAATTTAACCGCCACTCAACCACATGTGTAACTTCAAACTCAAATATTAGCTGCTCATATTGCTCAGAACATTATCTTGCAACTTGTTCTTCGTTTTTGTCGCTCATAGTTTCGGAACGTTCTATCTTTATACAACGTAATGGGCACTGCATTTATTGCCTTCGAAAGGGTCACTTGGTGTCGAAATGTCCCTCTAAAAGTCGTTGTCGAATTTGTCAGTCTGCTCATCATACCACGATTCACATTTTCATTCCTGTAGAGTTCCCGTCTACTAGTGCTACACCTAATCAGTTATCTAATAAAAATGATGCTGTATCATTAGTTACTCGTTCATCCAGAATACCAACTGCTGTTGTTCTCATAAAGGATAATTATGGTTCTTTTTAACTGGTAAGGGTACTTCTTGACTCATGTTCAAAGAAAATTAAATTTTGTGTTGCTGCCACGATCAAATTTCGGCTTTGCTCCTACAAATTTTCATCAAAATTCGCTGTGACGAAATCAATTTCTACTAAGCATCCTGGTGAATATATAGACGCATCGAAGCTGAAAATTCTTGAAACAATAGAGTTAGCAGATCCATTCTTCTACAAGCCACAACGAATTGATTTGCTAATTGGCTCAGGAATATTTTTCGATATGTTGCTCGATGGATGTATTTCGTTGGGACTAAGCAACCCTTGCCTCGTAAACACAGTTTTTGATGGGTAGTCGGTGGGAAATTCAGCGATCAGCAAAACTCGTCAGCAGTTACTTGCAATTTTGCTGTCGATTCTTCAACAGAAAGTATAGAAAGCGTTTGGGAAGTTGAAGAATATAACTGTGGTCCCCCAAGTTTTTCAGAAGAAGAAGAGGCGTGTGAAAAACATTTCATTCAAAATACTAAAATTGAATGAAATGGACGCATTCAAGTTCGGCTGCCATTTAAACAAAGTCCAGATTGCTAAGGTGAGTCTTTTAAAAATTGTAAACGTAGATTTTTGTCGCTCGAACGTAGGTTGGATCGTGACTTTGCATTAAAATCTATGTATGTAGAATTTATTAACGAATATATGGCACTTGGTCATATGTCACTTCACAGTGGTCCTATAACTCGTCCACATTATATCATACCTCATCATTAATTACTCAAGATACATAGTACAATAACAAGGCTTCGCGTTGTTTTTGATGGGTCAGCTCGTACAACTTCGAATTATTCTTTGAATAATATACTCATGGTTGGTTCAACCATACAGCAAGATTTGATTACTACTCTTTTTTCGTTTCGATTGAATAGATTCGCTCTGATTGCTGATATATCTCGTCGACGATCGTGATCGTAAATTTCAACTGATTCTTTGGAGATCCAACACACAGGATGTACTTAGCGTGTATCATCTGAACACCGTTACGTATGGGCTCTCAGCGGCACCGTTTTCAGCGATAAGGAGTTTGTTCTTTATAGCTGATCAACACAGGTCAACTTTTTCAATTGGTTCAAAGGTACTTTGTGAGGATTTATATGTCGATGATGTCCTCACTGGCGCAGATAGTCTCGAGATGTTGGCAGTTAAAAAAGCTGAAAATATAAAAGTTTTAAGCGCTCATGGTCTTCAGCTTGCAAAGTGGAACAGTAATTGCCCGGACTTTTTAAACGATAACAAATAAGAAGTTGCGATTAAAAGCTCTGAGGACGACATCACAAAAACACTTGGAATGGCCTGGAATTCTAGCCAGGATATATTTTTGTTTCGCTACGATTTGTCGGATATTCGGAAACCTACAAAATGCTCCATTTTGTCAAATGTAGCCAAAATATTTGATATACTTGGTCTTCTAAGCCCTATAGTCATTAGATGTAAGATTCGTCTTCAAGAACTATGGGTCTAAAACATTGGTTGGGATGATCCTCTCACTCCTAACTTAGCAAATATGTGGCTTAAAATTACAGATGATTTTGAACACATTCATTACATCAAGGTACCTCGTTACGTTTTCACATCGGAAAACATACTTGGCGAAATTCACGGCTTCGCAGATGCCTCACAGCGCGCATTTGGCTGCCGCTTGTACAATCGTGTTGCTTCTAATGGTAGTTATTTGCCGAATCGAAGGTGGCTCCCACAAAGGCCCAGTCTTTGCCTCGTCTTGAGCTGTGTGCTGCAGTATTACTTAGTCGAAATTGGCTTAAAATACAAGGTAAAATTTCTAAATTTGTGTCTTCAGTTTTCTTTTGGACAGATTCGAATATTGTTTTGCTGTGGCTGAAAATGCATTCATCAACATTGAATTGTTTCGTGGCAAATCGTATTTCAGAATTGCAACAACAGACGAGAGAAGTAACTTGGAGGCATGTGGCTTCAAAATTGAACCCAGCCGACATTGTATCCCGTGGATTTACTGCTGCTGATCTGTCGAACACAGCATGGTTTACTGACCTGAATTTCTTTGCAATAATGTTGAGTATTGGCCCGAAAATATCAATACCAATTCTACAGAAATTTTAGAAAAGAGAAAAACAATCGTTTTCAAATGCACAACGCATATCACTGACAGGCCCGTTATAGATATGATTATTGATTAGCATTCTTCACATTATAAAATTGTTAGAATACTAACTATCTTTAAAGGTCAAAGATATTATTTATCTTACACCCGACGAATTGGAAAATGGTTTTTGGAGAATAGTTTCGCATATCCAAAACACAGAATTTGCTGCAGAAAAACAAAAACTTTTAAACAACGCTCCAGTTCAACAATCTATTCAAAAATAAGCCCCATTTATACATCACATGGACATAAATAACAACATATTCAATATAATTCGAGTCGGTGGACGCCTATCAAAAGCTCCCATTCCCTTTGATGCTCGCTTTCCTGCGTTATTACCAAAAAATCATCGTTTTGTTAAACTTTACATTGATCACTTACATCGACTTCATTTACATGCTGGCCCAAAGGTACTTATTGGTATTCTTCGGCAAAAGATATGCATAATAAACGCAAGAGAAGTGGTTCGAAAAGTGGTTCGTAATTGTACACATTGCTTCCACTATAAACCAAAATTGATTGGCCAGATAATGGGTAACCTACCAGTTGATCGTCTTAGAGCTTAATGACCATTCCTAGTAACTGGTGTTGATTTTTGTGGCCCATTTCTGACTTCATATCGTATTCGTGGAAAAGTTTCCTATAAAACATACATTGCTGTTTTTGTTTGTTTTAATACGAAGGCAACACATTTCAAACTAGTGTCAGATCTTTCGACCAACAACTTCATACTTTGTTTAAAGCGCTTCGTAAGTCGACGTGGCCTACCTCAACGCATTTTTTGCAATAATGCAACAAATTTTGCTGGCGCCCATAATCAGCTTAAGATTTAAAAGAAAAACTGCTCTCCGATAAAAATGTGGGTGACATAAAGACATATTGCTCAATGAATAGTTTCGAATTTTGTTTCATTCCCCCCAGAGCTCCACACTTCGGTGGACTTTGGGAGGCAGCTGTCAAATCTGCAAAAACACTGCTGATTAAAAATGTTGCTCAAGTCCGTCTTTCGTTCGAAGAACTTCAAACTTTAGTTGTGGAAATAGAAGCCATTTTAAATTCTCGGCCGATAGCTCCAATGTCAGATGACCCAAATGATGGCGAAGCACTTACACCTGCTCATCTTTTGATTGGCTCTTCTTTGGTTTCCATTCCGCAACAAACGCTTGGTAACACACAATTATCAACACTTAATCGATAGCAGCAAATCTCGTTTTTAAAAAATCAGTTTTAGCAGCTGTGGTCCAGAGACTATCTACATTCACTGCAACAACGCTCTAAATGGTCTAAAGCGCAACCAAGCATTAAAATTGGTGATTTAGTAATTATATATGAAGATAACACCCCTCCTCAAAAGTTGCTCCTGGCTCGAGTTACAAAGACGATTTCTGGTTCGGGTGGACATGTTCGAGTTGTCGAATTAAAAACCGCAAATGGCTCATGTCGACGACCAATTCATAAGCTGGCTCCTCTTCCTTATTCTAATGATTATTGAAACGCACACCTTTCAACGGGAGGAGAATGTGGGAGGAGATCACTTATAGTCACCTGCCCATCACTGATGAAAATGCCATCACTATTGTTAATTCCTTTATTTGTTTGTTAAACCTTTTGTTTACTCGCTACATTGTTGCTGATTAATATAAGTATTTATATGTACTTGCATTTATAATATTTAAAGATTTTGTTGCATTACATTAATTACTTTTTTTTATTATTTGAAGATTTTTGTGGCCCAAATATGTAAATATTTTAATTTTAGTTGTTAGTCTTAAATTTAAAGTGAATAAGGAGCCACGTTTGTAAAATTATCTCTAGCGTTTTTAATTAATTAATTTTTAAATAGTTATTTTTTTTACGCGACAGATTTATTATCAGCGGGATTTGAACTTAGAAAATAGACATCTAATGAAAAGACCACTTTGGGGGAACTTCCTCCTGATCATTTAGTTGATGCCAAACTATTTACTTCTATTGAGTCAAGTAGTTCGAAAACTCCTGATATTCAGTGGAATGCCCATTTGGACGAATTTTATTTTAAAGTGGATCCAATTACATTGCGATCTGAATATACGAAAATAGAAGTTTTGTCCATTATTGCTAAGCTATTTGATCCCGTGGAATGATTAGGACCGGTGATAGTGGTTGCCAAAATGGTCACGCAAAGGGTTTGGCAGGATAATATAGAGTGGGATGACTTACTAAGGCCAACGACAGAGGCGGAATGGGGAAGATTTGTTGCTTCACACCATGAAGTTAATCATATACAAATTCCAAAATGGGTTCATTTTGAACCTGAGTCCTCTGTTGAGCTTCATGTTTTTTCTGGTGCCTCAGAGAAGGCATATGCGGGTGATATATATACGTATTAAAAACCTAACGTCGATATAACTATTAATTTGTTAACCTGAAAGACCAAGGTTGCTCTCATTAAGTCAGTTTCTTTACCTCGTTTGGACCTTTGTGCTGAAGTCTTAGCATCTGATCTTTTAAAAACTGTATTAGCCGAGATTAATGTGCCACTTCATTAGATTTATTGTTGGACTGATTCTACGATCGTCCTTTTCTGACTTAGAAAAGATGCTTGTTCTTGGACAACTTTTGTTGCCAAAAGAGTTTGTAAGATTCAGGAAATTGTTTGCAGTCATAATTGGCACCATGTGAAATCAGAAGTAATCCTGCTGATTTAGGGAGTCGGTGCAAATCGCCCTCAGACTAGGCAGATTGTGATCTTTGGCGGATGCTTAGGATTTTACGAATCGAGTATTGGATTGAAAATTGAGATTGAAAAGATTGGTCCGCACATTTGTCAATCATTGTAAGCGTTGCATTTTTGATCGTAAGCGCTCATGCAGGCAGATAATAGCTGCCTTGCCTCCAGAGAGAACGGTCTTAGATCAGCCATTCACGACTACTGGTGTGGACTTTGCAGGTCCATTTGATATGAAAAGTTCGAGCGTTAGATCAAGTCAGGTTTTAAAGGCATATGTCTGTATTTTTGTATGCTTTTCTACGAAGGCAATACATTTGGAGGCAGTATCAGATTTGACCACGGAGAGGTTTTTGGCAGCTTTTAATCGCTTTATATCCAGAAGAGGTTGTCCGAATACAACATTTTCCGATAATGGTACAAATTTGGTTGGCGCTTCACGAGAGTTAGAAGGGGATTTTATGACGTTTTCATTAGAGAGTCAAGCAAGAATGTGTTTCACGTTTAATGTTAATGGTTTGTCATGGCAGTTTATTTCCGCTGATGCTCCCCATATGGGAGGTTTGTCGGAATCAGGAGTCAAAGGTTTTAAACTCTACTTTTGCAAAGAAGCATAAGGGGTCAAATATACCCTTGAGGAAGTTTCAACGGTCCTGCCTAGAATAGAAGCTTGTCCTAATTCTCGGCCGCTTTGCCCAATGAGTGATAACCCTAATGAGCCAGTGGCTCTTACACCAGGTCATTTTTTGATAGGTTCACCAATTCCAATTCCTCCTGAACCGTCAACTTACGAAACGCCTATCGGTCTCGTTAATCGCTACAG